>CM067222.1:11521447-12245197 GCA_034190945.1 Octodonta nipae
AATGAGAATTTTTTTATATCTTTATGTTAATATCTTGTAAACAATTAATTTTAAAAATATATATTTTGTATTTCTAATAACGAGCCCCTTCATTTGATATATTGCATGACACGTTAAAAAAATATTTTTTATTTTCCGTTTATTTCTATAAATTGCCCCCCTTTATTAATATTAAAGATTTCTTCGTATTTTTCCTGTAAATAAAAAAAAATTAGGTCTTATAGTTTGGGGAATAAAGGGGGAATGGGTATTTTTTTAATATATTTTTTAATATATTTTAAAATATTTATTTAAAAAAAAAATAAAAAAAATATATTTGTATTAGTCATAATGAGCCCTGTGATTTGATATATAGCATTATACGTTACAAACAAGTTTAATTTTTTATTTTCCATTTAATTCTATGATTTGCCCCCCAAAATGAATATTAGGGGTTTCTCCTTATTTTTCCAGTAAAGTTCAGCTGAGGCGCTATACCTTTTTTTTTTCAAAATTTTACAGCTTTTGGTTTCTGAGATAAGGGGGGGAATGGGTAAATTGTTTTATATTTTTGTTAATATCTTTTAATTTATTTATTTTAAAAATATGAAAAAAATTGTTTATTTTCGTCGTAATGAGCCCTTTCATCTGATCTATAACATGATGGGTTTGAAACAATTTTAATTTTATATTTTCCATTTAATTCTGTAATTTGCCCCCCAAAATGAAAACTAAATGTTTCCCCTTATTTTTCCAGTAAACTTCAGGTCAGAACCTATGAAAGTATTTTTTTTCAAAACTTTACGTTTTATAGTTTCGGAGATAAGGGGGGGAATGGGTAAATTTTGGTATATTTTCTTTAATATCTTTTTGATTAATTTTTTTTTAAATATGAAAAAAATTTATTTGTGTTCCTCAGAATGAGACCTTTCATTTGATATATTACATGATGGGTTAGAAACAATTTTAATTTTATATTTTCCATTTAATTCTGTAATTTGCCGCCCAAAATGAAAAGTAGATATTTCTCCTTATTTTTCCAGTAAACTTCAGGTCAGAACCTATAAAAGTATTTTTTTTCAAAACTTTACCTTTTATAGTTTCGGAGATAAGGTGGGGGAATGGGTAAATTTTGGTATATTTTCTTTAATATCTTTTTAATTAATTTTTATTTAAATATGAAAAAAATATATTTGTGTTCCTCAGAATGAGACCTTTCATTTGATATATTACATGATGAGTTTGAATTTTTTTTATTTTTAAATTTTTATTTAATTCTATAATTTGCCCCCCAAAATTAATATTAATGGTTTCTCCTTATTTTTCCTGTAAAGTTCGGGCAACGTTCTATATTTTCTATTTTTTTCAAAATTTTAGGTTCAGTAGTTTCGGAGATCAGGGGGGGGAACGGTCGATTTTTTTAGTTTTTCCCCCCAGAAGTACCCCTTAAATCAAAATTTCTTCTTTTGCGATATGTGCTCCTGATCAAGTCACCAAACTATACCTTCATACCAAATTTCAACCTCTTCCGTCCAGTAGTTTAGGAGAAAATTGCTGTGATGTGACAGAGGCAGAAATCCTGAGTGATATTATAAGGGTATCCGTATACTGTATATACGGAACCCTAAAAATATCAAAAAATGATAAAGGAAGAAGTTTTTTGACAGCTGACAATAAGGCATCACCACATTTTCACTGTAATGTTTCGTTTCTTCTGGGTCATCATCAACTATATTTTTTTAATACGGACCTGTACTATTTCCTACTATCACCGGGTTTCACTTGTTAACAGTTTTTTGCAATTTGCACAGCGAAAAAATAATATTTTACAACTTTGACGGTGTCATTAGATAGACCGTACTATTACCTACAACTCTAATAGGCACATGCTTTTATGACAACATGTAGTTGAGAAGTTTTTGATTACCCAATTTTTTATTTTATAAAAAAACAAAAGCTGAAACTTTTTGTTTTCTTTTTATTTTTTTTATGTACGTCGCTTTACCATGCAAGAAAAACAAGTCAAAAAATGTATAGGCTTCTGTCAGGGAAAATATTCATTCAATTGTATAATTTAGGCTATAAGCAGGACCATAGTAAAATTTTTTACTCTGATGATTATTTTTTTTCTGGAAACGTCTTATAAACTTAACATATTATATACCAGTGTGTTAGTTAGTCTTTCAATTCCTCATCGTCATTTTAACAAAAAAGTACAGGTCTGTATTAAAAAAAAATGGATGATGGTCTTTAAGAAACAAAACGTAACAGTGAAGATTTGATAACGCCTTATTAAGTAAAAGTATGTCAAAAAACTTTTTTTAAAATGAAAGTGGTAGCGGCAAAAAAAACAAAAATGACATTTTTTGTTTTCCTCATATAACTTGAGAACGACAAGAGATATGGAATAGACTCTAAAATACGCAACTTTTTCTCCATTTAATCGTGTTTGTATTTCTTATCGTTAGATAGCAAACTTATCCCTTCATATGTGAGACACCCTGTATACACGATGCAACGTAATGCAGTGCCTATGTTTTGGCTGGTGATAATACTGAATTAAAAAGTCTTAACAATGCTGTGTCTATGTTATATAGTTAAAGTCAATTTGGCAACTGTGTATAGTACGGAAGGACTACACTTAAAAAAAGATTCTTTTTTTAAATGGAAAACGAAAAGAAAATGTAAAACAAGCAAATGTAAAATAAAGCTGAATGCGCATGTTCATGCTACAAATCGTATTATGAAAGGAGATCTAGATGCATTAAAAGTATATACTGGCATTCCAACAAAAAAATTGTTCGATTTAATATTTAAATGAAACAGTTTTTCTCCGCTAAGTCCAACCACATCAAAATATTACATTCAAAACAAATATCACATTACGTTTTTGTAATACACAACCTACCACAATGTTTACTTAGACCATGCATCGAACAAAAGCAGTTAAACCAATTTTGCCATCTTTTCTGTTTCATTAACTGTGTTGAAAATTGTGAAATAAAATTGGGTTAAACGTCCATTCATGAAAATGGTGGTGGGGGATTTTTTAATTGTTATGTTCAGTTGATAAATTCCTTGCTCTTTTGCAAAGGAAGGCTTAAATACGCACTTTATGTTATATAAGAGTTTTTATGTCAAAAATATCTGCACTGCATTATGTTATACCCTGTATACCAATTTTCTTTAACATTGTAGTCAGATAAACTAGTGGCTGTATTTCCCTTAAAAATGGTTGTACTGGAGTTTTTAAAAAAGCGTTTTAAAGTTTGAAGTTTCTAGTTTTGCAATCTTACAATGAAAACATTTTTCAAGCAACGTGTGTGTACCGCTCAATCGTAGTGGATAGAAGAAATTTGTTTTTCAAAATTTTTGGTTTTGGTCTACGAACTTGATAATTTTGTTTTAACTCAACCACGATATGGATCGGTTCGCTGAGGTATCGAATTTTGAATGGAAAAGGATCTTTTTGTCTTTAACTGTTCACTTCGTTCGCGCGATTTGACGCCATTACGTTATTGTCTACGGTAGTATGTAAAGTCGCATGTGTAGTTCATTAAACCTGAAACAAATGAGCACGTGGAGTACAGCCTGGTTTACTGCGAAGGGTGTGAAAATCTGACGATAATTACCTTCTCAATTCATGCGCTACACCTCTGATTGCCCAATTGTGTGATTTAAATAAAACTATTTAATTTAGTCTAGCAAACGCTTTCATTATATATTGAGAACAGTTATAACTACATGACTAATATCAATTTCTCAAAAATAAAATGGAATCGTTTATAGAAATATGATATCTAACCTCTTAAGGTCATTTCGCTCACATCCGTCTGCTTACGCTTCTGGCAATGCAGCAATTAAAGTGTGCGGCTCTTCGATGATGCTTTGCTGGTCATATAAGCAGCTTCGTGTTTTCGGCTCTTGCAACTCAGTCGCGCCTCCATCGTTTGCTGGATTGTCCAAGCTTGTCGTATTAAACTTTTCCTGCGAGAAAGTTTTTCTCGAAGGTAGTAACTAGTTAGCGGACCATACTTCGAATTAAAATCATTGAGGAGGGAAAACTGGACTGAAAAACGAAATCAATAATTTATGGCCTCAGCCATTTAGAAAATTTTCAAATATTAGTTTTCAATGTGTCAGTTAACAATCCCGTCATTTTATTCTAGATTTTCATGGGGTGTGACAGCCTTAATCCAGAGATTTTCTGGCGGCGGAGCTAAAGCTATCACATTGAGAAATTCCCACGAGAATCCTCACAACTCTATAATACCTACAACACCAACGGATATGGTAGACGGATCATTAATTAGGTATACCAGTAGTAGCTCACCAAGTTTCGTTGGGTTCGACGATTGGTCAGTACTATCTCGTATTGCTTTACTTGGACCACCGCAAGGTACCATGGGCGGGCTCTTGGTAGCCGGGTTCCTGTTTAAAACCGTCGGGTGGAGATTGCTCGTTATATCTGGTAAGCAACTCTTATGAGTAGTATTTCTGTAAAAAATTTCGAACTATCTTATTTTCTAGGTGCTCTGTACGGTTGCCTCTACCTTTACGAACGCCTCACGTGGACCAACAAGGCCAAGGAAAAGTCCTTCAAGAAGCAGTACGTTCAACACGCAACGCGAAAACTGAAAATGATCGTCGATTTGACGTCAGCGAATTGCAGTCATCAAGTCCAACAAGAATTGAGCGGTACCTTTGCCAGACTGTGCCATCTCGTCGACGAAGCTACCACAGAAATGGATAAACAATTGAAAGAATTAGAATTAGAAGTTAACAGCTTGGAAAACGCCAGCAGTAAAGCTAAGGTGTTGCGTAACAAGGCGAATTATCTGGCACACGAGTTGGAATTATTCGAAGATGCTTACTTGAAGATTCATCATTGAATTTTGGTAGCTAGATGGATGTTTGTACTCACACCGAAGTCACAGATTTAAGTTATGAACAAATTTAAAATGCGTCCGAAATGGCCCTAGGAAGTAACCTTGCGGTGTCCCAAATTTTCAGTTGTTATATCTTAACTGTCTGGAAGTGCAATATTTTTAAGAAGTTACCAACTCTATTATTTCTGTAATCTAGATTTTTGTCAAACATCATTTTTGTTTCTAAATTTTGTCCCAAAATGGATTTTTGGTGTGTAGTTAAATTTTATTTATTCTACTCAAGTTATTATACCAAGTTGTGATATAGCAAAATATACTAACGTTTATATTTATGAATAATCTATTGCTATTTCTATTGATCTATTGTTTTTTTGAAATCATATGGAAAACTGAAGAAGTTATAAAAAGAAATTTTTTTCAAAAATGCTGAATCGTATATAACGGGTACTAGAGACGCTGATCTTGAAAGAAATTTGAATATGATTAGTAGACAACTGTTGTTAGTGTATATATAAATAAATCGTGTTGTTTTTAATAATAGTTTTATTTATACAATTTGTGGTTTGAATTTGTAGTGGGGTTTCGACAAAGTTCATAAGGAGCAAGGCCGTATCCTGAAAGGGCCCCGTAGAATCCTTATGGGAAATGGCTTTCCGCTAATTTTTTTCAAATTCAAGTATATAATAGCTCTTGAAGAGTAAATCAAAAGTGCTCATGGGCACAAAGCTCCAGAGCCAATAGTTTAGGATCTAGAGCTCTCTAGAGTTGACTTGGTCCAGGATCCTTATGGGAAATGGCTTTCGGCTAAATTTTCCGAATTCAAGTATGTAATAGCTCTTGAAGAGTAGATCAAAAGTGCTCATGGGCACAAAGTTCCAGAGCCAATAGTTTAGGATCTAGAGCCCTCTAGAGTTGACGTTGTCCAGTATCCTTATGGGAAATGGCTTTCGGCTAAATTTTCCAAATTCAAGTATGTGATAGCTCTTGAAGAGTAGATCAAAAGTCGTCATGGGCACAAAGCTCCAGAGCCAATAGTTTAGGATCTAGAGTTGACGTGGTCCAGTATGATGGGAAATGGCTTTTGGGCTAAATTTTCCAAATTCAAGTCTGTGATAGCTCTTGAAGAGTAGATCAAAAGTGGTCAGGGGCACAAAACTCCAGAGCTAATAGTTTAGAATCTAGAGCCCTCTAGAGTTGACGTGGTCCAGTATCCTTATGGGAAATGACTATCGGCTAAATTTTCCGAATTCAAGTATGTGATAGCTCTTGAAGAGTAGATCAAAAGTGCTCATGGGCACAAAGTTCCAGAGCCAATAGTTTAGGATCTAGAGCCCTCTAGAGTTGACGTCCAGTATCCTTATGGGAAATGGCTTTCGGCTAAATTTTCCAAATTCAAGTATGTGATAGCTCTTGAAGAGTAGATCAAAAGTCGTCATGGGCACAAAGCTCCAGAGCCAATAGTTTAGGATCTAGAGTTGACGTGGTCCAGTATGATGGGAAATGGCTTTTGGGCTAAATTTTCCAAATTCAAGTCTGTGATAGCTCTTGAAGAGTAGATCAAAAGTGGTCAGGGGCACAAAACTCCAGAGCTAATAGTTTAGAATCTAGAGCCCTCTAGAGTTGACGTGGTCCAGTATCCTTATGGGAAATGACTATCGGCTAAATTTTCCGAATTCAAGTATGTGATAGCTCTTGAAGAGTAGATCAAAAGTGCTCATGGGCACAAAGTTCCAGAGCCAATAGTTTAGGATCTAGAGCCCTCTAGAGTTGACGTTGTCCAGTATCCTTATGGGAAATGGCTTTCGGCTAAATTTTCCAAATTCAAGTATGTGATAGCTCTTGAAGAGTAGATCAAAAGTCGTTATGGGCACAAAGCTCCAGAGCCAATAGTTTAGGATCTAGAGTTGACGTGGTCCAGTATGATGGGAAATGGCTTTTGGGCTAAATTTTCCAAATTCAAGTCTGTGATAGCTCTTGAAGAGTAGATCAAAAGTGGTCAGGGGCACAAAACTCCAGAGCTAATAGTTTAGAATCTAGAGCCCTCTAGAGTTGACGTGGTCCAGTATCCTTATGGGAAATGACTATCGGCTAAATTTTCCGAATTCAAGTATGTGATAGCTCTTGAAGAGTAGATTAAAAGTGCTCATGGGCACAAAGCTTCAGAGCCAATAGTTTAGGATCTAGAGCCCTCTAGAGTTGACGTGGTCCAGTATCCTTATGGGAAATGGCTATCGGCTAAATTTTCCGAATTCCAGTATGTGATAGCTCTTGAAGAGTCGATCAAAAGTCCTCAGGGGTACAAAGTTTCAGGCCAATAGTTTAGGATCTACAGCCCTCTAAGTTGAGGTGGTCCAGAATCCTTATGGGAAATGCCTTTCGGCTAAATTTTAACTTTAAGAGTGCGGTAGATCCTAAACTGGAGCTTTGTGCCTAGGAACACTTTTGATCTACTCGTCAAGAGCTATCTCATACTTAAATTTGAAAAAAATTGCGGAAAGCCATTTCCCATAAGGATTCTCGACTGTCAACTTTAAAGGGGTGTAGACCCTGAATTATCGGCTCTGAAGCTTTGTGCCCATGATCACTTTTGATCTACTCTTCCAGAGCTATTACATACTTGACTTTGAAAAAAATGAAATTAGCTGAAAGTCATTTCCCATAAGGATTCTGCGAGGTCGTTTGATTGGGGGGGTTGAATTTTTTTTTTTTTGGAAAGGTCGTAGGTTACTTAGGACCGAAAAATGTATATTTTCATTCATGTATTTCCAGGCCTTGATAAGGATAAGACAAATTTTGCATGGTACGGTAAATGATCAAAAGATGTCGCTCCGAATAAGGAAATAAAGCACGAGAGTTGTTTAAATTAATATTATAAAGCAGTACAAAATGAAGTATAAAAAATGTCACAGGGCGATATGACACATTATATCTATCATAGTGATTATCTCTTTGATCAAATAACTTTATGTAATTCGGGCTCGCTCCTCAGAACCCAAAAAACTTACATTTATTAAATTGTCAATTTACACAGAAATAAGATTGCTTCAGGTTCTTGGAGTATTAAGTTTTTTATAGATCCGCTTGAATTGGGCAAATTAAAGTCACCAAAGAGGAAAGATTATCCTGATGTTCCGTAAGATAATCAGTTTGTACTCTTGTAAAGGGTGGTTTTTTAGAGGTATAGAACTTTGAAATGGAATAAAACAAGGATATATTTTTTGAATTGACATGAAATTTATTTTATTCGGAAGATAATCTTCTGGCATTATAATTTGAATATGACTTCTGGCATATGACCGCCACGGCTGGCTCGGACGTAGTCTAATCTGGAGGTCCAATTTTCGATGACTTTTTCCAACATTTGTGGTCGTATATCGGCAATAACGCGGCGAATGTTGTGCTCCAAATGGTCAATCGTTTCGGGTTTATCGGCGTAGACTAGCGACTTCACGTATCCCCACAGAAAATAGTCAAGCCTAAATCGCACGATCTTGGAGGCCTTCACAGGTCCGAAACGTTAAAAAGTTAGTAATCATGGCTCTATAGCGATCACCATTGACTGTAACGTTCTGGCTAGCATCGTTTTTAAAGAAGTACGAACCAATTATTTCACCAGCCCATAAAGCACACCAAACAGGCAGTTTTTCTGGATGTCACGGTGTCTCAACACGAACTTGAGGATTATCATCACTCCAAATACGGCAGTTTTGTTTATTGACGTATCCATTCAACCAAAAGTGAGCTTCGTCGCTAAACAAAATTCGCTTATGAAAATCGGGATCAACGGCAATCTTGTTTTGGGCCCATTCACCGAATGTACGCCTTGCTAGGTGATCATGTGGCTTTAATTCTTGCACGAGTTGAATTTTGTAAGCACGCAAACCAAGATCTTTCCGCAGAATCTTCCATAAAGTGGATGGACACATATCCAATTCCTGTGCACGATGGCGGATAGACTGATTACTGATTCGGGTTTTCCTCTACGCTACGCTCTACAGCAGCAATGGATTCTTCTGTACTGTGATGTGAAAAAGTTGCATAATAGAATTAATTGCTCTGATGAACGATTATGTTGACCGTAAAATGGACGTAGTGCGCGATACGTATTTCGAACAGACTCATGATTTTCAAAATAAATTTGTACAATTTGGAAGCATTGTTCAGGCGTCAGTCTATTCATGATGAAATGCCAAACCAAAACTAAACATAAATCACTTAACAGCTGACAAGATGACCGCCGGTTAAAAGAGTGTTGCCAAGTTATAGTTCTATAACTCTAAAAAAACACCCTGTACAAACTCTAGCCATAAAGCCGTGTTTGGTACTTTAAGCAATCTTGTAGAGAAATGAAAAACCTACATAATGAGCTACTATACGCTCAACTTCGTTAATTGGTTTCTTAAATAATGGAACCTTTACTCCAAATTCCAAAAAATAAATAATCGTTTATAATCTTTTAATTTTTTGACATTTTTTGTCAAAAATCAAAAACGCATCGATAAAAAATATTGAATGTTATGTCAATTAGTCATGTTTTATCAACATAACACGTTGATGTTAGTTTTGTTCTCGTATTAATTTTGTCATGTATTTTCGTAAATGAGCTTGGCTAATATTACAAATTTCGATTAGAATGCTATTTTATTTCTGCAAACTTTTTAGTACCACAAAGGGTTTAAATTTAAATTCGAAAATTAACCACTTTGGCCATTTATTTAGAGACAATTTTTCGGGTGAAGATGCAATAAAGTTAAAACAAGCCGTAGCCACCGGGGGGTCTGGGGGTTCCAAATTTTTTTTTTCCTAATCAGCCCATTACCAATCAATAAAATTATGCTGATCTGACAGACTTTGTTCTGTCCAAACGTTTTAAATCCTAATTTTTTATATTGAATGTAATAATTAAGACCGTTTTGATGAAATTTTATTAAAATATCTAACGCCATCTCGCGTACAGTTAACAAAACTTAATCTCTTAATAACATTTGCTCTGTAAACTAACTGTATCCAAGACGAAATGAATCAGTTTAATTTCAATGGTCGCTCTTTTATTAATAATTCCACTTCATAATACAGGCGAAAGAAACAAAACCTCTCAAATGAAAATATTATTTTACTAATAACACAATATTTTGGACTTTGTAAAGTTAACCTTTAATTTTCTATAAACATCAGTCGATACAGTTTTCTACCAAACAGTGAGTCCGACAAATGTGTTGGTAGTATCTGGCAGATTTTTTCGCTGTCCTCGTCCTATTATTGCTGCTGAAGTCTACATGATAAAGCCCGAATTTCTGACTGAAAAAAATTGATATAAAGAAGCTGCCGTGGTATTTACTTTCATAAAAGATATTTCTTCAAACACTTGTCATACCTATATCCTTCATTCCATTCGAAATTATCCATTATACTCCAATGTGAATAGCCAAATACTTTCACCTCATCTTTCTCTATAGCATCTCTCAAATAGCTTACGTAGTTCTGAAATTAATGTAAATTCATTTAGAATCTGTTACTGAAAAAGTTTAATTTCTAATAGCTGGTTTACATTCTGTCCCAACTACTACTGTTCGAGCTGCCGGCACTGCCGGCAACCTGTTGGAATTATTGCCGAAATAGGGTCAAAATCTCGTCTACATTATGCCGAAGTGGACCGGGAAGTAGGCAGGTAAGTATGAAGAGCAGTATGTAAACACCATACTCCTAATGTTGCGACTGCTGCTCGCACTGCTTTATGCTCCCCAAAAGAGCGGTTTTTGAGCGGCAGTCAAACGACTGACCCGTTCATCGATTGTTTAGAGTTCAGGTAATTTAAATAAATTGTTATTGTTTTCTGGTCTGGCTCCGGCCCGTTCATCGGTGATTTATAGTCCAGGTGAATTAAATATATGCTGGACAAAATTGATGTGTGCAAAGGAACAACATTTTTTATCAATGGATATTTTTTTATTAAACAATAAAAACCTTCAAATAAGGACAAACATTTAGTTTATTGTTTTTTGTGCAAAATCTAAGCGTAAAATCGTCTTTGGTATAATGGACATTGTTGAAGAGAATTAAAAATCCATAAAATGAACTACACTAAGTTTAATTTCCTCAATTTATAATTAAAATACTTTAAACAAAAGGCAAACAAGGCAATTTTTATACTTCTAAGCTGTTTAATTTTAGTTTTTAACATTTTTAATATTAATAATGTAGATTTTAACACACCCAATCTACGCTGGGGGTTGTAGGTTCAGTAGTTGGATTAAAAATAGTAAGTTAATTTTAATTTTATATTTCAATGTTATAAGAGAATCCAAAGATTAGAGCTATATTTAGGTAATATGGATTATATAATATAAAATTATCACTATTAAATAAAATATCAAAGACTAGTGTTTAAAATTAATTATTTATAAATAAACCCCAAAAGATAACATAAATAAAATATGAAATTATTTTTGGAGTTGTATTTCTTGCGAGTTAAAGCGATGTAATTGGTAAATTATAAAATATCAACAAATTTTCAACTTTTGTTTTTCTTTCTAAATTAAGTGAAAATTCGTGAAATCAGAAAAATCAAAGTTTCACGTTGACCACGTCTAAAATCTATTTTAGAGTAAAAACATATGCTTATGAAAGTTGGTCTATCGAATGACAGCAGCAAATTTGTAAAATATTGTTTTGTTGCTGTGCAGATTGCAAAAAATCCTTGACTACTGAAACTGGGTGACCCCTTTTGTGTTGCGAAATTATGCAAGTTTCTAAGAATTTTTTAATTTTAAAAATTACTTTTTTCGACGCCATTTTCTAGGCTCAGCTATAGTAAATTTAATTAATTCACAAGCACGCAGTAATCAGACTCTTCCCCGCTCTTTCAAATTAGAAGAATTTGAAAGAGTTGTCTTTAGAATTTATAAGTGGCGTTCCTAGGTACGACTTTGTTAAAAGATAGCGCATTCGCCAAAAATGCGATCAAAGAATTCTATTGTTTCAGTGATCCCATTAACGTCATAAGGGAAAACCTAGGAAAAACCTTATGAACTATCCCGATATTGGGTTGTTCAAAAGAAGGTTACCATTAATAATTTCTTCCTTAATTGTCGGTATCCAGATATGATTAAATTCTACAGAAGTAGAAGCGAAACAACCAACAAACAAAACCCAAAACTCAAAAAACTGCATATATAAGATTCCTTACGAATGCAATAAATTTTATATTGGAGAAACATCGAGACCATTAAACGTACGAATAAATGAACACAAGAATTACATAAAGAAAGGACAATTTGAAAAATCAAAAATTTGTGAACATTCTTGGGACGTAGGCCATAAAATACAATTTGACAATTCAACTATACTTCACAACGAACAACATAACACAAAACGAAAAATAAAAGAGTCTGCCTTAATTCTTTTGAATGAAGACGATTGTATCGCTTCTACTTCTGTAGAATTTAATCATATCTGGTTACCGACAATTAAGGAAGAAATTATTAATGGTAACCTCCTTTTGAACAACCCAATATCGGGATAGTTCATAAGGTTTTTCCTAGGTTTTCCCTTATGACGTTAATGGGATCACTGAAACAATAGAATTCTTTGATCGCATTTTTGGCGAATGCGCTATCTTATAACAAAGTCGTACCTAGGAACGCCACTTATAAATTCTAAAGACAACTCTTTCAAATTCTTCTAATTTGAAAGCTGGTTAACTATAATTCATGATCTTTAGAATTTTTTGTGCTACCTGTATATCTAAAAACAACAAATTTTCTAATGTCAATTTTAAATGTCATAAATCAAATTTTCATTTTGCAGTCTACATCAATAAATATAAAGCCATTGACAACGAAGTCAGAATAGACTTTGAAACGTTTGGTATTCCTGCAATATACGTCGTTTTATTTCTATTGTGGTGTTATTGCCCAAAAAACATAAAAGTAATCAAGAATATGCCACAAACAACGTTTGGAAGACATATATTGCTATTACAACTTATTACTCAAGGAAAAATATTAATTTTTAAGATTTTATCAATTTCTACTTATTACAAAAAAACAAAAACTTTTTTTTAAAGTACATACTCTTAAAGGAAATTTAATACTCTACAAAAGATATTTCTTAACATTTTTCATTAAATTCAATACTTTTATAGTTATTCTTTATTCAAAAATAATTTTGAATTTAATTTCACTTGGAATAATTTTAATGTTAATAATCTTTTTGTAGAGAATTAAATTTCGTTCAAGAGTAAGTATTTTGATGCATAGAAATATGGATATTTATGGTATAACTAAAAATCAAAATCGAGCACTGCTGAATTTAAACACTGTCGTTTGTACTGCCAGTCCTTTAACTTCCGTAAAAACCGCTCTTTTGACGAGTATCAGGGAGTGGCAGCAGCAGTGGCACTAATTAGAGAAGTATAGTGTTTACATTCTCGCACTGCCGGCTGCCCTAATTCCCTGCTCACTTCGGCAAAATCTAAACGAGCCTTAAAGGTCGATCAAAATGAATGCTCTATTAAAAGCTCTGATAAATTAAAAAAGAAAAAATATATAATTTGTGAGTAGCCATAATAGGCCGTAATCTATGTTCTAAATACATTTCGTAAGTGCAGAAGCCCACATACTTCAGTCAATAAAACAAAATGAAAGGCATTTTGAGACATCACCTCAGGAGTAGTTCACAGGTAATATCTTACATCAATTTAACCGCAAATTCGTAGAAGTAATTTATTTAAACAAAAAAGCGCGGTAGTCATTGGAGACTGAACAATGGAAGCGAAAGCTTCTTACTAAATATTCTTCCCTTCTCTCGTTATCTCACTGTCTCTATTGTTCTTTCTTGGTGTCACTCTTAGTAATGGATATAAAGGTGAATTAAAATAATTGCCACTATTTTGTTACGACTCAAATATTAATCCTAATTTAGTTCTTAATTTAAAGATATCTGCAAAAAAATAAGTTTAGATACTGAGTAAGTGTTTGTTAATAGTTTTGTTCATCTGAATAAGTATTAGTACAGAAGATGTCAAAGAAAAGTTTGTTTTGTTCTTAGCTAACATCATTTCAAACACATAACATTTGTACAAATCAATAAACTATATACCTATATATTCAACGGTAGCAACAATTTTAAATTTTTGAGACTTGTTCTGTGTAATATTGCAATTAATATTTAAAAACACCGACTTCAGCTATCTTAAAATAAAAACAGTTTAGAAACAGTGCGCAATGAATCACTATTTTCATACACATCTTTTTTATCTGATTTAAGGTACAATTCAATTGAACATTTTAGCGGATTCTTTTCTCTCTCTTTTTCTCCATCTCTAATTTTTAATTTTTGTCTATATTTTCCAAATATATTTTAACTTTTTTATTTGTTTTATTATTTGGGTCACTTTCTATAAATGTAACTCTATTTCACTCTATATTGCAACCACACGGTATATGCTTCTATGTATTGGTCACCCCTATATAACTTATTGGTCTATCATTTTCTAAATCACCCTGTACAACTATAATTCAACTCATCACAATATTACAACGGTGCTGATATCTTTAAAACCACCCTGTATAAATATAAATCATCTCCACAGTATGGACTCTTTTTATTTTTATATTGTTTAAATTATTCCTGTATAACAATGATTTTACTTCGCCCCATGTGTCTAGTATTTCATTTATGCAACTTCTCATGGTCTACTCTATATGTTTCACCTTTTTGAATCATATTTTATGACTATAATTTTACTCTACCATTTATTTCAACCACCCGGTATATGCAACTGCTACTAAGATTTTTTGAACCCATGTCTATAATTATACCCCGTCCCAAATCGTATAATTGAAATATCCACACTGCTTATGCTTATATAACAAATTTTTGATACACCCTGAATAACAATAATTTTACCCCACCCTGTATAACTGTAATTATTTCAACCATCCTATATATTCAACTGCTTCTGACAATTTTTAAAGCCTTATGTAATACTGTAATATTTTCCGTCCTATAACGCAAACATCCACTCTGTATAACTATAGTTTTGCTCCTTTCTTATTTCAACCACCTTATATACGCAACTACTTATGGGCCACCCAACACAATATTTTTAGAACCACCCTGTATAACTAATTCAATTCCAAATTATATTTCAACCATCCTATGTATACAACTGTTTATGTACCACCTAATATCACATGCACGCACGCGCATACCTACAACCGTATACCATATAGAAGAGTTCGCCGACATAACAAATTTTGGTTTCGATAAACTAACGGAATATTTTCTGCCATTTCACGTGACTATAAGCCCCCCAACTTAACTTAGTCTCTAAAAGAAACTTACTTCAAACGAATTAAAATGAAAACCATTACAAACACCCTGTACGATATACTTTCATGGCATATCTTGACATTTAAACTAGAGATTTATGATGAAAATTTGACATATACCATGTTGTTTACAGTTTTTTATGTATATTTTTCCGATTTTCAGAAAAATGGTAAGTTTTATGTTATAGAAAAGTATACGGAATCAAGCGGGAACATATCTTTGTAGAAAACAATTATGAAATTTCTTGAGTGGTTATAGAAAAAAGAATTGAAATTCACTGAAATCTAGTCCTTTATTTATTCTTTTTTGAGATTTTCTGGAAAACCGTATATCTCATGTTATAGACAATTATATGGGACCTTTCTGTAATGTTCCTTAGTATAATGCAGTTTGAATCAACCGTTTTTGAATAATCGTTCTTCACACATAAAAAAAGTTGCAGACGAATTGATAACCTCCACCTTTTTGGAAGTCGGTTAAAAATAAGTTTTATTCGTTTTATCTGAATTGAAAGCAGTACATAATATTAATTAATAATGACCTAAGATTAAAAAAAAGTTATAATTGTTCTCGGTTTCGAACCCGCGAACTTTGGATTTGCAGCAGTGCGCTTTAGACTCTCGACCACTTGTCTTTATTTCAATTATTTTATTTAGAGGATATAAAAGTTTCGCTTGTATATAATACATAAGTACCTCTAATGAGTGGTAAACGTACTTTGTTTATTAAGATAACAAAACCATGTAAACAAAGATAATGTTTTGCTTAATGTGTATCCTTCTATGAATCTAAATTCGTTAATAATATGAAAATTTAATGCCAAGTTGTCTTTTTGTGTGGTATTCTTTTTAATTTCTGACGTATGTCAAGTCTCCAATTTAGTATATCACAAAGAGAGAATTGGAGTGTTTATTAGAACGAAAAGCAAATTTTGTGCAGATATTGTATATTACTTGGATGTTATATTGGTTTATTTAGTATTTTTTGTTTTTTTATATAAAAGAAGAGACTCTTAGTATATTACCTGGTCTCTGTTTTTTACACAGAGGACTCAATTGGATGGGTATTTCAAGATTGAAGCAGTGTGTGGTGTCCGTCGGTCGTATCGTGTCGTGTCGAAACAAATGAAATTTAAAGTTATGCATTTCATTCTCTTGCTCATCTGTTTTTCATATGTGTAAGTGTGGGCCTCCGTTAAGAAGCTTATTTAGCTTCAATAAAAACTAGGAATAATATGTATTTTTTTGTTTTTATCTTATATTGGGAAAATTTATGAAAGAATCGTAATCTTGTCAATGAAAAAAGTTGTAGGTAATTGGAACAATTTTTCATCATCATATTGTTACCTGTATATAATAAATTCTGTCATCATCTTCTAGGGCTCCATAGTCACATACTCCATTTTCTGTGATAAGTATATCAGGATCGTTGTAAGCATTTTTCACATATTTCATCAATTTTCTCATACCAAAGGGAACAACCTGTAAGCATAAAAGGCAATTAAATGAGATAAACATAATTCGCGATCTTTCACAAAAATATTCAATGTGATATGCATCGGTGAACACCCATGTATAATTAATACATAAAGTAAGTAATACTGTAATGTTTTTATTTTTACACACGTGTTCTGTTCAGTTCTTAGATTTATTTAAAAATACAGTCCAGCTCACTCTAATTTATCTTCATTACTTTAACACAATTTATATTCACAGAAAAATGCCATCGCCAGCTGTCCATATTTATATATTTCTCTTGGAATTGTCTGGTAAATCAACGAACCATGGGGAAACTTCTTTCATGTGTTCTGGAAACTTGAAGGGAATTCCCAGTAACGGCAGCGGTCGGCCTGTTGAGAGACAAAACATTTCGGATTCCCAGAAGTATCGGAATAATGTCCCTTCCACGAATTGGTTGATGGCCGATTGCACCAGCTGTCGGATGACTCCTCGTAACAATACATTGATAAAGGAAAAAACATAACATAAAAAATGCTTTTATTAAAATTTATAATGTTAATGCATTATACTAAACTCCAAAAACACCCGTAAAAAAATTATGCAGGTATTATATCTTAATTGGATCTTATATTTGTTTATTTACTATAATTTATTGATTTTCTATAAAAGAAGAGACTCTTAATGTATTATCTGGTCCTTGTTTCTTACGCAAAGAACTAAGTTGTATGGGTATTTCAAGAGCAAGTTAGTGTGGTGTTGGTCGGAACGTGTCGAAACAAATACAATTTCAAGTTATGCATTTGATTTGCATACTCATCTATTTGCACATGTGTAAGTCTAGGCCTCCGTTCAGAAGCTTTCGTTTCAGAATATGGTATGCTTCAAAAACAATGTATACAGGGTGATTTTTCTATGATCAGTATGGGGATCTCGGAAACTAGCGGAGATAGAGCAATGGTTAAATTGGGAAAGATTTGCAGTTTTACTGGCCGAATTTAATGACACTTTCGGATTTTTGTAAAAAGTCATGGCTTACTAGATATTTGGAAAAAACGAAATTCTGTCGATTTAGTCAAATCCCTCTAGCTCCTTTGTTTTTGATTTTATAAAAAAAGTGTAAATATCAAAATTGAAGGGAATTGTATCCCGAATATGATTGTCATATTCTCGTTTGCGTGACAGCTCTCGTTTTAGACATATGACACAAACTTATCTTTTTTTGGCTATGACCTCAAAAAATCTGACATTTTTAGAACTTTTCAACCATATAAGTTATTCGATATTGTTATTCATAAACATAACGGAGTTATGGATGCTTTTCTCCTTTATTTTCACTTTTAACGTAGATTGTTTTCACTTTGACGTTTCCTCATTTGAGAGTAATTCCATTAGTAGTGCTGAACTGACAGTCGATATTGACAAGTTTTCGTGACAAAATGGAATATTCTAACGAAGAAAAACTGAATATGGTGGAATGTTATATCATATCCCATAAAAATTCAGTTTGTGCAGCTGAGGAATACTTTCATAGATATTTTAATCGTCGTCAACCTACTCTATGTACATTTAAGAGGCTTTACCATAGTTTACGCAGATATGGATCTTTTACTCAACCACCAAAGGAACGTAATCAAATTAACGAAGCAGCACAAATAAATGTTTTGGCAATGGTAAATCAAAATCCATCTACATCAACTCGTGAGATTGTGGCAGAAGCTGGCACATCTCAACGAACTGTAGTTAAAGTACAAAGTAACTTTCAGTTTCACAAACTTTGAATACTGGTCACGAACATTGACGTATTTTGTTTTGTACATGGATTAGAGACATGTGCCTAGATAATCCATAAAAACCATAAAACCTTTAATGGAAATTAAAGGTTTTATGGTCAGATGAAACTAGATTTACTAACTGCGGTATGTTCAATAGACACAATGAGCATATCTGGGCTAAAGAAAACCCTTTCCATGTAGAACAAAGACGACCCCAGATAAAATTTGGTTTTAATGTTTGGCGTGGTGTCATAGGGTCTACTATTCTGGGGCCTTTTATCTATGTCGAAGCACTTACTGGGGAGCACTACTTGCATTTCTTGCAATATACTTTTCAAGACATGTTGCATAATTTGAATTTGAGAACTCGTTTAGAAATTGAGTGGTTCCAACATGTTGGAGCACCTGCTCATAACTCATTATTAGTAAGACAACACTTAGATAATATCTATCCAAACTCTTGGATAGGAAGAAATGGCCCACGTGAATGTCCACCCCGGTCTCCCGATTTGGCAGTTATAGACTTCATTTATGGGGTGCGCTAAAAGACAAAAGTATACAAAAGATAGTATGAGACAGTTGGTGACCTAAGGAAGGCGGTATTACAAGCAATTGAAGAAATTGATAGGCGGTCTGTGAGGAAAGCGGTAATGTTAATCTTAAAAAGATGCAATTTTTGTCTAAATAACAATGGTGGACTTTTCGAACATAAATTGTAACTATTATTATGTACTTTAATTTCTCAAGTTTTTAGTAAGTACCTACTTATTTTGTTTTTTGTTATATCTGATATACCTAATAAAAAAATCGTTCAATGTTTTTTGGGATAGTTATTAATAAATCAATCTATTTCATGGCTAACTACGTTAAAAGTGAAAATAAGAGAGAAAAGCAACTATAACTCCGTTATTTTTATGATTAACTATATCGAGTATTTTATCGTTGAAAAGCTCTCAAAATGTCCGATTTTTTGAGGTCATAGCCAACTATGGTTTCCATTCAAAAAAAGATAAGTTTTTGTTATATCTCGAAAACGAGAGTTGTCACGCAAACGAGGACATGACAATCATATTCGGGATACAATTCCCTTCAATTTTGATATTTACACTTTTTTATACAATCAAAAACAAAGGAGCTAGAGGGATTTGACTAAATCGACAGAATTTCGTTTTTTCAAAATATCTAGTAAGCCATGACTTTTTACAAAAATCCGTCATTAAATTGGGCCAGTAAATCTGCAAATCTTTCCCAATTTAACCATTGCTCTATCTCCGCTAGTTTCCGAGATCCACATACTGATCATAAAAAAAACTCACCCTGTATAAGGTTTTCGCGAAGACATGTGCTCACGTTATCCATTGTTGTTTTGTTTAAGTAAAAAATCAGGCAGGTCATGAAAAGAACACGGCAAGTCCACACCCTACGGAGCGATCAACAGAGCAAGTAAACTTGACACATCTTGTAACACACAACAACATTTTTTAGTTAACTACTTACATCGTGAGTGTAGCCATAAAATCTGAGAGTTATTAGAGTTACAGTACATTTCTTAGCCTCGCTTTCTATATACTACATTTCAATTTTCACACTTTTCTTTTGTAGTTCCAGAGTTCTTGAGATCATGACAGGGTGGTAAGTCAAAAGCTAGTCTTATAAGTCTTATGTTTCGCTCAAGAATTGGTTAACTTTTAATGGGAATAGGAGGTGTGACATATTAACTCACTTGTGAATTGGGAAACAATTAAAAGTTTGCAAGGCTACGGAGAATAGTTCCTTGAACAATTCTATCACCAGTATAGAATAACAATGTCCTCTTGTCGCCTAGTTATAACCTAATAATTATATGAACGTCCTGCTAAAATTATTAAAAAATATATTTTCTACTTACTTTTAACCATGGTAAAGTTGAATTCTTCCATGAATCAAGTGAATAATCGTGAACTCCAATATCTCCATAGCGAGAGGGTTTATTTTTAAATGTCTCAGGCTCAGGAATTGCTTTTACCATATTAGTGCTATAAATGTTAATACCAACAAAATCATAAGTGCCGTTTATGTATCTGATTTCGGATTCGTTAAATTCTGGAAGTCTCGATCTATTGTAACCCTCAGCTTTACTTCTATTTGCCACACGTATTTTCATGCTTTCTGGGTAATCCCCTCGAATAATTGGATGAGCAAACCAACCAAACTACAAACAAAATAAAACCAATTGCCAGTTCAGTAGTTTTTGCGTACTAACTACTTTTGTAAATAAAAAATAAAGTTTGGACGGCTTTTGTTTACTTATTGTGTTCCAATAGCTTCGTAAGGCAGTGGTGTAATACATAATTAGATGAGTAAATTTTTGTCAACTTACTCAATTTGAACGCTCATGAAGTAATAGGTATAACTATACTTTTTCTCCACTCTTATTTCAACCACCTTGTATACGCAACTACTTATGTGCCACCCAATACAATATTTTTAGAACCACCCTGTATAACTAATTCAATTCCAACATATATTTCACCAATTCTATGTATACAAGTGCTTATGTACCACTTAATAAATTTTCCTTTCAATAACCTAATGGAATATTTACTACAATTTCACGCGACAGTAACTTAACTTCGTCTCTAAAATAAACTGACTTCAAAAGCATCAAAATGAAAATCATTAGAAACACCCTGTACGACGTACTTTCATGGCATTTCTTAAAAATTCACAATAATACTTATTTCTGAGAACGTTTAAATTAGGCTATACTTAAGACCCAAGTACTTTATTAGACATTGTAACAATGTTATAGGAATAAACTTATGACTAAACAGTTAATTATTACTGTGGTAGGTATTTATGATGAAATAGTCATTCTGTTCAGCGAAAATAGAAACTTACAGCTTAGAAAAAACTAGTCGGTACAAAACCTTCGAATAATAAATAATTTATAGCTATACTATGATAACAATAGACAACTTTTTATATACGAGGTGTGTTCAAAAAATACCCGGAATTTTCGTTTTTTGAAAAAAATATTTATTTATTCATCTACATCCATGTTGTCCCCTTCAAAATAGTCCCCACTAGATATTATGCATTTATTATTTTGTCTATTCATGGGTTTTCTCTCCTCCAAATTTTTTTTTTTTTTTTTCCTCTGTGTATGGAGACGTTTCAACTCCGAGTCTGGAGTCGTTGTCAATCGTTTAGTGTTGTTTTCGAGGCTTTTTTCTAAAAAATTTTCGCTTTGATTTTGAATTTATTGTTTGTCAAATTTTTTGACAAACAATAAATTCAAAATCAAAGCGAAAATTTTTTAGAAAAAAGCCTCGAAAACAACACTAAACGATTGACAACGACTCCAGACTCGGAGTTGAAACGTCTCCATACACAGAGGAAAAAAAAAAATTTGGAGGAGAGAAAACCCATGAATAGACAAAATAATTCAAGACCTCCTCAACAATCTTTTCGAAATTAATTATGCATTTATGCCAGCGCTTTTTCCAATCCTCAAAACACTTCTGGAACTCGATCGTTGGGATAGCTTTCAGCTCTTTCAGCACTTTTAATGGCATCTATGCTTGTGAAACGACGACTCTTTAAGGTTTTTTTATTTTTGGAAACAGGAAAAGTCACAAGGGGCCATATCTGGCGAATATGGAGGTTGGGGCATCATTAGTGTTATTTTTTGCCAAAAATTCACGAACAAGCAACGATGTATGAGCAGGTGCAAAAGCCATTGACTGTTTTACCACAAATCCGAACGTTTTCTTCACACTGCTTCACGCAAACGGCGTTGAACTTGTCGATAGTACTCTTTATTGATCGTTTGACCTTGTGGCAAAAATTCATGTTGCACTATGTCATTAAAATCAAAGAACACAGTAAGCATGACCGTGACGTACGTCCGCACTTGCCGAGAATTTTTCGGTCTTGGAGAGCCAGAATGCCTCCATTGGGACGATTGAGCCTTTGTTTCGACGTCATATCCGTAAACCCATGTTTAGTCACCTGTTATTACTCTTTTGACTCTCTGAGTCGATGTTGACTTCATTTAGTGAGTCCTGGGCAACTTCCATACGCCGCTGTTTTTATTCAAAATTCAACAATTGTGGGACAAATTTTGCTGCCACGCGTTTCATACCCAAAACATTCGCAAAAATGTCATGGCATCATCCAATAGATATGTCAACTTCATCAGCGACTTCTCTGATTGTGATACGGCGATCGTTCATAATCATTTCTTTCACTTTGTCACGTTTTCATCGGTTATTGGGGTGCTGGTGTCCGGGGCGTTCGTCATCTTCAACATCTTCCCGGCCATCTTGGAAACGCTTATACAACTCGTAAACACTTGTTTTTTCATAGCACCATAGGCTTTTGTTAACATTTCACACAGTTTGTTACACTTTATTTCATTTTTTACGCAAATTCTTTGATTCATTTACGTAAACAATGGATACAGCTGAAATTTGTGTCATACTCCAGGGGCATGTATACCAACATAATAAAAAAAATTGAGAATCGGACTCTCCAAACCCGCGAAATTGAAACATTCCGGGTATTTTTTGAACACACCTCTACATAAGAACGCTATATCCACTATAAATCTACATAAAAGCATCACTTTAGTATAAGGCACATAATATATGAAAGAGGGCTCACTAACCTCAGATCTGCTTAAAAATGAATTAAAATACCAAGCACTGCAAGGAATACACAATGATGATTATTTAGGACATATGATAAGATTTGGAAAAGAGAATCAAAAACAGAAATTCACAGAAGATATAGACTGACCTGGGCTACCTTTGTAAAATAAAGCAGGACAGTAAAAAATAAAGAAAAAGCAAAGTGTGTTCCACTGGTTCTAATATAAGAAATTAGGCTGGCCATATAGCTAAAGTTGAGGATAAATAGTGGATCATTATAATCCTGAAATAGAGGCCCTATTTGGGGAAGAGATTCGGGAGACACCAACCAATAGGATAGAGGGACGTTATAGATATATTTGCAGAACTGATGTGGTCCTTGAGGTTCAATATAGAGAAATACTATTTTGATAGTTTGATATAATTAGCTGATACTCCAGTACAGTCTCCTATCTTTAAATATATTTCAGTTTACCTACCACTTTGACGAATCTCCTAGTATTTCTTCACTTTTTCAAATTCGGAACCATGCATTACACCTAAATTGTCAACACAAACTAAACCGATATATTGTTACACTTACCTCAAAGTCCATTTTCGTTTCAGCAGCTTTTATATCTTCAGTTTTATTAGAAGCAGGTTCGTACCATGCAGTATCAATGGCTATTGATACTTTGCCTGAGAATAGTTAAATATTTAATTGTTTTAATAGATTTATTTCAGAAATATGTAAACATTAACAGAAAAAAAAAATCGTGACGTGATATGTTAATACCAAGTTTATATTTGGAATAAGCAGATTAAATTCTATAAGTCTCACATAAGAGTATTCGAAAAAACTTTCCAATATAGAAATATATTACTGTGTTAATTACTTCAGCAGATTTAAACATCATGAATGATCATGATGTCTAATGATGACATTAGACTCTGTCAGTCGCGTCCTCTGCTAGACATAGGCCTCCTTCAACTTATCCCTTCTTTTTTAAAATTAAGTACGTAAATTTCTACTCCAAGGGTTTTTTCTTCTTCCCGGGCCTCTTCTACCAAATACTTTACCCAGCAAGTTGTAATAGTTCGTATCTTTTTCTATTTCACATGAGATGGTGAAGATATTCTAGTTTCCGTCATTTGATGCGACAATGGTACTGAATATTTCTTTGTTCTTGTTTGTTCTATCTAACACATCCGCATTATAAGTGCAAGTGTCAACTTGTTTCATCTTCCGGCTATTTACTATTTGTAGTAGTTCTAATTTTACTAATTTATTCCAGTTTTGCCTATTCTGAGGTTTTTTGATCCTGTTTCCGGCTATTCTTTTCAAGCTATTTTCTCTATGACGTTTTGGGATTTATATCTATGCAAAGGCAACACAAATTGTTGGCAGATATTTCGTTTTGGCACACTAAGATTCTCCTTTGTATCTCTCCCTATTCTTAATGCATGACCTAGATATTTGTAGGAATTACCTTTGGAATTTCTTCGATGACACATTACATATAATATCCAAAAAAATGTATGAATTAGATGTTGCGGTTTTAGTTCAATGCTGGTTCAATGCATGTATATAATTGACGAAGGACCTTTAGCGGAACAATCAATAAAACACGTGCCGTCGCGTAAATGAATCATCAAATAAAAGTTAATCACTGACCTTTTACGTCGAAGCTCTGCAGGTGGTGTTTTCTTGGTTCTTCTTTATTCAGAGGCTAGCCCCGCAACAGCAGGAACTGATTTTAGAGCTTCGTCTGGACAACACGTTACACAAAAAATAGCGACGTAATGTTCATTGATTGAGCAAACAAAAATGTGGGTTTAACAACAAAAATGCGCTTTTGTAAATACCAAAGAAACAAAATGAAAGCGGTTTAGCGGTTGTTACGACCGGAACTAATAACTCGCGGAATCGTAACACAATAACAACAAAAAGCGACCATCTTAAGACGCTATCAAAAGCGTCCGAATAGCTCGGAGTACAATACAGAAAACACGAATACTGTCTATATTTTACAGGCAAAAAACACTTCAAATTAGCATTAGCGCGACGGAAGGTTTTGGAAAAGGTACAGAAGTTTAAAAATCAATGAAGTAATTCAATCAAATTTAAACAATACACTAAACAAATTGCGGGAACGCAACAACCTTGCTCTATCAGTTTTCCATCCATGTCACAAGCTTTCTCATTATTTTTGTTTTTTCAACATTTACACACAAATTTGCCGTTTCAGATGAATCTTTGAGGTTTTTTGTCATAGTAACTGCTTCTTGTAAGTTGTCTGAAATCAGTTCAATATCGTCAGCAATTCTGGGGGCTGAGTTTATGCTCATCTATCTTTATTTTACTTAATATTTACTTAATACGTTGCTATTTTTAGGCAATAGTAGCATTCTTGTATACATTTTTTTATCAATGATGTGCATCTTTAGTCCATTCGGCATTGTATTAGTACTGTCATTATTGTCTTCTAAATGTTATTTGTGGCATGTTCTTGATTATTTTTATGTTTTCTTGGGAATAACACCACAATTGAAATAAAAAGCTGTATATTGAAAGAAAATACCAAACGTTTCAAAGTCGATTCTGACTTCGTTGTCAATGGCTTTAAAATATGTATTGAAAATGTAAATTGCAAATTGAAAATTTGATTTATGACATTTAAGTTGACATAAGAAAATTTTTTGTTGTTTTCAAATATACAGGTAGCACAAAAAATTCTAAAGATCATGTATTAAGTTAAACAGCTTTCAAGTTAGAAAAATTTGAAAGAGTTGTCTTTAGAATTTATCAGTGGCGTTCCTAGGTACGACTTTGTTATAAGATAGCGCACTCGCCAAAAATGCGATCAAAAAATTTCGCTGTTTCAGTGATCCTATTAACGTCATACGGGAAAACCTAGGAAAAACCTTATGAACTATCCCGATACTGGGTTGTTCAAAAAGAGATGACCATTAATAATTTCTTCCTTAATTGTCGGTAACCAGATACGATTGAATTCTACAGAAGTAGAAGCGATAAAATCGTCTTCATTCAAAAGAGTTAAGGCAGACTCTTTTATTTTTCGTTTTGTGTTATGTTGTTTTGTTTTCGATTGAACTTTAGGTATCTGTTAGTATGAGTAGGTTTTCTATGAATTTCTGTTTCGAATGAAGATTCTGTTTTTGTTATTAATATGTCTAGGAAAGACAGTTTGTTATTGTGTTCAATTTCTAGGGTGAATTTGATAGTTGGGTCTTTCTTATTTATGTCATTTAATAATTTATCTAGTTCTTCAAGACTGTGTTCCCAAATTACGAAAATGTCGTCAACGTAACGCCACCAAATTAAAGGTTACTTTTCTTTTGATAAAATTATTTGTTGTTCGAATTTTTCTATAAATATGTTACTTAATGCTGGTGAGAGACAAGAACCCGTGGCCATGCCAAAATTTTGTTGGTAAAAGTCATCGTTTAATTGAAAGTATGAAGTTTTGATACAATATGTTAGTAGTTCCAATATTGTTCCAACTGATAATGAATTCGTTGGTTTAATGAAGTGTTTTGGAGACAGGAACATTGTTATAAAGATTTACTATATCAAAACTTGGCTATTGTAAAGGTATTTTTGTATTCTATATGAGACAGTTTTTCCAAGAAATGTGCACTGTTTTTTAGATGAGAAACAGAACTTCTTGTAACGGGACGAATAAATTTTGAAAGTTCAGTACATGGAGATTTTATAGAACTGACAATTGGTCTTAAAGGAATATTAGGTTTATGAATTTTTGGTAACCCATAGAAATGTGGTAGTTTAGTATAGTGTGGGGTGAGTGCTTTACGTACTTGTTCTGTGAATTCATGTGGTTGTACAATAAATGGTATATTTTGTTTTCTATTGAGCTTGTTGGGTCTTTTGTTAGTTTAGTGTATTGTCCTTGGTTTATTATATTTTGAATTTTGTCATCGTAATTAGTTTTATTTAAAATTACTATTGCATTTGTCAGCAGGTAAAATTTTTATAGAATTGTCATTTTTTAAATTTGTAATTGCACATAATTCATTATTAGAAAGGTAATTTTTAATATCTATAGGTTTTTCGAGTTCGATTTTTGCTCTTATTCTATATTCTTGAGCATCGCTGGAATTTTGTTTATTTGCGGTTTGTTCTATAGCACTTATTATATTAAATTTAGGAATTGTTTTTGCAGTAACTGCAAAGTTAAGTCCTTTTTGTAATATTAAAGTTTCAGTAGCATTTAGCTGTTTATGTGAAAGATTTACGAGAGTTTTTGTTACTGTAAAATTTTCTTCATGTGTGTTATTTTAAAACTGTCAATATTTACTACATCAAACGCTTCGTGGTGGTCAATACACGTTAGTAATCATGTGGTCGTCTGTGGCATATTTTCGTCTGAGTCTGCCAGCTTATGCGGTTGATAAAAATTCATTTTTTGGCTTAATCACTTTGTTAGTATTTTCATAAATAATTATACAAATGCGAAAACAGTCTCTTTTCATTTCTTCTTTCTGCGTTATTCAAATCAACTGGTATTTTACCTTGTTCCAAACTTTTGTTGAAAAGGTTCTTTATTGATTGCTGGAGTCTCCACTCCACCCGATTTTATAGGATCTATGACTACTCGTGTTCACCAGAAGACGGAATAGTCTTTAGTCAGTTTTAAACATTTTAAAAGCCTTTTAACCGAGGGTTGCGTTTACAAAGATACAGCCTAATCTACTTAAGACAGAATATAGTTTACACAAGGTAGTCACTCACCTTTTTGACTTTTTCGCCATACTTCATCATATATATGCCAAGCCTGTGCATGAGCTTTCAGTAAATTATGAGCGCATGAATACTCCAATAGTCCTTCAGATTTAATTGCCGGAGCTTTATGGCCATATCCATAACCTCCGGAGCAAACTTGTTTGGCTTCGTTAAAAGTCAACCAATATTTTACGAGATCGCCGAATAGTTCAAAACAAACTGAAGCATAATTTCCAAACCAACCAGTCATTGATTCGTTGAGAAATCCACCCTGATCTTGAAGAACTTGTGGAAGATCCCAGTGATACAAAGTCACTACTGGTTCAATGTTGTTATCTTTTAACAAAATAAGAAGTTTTCTATAATAAGCCACACCTTTGGCATTGATTTTATTTCCACTACCTAAAAAATAACTAATATATATCTACAGGGTTGCATAATTGTAATATGAAATATTCAAAACTAATAATATATCACAAAGTAATGGCTTCCACCATCAACTAATAATTTTCAATTGACAACTTTCATATTTATTTTACTCGTACATTAGGGTTTTCTCTCCTCACGTTTTCTCCCTGTAAAAGCTAAGTATTTGAAATTTGTAAATGGAGAACAAAGTCAATGTTGTTTACAGCATCCAGTGTGTGGAATCACAATGATTTGAGTCTTTTCTTCTATCCTACCTGACATACGTAATTGTCAGATTAAACAAACCAAACACGCCCACCAACACCCAACCAATCACAACACAGTTTACTAGTTATCTTTTGTCAAAAAAGCAAAATCGGATATTTTTGTAACATTTAAGACATATTTAAAATCAGACCTTTTTGTGACATTTAACACCTATTTAAAATTTTCATCACGTGAGATCTAACGCCCGACCGATAACTATAAATAAAGGAAGCAGTGCAGATTCACATTCAGTTCAGTTACCTAGTGACTCTTCTGGAGTGGGCAGATTGTGGCCCCGAGTTCGATCTAGACGCTGAAACTCTTTTTCACTTTGGTCTCTTGACAATGGCTCCAAAGCAGGAGTCGAAACGTCGAGTATATATATAGTAATAAATTCTAATAAAGTTCATATATATATATATATATATATATATATATATATATATATATATATATATATATATATTTGTTTTTAAGTTTTCGCGGGCTCTAAATGTATTAGATGGTTTCCGGGAATTCATCCGCGTAGTTGATAACTGATTCCTGCCGGGATCGATAGTAAAATGACGACGTTTCGGCAGAGTCACATCTGCTTTCTTCAGGTCGGTTCGCATAATTCTCGTAGCCTTCTGCTTTCGCTTCTAGTTACTCGAATACTGATATTCTCAGAAGCGCGCACGGTGTTATATAGTCGCGACTAGGCGCCTATTGGATGGCACCGTGAACGGCTGCGTGTGATTGGCCCTGGGCGCTCAGTGGGCACGCCTCCCGCCTGCTGATTTGTTATTTCCGGTTGAGTTGTTATTGGACGGGTCCGGGCCGGTACGGTGTTTAATAGAATTTTCCAACAATTCGATAAGTTCTGGATTTCATTGCGTGCGTTTAGACTGTGAGGCCTCTTCGCTATTTCAATTGCCTCTCTTACGAGTCTTGATTTCGGGTGTTCTATATTTGCCAGTACTCTGGTGTTCTCAAAGTCTATTCGGTGTGACGTCGTGGTGGCGTGTTCCGCAATGGATGTTGTTTTTTTCCTGCTTTCTTATAGCATTCTGGTGTTCATCACGTCTAGCTTGAATTCTTCTGTTAGTTTGCCCCACATAGGTTTTATGACAGTCTGCACATGGAATCTCGTACACTCCCTGTTGTTCTAAAGGGATCCTCGTCTTCGGAGTCCTCAACACCGTGCTTATTTTTCTGCCTGTATTGAAAATAGTATCGATATTGTGTCTCCGTAGAATTCTTGCAATACTGTCCGTGGTACCCTTGACATACGGTAAATAAGCCTTGGTTATTGGTGTCTCATGTTCCTCGTCTGTTCGTCTCGGTTTTGACTTTAGGGCTCTTTGAATATTTCGGTCTGTAAATCCGTTTTGTTTCAGAGCTGTTTTTAAACTGTCCATTTCCTGTTTGATGTTGTCCTGGTCAGCTAGTCTTTGTGATCTGGTTACTAAAGTTTTGACAACGGCTTGTAGTTGGGCTAGGTGGTGATGAGCATTAGCATGAAGGTATCTGTTGGTGTGAGTTGCTTTCCTATATACTATATGGACAAGGGTTCCATCTTCCTTCCTATTTATGAGAACATCAAGGAATGACAGTTGATTATTGGCTTCAACCTCCATGGTGAATTTTATTTTGTGATGGATGCCATTCAGGTGGTCTAAAACGTCGTCATTTTACCATCGATCCCGGCAGGGATCAGTTATCAACTACGCGGATGAATTCCCGGAAACCATCTAATACATTTAGTGCCCGCGAGAACTTAAAAACAAATATAGTGAATCTCTACGGGAAGAATACTTTTCATTTGTGTCAAACATTTGAGAAAATACGCGCGAAAAGAAGCAAACTTTTGTGTGATCTACATTTTTTACAACGATGCCGCGATGAAGGAGTTATTCCGAAAAACATGACGGTAAAGTTCTGGAAGAACAACAGAAAAACACAGAATATTTGGTGGAAAGCTAGTTGTGCCCTACTTAGGGAAGCCATACGTGATGTCAGAAGGGATTTGGATGTTCTCTTAGACTATCCACCTACAGGTAAGCAATACACTCCACCCGATAATATGGGATAAATTCGATGAAATTAGCGAATTTAGGGCCGAAACGAATACAGAGTTGACAACAATGCAACAACAGACAAAATTAACAAATTGAAGCTCCAACAGAAGCCCAAAAACGATTTTTTCTCGGAAAATAACGGTCACAGTCTAACCTCAAGACAATTGGAAACGAATAGAACCGTTTATAACTTATCTTCGGTCCAATTGAACTCTACCTCGATGGGCGTGTTGGCTAAGGGATTCAATTACGCTATTGCTCCCTCTCACATACCAACAGAGAGCATAATATGTGGCGTGGAAACAGCAGTTTCAAAATTAGATGCGAACACCGCTGAAATAATTAGACAAGATGTGTCACATGTTCTAAGAAAGTCTAAACCTCCCAAAAGGAACCTATCTATAGAAGAAAATGAGGCCTTGAGAAACAACTTCGCCTCAACAAGGACAGTGTCATTCTACATGCTGATAAAGGAAATGCGATTGGAATTTTAGATACAGCGGATTATTCAAACAAAATTCGAACATTGCTACAAAATCCAGCATATAAACAAATTACTACTGACCCAACAACTTATCTGGAGAAAACAACCAAGGCCAAAATCCAAGCAAGTAGGATCGACAAAAATCTCCAACTGCATCTCATTCCGCGTGAAAAGTCATCGAGATGTCCGAAATTCTATGGGTTGCCAAAAGTACATGAAGAAGGTGCACCTTTGAGGCCAATAGTAAGTTCAATTGGATCCCCAACACAACAGCTAGCCAAATACCTAGCCCAACAACTTCAACCGTTTGCAGAGGGGGCAGACTCATATGTCAAAAATTCGACACATTTCATCGAAATACTTAGAAAAACGGTTTTACAACCTGAGTGTCTTCTTGTCAGTTTTGACGTAGTGTCCCTTTTCACCAACATCCCTATCGACGAAGCCTTGGATATCATAATAGAAAAATACAAACCACCTCAACACCTTGGAGACTTAACAAGGCACTGTCTGATGAACACCTATTTTGTTTACGAAAACCAACGATACAAACAAGTGGAAGGAGCTCCAATGGGATCGCCACTCTCACCAGTTATAGCGAACCTTTTTATGGAGAACTTTGAGGAGTTGGCACTAAGAACAGCAACTCTTAAACCCAGTTTGTGGTTGCGATATGTGGATGAACACGCCACCACGACGTCACACCGAATAGACTTTGAGAACACCAGAGTACTGGCAAATATAGAACACCCGCAATCAAGACTCGTAAGAGAGGCAATTGAATTAGCGAAGAGGCCTCACAGTCTAAACGCACGCAATGAAATCCAGAACTTATCGAATTGTTGGAAAATTCTATGAAACACTGTACCGGCCCGGACCCGTCCTATAACAACTCAACCGGACATAACTAATCACCAAGCGGGAGGCGTGGCCACTGAGCGCCAAGGGCCAATCACACGCAGCCGTTCACGGTGCCAACCAATAGGCGCCGAGCCGCGACTATATAACACCGTGCGCGCTCCTTAAAATCTCAGTATTCGAGTAACTAGAAGCGAAAGCAGAAGGCTACGAGAATTATGCGAACCGACCTGAAGAGGGCAGATGTGACTCTGCCGAAACGTCGTCATTTTACCATCGATCCCGGTAGGGATCAGTTATCAACTACGCGGATGAATTCCCGGAAACCACCTAAAACATATATATATATATATATATATATATATATATATATATATATATATATATATATTTATTTATGTTTATATAAACTTACCATTGGGTATAATTCTCGTCCAAGCCAGAGAAAATCTGTAGTGTGAAACCCCCAGTTCTTTTAAAATTTTAACATCGTCTTCAAATTTATGGTATGAGTCACAAGCAATATCACCGTTGTCTTTGTTTTTAATATAATCGGGTCTAGAATGTGTAATATTGTCCCAAATACTCATAGATTTCCCATCTTCATTCCAGGCTCCTTAAATTATATTTTTCAATTTTTACAATTTTATCGTTAATTGACTCTGTTTCACCTTCCACTTGATAAGCTGCGCTTGAGACCCCAAACATAAAATTGGGAGGAAATTTTTTATTATTTATAACATAATTGTCTGAATACCTGCAAGTAAAACTGGTATGAATTTGGTCAATTTTGACCCATAACGATTAAATTAATGAAAATTCTCTAAATTTGTGGAAATATAAATACTTATCCTTATCCAGAATCTCTGCATTTTATTCCGGAGTATATTATTTTATTTATATACACTATATAAAAAAAGTAAAGCAATATTTTCGAAAATGTACAATATCCTGACGTTATAATTCTAAAAACATAATATTGCGTTTCAATAGGTATAGTAGGTTCAATATCAATTGAAATTTGTTATTGTGACAGCATAGGACTGTCCGAAAATAATATTTTAGATGCCTTTGGGACTTCCATATTGCAAAACCAATAAACCTGATGAAACTGGGAGATACTATGCTAGTTAACAAATACGGTTATCGAAGTGAATTTGATGTATATTATATTCCAGAATAAGTTTACACCTCTGTAGGATTATTTATAAACAATAACATATAGTCTATTAATTATAATATTTCTAAATGCAGTAAATTTAAAAAAATGCATTTTATGTTTTTTCTTTAAATAGGTCAAGTAAAATACTTGAAGACGCGAGATGTAAGACCGACATTCAATTGTGGGAAGCGCAACTGATGAAGGTTCCCGACCAGAAACAATATATATTATATTTATATAAAGGGTGTCTCAAAAGTCCCGGAACGGCATTTTATCTCGGCGGGAACGCATTTTAGAGAAAAATGTGTCAAACAAAACCTATAGAATTTGAATTTGACCTTGACATTCAAGGTCATTTCAAGGTCAAGTCGATTTCTTTAAATAGAACAACATATTTCTGACCTCGGAAATGGAAAGATCGAAAAATTTTACGTTCAAATATGTCCTTGACCATTTTTAAAACTTGACCTCTGGTGGTCAGTAAGGGTGTCCTAAAAGTCCCGGAACGGTATTTTATCTCGGCGGGAACGCATTTTAGAGAAAAATGTTTTAAACGAAACTTATAGGATTCGTCACTGGCTATCGAATTGTGACCTTGAATTTGACCTTAACCTTCAAGGTCAAGTCGGTTTTTTCAAATGGGACAACATATTTCTGACCTCGGAAATGGAAAGATCGGAAAAATTTACGTTCAAATATGTCCTTTACCATTTTTAAAACTTGACCTCTGGTGGTCAGTAAAGGTCAAGTCAAGGTCAAGATCAACTTCTTTGCGTAATTCGTCAAATATGGGTTTAAACAAATTTTCAAGAACTAAGGTTTAGGATTTTTCCACGGCAATGCGATGCTTAGTATGGCTACGCAAAGAAGTTGTTCTTGACCTTGATTTGACCTTTACTGACCACCAGAGATCAAGTTTTAAAAATGGTCAAGGACATATTTGAACGTAAATTTTTCCGATCTTTCCATGTCCGAGGTCAGAAATATATTGTCTTATTTGAAAAAATCGACTTGACCTTGAAATGACCTTGAAGGTCAAGGTCAAATTCAAGGTCACAATTCGATAGCCAGGGACGAATCCTATAAGTTTTGTTTGAAACATTTTTCTCTAAAATGCGTTCCCGCCGAGATAAAATGCCGTTCCCGGACTTTTGGGACACCCTGTATAATATATATTGTCTTGCGTACAAAGGAATGACACCTCGAAGAGAGTAAGTAAAATACTATTGAATCCCATTCGTTGATTTACTTTTGTTGCACTTATTTTTGCCCTCAGTATTTTTAGACAATTTTTTTAAGTTTACTAAAATATTGTGAAGTTACTTTTTCTCAGTTCAACGAAATAAGTCATTCTGTTTTTGTACATCTGTATGTACCTATGCAATATCAGAAAAGGTTGTAATGATTTAGATCTAATTCTGGAAATGAGGCTTCGATTTCTAGATATCGATAGGCCAAGGTTACGTTTTGAGTATTTTGTTTGTGGGGAATTTAACTATTACAGATTTTGAATTCAACGACAGATATCATAGCAACAATCCATGAGGTGAATTCATAGAGGTATTATACGTAGAGTGAATTTGGTATGGGCGTTACTGTAAGTGGCGGTGTAATAACAACAGAAAGAGAAAGACAATATCAGGGTGTGCTTGCTATGTCTCTACCCTACCAATACTAGGCCTCACCACTGACACTGACCAATCAGGAACGTGCCGCTTATTCTCTCTCTCTCTTTCTATTGCTATTACATGAATTTCGTAACTTCACGTGCTCTACGGTATAATACCTCTATGGGTGAATTACTTGACTGTCAGCATAGTTATGCAACCATATTTACCAAAATAATATCATTTGCATAACTATTAGTAGTTTTCTATTAAGAAAGTTATGAATTTCTTATAAATAAAGTATTCGTAGAAATCCATCTATATCATTCTTTTATTTTTGGTAAATAAGGTTTTTCTGGTAGTGATAAATGAAAAAAAAATCGTTTACATACAAAACAACCAACTATTTGAACTTAAATATGTAACATGACGAGATCAAGAGCCAAGCTCGTTCGCCCTAGGAAAATTACGACATGTAAAATATCCATACCTAGAATAAAACACGTAACAACTTCATGAATTTCAGAAATAGCTTCAAAATCATCATTTTGACTATATAGTGAATATTTTTATATTATTATGGTGAACAAAATTTAAATAAAATACTAAATTAAAAGCCTCATTACCCTTTTGAAGAGACTACCAGCAAACAAATCCATAGTAATGTTAACATTTTGAAGATAGTACCTTGACTACTTTTATCAACTACAAAATAATTGTTAGAATTGTCAAATTATATCACTACCTTGATTGATGATAAGGAGATAATAATTTCAACTGTTCAACTGAAACTGAATTGTTTTTAATTAAAATTTTTAACAATTATAGGAATTCAATTTGAGAGATATGATCATTTGTTTTCGGGCAGATAGTTGTGATATCTCCTAGTTTTAAAAATATATACACTGTATTTTTTGAGAATATTAACCACACTTGAATAGATAAACATCAAAATTTCATTAAAAGATGACAATTTGAAAAATCCAAAATGTGTCAACATTCATTGGAGACAGACTGCACCACATATTTCAGAATGCAATAGTATATAAGTACACAATAATTTATATTTTTCACTATTTTCTGATATATCCTCTTTTTTTCATCAGATTTAAGAGATACACTTCTATTGATTATTTTTTTACCTCTCTCTCTCCTCTTAACTCTATTGGCTGTTTCTATTTTCATTTTGGTTGAATCACCCTGTATACCTATGATTTTTTTTAAATACATTGTATAACTATAATTTTACTCTATTATTTATTTCAAGCATCAGGTATATGAAACTACATCTACAATTTCTTGAATCCATCTCTATAACTATAATTATACCCCACCCTATAATTTAAATAAATATAATTTAAATAAGTATCCTCAAATGGAATAAAAAACGTCTAGACACGTCGATTTGTATTTTTAAATGCGCATTTTTTTAACCAAAAAATTATATAGGGTGTCATGTGACAGTAGCCAATATCAACTTTCTTATTTTAAATGCAAGCCCCTACATATTTATTTTTTGGATTCTCCAGAAAATTCTAGACATAATTCATGTAAAATGTCCTACACCTATCTTTAACTGTTTCGGAAATATTAAGTGTTTTCTGATCTATTACAAAAATTAACATTAATAAAACATTTAAAAAATATATATATAACCGACTTCTACTTATAACTAAAAAGCTAAAAATAATTATAACAAAATACAACTCTAGCAAATAAATAACACATTCAAATCTTATCTACTAATTCATCAAACTTGATTGTTGCTTGGCACCAACTTCAAAAATATACTAGATTGGTAGGTAATTAATTTGTACAGAATGAGCACCTTTTAATGTTTACATTTTTTACTTCCTGGGTAGGTACCTTACAACATTGAATGTGTTATTTATTTGCTAGAGTTGTATTTTGTTATAATTATTTTTAGCTTTTTAGTTATAAGTAGAAGTCGGTGATATATATTTTTTAAATGTTTAATTTTCAACTTTTTAGTTTTTTTTGAACTCAGGTAGTTTTCATTCTTTATTTGTTATTTTGTATGTATAACTTTAATAGACAGAACCAGGTAACATCGAAAGCCTCAACATTACACAATGATACTTTATCATTTAAATTGACAGGTAAATCTTTACGAACAAAATGAACTAGTACCCGTTGACTTAATAAGCCCAAAATATATTTATGCCTTATGGACTACGCCATGAGTAGATTCCATCCTATATTTACGGAGTCAAATCCGTCCTTTATTTCAACCATAGTATATAACTCCTTGTAGGCTACCCCATAAATTATTTCCTTTTAACATTTTATGTTATCGCCCTGTGTAAAATTAATTCCTCTCCACACTTTATGCAACTTCTTATGGGCTATAAAAGAAATAATTTTTTAATCACACTGTATAAATATAATTCAACTCCAGCATTTATTTCAACCATCCTGTATATGATTTGCTTATGTCCATATCATATAACAGTTTTTTAATCACCCTATTTAATTTTAATTTCACATTTTTTTCAACATTTTTATACGTTTTTTACGTCCAGTCCACCCTACATTCCAACCATCCTGTATATACGGCTGTCAACGGACCACTATTATTCTAGTCCATCCTATATTTCAATCTTCATATAAATGTAACTCCTTCTACCACTTTACTTTGTGATTTTGTTTGCTATAACTAATCACCCTGTCTATAAGCCACCAAGTACCAGTTTAAAGTTTGACATGTGTTGTCACTGAATTTTCTATTAGGCCGGGAGAATGTGACAACCAAAAGTACCGTCTTCGCTAAATGGAAAAATTTGCATTTAAATAGGTATTTACCTGGTATACAAACAAAACGAGCTTGGTACTCATTGATTTAAGGAGTCGAAAATACTATACTTTACTACCTATATGCTTGAGATGTACATAGAAAATTTTCAATTTCGCAATTAAAACTTCCAGTGCCTAAAATTACCGCACTATTACGTTGGAATTAAAATATTTATGAGGAAATGTCCGTTATGTCATTTCGATGAAATGTTTGATAAGAATTTTGTAATTTTCGGCGATTTTCTGCAAAACTGCAAGTTGCACGTCGCAGAAAAGTATATGAGATCACCTAAGGATCTTCCTTAATAGATTAAACGTTAAAAAACTCTACACATCCATAAGGAGTTATCGAAAAATCGACTAAAATATTAGGGATATAGGTTGATTTCCATGCACGCATGAGTTCATTTACAAATTTTATGACTTTACCAATAGAATTCTTTTCCAAATTTGAAGTTTCACCAATCCGGATATATACTCTATTAAACAAGACCATATTCATTCAGAAATCGGTCACACGACAGCTTTTTGCAAGTCGGTTAAAAAGAAATTATTTCGCAATTTCACTATATTACACTAACAACCTAATACGTAATACTGATTATTTCTTAATAATATAAAAAGAAACCAAAAAAACATTCATGTCATGTAGGAAATGTTCAAGATGTTCGCCCCGATCGTCTTGGCAACCTGCTGATCTGGTATAGAAATGTCTTCTAACATTGTTCAACATCTCAGGCGGGATTAATCACAAATCATAAAGAGAGGACTGATCTAATCGCAAGCGTGATTCGTCTTTTTAGGTAATCTAAGTTGAGTGGTTTAGTTTTGTATACAGTACTTTTATATCTCCACAAAAGTGGCGTCAAATCAGCGTGCTGGTGCGGTGGTCCATCTTGAAACCATATTGTATTGCCAGGAAATTGTGGGTTTACTTGATCAGGAGTGAACTAGGCTGGGCTCAAATGCAGGCATATATCGCGAGAAATAATATAACATTTATACTTCCAGATTTTCGTCAGTTATTATGTGACTCAATATCAAAAATTTTATCTGACTGTTGGTAAAACTATCTCCCCCCTGGACTTTAAAAATCTGACGAGAGCCTACAAAACTTTTCATAAATTTGTTGGCCAAAAAATTTTCTGATTTGCACCTCTTTCAATGAATTTTTTTTACGTGATTTTCCCCTCTAGGACAATTTTTTTCTGATTTGCCCCTCCATAAACCAAAAGCTAGGTACGCCACTGATGAAACACATTATTTTTATGAAAATAAATTTTTTTTACCACACCTGCAGTTCGAATTCTTGCCCTGTTTTGAGGGAAGAAAATGCCTCATTTTTACCCGGGTAAAAATAATTTGGTTAATATGCGTCAACTTTTTTTCCCAGATATAAATAATATCTGTTGCCTAGCAACGCATAATAATAAATAAGTTAAAGTCTAACCTTAACTTAAATTAATTCATTTTAATAATTCGTTATTTTGACGATAAAAATAATACAATTTTTAAGTTCTTGTTAGAATATAATTTATTTAGAAATGATTGATTTGACAACATTTGATAGTGATGATGTACAAGAAGTACTGAGGGACATCGAAGGTGAAGCCGGAGACATTGTGAAGAATTTATTACCTGATAAATCGAGTCCAAAGTATATGATCTGTTATGAATCATTTTCTAAGTTAATTAATTAACTTATACATTTATTTCGAACTTTCCATTACAGATGTGGTAAAAAGAAGTATGCGCACCTCGGGAAGAAAGTACGTCATCTCAATCCGCGTGTTTGTCACCCTCGCTTCGCTCGGGTGACAATCTTACACGCGGGTTGGAATGACGTACTTTCTTCCCTTGGTGCGCAATATACTATTGTTCAATGGGATCGTTCATAAAATACGTTCACATGTTAGTGTTACATGTTACTGGGGTGGGGTCTAAAGAAATGTGAGGTTCGCAAGTCATCAAACATTTCTACTTTAATTTTTTCTCGACAGTTTTTATTTTATTATTCTATTACGACAGAAACTCATTCGTTTCATCTTTGTATCTACCTAAATATTTTTACGCATATTTGGTATGTTTACATGTGTTTATTTTTTGACATCGGCGCTAGAACTGAAGTCGGTCACAATCGGTTCCCCTCTACATCCAATATCATAGAAAATAGCGCTTCCACGTGCTCTGCACTCTCTATTCAATAAAAACTAAGGCTAAACACATAATGAAGCGGCGAGCAGAGAGGTGCGAAGAGCGGTGAGAAAAGCGGTGGAAATAAGCCAATAATATCCATTCGAATAAAACATAGTGGAGCGGCCAAGACTAGGCGAGCAGTGCTGTTATAAGAGAGGATAGCGACGCGTTCAAACAATTTTGTTTTCTCTGCTTTCCTCGTTGATAGTATTTGTGACAAAAAATGGATACTGACGCATTGATTAGTAGTGTGTTTATCAGAAACCCACTTTGGGATCTAAAAGATTTACAACATCATAATCGCTTCATTCTAGATAAATTCTGGGATGCTGTGGCCGATGAAATGAAATCGACAAGTAAGTATTTTTATATTTTATTTCGACATACATAATTTTTAAAGGTTTTTCTAATAACAGTAGCAGTTGCAGTTGACCTATTATTTGCTCTCCCAACACTGATGCTCTCACATGGAGGCACATCTTGTAAATCTTCAGTATGATCTTCAGTGATAATGCCTTCCTTGTCAATTATTATATTATGCAAAATATATATATATATATATATATATATATATATATATATATATATATGCATATACACTTAATGATATTATCCGCTACATCTGGAGTCGTTTCTATAGGCTTCCATAGAATTCGAAATTTGGAATTAATTATTCCAAAAGCACATTCTACCACGCGTCTTGCACGTGATAGACGCATATTAAAATATTCTTTGTCTGCATCTAAGTTCCTTCTATTGAAAGGTTTCATTAGGTTATTTAATAGCGGATAAGCCTCATCTCCGATGAAAACATAAGGTACAGTAATTGTTGATAATGGTAAAGCATCAGCATCAGGAATATTTAGACGTTTCATTTCAATTAGGTGAAATAGGGATGAAGATCGAAACGTACCTCCATCACTCTGCTTGCCATATCCTCCAACATTAATTATTGTAAATTTATAATTTGCATCAGCAACTGCTTGAAGAACTATCGAAAAAAAGTGTTTATAATTATAGGACATAGTTCCCGAGTGAGGAGGACACTTTATGCGTATGTGTTTACCATCAATTGCCCCTAAGCAATTGGGAAAGTTCCACTTTTCATAAAATTCTTTCGCAATATTTCTATACTCATTTTATGTGGGAACTTTCATGTGAATAGGTTGAAATGTGTCCCAGATAATTATTATTGTTTCTCGTACAATTAATGACACAGTTGTCGCACCCATTCGAAAAGTAAAACTGAGAGTTTTAAATGATGACCCTGTTGCCAAATACCTAAAAAATAAGAAAAATAATATTAATGCTTAAATACTAATTAATTTATTCGTTTCAGGAAATGTCGTAAGAACAAAATGGAAGAATTTACGAGCTTCATTCCGAAAAGAACTAAAAAAATGCCAGTGACACGATCGGGAGATGAGGCATCCTCCTGGAAATCATCTTGGCCATATTTTGAACGTCTTTATTTTTTAACAGATCAGTTTACTGCCCGAACAAGTATCGGAAATTTACCCGACACTGCCGATGCTGAAGATACAGACTCTCATTTGGCTGAATCACCATTAGTAACTGTTTCACACATCAGAGATAGTGTTGGGGATACGTCTTCACCTCCCACTAAGAAATGCAAACGAAATCGTACTTAATTAGATGTGGGTACCGCACTAATTAGATTAGAATAAGAAAAATTGCAGATTTTGGAGAAACATCATAAAAAGTCACCTGATGAAGACGAGAGTTTTTTTCACAGCCTTTTACCGCACATACATACACTCAGCCCAAAAAGAAAAATGTTATTAAGAATTAAAATACAAGAATTAGTATATAATTTTGTTTATGGATAAATCGAAGATAATGCAGGCCAAACTACTCATCAATCTCAAAACAATCTTTTCGAAACAAATACATCCCAACTGACAGAGCTGCAACCTGCTAGAAACTACTTGAATCCTACATCAGTGAGGTCTTATTTAAGCAATTTTTCCGAAGAATCCTTGCATAAAGAAAATTTTGTTTAAATATATAAATTTAATGAATTATTTGTTTGAAACTTTTGATGTTCTTAGATCTAAATAAACTACAAAATAAAAACAAAGTGTTTACTTACCTTAAGGTCACTGCAAGACGCTCCGTGGGACTGATAGGGTTGCAATTAAGGTTGGTCCACTTTTTCAAGAACTTATGTTGAACTTTTTCTAAAATATAATCAAAAGTTGTAATAGACATGCGAAAATACGAATTAAACTTTTGTGGATGTTGGCGTAGCTGTTCATACAAATGATGAAATTCACCGTGTACATGCCTACTTTTATTTATTTCATGTACATTGCATTTTCTTTTCTTTTTATTTTTAAATAAATACCCAATTTTCAGGGAAGAATTTTCTACTAATATTAGATCCATATCTCGCTTTTAAACGCTCCACTATGTGTTGCAGCTCTTTTATCACCGCGACTCTAGATCTTGACTCTAGACGGCCGAAGGTAAAATAAAGTTAAAAGGCAAAAACAATCAATTAAAACAACATATAAATATATAAAATTTGTATTTATTAATCTTATTTATATATGAATATAAAATATTCTGCAGTATAAAATTATATTATCCAACAAAATTTATAAAGTTAGCATAAATAAAATATATAATAAAAAAACATTAGCTACACAATTTCTGAATAGCGTTAATAAATTAATTTAGCTACTTTGATTCTATGTTCAGGCATATAATCAATATAATTGACCATTAGCATACTCAAAATAACAAATTTAATGGTCAATTACAATTCTGTGAAACGCATTATCTAGAAAAATTCTACAAATTTGATTGCTTGAAATTTGGAAGCTTGTCCATATCAAACGTTGTATGTTTGTCTTTCCTTTGGGATTGGTAAGGCTTATTTAACTAATTTGCATTGAAATATTAAATGCACTATTTTCCGATACATCTTTCTTCTCGTACAAGTCTTTTATGACTAGAATTCAAAAATAGTACGAATAACTGAATAGGAAAACATTCAGCATTCTTTTAAAATAACCCCTTCAAGAACACTCATACTTGGATTACTCTGAAATACAATGTAAGGGGAGCAGGTGAAAACAAAATGAAGAATAACAATAGCGCGATGCTCACGAAATCTATAGATAAGCCCTAACAAGCAATAAATAAATTGTAAGAAGCATTTTCGATGCAGTCTTACTAATCTAACAGGTGATGGTTCAACCAGAATATATAAAATTTGTAAGATAACATAAAGCAACTCTACAACTGCTATATTTTCTAAATTAATTCGTATTGCTTTTAAAGCAAGGCTATGTCGATGATATGGGTAAGCTTGTATCTACAAGTATTTCATACAATAAATAATATTTACCTTAAAATAATATTGCCTATCTTTCATCAACACTATCCCTTACCGAGTATGTTGAAAAATAACTTAAAAATACTTATCATTACTAATTGGCGACCGACTTTCTTCATCTCATTTAATAAATTAATGTGACGTATGTTTATTTTCATTTAAACTCGCATTAAAATTACAAATATTCAAAATATGTAATTAATTTAATGTCAATTAATATTATTGTTATAGACGCGACATCTAGGGTTTTAGGGGAAACTAGCACACAGAATTTCACCCACTCCTAGATGTCGAACCATACATCTCGCGTCTATATATTTATTTATCAAATACATAAGTAATTGTTCGCGAGAACATTTTTTGTAAGAAGCGCAATTGATAAATGTTCTCGACCAGAAACAATATATATATATATATATATATATTATATATATATATATATATATATATATATATATATATATATTATCTTGCATACAAAAGAATGACATCTCGAAGAGAGTATGATATTATTGTATCCACTAAATGCATTCCCTACTTAAATATTTACCTATAAGTTTTGTTTGATTGGTATTATAATAATATAAGTTTATGGAAGTATTAACCTTCAAATACTTTTCAATATAACCTTTGCATAATAAAATGCTATTAATTTATTGTCACAGATAAACTATTCTGCATAGCATACAATACAATTTCATGGTGTATTAAAAAGGTGAAACGACGGTCTTAGTTCAAGAAGTTCGTAATAGTACGGAAAAAGGCCTCCAACAGTCTGGTCCGTTAATAACCAAGACAATCAAAATTTTTCATGTTGTCAATAGTATTGCATAACTCTTAAACTCTGCAAAAATTAAATTTACATATAAATAAGGTGTATATATAAAAATTTTTTCCCAATAAATGATAAAAAATAGAGACATGTATGTGTACGAGTTACGACATTAATTGACGATTTATTTTGTATTTTTATTTAAGTTTATAATAAGGTAAACCCTAATTCATGGATATAATAATTAAAATATATAATTCAGTTTGATAATAGAGAAAAACGTAGTTTTAAAGACTTATTGCGAATAGGTAATTTTCCAATGATTGACTTGAAAAACTTGATTTTAATTATTAATAAATATTTATTTATTCAGTCCATTTCAAACACCAGATTAATTTAATAATGATTTATAAATTATAACACTAATGTGAGCATATTGTTACAAGATATTAAAATTAATAAAGAGAACGTATGCAATTTGGGTGTCAGAAGATTGAAATGCAGAAAGTTAATATTATCATACCATATTAAGTTTAATGATATTCTCTTCATTGTATTCACGATAACATCCACTTCGATAATCAAGTGGCAAAAAATGTTTTTCGCAAATGCGTGTTGATGTTCATTTAAAGTCGGCGCGGATTTAACTTAATGCCGGAAAAAATGCCAGCCCAATCAATGCTGAAATTTTATTCAAACTTATAAAAAATATGATCGAGCAAGTGCAGTGTAGTAGATTAATTATGTATCCTAAATTTATTTTTGGGATTCCCTTGGCATCTAGAACAATGCATATGAAATAAGATGGAGACGTACTAGCTCAATCAACGACTCTAGCTATCGAAAATCAAACTGCGTATCAAAAGGGCTACGAAGAGATGACAGATTCGAAGAAATGAAAGCACCCCGTGTAAAGCTGTAGCCCAACACGGCGGACTTTTCTTTTCTAATTAATGATGATAAAATCGTAATGATAATAAACAGTTCCAATTATTATTAATGTGTTTTATGAATCTACCAGTCACAAAAAATCACATCTAGTATAGTTCATTTTTGTATACTTTTGTGAAAATTTTGAAATAACTTATCCCAATCTCTGGGGAAAGGGGAAGCGCTATATCAGGTTTCTGGCCCGGTTCAGAAAAGTAGTGGATCCAGGCTGAGTATTAGATAATATTCCAACCTTCCTGTACCACGTCGTTCTCAAAAACAAGGACTTTCTCAGATGAATATGTGGACAATTTGAAATCGTAATTTTCACAAAGTTTATAACATTCTGATTACACAGGAGTTCAAACCTACTAATAATTATGTTGGTTGAAATCATGGCTTGGGCTCTACAACAGATGCGGTTCAAAAATCACCAGCCTTAGTATAAATCTGAGCAAACGAAACTGTAGGATTCACACATAGCCACTCCACTCTGAAAAATTTACTGTTTGGTGTGTTTTTTTGGGTTCCTAGTGTAACTAACCCCTAGATCACAATACTGTTATGGTGAGTGATGAGACAATTGAATTATTGCGAGGAAAATTTTCTCGGAAGGTCATTTCCCAAAATGGAAATGGATAGCTAAAATATTTTAATATGTTGCTCTTGTACAATTGGTGACCTAAGCCTTCACGCACAATTCAAAATTTTTAAATAACTTACAGAAATCGGCAATATTCATCTCACTTTTGTGGTGTCGCATGTTAAAGTTCTGACGCTCTTATTGGCAAACTGTTTATTACGTATAAACTATTTTTCCAATTATCATTTGTAATTTTATATAATATTAATTATTCAATTACCATTGATATCAATGAGCTTATTAAATTATTGTCGTTATAACTGATTTACTGCTGCTAGCCGGTGTGGTTGCCAGGCACTGGCACTAGAAGAAGGGTTAAACCTCAGTTCAATGATTTTTATTGTAATAACTATAACTCAAGAAATGTATGCGTTCAAAACCTCCCACTATTTGGATTAATTTAGTACAAGAACGCCCCTTCATAGGGAAGCTCGTGTCTAGATCAGCTCCCTGCATTGGAATGTCAGACACTAGCTCAAACCAGTCAATGGCGAAGCTGCTTTGCTTCGGCACGACAGCAGTTTCAGTAGGTTCAATATTTTTGTTTAGCTGGAACTCCAGCTTCCCTTGCATCTCATTACTGTCGGCAGATGTAAAACAAGCCATTGAAATAAATTTTCAGCCTCACCATAGCTCTATACTATTGTGGATTATTTTTTTCGTTTGACTGCACTACATTCTGCATATTATGAATGTGTAAAAACTTTTAATTTTAAAATGCATGCTTAAAGGCTATGCTTTGCCGCCACTTTGAAACCTTAGACTGCGCAAAGCCATTAAACAGTTTGTATGGTAAGTAACACCATTTTTTTTTTGTTTTGTCAGGATTCATACATTCAAAACAGCAGTTAGAGACTTAAATGGTTATATTGTTAGTGTTAATACCTGGAATGAAACCCAATATGGGACTGTACTAAAACCTGGAATTCTCTAGCCCCATCTAGCAGAGACATAGATGCACTTACAGCATCTTGCAAATAATAGGAACCCATTATTCTCATTTTATCAAATCCATTATTTCAGCTAGTACCACAATAAAAACCATCTCACCACTAATTGTAACTACATAAGGTCCCACCACAAAGGTAATACTTACTAAAAAGTACAAGGGCCCCCAAAAGTGTTTAAGAGAGAAAGAAAACCGAGTGGGTATATTTAACTCTATCTAAGCTCGTTTCTGATTGGTGTTTGATTGCGTTATTCAAGTGACATTTAGCCATTCTATGCAGCACTACGATTCCACTTGTACAGACGCCTATATCTCAGGCACACATCTTAAATATTACCTCTATGGATTCTACACCTAATACAGTTTAACACCCGATCTATACAATAGTACATGCCTTATACGCAATAGCCTGTGAAGAAACCACCATTGCTGATAAGATAGTAGTTATAAAAAATCACAAAATATAAAATGGTAGATATTCCTACATGAATATTAAAACCGTATTTTTTCCAGCTGTTTAAACGTTAAGGGCAAAAGTTTTAAAACGAACTGAAGTAAATTAGATATATTATAAGTATTGTCCCAATAATTTGAATAATAATTTCCAAACGAGTTTAAATGAAAATCTGTGATTTATTGTTTTAACAATTTTCTATATATATATAATATATATATATATATATATATATATATATATATATAAGTTTTGCAAATAATGATTCGGTATTCGCCTCTGAATAACAGTGCTTTCGAAAGGCAACGAATAAATTCATTATTTCCGAAAGTGAGAGTGTGGAAAAAATCATCTGACACGTCGATTTTGTTATAAACTTTTTGACAGACCACTCTCATTTATGTCGTAATCGTTATTCGAGATATGACGTCATCGACAATTTTTTTTAAATGACGTCACCCGATTTCAACCATACTAACTCAAAGACCCTGCCATTCTACGTACACATTGTCAAAAATTATGGTTGCCTGACAGTAGAATGTTTTTTATTACTGTCAGATAAACACTTCAGATATACATTTTTTTTTTTATATTCCTTATCGATTTCATATCTTTTGTATGGCAAATGCAGTGCGTTTGAACTGTTTATTGAGTAGTGACACTTTGTCATTTTTAAAAAAATGATGAAATTAACTGAACAAGAAGTAGTTGAATTGTTCAACGAAACTCAATTTGTCCGGCGTCCCATTAGCCTAAGCATAGTAAACAATATTGAGTCTAAATATCATAACTTTAGACATGTTCGTAATTTACCTAAATTTGGTCTATCCTCAGAATCAGAAGATTTAGTGAACGTCGTGTTGGCAATACAAGACAATCAGCATTCAACACTAAACCAAGTGACTTCTAATTTCAATATGGCAACGTCCATAGTTCACAAGATTGTAAAGAAAGCAAAGTGTCATCCTTATAAAATATGCCTTGCTCATAAGCTATCTGAAGACGAATTTGATCGGCAAATTCGATTCTGCGAGCAAAAGCAAAATATATGCACGAACGATAATACTTTCTTAAAAATGGGATAGGCTATTTTTTCTGATAGGCTACGCTGAAGTAATAAATTTATATCCAAATGAAGAACGTGATCTTCCGAGAAATGACATTTTCTTTTAACAAGATGGTGCATCTCCCCAATATGCAGCACCTCTTTGTGCTTATTTAGATGAGGTGTTCATGAATTGTTGGATAGGAAGAAGGGGGCCGATTGAGGAGCCAGCCAGATCACCAGATTTGAAACCCGAGATTACTTTTTGTGGGGTTAGTTAAAAGGCAAAGTCTAGGTCACCAGACCGGATAATTTAGAATTACAAACGAGAATTCGTCAGGAGATACATCATATACCTCCTGAAGATATTGGCCATGGTGAAGATGAATTTATTAATCATTTTGGTAACCGTCAGGTAGCCAACAATATAATGTTTTTTTCATTTTTTTTTTTGTCTAACCTAGCTAATATAATAATTTTTTAACGATTTGTATGTAGAATGGCACGCTCTTTCAAATAGCATGGTCGAATGCAATTACGGCACAAATAAGGGTCGCATGTCAAAAAGTGCCTTTGTTTTTTCGAAAAAAGTCTAATAATAAAAAGTATTGATAATTGTCGTGCCAAAAATACAGGACCTTTCTAAAGTAAAAGGGATCTTGTTGACATTTTTTAACATAATCAAATAACTAAAAAAAATTGAGCAAATAAAAAAAGTTTTAACATAACTACCCCAAAGTGGAATTTGTTCACATTTTGTATGAATTTATATTGCTAACATTTTTATTTAATAATTTTCACTGAAGGTAAAATAAAAAGCAGGTTTTAGTAATAACTTAGTCACTGGGCATTATGTCTTGTGCAAGTTTTGACTAAATTTATAAATATTTTGATTTAATTAGGAATTCAATTCTTTTAAAATGATTTTTAGAGGTACTTTTGTGCAACAATTTCACTTTTGTATTATTTATCCAATAAAAGCCTATTTTAACATCTATTCAGTGTGTAAGTTTATCGGTAAGCAGTGAAGTTTATATACAAGACATAGAATTTGAAAATTAAGTTTATGGCTCCCTAAAATTTTGAAGAATTAATTTCATAGACGCCTGAAACCCTTGAATTGCATATTAGCCAAGACATTTTGAATAGCATATTCAAAAGGATAGAAAATATAAAAACCAGTAGGTACTCTCCGCATTAGTAAGTAAAATAAATGAATATATACAAACTTTGGGATGTATTAGTAAAATATGTTGTTTATCAAATTAGGGCCAAAATACATCTAACGATATATAGAATAATAAGTGTGCCTCTGTCTATGTTTTTCTTTGCTTAGAAAGTATCAAATGTTTTTAGAATATTGTGCCCAATTGCTGTGAAATATTCAATATAGATCATGCATAATCCTATCTAAGCCTTTATATGAAATTGTGACGGGAATTCATCCGATATTTCGTGGATTTGGCATTCATCCGATTTTTCGTGGAATCCAAAAGGTTGTTTGTCTAGCGCCCCGAGACCGGCGGCTACCGCTATAGAAATTCCTCGAATATTCGAGAATCCATCTAGAGCCGTCTGAGAAGAAATATATAAATACGGGAAGCCGATGAAAGGATTCATTCAGTATTCCTTTTAATGAGTTTTTTTAAATAAATTCAAGAACCCAGAGTTAGAAAATATAAACATTACAAAATTATCAAATGAGTTTATTTAGTGTTTCAAAAGCCAAGTTGTCATCTTCAGACAGATTCGGATAGAACCGAGTAGGTTAGGTTTACGGATCGTTGATGTCAGATAGCCGCAGGGAACAAGTTCAGCAATCCATAAGATCATGAAAATTTATACCTAAAAAGTAACACTAGAATATAAAGGAATAGCAGTGTCTATCACCTAGCAATATAAATCTAATATGGCGGATGTCTTTTTAGTGTTTAATGCATTGAAAGGATAAGATTTTCTTCATAGGGTTCGGATTATGATGATTTCCAGGATGGCCAAATGTTGGCGAGAAATAGTCTTAATGAATTATAATATCAGCTATTTTGTCTTTATACTGAAACTACAGTTTAACTTCAAATAGCCGACGAACTTACATACTGAATATAAGAGAAAAAAATCTGATTTTTACCTCAACTTTTTGTCAAAATTAAAAGAAAATTAATTCTTTAGCACCTGAGGAAGAACTATAGGTATATTTTTAAATATTATCCTAAATGAGAAGTAAAAATCATATCATTTTTTTGGTCATAAACAGTCAATTTGTACATAAAAGAATCTTACAATGTTCTTAAATCGAATTTCTTAAGTCTTCCTAGCAAACATTTACTTAACAAAACATTTACCTAATGGCACAAATATAGAAGAGAGAAAATTCGGATGTTAATTTTCGTTTAATGCTGTACCTACTTCAGCTTATGATCATTGAAAACCGAAACTTAATCATTTTTAACCAATTTTAATCCTTAGAAATAAGCGGTAACCTGTTCCTTTTGTTATTAAAATAACACAATATCCAAATGTTTTGAATACCATAACCAGAAAAATGGAGAATTTGTTTCTAAAATCTGGCGATGTTGAAAAATTTTGCATTTGAAACTTCCGAGTTTTATTCGTTAGGTACTTGCGGTTTGTCACCAACACCTCCGGCCATTTCATAAACCTTCAACGACACTTCCGCTGCCAAAGAATTCGCTTCGTTGGTGCTGGCTGCCTCTGCGTATACTCTGACAACATCTTCGGTTCCGGAGGGTCTTACGAAAGAACGTCCTTTAGAGTATTTAGAAACAATGGAATCGATTTCATCCTGAAGGCCCGATGGTGTTAAACAAATCCGTTCTGCATCTGTGGTTGTGATAACATTTCTATCCTAAAATAGAATACTAATTTTTAGAATTAACTGAAAATAATAGAAAACTAATTTAAATAATTTGAGAATATCAGGATTTCATTAGTGATTGTAATCAATCAAAAATTGTCTGACCTCGATTTCGTATTCATAACCTTATTTTACAATTTATTATCAAGGACTCAAAGCATTTTGTCGAAATCATAGGATCCATGGAACTTGGGCCAGAACATCGCTTAGTAAGTTTCGACGTTGAAAATCTTTTCACGAACGTACCGCTAGACGAATCTCTCAACATGGTGAGAAAGAAACTTACTAAAGACGAAACAATGATGGAGAGGACGGAGCTGCCAATAGACTCAATCACGGACTTACTTGAATGTTGCCTCAAGAACTGCTACTTTCAGGAGAAGGACCGGTTCGTCATGCAAGAACATGGATTGCCTATGGGTTCCCCGTTATCACCAACCATCGCCAACATCTACATGGAGCGGTTCGAAGACCATGCAGTGAGGAGGTACGAGAAGTAGCCTAAGCTATGGTTGAGGTATGTCGATGATAGCTTCATTATTTGGCAACACGGAGAGACAGAACTACAGGCATTCCTAGAGCACCTGAACCAATCCCAACCATCCATTAGATTCATCATGGAGAGGGAACAGAGTGGGTGCCTACCATTCCTTGATGTAAAGGACTAGGACCAGAATCCAAACAACTGTCTACAGGAAGGCTACGCATACAGGATTATACCGTCACTACAATTCCAATGGAAAAGCTGTGGAACCTTTGGTGTGTCACAAATGTAAAAACACAATTTTGCACCCTAACACCAAACCTTTATTTTAAACACTCAACGCCGTTTCGACAACTCTAAGTTGTCATCTTCAAGGAGTAAACCCAAACTTTGCAATACCAAATAACTGTATATACAGCATACCTTGTGAATGTGGCAATCTTTACATTGGACAGACAAAGCGACCGCTGGACACCAGGGTTAAGGAACACCGCACAGCTACTCAAAGGGCGGAGGTAAGGAAGTCTGGGCTAGCTAGTCAGGCATGGACCGAACACCATAATATCAACTGAGACCAGGCCAGAGCAATTCATAAGGAAGAGCACGGGTACAAAAGAAAATTTATAAATACAGCATATGTAATCTCGAACGAAAATATAATTAGGAAGCCCAGCGTCCAAATTAAAAATATTTGGGGAGCTCTTCTTCGGCTTCTGCCGCTACGCCTCACCGGCAACCAACCGCCAGGTGCGACGGCGCTGATTGGACCGGACAAAACCCAATGACCATGACCGACGACGCAAGACCGGTTAAGGGTATAAATACGATAAATACATAACAACCTATCCGTGATCTTTCTTTTAAATTCATTTTATTACTTTATAAATTATATAGATAGTCTATGAGAAAAAATATTGTTTTTATTATTTAGTAGTTATAAAAAACATAAACTGATAATGTTCTAAACAGATTCTTGTGGTTACCAACGCACCATGACGTAACGATGTTTGAATGATTTCAGAAAAAAAATAATATTTTCGTTCATAATCCTGGTAGTGAATTTGATTTGAGCTCTTACATTTTATACCTTTGTTATTATTAGCTCAAACAGAGAGATTTACTTTCTTTATATTTAAGATACAAACCTCCCAAATATTGATAGATTTATAAATTTCAAAAGATAAATCAATTAATATTAATTAATGATATTATATATTTTCTGGGTCCGTATATACAATATAAGGATACCCATATAATATGACTTCTAATTTCTCCGTTTTAAACATCACAGCAATTGTCTCCGAAACTATTCAAGGGAAAAGGCTAAAATTTGGTATCCGTGTATAGTTTGGTAACCCGATCTGGAGTACATAACCTAAAAGAAGACGATAATCTGAATTTCCTATCATTCACACGATGACGATAGCAGATACACAGCTATTGAAACGTTGTGAGATCAACCACTTCAAGACGATGGAAGTCCAAGGAAACTTCGAGGAACGAGTTACTTTGTCTACCAACTTCAGACTACAATTTATCATGTTATTTATTACAAGGTTATGAAAAATTCTATCGCCCCACCGCACCTAATCCCTTGTTAGTAACAAATCTGCTAATTTAAATACAATAATAGTTAGCCGTTTCGGATTGAAGCCACCTTATGATCATGGAAAATTTTCAAATTATCACTTGTTTTTCATGTAAGTAAAAGAACATTAATATTAAATGTTTAATAAAAACTATAACTGAAAAGTTAAACAACTGTAAAATATTTCAGTTTCTAATTGATTTCTTATTTATTTGATACTTTGACGATAGAGGCTATACTTGAAAGCTACCCCAGAAGTATTTGACTTGACATAGATCATACTCGTTTAAAATCGATGACTTAAAAGTACTAACCAAATAAGCTTAAGTTGGAAGTTTGATGATGCTACGTTGTTTAGTATTTGTCCCACAGCCATGAATATTGAATGCTGTCACTGAATTTGTAAAAATAAAAGAATGTTCAAGTGATAAGTGATACAATACTTTAAATTGAGAAGGCCCACTCCAATCAATACCAGGGCGGAGCTAGATGTTACTCTGGGCGAATCTGCTCTTTCATTTATAACAGTAAAATAGTGTGCGGTATAGTTTAAACAACCAAATGAGTTTACCACGTCAGAAATAGGAATAAAAATCCAGGATATGGTGTTAAATGCCCATCGGCTGAAATGCGGGATCTAGCTGACATGGTAGACACTTCAAAAAGTGTATATCGTATATTGACTAAAAATTTGTGGCGCCCCGCTTTCTTATGTCCACATGGGTGCCGCGTTAACTTCTAATGTAACAAAACATCGACGTGAGTACGTTTTATCGAATATTTGGCGAAGCTTCACAGCAAAAATTGGTTCATCACTTCACAGTTGGGAAGAAAAACAACCAAAATATTGGACTCAAAGGGTTCGAACGAAGATGAAGGCAATTCGGTTGCATTTAGCGAAAAAGAAGTTCTCTTGCAGGAATTGAAGTTCGGAATGCTTCTTTACACTCTACTCGCCAGATTTAGTCCCTTCGTTTTTCAACCGTTTTATCACCGAATTCAAGACAGACATTGAGTTTAACACCATTTTAGAACGAAGAATTCTTAAATGCACAACCTGAAAATAAAGGGATTTTAGTGAGTTTATATATGGCGAAACTCCAGTATTATAACCCTGGAAAAAATTTTCCAAACCCCACTTAGGACAATTTCTTACGAGCTCGACTCTGTCCCCACCCCAGTTCCCAAGTTTAATAAAAATTTTAGAAATGACGCCGGGTTAATATAATAGGAATGTTAATACATAAACAAATATTGCTTCATAACATTTCCAAAAATTTATGATTTTATATTGGATGAATGCTGCATTTACTATCCAACAAGTAGAGTTATAGCAATATAGACCAATCAATAGAGCAAAAATTAAGTAATAATGTGTAAAAAATACTATCAGGATACCGACTGTGTCATCACATTAACAAAGATTCCTAGCGATATTTTGCTATGTTTTCCACTCGCAACTATGGTTTTTTACTTTGTTATAAACAATTGAAGCAAGAAAATTACGTTTTTTTTCTTAGCATCTTTATAAAATCAATAATAATAAACTAATCTCAATGGTGTCAACAGGTCAATTGTAAAGCAGGAAAATACCAATCAAATGAGCGCAGGCTCGATCCGATTGGATCATTAGTAACAGGAAAAAACAAAAAATACTGAAAAATGTAGCAGTTTTTTTTTTAAATCGTATCTTCGTCACTTTAAAAGCTGTAGAACTGGGCTTGTAGGAACTGATAGTAATTTACATCTATTTTATGTATGCCAAAATCAGACGCTACCGGTTTATTAGTTTTTGAACAATTGTATTTTTGTACACTATTTTTGCACTGTGCTCCTATGCGTCATAGATAATCAAATTTCAATTTTGAAAAAAGTTGTTGAAAGTAGAGGTGACATTCTAGAAAGCCTCTATTCTCATTTTTCACTAAATGTCTGTGAAATATATGAAAAATGTTAGCAAACATGCCAAAAAATGGGCGAGCGTATGAATGTATCCAAGGAGTGGGGGAAACACGGTTGTTGAGGGGAAGCGTATAGTAATATATAGTAGAGACACATACATAGATCATTTTAATATTTAAAATCCTCACAAGTAAGAATTTTTCTAATGACCGCTCTCTTCCGATGTTCCGTAAACCCAAAATCCACAGATTAAAGCAAAAACGAAACCATTTACATATAAATATATTAATAAACAAACAGTTCTCATTTAATATAATAAAATCGAACAAATCACTCTGTATAGAAGTTTTTTAGATTCTTTCATCATCTGTCAGAGTGACAGTTACTATCGATAATAATTATTGTTAGCAGTTCCCCTCAACAACCGTGTTCCCCCACTACTCGAACACATTCATATGCTCACCGAATTTTGGTCATTTTTGCTAACATTTTTCGTATATTTCACAGACATTTAATGAAAAATGAAAATACAGGCGTTGTAGAATGATACCTTTACTTTCAACATCTCTATTCTGAATCGATATTTGACGATCCATATAGCATGAAGACAAATTGCAAGAATAGTGGACTAAAAACTTCACATCGCAATTATTCAAAAACTAATAAACCGATAGCGCCTGGTTTAGTCACGCATAAGGTAGATATCAATTACTATCAGTTCCCATAAGCCCAGTTCTGCAACTTCGATAGTGACGGAGTTATGATAATATAAAGAAAACCGCTAAATTTTCCAGTATTTTTTGTTTGTCCCTGTTACTAAAGATCTTATCAGATCGATCCTGGGCTCATTTCATTGGTATTTCCATGCTTTACAATTCACCTGTTGACACCATTGAGATTAGTTTATTATTTCTCATTTTATAAACATGCAACGAAAAAAAAACGCAATTTTCTTGTTTGAATTGTTTATAATAAAGTAAAAAACCATAGTTGCGAGTGGAAAAGTTAGCAAAATATCACTACAAATCATTCTTAATGTGATGGCACAGGCAGTGTCCTGATAGTATTTTTTGCACGAAAAAATCTCTATTGATTGGTCTAATAGTGTTTGTTTACATTTTATGATAATATGAGACATTTACAGGACAATTACTAAAATTGTGTAACAAAAATGTTTGGGAAAACTTCTTAATGCTTTTGTGCTGACAGGAAAAGAAATTTTATAAAATCTATAAACCTGACATAATGGATAAAAAGTTGTTAATAAGGTCAGTATAGAAAATGGAGACCGATTTTCTCATTATATCAGTTATATTTAACTTACCTTGACTTTCACTTTAACTAAGCGATTAGGCAAGTCAGTATAACACTGTTCCCAGTCTTGTATGCTCCAACCTCTTGCATGAAGGATAGTTTCTACAAGAAGCATATCAGCAATGGCATCGCCAACAGTCTCGTTAATTACGTCGATTAGTGTCAAAATTTTATTACATGCAAGTCTTTGACTTTCCGAGAAGCTGAAATATACCAATTGTAATTTGATTTACAAGAATATTTGACTTACCTATCACTTCTGCTTCCCTCTTTAAATTTAATTTTCGCATTTTCACTAAAGACTACAGTCCCATGGCCATTAGCTTCGAAATAAACTCCAATATCGTAAGTTAAAGCTTTGTGATGCAAATATTTAACTCCAGTTGAAACACAAGCAACAGGAACATTCTGCAAAGAATATTGCGATTATAGAATGCAAGAATAATCTATTAACAAGGAAAATTATGTTGTCTTTACTATGTACTATTAAGTTTGTTACACTGCGATCAATATTATTTTATAACATATTGACATTTAAATTATGTATGTTAAAGTTATAGACAAATTATTTTACTTACAAGTTTAGATGATATATAGTCAGTCGACGCTCCATTAGCATAGGCAGTTTGGACAAGTCCCATTTTGAGATCAATTCCTGTTTGTTCAAGCATTTCACGAAGATATCCCGCAACTAAGGTAGCTATTCTATCGCCATCCATAAGATGAAACTTTTCGTTGTCATCCAAGTAATAATAGACTATTCTATCCGCATCTCCATCAACAGAACAGCATCTACTATTCTTCTCTTTGGGCAGTCCATTTGGAAATGTTTGTTGGGATTTAACGTAATCTGCCCCGCACTACAATGAAAAAAATCTTCAAGTATATAATTTACATAATTTAATGTAACTGAATGTTTGATTAAATCCGAACTTTAGCAACTTGTCTTAGTGTATTTCTGAATTCTTCAGACATGTATCTGCATGTATGCGAAAATGTTAAACAATGTCAATGTAGAAAAAATATTTCTCAAAAGCAAATTTATGACATTTCGCGGGCATACGTACATTTTGTTGTTATGTTGGTATACTCGTCTCGAACATATTTTCACACTTTCAGCAATATAGCATGCTTAGTTTTGTTTGCGAGAGGCATAAAACTTAGAAACGTTTTGCATGTTCTGCGATTTTCTGCTGGATCAAAGACTTTGCAGAAAAATTTTGTGTAAAAATGGAATTAAGTGCTCAAAACACTTGAAATATGGACAAGTGACCTACAGTGAGTGTACTGTGGCTCACAAAAATGTTTACAAGTGGTACAAGCTTTTTATAGAAAGTCGAGAGCATATGAATGACAACACTCACCACATCAACAACAGATGAAAATGTAGAGAAAGTGGTTAAAATTGTTGTGGATAATCGTCGAATCACTATTAGAGCAGTTGCTGAGGATCTCAGCATACCGGTTGGCTCATGCCATGCAATTTTTACGGAAATTCTGGACAGGAAGTTCGTTCCAAAATTGCTGAATTTTGACAAAAAAAAAACGTCGCACGAGTATTGCTCAGGAATTGTTGAATGAGGTCAACCTCGATCCAGATTTGCTTAAAATGATTATAACTGGTGATGAATCAAGGGTATATGGTTATGACATCAAAACCAAAGTCCAATCGTCCCAATGAGAGCCCAGGAGCCAAGACCAAAAAAGCACACAAAGTTCGACCACATTTCACGTTTTTGTTCAATGTTTTCTTCGATTACGGTGTGGCGCAGTGCATCAGGAGCTCTTACCACATGGTCGCACGATCAATAAGAAGTATTATTTTGAAGTTATGGACCACTTGAGAGAAGCAATACGAAAAAAAAAACGTCCGGAATTGTGGAAACAATTCATGGCTTTTGCATCACGATAATACACCTGCTCAATGGAGATTGCTTGTTTGTAATTTTATGGCCAAAAGCAACACCGTAATCATGCCTCAGATTTGGCCCCCGGAGACTTTCTTGTTCCCAAGATTAAAGAGACCCATGAAAGGACAGCGTTTTGCGATGATTGAAGAGATAAAAACCGCATTGATGAGAAAGCTCAAAGACATAGCGAAAAGTGCATATCAGAACTGCTTCGATGATTGGAAAAAAACGCTGTCGCATGTGTATTATATCTGAGGGGGACTACTTTGAAGCCGACAAAATAGAAAATGATGAATAAACATATATTTTTTAAGAAAAATGAAAATTCACCTTATTTTTTGAACAGACCTCGTAACCCATCCAATACATATGCACATATATGAGAGGAGGTGACTCAAACATTATTTGCACCGTTATATATTTTTTTCCCAGGAAATATTATTTACTGATAATTTAAAAATCTTTAAGTACATTTATATAATTTAATGTAACTATGGAATTTCTGAAAAAATTCGAACTTTAGCAACTTTTCTTCGAGCATTTTTGAATTCTTCAGATAAGGGTCTGCATGAATGCGAAAATTTCAAAAATATGAATACAAAAAAACTAATTTTTAATTACATTAAAAACCTATCATATAAACCCTCTAATGCATACGCATATATCAGAGGAAATTAATCAAACATCATTTGGATCTTTTTTCTAGAACATATAATATTTATTGCTATACACCTTCCACCCGTACGAGTATATTTCGTAACCCCGCACTGCTTTATTTTATTTATTGCTAAGATAAATTCAAGTGACTCTGGCATAAATCCCGCTATTATTTTACGAATACAATTAGGTACACTTATAACGTCAGAGAGCAAAACTAATGTTGTTAACGAGATGTATTTTTAAAATCTAATCGCATGCGATAAAATCTGAACCAAACAAACCCATAGGAATTAGTTCCGATTTGAGAATTTAACGCTGATTTTTCGTTATTACTTAAAGGATACCGACGTAAGACGTGAAATATATTTTCGTATAGAAAATTGGATCTTTTACCAATCAAAACCATATAATCCTATAGTAAACTATGCTATTACCTATGCCTGTATGAGTTCGAAATATGAATATTGGTAAATCAAACTGTTTGACGAGTGGTAACAAAATTTTTTATGTCTATATGAAAGTAATATACTACTCAGTACTCGTTATATTTAATAGAGCTTCAATTAATTTCCATTATTTATTTTAATGAGAAATGTTATATTATTCATTTTTAATGGGTATTTTCCACTAAATTTTTTTAAGGAGTATATGAGTATTTCAACACAATTACAATCTGATAACTTGACATTTTTCGATTTTTTTTTTTCATGAATCATGAGTAATAAAAATATTTTCATAAAAATTTTATTTTTAATCATTAATGGATACGAATTACATAACAATTAAAAAATGAGTATTGCATAATTTTTTACATTAAAATTTGTGCAACTCTGGATTATTTGTGGCGTCTTCCAAGTTTCATTTGATGTTTTTTCGAATATTTTTAACTCTTGAACGTGAATCCGTGGTTAGTTATGCTTTAGCACGTATCAGTCGCATATGAATAGCAGGCCAAAAGTTAGAATCACCTAACATTTTCTTCCAATCGGGTATAATCTATATGATCTTACAGAACTTACGTTTTTTGCTATTTTAAATGCTGTTTTCAACTTCTAGATCAATTCTGACAATGCATTCTACGAGAATGACTTTGTATTTTTCTGATTTTTTGGAAATAAGAGCGCATTTTTTTAACTATAAACTCGTAAAACCTTTTTAAACTGATGATAGTTTCTGTCTTTACTTGATGAAAATTCATTTTAATTTTATATTAAAATAAACACACTAAGGTAATTTTCACTTATATTTATTTACTATTTGTGAAACAATATTGTCAATAGCAAATAAATATAAGTGAAAATTACCTAAGTGTGTTTATTTTAATATAAAAAAACAGCGCAATTGCTGGAAAATGTGTGTATTTCAAATACTCCAAATGTTTCAGAGTCTAAATCAGAGTCCGTTTTCCATGCCAATAAAAATTAACACAACTGGATAAAGGAATTAAAAACAAAAAAGTTCACAATGACATATTGAGCACTTTTGGGAATAACAGCAAAATTGTTGAAAAGTCTGTATATATTTCAAATAGTCCAAACCTTTCAGGATTTATATCAGACCCCGATTTCACTGGAAATAAAACTTAACACATTGAAAAGGAGGTCTGATTTATACCCTGAAACGTTTGGACTATTTGATATATACAGGCTTTCCATCAATTGTGGTGTCATTCAAAAAAAAAATAATACAAACTACAGGTGCCACAACTATGTTTCACAAAACAATGACACTGATTATGGGAATCTGTAAATTTTCATTTAAACACATAAGCAACATAAAATGTTCAATTAACATTAAAATATGATTTTTCTATTGAGCTGGCGATATGCACCGATATTTTGTCGAACACTGTATTACTTTTTATCAAAACATGCTTCTGTACGATGTAAGTTTTTCGTCTGAAAATGGTAATCAATAAAGGGGTTGTGAAGAAAACGAAAAAATTCAGCTGCATGGCAATAAACAAACATAGTGGTGTCAGACCAGGCAAATACCCCATTTTTATTGTCCGGCAACTTTTTTTCGATTTTCTCGTCATATCTGGCAATTAAAGTGAAAACTAAGGAGGGGGTCAACATTTTTCGGAAATAAATAAATTGCCGCTAAGAATGAAGCTACTCATTATTGTTTTTTGAGTGATAAATGTGACATCTCTGGTTTTTATTTTTTCTGAGTTCTTTGTGAATAACACCACATAAACTTGAAAGTCTGTTTATTTCAAAACTCCAAACGTTTCAAGGTCTAAATCAGACCTCGTTTTCAATGGTATTAACACAACTTAAGAAAATAAATAAAAAATTAAGAGGATTCGCAATGACAAATATCCTAATCACATTTGACATTAATATTTGACAATAAAACTGATGTAACTAAGGGAATTTACTGCAAATTTGATATATACAGGGTAGCACAAAAAAATTTAAAGATCATGTGAAATAACAAAGCTTCTTTCAAATTGGAAGAATTTGAAAGAGTTATCTTTAGAATTTCTTGTGGCGTTCCTAGGTACGAATTTGTTATAAGACCAAAGAAATTCTGATGTTCCAGAGATCTCATTAAAGTCATAAGGGAACACCTAGGAAAAACCTTATGAACTATCCCGATATAGGGTTGTTCAATAAGATATTACCATTATTAATTTCATTCTTGATTATTGGCAACTAGGAACGGCTGAATTCTATAGAAGTACTAGCTATACAATCGCTTTCATTAAAAAAAAATTAAACAGACTCTTTCAGCTTTCGTTTTGTGTTGTGTTTTTCTTTGTGTAAGATGGTTGAATTTTGAAATTGTATGTTATGACCAAGGTTCCAGGCTTGTCGTTTCTTTATATAATTTTTGTGTTCATTTATTCGAACATTTATAGGCCTAGAGGTTTCTCCAATATAAAATTTTTACATTCGCAAGGAAACTTATAAATGCAGTTTCAGAAGTATGGTAATAAATTAACAAAATGGGTTATGTACTGCGGACTATTATGTCATAGAAAAGAAATTATTAGAGAAAATTACAATAAACAAAAGGAATAATACCTAACAATCATTCCAAAATACTTACCAAATGATTTAGTTTGCCGGATCCAATAATCTCATCATTATACATATCTATGATTAGGCAGTTGTCTTGCAAAGCTTCTTTCAGGTATTTAACTTTTTTCGCACCAACTCCATTAGCACCATCGTATATCACTCGATTCGTATAGTTGCCATTCGTAAAAACATTTCCTCGATACTTTTTGAAGGCGTTCGTCAGCTTTTTGTAATAACCCTCTTCGGTCGGTTGTCCGTAGGCTCTGTTCGTATTTTTACAAACTACAAAATAATGCAACTGAGGCGTGGTAACAATACCGTAATCGATAGGCTTTCCCGACAAAGCCAGGACGCCATCCATGACAGCTTTCGCTAGGTGAGGACTGCTAGGTCTCGTATCTTTTCCTACAACTATTTCTACTCTGTCATTCATGTTTGTGATGTTAAATTCTTTAATTACTTCGTTTATAGTAGCCTCGAGTTTGTCATCGCTAAAATAGTGCAGAAAATAAGGAAGAAGAAATGGTGATTGTGTTATGTTTTAAGCACATGATAAAGTAACAGTAACAGTATTTAAATCAATGAATAAGACAATTAAAAATAAACCAGTAATAGATTATTTCAATGTTTTCATTAGAAGGTTTCTCAAGCATATGTTAGAATAATGTGGGTAAAAATAGATTATTTACAAGAAGCGAGAACAAAAATAGCATTTTACTTAATTAAATTGGTTGCATTTGGAATGTATTTTTATTATTATTAACGTAGAGTCAAATTTAACGTAGCATGAAATAATGGGTAGTCAAAATTCAATATACTAAATAGCGTTTCTAAGGAACGAGTTAACGATTCCACAAATTATATATCAACATAATGTATATATACACTCACTGATAAAGACAACAGACACACAGATAGAGATGTTTAAATTTGATGTTCTTTTGATAAAACATAGATGATACAGTAAGGAGTAAATGACTAAAATTTGTTAATGTTTGGTGAATGTCTTTTCACGTCAACTTTTTTTATCAATAAATATTGTAGTCGTTTTTTGCATTTTTTAAAATCTACTAAAAATGATGGGATCCAAAATCGATGTTTAGTAATGTTAAAATGACTAGAGTACGTATAGCAGGTAGTGCTGTAAAAGTAACGGTTTTTTAAATACTCGTATGTATTTATTTATTTACTTATTTATTTATCAAACAATGGGCCGTCGCACAGAAAGTCACAGCTTTCCAATTAAACAACAGCACACTATTATAGTAATTATATTTGAAAATAAAGCAAAAGATTGTTTAACCTAAAAACTAATTGTATATATAAAGTAAATATTGAAAAATATCGTTAGCAATACAAAATTATGGTTGGATTGTTTAACAGTATATTTAGAATATCCAAGCTCTGTGAGATAATTATCAAGAAAGAACAAAAAATAACGCATACTACAACTCAAAACAATTTAAAGTGCTTAATTTAAGAGATTGAAATGATACATTAAAAATATCGATGTGGTTAATATATATTTAGCATTTGCGAGATGGGTGAATTTTTGCCATAATTATTGTTAAATCGTTGATTATAGAAAAGAAAGAGAGATCTTGAGTTAAATTGTTAAAATACGTCTTGAACTCAGCTTTTGTAATTTGTAAAGCTTAATACTAGCCTCATAAGTTTCATTTAGATAATCACGGTTATATCTGAAATTTAAATTAAAAATATTTTTGTCTGTAGCTTTTCAATACGAGAAATATATTTAACATAATATGGATTCCATACAGTACAAGCAAACTCTAGATGACTTCTAACTAATGAATTAAAGAGGATAGTTAGAGATGTTGGCTGTCTAAAGGACCTAGTAATACGCAGAATGAATCGTAAATTTTTCCACCCTTTCCTAAGAATTTCTTCGATATGTAATTAAAATGATAGTTTTTCATTAAGTAACACCCCTACATCTCTAACAACGTTTACATTCAGTAGATCAACACCGTTTATATTGTACAGCTGCTCAGAATTAATGCTTAGTCTAGAAAATCTTATATGAAAATTGGAAATTTGGAAATATTTAGAGAAAATCTGTTTTAATCACAATATTTATAGAGTCTATCTAAGTCGGATTGAAGCTCTACACAGTCAGTAATTGTTCTAATAGCTTTGAAAATTTTAAGATCATCTGCGTACAGAGAAAATTCAGAGTAGTGAAAACAATCGCTTATATCGTTTATAAATAGAGAAAACAGTAAAGGCCCTAAATGTGTGCCTTGAGGCACACCTGAAGTTACTTCCACATATGATGAGACACATGAATTAAATTTAACACACTGATTGCGATTAGATAAATAAGACATAAGCCATTGTAGAAGGTTGCCATGTATGCCAATATTCTGTAGCTTAGCAAATAAGATTGGAATATGAAGCGTATCAAATGCTTTTGAGAAATCGATCTACACGGCATCCACCCTGGTTCTTGTGTCTAGAGTCTGAAGTACATATTGTACAAAACAGGTAAGATTAGTAACCACTGATTGACCGCGGAAAAAAACATGTTGATGCTGAATAAGTATTTCTTTGAGTTCAAAGAACAAAGTTTCGGATATGATAGATTCAAATATTTTACCAGGGACGGAAAGCATAGTGATAGATTATGTAGCCATTTTTCCATAAAGTTGGGCAAGTTTTCTCATTTAAAGATTTCTGATTAAGTATGGAAAGTGATTTACTAATTGAATGCTTGCATAGCTAAAAAAAATTGTGGGCAACCCATCTGGTGCACTACCTTTGTTAGCGTCAAGCTTATCAATAGCTTGCAGAACTTGCTTTTCAGTGATTACCTTTTATATCAATCGTTCGAGTTATATTCGTTGTAGTAGTTACTTTGGAGGGTGTGTTAGAGGTGACTTAAACGCTTGAGAAATCATAGGAAAAAGCACTGCAAATGTCCTTGTCATATAAACAGTGTTATTATAAATTACACGGTCGGGGACTTTTTTGCAATTAGATTTATGAGAGACATAAGACGTTTTACGTTTATCTTCAAATTTGATTCTGTATTTGATACATGTCATATAATCCTTACGTATTGTAATTTTAACATTTTACGCAAGTTAGTAAAGATTATATAATCAAGATTATTCTTGAATTTTTTCCATTTTCTATGAATTTTATATTTTCCCTTAATGAGTGTAATTGTATTATACGAAAACCACAAGGGATAATTGGGAAATTAAAAGGGAATATTGTCGATAATAATCTTGTTGAGTTTGTCATAAAATGACGCAACGCATTCATTTATTCATTTATATTAAGATTAGAAAAAAAGGTTATCCAGTTAATTTCAGATTCGTTACTATTAATCTGACTACCCGTTACAAGGTATTCGTTACTCGTAATTTGAGTAGTGGAAAGTAAATATAGAGTACTAGCGGACCCGAGAGACGTTGTCCTGTCCCATGTAAACTTTTAAAAATTAGCTGTAACAATATAATCTGAACGCCATCTATCAGACGTAACTGAAACTAAAGCACACTTTTGAATATTTGACACAGCGACTACAGTGCAGTCTGCCGGATCCTATGTAAGTTGTGCTAACATCAACAATTTTTAAATAAATAATTTAACTAAAAAACAATATCTAGTTGACCGTATTGTGAATCTAAACCATCCTCAAACCCCCTGGAATACACACAAAAAATTTCATCAAAATCGGTCCAGCCGTTTAGGAGGAGTTCAATGACTAACACACGTACACAAGATTTATATATATAAAGACTAATTAAAAAAAATTATATTATCTGTGAAATATGAACGGATTTTATTTTTATTTTTATTCGATTAGTAATATAAAATAAACAAAGAGAAAAATAAATATACACTCAAGCAATGCAACTAAACACATATTTTTATTTTTTTATATCAGTTTCTTTAGTAAATAGAAAGTAATATAAACATAGATACTATTTTCAATAAACAATTAGATAAATAGATATATTCCTATATTAATTTGACAGTTCTCTTAAACTACTCATCAGAATGAAAATTAGAGCATTTTATTTTATGCCCAAAATATGTCATTCAGATTTAGAATTTTTTTTTCATCCGTTTAAGTTTTCATGAGGCACGTTTTTCCGACAATATTTACGCGATTTTGGCAAAATTCGTTCTGCTGGCACTGACTTTACCAGCATTCATAACTATTTTTTTTTTAATTTCTACTTCATCATGGATATAACAACATTCGTGTCTGCCAAAATTTAAGTGCATTATCTTTTTTATAAAGAAACTTTTCTTGCAATATATTGTCTTTGCATAATGATACTACCAGAAATTGACGAGGTTGTAACACTCGATTCAATAAATTTATTCAATCCCAAATAAAATATCCTGAGTAAATCTTTTATTTTATAGAGCTGTTTTCGAAATTAGGTCTTATACTATAATATACTTTGATAGATCTCAATGGTTTATAAAATATTTTAAAGGAAAGAAATAATAGTGAATAGAGTTCAAAATATAAAAGCATAATATATAATTTAATAAATAACAATATAAAGATATAATCAGTAACGAATGACGACTTATTTATCTTACAGTCATGACAATTCAGTAGTTCGGCAGGACAGACAGACACCATTTCGATAGAAATACCGAAATACGGTAGGTTCGAAGTATAAGTACGTACCAACCATACGAAATATTCGTATGTACGAGGCATACGAAATCATACCGTATCTAACAAAGTAACAAAACTAACAATGCGCGAGTCGGACCTTTCGGTATTATGCGGCAGTCGACATGGGTTGTGCTGAAGCATACATGCTATTCGAGTAACGATACAAATGTAGAAGTAAAGATTCGGTACTTCGAGTTTTACCGTTACTTAGTAACGAATACATACGGTTTGTTCCAGCCCTAGTACCAGACGTTATGAGAAGGTGCTATTGCACATTGAAGTAGGTCACCTTTAGTCTTTGTTCGAAGCCACATGACAGCGCAACGTTATCTTCAGGAAATAGTGGAGCCGTATGTACTACCTTACTAAATCTCTTTATTCAGTAATAAAATACCAGTTTACAAGACATTTCAGCCAAGTTGTTTCTCCGGCTGTTAGGGTTACATATTATTAGAGCACCCAGTATAACTGGGGCATAGGGTCACCTAACTAAGTAATTACTTTAAAATTAAATCTATAGTCATAGTATATAAAATAGTTAAAAGAGATATAGTTAAAGATACGAACAGAAATAATCGAGTAAAAACCCTATAAAAAAAACAAAAATATTAGCCAAAATTAGGTATATACATTTAGACAATTAAACAAAACTTATAAAAAGATTATAACCACACTGAGTAAAAGAACAATATAACTTGAACGGTTAAAGCACAAACAAATATATAAGACTACCAAATACCATGATCCTATTTACATTCCTGGTCAACTAACTTTAGACCAACGCGCGACATGATCGATCGTCGCGCCGGTTGAGCGAGATTCGTTGAGAATACGATTGCCTTATGGGCTATTGGGGACTAAGAAGTTATTCTGATGTAGTCTTGTAATATGGAAAAATATAGATGGGGAGGGGATTATTTAATTGTAGCACCGAAGTAGAGTATGAATATGGGAAAACAATAGTGGCGAGATAATAAAGGACGAGAAAAAAAAGGTGGAAGTTTAGAAACAAGGTTTAAAAAACAATTATAGCCACACCACTCGATTAAAGAAGGAATGTGAATATAGAGAACCGACGATGGCGCTGTTGACTAATTGACTTTTGATATAGAGGCGATTGATGTTCAGTGCTTCTAGTAGATGATCATTGTTCCCGCACCAAACGCCTCTAGCGCCGATGATAAGGGGCAAAACTGATATATCAGTAGAGTTGCGTGTTAATCGAACTGTTTTGAGAAAATCCGGGTCATGATAGTATTCCCTTTTGGTATTATAGCCTGTCGCAAGGGGTCTTTGACCTTCCCAATGCACTCCAACATCGCTAATAATTGTTTTGAGTCCTTTGGTCAAGACAAGATCTGGAATTTTCAGAGTGCCGCTACTACTCCTTATTCTAGGTTCAACCTCAACCACCCATCCTTGCTTGATGGCTTCGTTTTTAATGATGTTAACCAGGTTATTATGTCTGGCAATCCGCGGCGCATGGATCCCATATTTCAACAAGATAATGCTCGGCATCATGTTGTTCGAGTTAGTTTAAACTTTTTTGAAGCAACCCATGTGAGTCTGTTGCCATGTTTGGGATATGAAGGGTACAAGTGTTGGAAATTTACCGTAGCCCCTTTATGGAAGGGTCTGTGAATTTACCCCAAAACCCACGGACTTTGGAGGTTCTAAGACTTAAAATACAGGTAGCTTGGGATAATATTCCTCAAGAAGAAATCGACCACCTTATTGAATCAATGCCAAGACGTGTTGGAGAGTGCGTAGATAACCGTGGTGGACAAATATATTATTGTGACGAGAATTCTTCCGATATTTCGTCGAATCAGCATTCATACGATATTCCATGAAACCAAAATATTGTTGGTCTGTCGACCCGAGGCTAGCGGATTGCGCTTTGGAATTTCAACGAATTACATCGAATGATCGAAAAACCTTCTAGAAAATTCTGAGAAGTCATATATAAATACGGAGAATTGGCGAAAGAATTCATTCAGTATATTGTTGCAGTTTAGTAAACAACAGGTGTTCAAGATAAATTGTATATAGTTGTGTGAATAAAAAAGTGGTGGAAATAAATTATAGTGAGTTCGACAGTATTTTTTAAATAAATCCAAGAACCCCAAGAGTAAATAAAAATATTACATTATTAACAAACTTATTAAAAAAATTTAAACTCCTTGGTTTTTTTTATTCAAATGTTAGTCATTTACACTTTACTATGAGGAAAATTCACGGAACGTCAAATGCATGGTGGCGCCACTGCATATAAGGGTACAATGGCCGTCACATAGACAATATTCTTAGCTTAGAACATAAAATATTCAAACATTCTGATGCATGGCGGCTATTGTACCCTTATATGCAGTGGCGCCACCATGCGGTTGTTGTTCCGTGAATCTTCCTCATAGCATCTATGTTTTAGCAAAACCATATTAAACCTAAACATCTCCTTCTAGGTGTTGCGATTTCTTTGTCAGGGAGTATATTTAGAATAATTAGCTGATGCTACAAATGCAATTTTTTATCAAGGAACTACATTAACTGGGTATTTCTAGAAGTTGTATTTATATTCGACAAGTGATATAATTACCAAGTGGTTAATTTTGAAAACGATAATAATAAATAATAAATAAATAATTAATACAACTTCTTCAAGAAATACCCAGTTAGTCTAGTTTCTTGACAAAGACATTAGCCGAAACGCGTCGGACAGTTTTTTAAAAAACGTAAATTGTGAAAATTCCAATTGTAGTAACAGTTAATTAGTATAATGAATTTCCAACAAGTATCGGCCGAATCAATTCAGTAGTATATTTAGAACTATTTAACTACACTGCTTACTTCTGTGAAACCTTTTGTGATTACTTTGCACAATAATCGAACCAAAAATTACTACTATGTTGCCGTTATCACTTTTTAAGTAAAAATGTAATGTGGAATTACCACATTTGATTACAACATTGTTGTAGTAACTTGTCGAGCGTTAGATAAAAAGTTTAGTGTACATTATAATCCTTTGATATCCGAAATAAGGCAAATTTATTTTACAGATTCCACTTCATGAATATTTAAAATGCATTTATTTATTTTTGCTTCCTTTTTAGCAATAATACATTTGTTATACTCGCCCATAGAACAGAGAGATTTGGAATATGATGGGCCCTCACAAACCATGGACGTTATAATATATGAAATACATGTAGCTTGGTATAGTATTTCTCATGAAAAAATAGACCACCTTATTGAAATTAATCTAAGATGTGTTGGGGAGTGTATAGATAACCGTGGTGGACAACCACATTATTACCTAACTTAAAAAAATAATTGCTTGCTATTTTTTATTTAAATTTTAATCGTTTACTCCTTACTATAGCACCTATGGAAATACTGTGGAACCTTTGGTGTGTCACAAATTTAAAAAAACTGTGTTTTTACATTTATAGCACCTATGTTTTACTATTTTGCCAAAACAATATTAAGTTTAAACATCACATTCTGTGGGCTGCAATTAATTTGTCAGTGAGTATATATATGACTACCTGAATCTAAAAACAGTTATACTGTAGCCATTAATCATTTCACTCTGTGGTCTAATAATCTAAAATCATAATAAATCAAATTACAGGTTCTTCTGTAGTGTTTTTTTTCTTATACTCGATTTTATTATGATAATTTTATGCATCAACTCACATAATAAAAAAAGCAAATGTTTCTGGTTAATAATTAAATTCAGTTACATCATTATAATTATTATGTATTATCTATACAAAAAAAAAATGCAAAAATGATTCGTTCCGACTATAGATAAAATCTGAATGCTTGATACTGTCTACCTTATCTTAAAAAAAAATTGCACAACAAACCGGGTTTATTATCAGTTTGCTTAGAAATGTCAAGTGAAAAGTTGTTTATAACAGCTTATCTAATAATCTTTAAAAATAACGAATAATGCATTAACTAGAATTATCTTCTGACATGTTGAGTGTCTCCACAGCAATTTAAAATAAGATTGACATACCTATAGTAACACTTTTATTTTTAAATCATTGTATTAAAAATGAGAAAATAAATTAATATCCGATATGTTTAATAAAACTTCTTCAAAGATTTGGACAATATTGAACAATTTTTTTCAAAGCATCTGTACCATTTACAGTTCTATATTATTCCATATATCAATATATACAACAATAAATGGGACGAAAATTATAAATATTGTGTTAAGGAGAAATACAACCACACAACGCAAACGACTAGGACAAATATTTGTTTAGATGATCCTTAATGACGTTAAAACCGTTTGTTTCCTATTCACGCTATGAAATTAATTTGTGTAATTGAGGGCATCATTAACAGTTAATGTCGTCTTGTAAAAAAGACGACATAATGTTTTCGAGACTTAGTTTAGAAATGTATAAAAATTACATTGGAAAAAAAATCAGATTTCCATATAAGGGATGAACAAAATTTATGTATAAAAACATTTTATTCTACAAAATATTTGTCCTTAAAGTAGGATGGAATGTCAATTAAACTATATGAAGAATTTATAAAACTTGTATAAAAGTTTATTGATTCCTCAAAAGTAAAAAAATGTGAATGAAGACCTGGCAGTTTTTAGTGTAATAAAACCAGTTAATTAGTCATTCGGGAAATTCATTACGCTGTCCCGCCAGTGCAAATTGTTAATGTTTATCTAAAATAACAATATATAACTCATTTATCAGGTCAATAAAGTCGAAAAGACCAAGACCACTAAAAGCCTTAATAATGGCTTGAGAAGAAGAAAGCCCACAGATTAATAAAACAAGAAACCAGGCACACGGCAAACGTTTAAAAATTTGCTTATATATTGTGGCAGAAACTGATTACTGTATGACATATAAACACAAAGTTTTGTACACCCTAACACCAAACCTTCCTTTTTTCACTCAACGTACGTTTCAACAGAGAAGCTGTCATCATCAAGGAGTAAACTCTAAAATCATTATTAGTTGAGTGATTTAATGTGACATATGTTTTACTTAAATAAAAAAAAACTAAATGTTTTAGGTGGTTTCCAAGAATTCATCCGCGTAGTTGATAAGTAATCCCTGCCGGGTTCGATAGTAAAATGACGACGTTTCGGCAGAATCACATCTACCCTCTTCAGTTCGGTTCGCATAATTCTCGTAGACTTTCGCTTACGCTTCTAGTTACTCACAGATGGAAAAATATGAAGAAGTATTCATCCGGGAGTGCATCCGTTCGTTATTTTGATTCATGTTTGAATCTTGCAGACGTTTCGCCAAGGTCTCACTTGGCGTTGTCAGGTAATAGACTGAGAGTTGCTGTGTCCACGCTCAGTATTTATATGCCTTTTGTCAGAGGTTGTAGCGAAGCTGATTGGTTGCGATTGGCTCCTCCCCCTCCGCTGTCGTTTGGGTCACGTGATCACTCGTCAGTTCCGCGGTGTGTGTTGGGGGATCGGTTTTGCAATATTTGATTTTTGATTACTATTTATCAAGTATTCGAGAAGTGCAGGACGTGATCTCTTCGGTTCAGTGGCCCGTCCGTAATTGATGTTGAAACAGAGCAAATGTTGTTTGTTTGTTTCTGATAGATAATTTGTGCTCTTCTAATCTAGCAGAGATTCTTCTGTTTGTTTGGCCGACATACCATTTGTCACAGGTTCCACAAGCAATACTGTATACACCCTGATTTTCTAATTTGATTTTAGGTTTTGAATTTTTTAAGGTTGTTCCTATGATTTGGTATGGTTTATACGCAGTAGTTATGTTGTGTTTTCGGAGAATTCTGTGGATTCTGTCTGTTGTTCCCTTGATGTAGAGTACAGTGGTTTTTGGTTTTTAAGCAACATCTTCCTTTTGTTTCAGTTGCATATCATGTCTTGTATTGTGTTCTATTGCTTATTTGATTGTATGGTGTGTACATCTGTTTTGTTGAAAAACAGCAGTAATCTTCTTTATTTCTTGCACTTTATGCTTGTCATCAGTGAACTTTAGTGACCTTGAAATTAGTGTATTGGCAACTACCTGTATTTGCAAGGGGTGGTGATGGGAATCTGCATTCAGATATCTATTAGTGTGTGTAGGTTCCCTGTACATGGTGTGTTCTAGGAGTTCTGGTTATGTGGATGTCAAGGAAAGGCAATGCTTGTTTTCTTCAAGCTCCAATGTGAATTGAATCCTTAGGTGAATGCAATTTAAATGATTTAAGAACTTGAGTAGCTCTTCCTTGTCAAAAGACCATATGACAAATATGTCACATACATATTTATTACTGTAGTTTAAATACAAGTCTACTTTTTTAAATGGTTACAAATTTTAATCTAATAGTGATCTATGTGTGCAATAAGTTAAAAAATTAAGATTTATGTCAGTCAAGTAATTATTTCAGAGGTGTGATTCCAGTCAAAACAAGTACAAAATACTGTAAACATGACATTCTCACAGATTTAACATCATCAGGTCAAAATCACAGAACTAAATAGAAAATTTTAGTGCAAAAATTTACTGTCAAAATAAGTACTTTGCAGTTCAAGAATAAATAAAAACTAGAGAATTCACATACCAAGTAGCCTGCACATGAGAATAAATTGAGTGGACCAGTAAATTATTAAACCACTCATTAAAAATTGTATCATAAAGTATGTGATTTTATAGAATGTTTTATTATTACATTTTTAGTTGAGAGTAATAATTATGACATAAATGAAACAAATAATCAAGACCTACAAATAAATTTTATTTTGTAAATGCATTCAAGCTAAAAAAAATTAGTTTTTTTTGACTTGCTTATTATATTCTATTATGCTGCAATCATTATCTTCATTTTAATTTACTCATTTTTTGTTCTTTGGAAGAATCAAATTTTACATTATAGAAGAAATCTTTAGAAATGTGACTGCAATTTACTTACACAACATTAGCAAACTTAGTTGCCCAAGCTTCCCAGCTTTGCTCCAACATTTCTCCATGAGGGTCAACTAATTTTACACCATTGTCTGGTTCAGGATTATGCGAAGCAGTTACCATGACTCCAATAACAGCTACAATATTATATAAAAATATAAAATTGAAAATAATGTATGAAAGATCTTACCTTTTTTATATCTAGCTCTGAGTACTGCCAAGAGACCCATACGGTACATTACGTGGTCCAAGTTAGTGGCCCTAAATTTAAAAAAATCGATAATTTTCTTTCAAACCAATCCATAGTTCTTTATTATAACCTAAAATAAAAGTTTAACTCACTTTGTACGGAAACCAGCCGTTCCATATTGTAGTTCCATTTTGATCCTCTTAGGATACATTTCTCTCGCAAATGCGTAAACAGTTCTATAGCTATTATTTGCCATGTCCTCTCATTTATTGAAAAATTCGAACCCACAAAATTATCTCCTTTCACCTTTCCCACGGAACTATTTAATTTTGAGGTTGTTTTGCGGGTTTTGCCCCTCAAGTGTCAGATAATTCTATCAGATGACTCATCTATCATGAGACATACCTATTGGTTGCAGTGGGATTGCTTTGTGAGTCATATAACATATAAAGTAAAATGTTAAACCTTACATTTTATTCCTAGGTATATCTAGAGAGCAGAAAATTAATGTTTTTATAAAAAATAAGCTCGCATTTTCCATACCTATTACAATAATCTAATAAGTCCAAGGCAATGAATGCTCTAGTGAAAAAGCATGTTGCTCTCTTCATTACTGTCTCTTTCTACACTGTTCATTTTGCGCTTTGCAGGCCATAGGCCATGTCTAGAAGGTATAATATCCAAGATTAAAATTGTTGTTCTGTTCCTAACAACTTTGACGTTTTCATGTGTCTGACCTGTCATTTGGTTAAATCATACTTTTCCATCTGTGACTTTTCCTAACCTTTATTTATCAGTACATACATTAACTTTTATTAAAACTTTAACTATAAGGAAAAATTATTCAGCAATATTCCATAATGGCACGCATAATATCAAATTTTCCAAAAATTGTGTCACAGGTAAGAAAATTTCCTATAATGGAACTGACGAATGAGTTGTTTGCCAATGATGATATAACTTTGAATGAATCCTAATTAATGCTAGTGTTACATGCATTATGCACTGTTGGTGATATATGAGTGATATTCAAAGATATTGAATTATACAACAGAAATCATTATTATTTATTAATAATTTTTTTTAGCATTGTTAAATCAAGTGGTTAAAACTTGTTTTGTAACAAACCAGTAACTTTAAATAATCATTTTGAAATGTTTGTGAGTCAATTCATTGGGATTGTCTCCCCTCATTGTATTTATTAATTTTGAGACAAAATAATCAGATTTAACTAATTTTTTTTTAAACTTCTGTATCCAATAGTTCTGAATATGTGAATCAAAATCACCCTAAGCACAAACTCTAAAAGTTCTTTTGTTTTCAGTGTACAGCTTCTCAAGTTTTTCACTCTTTGTGTTCCACAGTAAAATATGCCCTGTTTATATTTTTATTTTATTTTTTGAAATGTTGCTATTTGATTATTCTGAACATGTGGAATGGAGCAATGTGCATGGACTCTAATAGTCCTTGTTTTCAATCTACAAACCCTCAAAAACAAAGTACATTCAGACTTTTGTGTGTTAAGGCTTTTGATCTGCATATATTGAGAACTGTCAAACTTTGAGGAACTGTTCACTAAAAATGAAGTACCTTAAGGGCCAGCACAGGCAGCACAACTGTTTTGAAACTACAGTTGTAACGGGTTTTACAACCTTGGCAGTGTGTAACACTTATTCAATATTACTATTGAGAATAATCAATGTTACTATTATAAATTATAAATATTGTATTCATAGAATATCTTTTAATATTCAGTATGTTGTATATTCTTTGAACATATTGCTCATTTCAATAATAAGGTATGTTTTAACATGAGTGATTAAATGCTAAACTTGAAGTCTGTCAAAGGCTGAAAAAGAATGACTATTCTGTAAACACACATACTTTCTATCTGAGACAGTTTTTATTCAAATAGAGTTTCTAAATCCTTAATTTAGTTGAACTCCAATTTTATTTATGCTAATAAAAATAATACAATGTAATAGTAAAATACCTATTAAATATTCATGGGAAGGTGAATAACATCTTTCCTATCATCAGTGACAACATTTTCACCAATATAATGAAAATTTTATTTTTACTGCTATTTAGTTTAACATGTACAGTTTCCAGTTGATATCTACAATGCAATTATTTCATGTTTCTAGAGTATGCAAACAACATCTTTGAGAGGGATGCACAATGCAGCAGCTCTAAGTGCAACAAGTGTAAGTTATCTTTAATTACTGATTTGGGATAAATAACTACTTTTTTGTAGCATTATTGAACAACAAATTATTAATTGTTCAGCAAAATTGTTTGCACATCAAAGACTACCTATCATTTCCAATTTAAATGTGTTTAAATTATGAAGTACATTAATATCATAAAGAAGTATTCCAACAGTTAAAAATCATGATTATATTTTAATGCTAATTACATTATTTGGTGTTGCAGTTTTTCGGGAATTTAAACAATGTCATCAGCAAATCACAATTGATTTAGATATTTGCTATCAACATTAATTATTGACACCTTGTTCAATCAGGGTATAGATTACTTGTATTGGTAAGTTTATTAAAGCCTATGCAAGTGGTATTTAATTTCTTTAGTTTAACTGACTTAAGGTTCTCATGGTGGAGTGGACTCTAGTATACTTATATTCTATATGATCTTTGTGAATACTCTATACACAACCCAGAAGACATCAGATGTCTTCTTTACTATATATATAATAATACTATGAGGGACTATTCCATTGTTCTGAAACTTATCTGACTTTTAGGCATTGCAAATCGTTTTTGGCAATGTATGTTCATGTTTCTCTACCAACATATTTTAGTGGTTCAACTGATACTCAGGAATGAAAAATCTCTTGATATAGTTATTTTGTTCTTTTCCATTATTAGGATGTTATTGCTGTACTTTGTTCTTATGGCTTTTTTGAGTTTCATTTCGTATAAGAGACTCTTGTAACTTTTGATTTCTTCTGCTGTCTTCTTTCTTATGGTATTGCCCAGTTGAGTATATTGTACACTTTGAATGCCTGTTGTCCTTATTTGCTATGTACAATTCCTGATAGTGTGCTCATCTCTCTCCTCTTTCATGGCATTGACAATATTCAAAGTGACCCATTGACACCTTCTGATATATTTTTCCTACTTTAGCATTAAAGTCAGCTATTATATATTTCAAATGGATGTTGTTGGTATCTAGTGCCATTTTGATTTATTTATCCAGTTGTTCAATTACTGCAATGGATAGCTTGTTGTCTGGACAATTTTGATTAAAGTATCCTTAAAAGTGATAATGCTAAACCAGCTACTCGATATGATATACCGGAAGTCTAAATGATTTTATTTATTTATTTTTTATTTATTCATATATATGGGTAACCCCATTTACATAAAATACAAAACAGAAATTTAGAGAAAATAACATTAAAACTAAGACTAAATCTAAAAAAACACACAAAAACAGAGAATATACCAATCTACGAAGTTTACACTCGCTGATCGTAACATTGAACTAAACTTTTATGAAATGATGATATACAATAATATAATATTCAAGTTCACTTAAAGAGTTTAAAATTTAACGTATCATTCCAAGCAATACATCGTCAGTTAAGCATAACAAAGAAATGAGAGCCCACTCCTGAAGACACACATAATCCAAATAATACCCCCCACTTTAACATAATGGTATCGGTCTGAGGGATAACTCTTTGTCCACTCTAAAAGTGGCCCATAAAATCCTAGAGCTTGAAGTTTGGCCAACAGTATTCTATGGTTAACTTTATCAAACGCTTTAGCGAAATCCGTATAAACAGAGTCAACTTGTAGTCTATTCTCCAAAGTTTTTACTAAAAATGACTCGTAGACGGCCAGATTGGTTAAAGTAGATCTATCCGGAAGAAATCCATGCTGTTCGTTAACAAAAATGTGTTTAAATTGCCATGATAAGAATTGAGAGAAAAAGTAGTCCAATAATTTCGGGATCTCCGATTGCAAGCATACAGCTCGGTAATTCTCAATATTTTCTTTAGATCTACCTTTGTGGATTGGCCTCAGGTAGCTATGTTTCCAAAAACTGGGAAACTTTCCAGATGACAGTGACAAGTTAAAAATTGTTTTCAGAGGAAGCGCTAGAGTGTAGACATAGTTTATTAAAAAATGCGATGGAATACCATCAGGGCCACACGAGAGCTTTATCCGAAGTTCATTAATTCTGCCGATGATGTCTGCTACAGTTACACAAAAGGAAGACAAGTTAACAGAGTTTTCATAATGAAAATGAGGCACATTAATGTTCTGATCCAATTTATAAACCGTTGAAAAGTAGGTAGCAAAAAGACTTGCAGTTTCCTCAGCCCCGTTGCTTATTTCATCCTTATAAAACATGGATTTTGGAAGATTAAAAGACCTTTTTCATGCCATTAATATACCCCCAAAACTTCTTGGATTGTGATTTAAAGTATTTTCAATATTATTAATGTACAATCTGTAACAATTATTAGTGACATCATTTCAAATGCCTCTGATATGCGAAAAAACCAAATAATCATCATAACTATTAGTTGACTTAAACTTTTTATGCGCTGCTTTCTTTTCAGCTACCAGATGACGCAGCTGGCCAGAAAACCAAGCAGGATAAGGGGAAGACTTCAATCGTTTAACAGGCACGTGCAAATTAATAGCCGAATACAATTTATCATAAAAATAAGCCACAGCTGATTCAATATCCCAGTCGGACAACGGTTGCCAATTACAGCTAGCAAGAATCCGCTTGTTTAAAGTCGTAATAAAAATCTTCATAAATTAAACTATGGCTAACACAATTAGAAGACAGCGAAATATCAATAGGTGTATGGTTAATGGAGGATGGAAGTATATTATTATTGATCAATTGTTTTCTATATTTGAAGAATTCTACTCCGTTAGTTTTTCCAGTTGATGTTCCGTGGTTGCATAGGAGGTTTTTCCTCATAACTTCACTTATGCCGCCCATTTTTTTAACTCTACAATTCTATATAGGTTTGATTGTGTTCGGCAGTTATAGATTCCTAGATGTAGTGTAGTTGAATTTTTGCCTCCCCAAGGATCCTCTAGGCTCGCCGGTTTCATGGTGTGGGCTTGTGTACTCAACTGGGGTAAAGGTCCATAAATTATATCATTTGACATGTTTAGGGTTATGAGGTGTACTTGAATGTGTGGTGATAAGGAACAGTGGATTTCATTCATGGGCGTATGCTGCTTACCCTACATAACATAAATATGTTACTGAATTAGATTATAACTATGGAAAGAAAATTTATTTTAAATGAAGTCATAATTTACATTCCTGATATTTAAATTATTGTAATCTGATTACAGTCAGGAATTGCTGAAAGACCAGATGCCAGAACTACATGCACTCTGATCCCTGGTGATGGAGTTGGTCCAGAACTGATTTACTCCGTTCAAGAAGTGTTCAAAGCAGCCGGCGTTCCAGTGGATTTTGAAACATATTTTTTCTCTGAAGTTAACCCCACCCTAAGTGCTCCCTTGGACGATGTCGCTGGTAGCATCTCAAAAAATAGAGTATGTTTAAAAGGAATCCTTGCCACACCTGATTACAGCCACACAGGTGAACTTCAAACACTTAACATGAAATTGAGAAATGCTCTCGATTTATATGCTAACGTCGTACACGTTAAATCGTTGCCAGGAGTCAAATGCAGGCATCAAAATATTGATTGTGTTATAATCAGAGAACAAACTGAAGGCGAATATTCAGCCTTGGAACATGAAGGTGTTAAAGGTATTGTAGAATGTCTCAAAATTGTCACTGCTAAAAAATCTCAAAGGATCGCTAAGTTTGCTTTTGACTATGCAACCAAAAATAACAGAAAGAAGGTAACTGCTGTCCATAAAGCAAACATTATGAAACTTGGTGATGGACTTTTCTTGAAGAGTTGTGAAGAGGTGAGTCAATTTAGGTATTAACACAGATTTTTAATCAAAAAATTATCAATTTGAATGTAGTTTTGATATTAGTTTGATTTTTATTTTTAGATGGCCAAGCTATACCCAAAAATTGAATTCGAAAGAATGATAGTTGATAATTGCACTATGCAAATGGTATCAAATCCACAGCAGTTTGATGTAATGGTAACGCCAAACCTCTATGGTAATATTGTTGATAACTTGGCTTCTGGGTTGGTTGGGGGAGCTGGTGTTGTAGCAGGAGCATCATATTCAGCTAATTGTGTTGTTTTTGAACCTGTAAGTGAGTATTTCACCAGATAGAATTGATATAAGTTAATAATTATTCTTAGCTGACAGAATAATGATTTTTCTTCTTCTTCTTCCAAGGTTGTCCTTTTCGGGACGGGGGTTGGCCTCGATTTCGCGATCTTATTAGCCAGTTACAAGTTTAACCATATGTTAAAAATTTCTATGATTCTTTTTTCACTGGAAATACCATAATAACTGGAATGTCCTTCGTAATGAAAAATATCAATATTCCTTCAAATTTGTCCAAAGAAATTATGATTGCTAAATATGACTCTTTTCGTCAAAAATACCCCAACTGAAATGTTCCTCGTAACGAAATAAATCAATAATCCATCAATTTTGTCCAAAGAAATTATGATTACTTAGATATATAAAATTATTGAAATTAAAAGAAAAGGGGATTATTACTGGAACTTGTCACACTTAATCCTAGGACGAACACACACACGACCGGCCACCTCGCCATCCTGCACGGGAATCGATGCAATGATTAAAATAAAAGTTTGATAGAAATAATTTGACAATTAGGTATGTCATACTCAATACATTGGGATTTAATTTGTAGTCCAGAAATTAATTTAATGATGATGAATGTTTATTTACATGGGACCAGCTGTTTACAATAAATTTCAAATTTAGATATATAAATTTACAATGACATAAGGTCAATAAATATAATAAAATGTATACAAAGTTAATTACAAATAAAGATATTAAAATTAGGGAAATATCACAGAGTTTTTTATTTTTGAGCTAAACACATTCAATGAGTCATTAAAAAAAATTGGTTCCCTTGTCAGTCATAACTGAAAAACGTCTAAAGGAAGATGATAACCAATATAAAAATCCAAGTCAATAAGTCGTTTCAAATATACATCGTACGAATCTCGATACATAGTCTATTAAACAAACAAATAATCATTATAATTGGGTCACAATTGCAGCCAGCAAAGAAATCAGATAACATACATAAAAAATCTATGTGATTATATACATGTAAAATCTGCCAAATTAAAAATTACCTCCTTTTGAAAAGGCAGTTAAAAATCAGATAGAATATCTATTTCATTCTATCTCATTTTTAACTTCCTTCTCAAAAGGAGGTAATTTTGTAATTAATACAAAATAAACACCAGTTAATCTCGTAAATAAACGCTGTCAAATTTGGGCATCTAACCTCTTACAAAAATCAGGTTATACATGACACTATTTTTTACCATTGGAAAAATAGTTTTTATACATATACCTTATTTACATGAAATTATTTTTTATTTCTTAATGTAAACGAGAATTTATTAAGAGTTATGTTATACTATTTACAACATGCAAAATTTTAATTACCGCTGTTATTAAAGAACTGGGCCACACAGTTGGAGGCCTTTTGTGGACGTTTAGGTTACTATTGCCACATTCTTGTACCGGGAACGTCATTTCACCTTTCTCTTATACCCTGGAGAAAACTGTTAAAATAAATTGTAAATGTCTAAGAAACGTCATAGAAGTTTTTTTCAGAAATGTCTCAATTAAAATATCAAATATATCAGAAAATAACTATTGACAGGTAACATAGGTCTGCAACAAAAAAAATTGTAAGATTCTGTAAAAACGTTGCCTCAGGTAATAGGTATTGATGGGTGGTATCATTAATAGTAAAGGAAATGTAACAAAGTGTACTCAATAAACAGACGAAAACGAACAAGTTTAATACATCAAAGATAAACAAATAACAGTTGTAAATTAAATTAAATTTTATTCAACAAACAAAACTGCAATTTTATTCATTTGAGCCAAATGTTGGAAATGCTACCCATCAGCCTCTCGGCAATAAGCAACCTATGAGCACATTCTTTTACATTGCGAATGCCTCTTGAAGTAATTCTTCTCATTTCAACACTTTTTCAACCTCAAGGGAAAAGTCTGCCTTCCAAGTTTCCAGTCCATCAGACCCCGCCTAGCAATCCACCTCCCACGTAGCTAGATCCGAAAAAAGTGAATATAACTTACTGTTATTATATGCAGGCGGCTATCTGGATCGCCTTCATTTAGTTCCTGCACTAACTAGACTTTCTAAAGATAGTAATTATCTTTAAGCGGTATACATACTGCCGAGGCGCCCAGCATTTATAATGATGCAATGTAGCAAACTGGCAGTTTTTAAGATTTAACTGACATTTATACAAAACCAACAAAAAAGATAACTTTTTTCATACCTTCTGTTTAGTGGGCACTTTTTGTTCTTTCTTCTTCTTTCTCATTCTGTATCTGTCCACTACTGTACATAGGACAAATTTTCCCATTTATTTCTGTCTTTTGCTATTCTAATGCATTGTTTTCTCGTTATGTTTTTCACCTATTTCGGGCAGCCTCTCATTTAATTTCACATGGTTTCCAAATTATTAATCTCTGTACCCTGAGTTTTCTCTTGCCACATGCTTGACCAACGAGGCAATTGTGAGCCTCGCTACACGACTTTTTGTAATGATTCTTTTATTATAAAAGATAGGCCATTCAAACCTATTTTTTCTGTTTTTCTAAAACACCATTCTACTAAGTGTCTCATTAAAAATATGTTTTTAGCGTCACACTGTAGACAATTGAATGTTCATAAAAATTAAGAAAAACAAAATAAAACCAACGTTTCTACAATAAATAAAGTTCTACATCTACTGTATATTTTTATTCTACTGGATATCTGAAAACATTCGGTATAGTTTACATTTTCGTAGCACTCCTTGTATTCTTTTCATTAAATAATTTTTTAAATAACTGTTGTTTTAGGGTGCAAGACACACATATTCAGAAGCTGTCGGTAAAAATGTGGCCAATCCTACAGCAATGTTGCTTTGTGCCTCAAAATTGCTAAGGCATGTGAACCTACCACTTTATGGGGATATGATAAGAAATGCAATTGATAAGGTTTTACAGGAAGGAAAAGTCAAAACCAAAGATGTTGGAGGACAATCCAGCACAAAAGAATTTACATATGCAGTGATCCACAATTTAGATATTCCAAAGAAAGCAATGTAGAAAAAGTGTTAATGTGTAATTTGTAGGGCTGTTACTAAATTAGGAAAACCATGTGAATTTTAACAATGGATCAAATTCAATCCGTCTTAGTTTTCTACTATTTTTAAGGAAAATATGTTGCTTGTTAATGTTTCATCATTGAAAGATACACATTAGAAAATAATTATTTATCTCATACATATTTTGTATCTTGATAAATTGAATTTTTCCGAAGACATTCTTCACTTAATTGTAAAATGTCAATGAGTTTTTAAAATTCTTATGGTTTTACCCAAATGTTTTGATCTGTAAATAATATTTATTTATTTATTTGACTATTTAACATAGTATCCTTGAAGAATAAACATTGTATTTGAATCTATGCCTTATTATTTACAACCTAACTTTATTTAATTCATAGGTAGATCAGAGTAACTGACTTGAGCAACTAAGAATTATGGTGAATGGGCAAGCTACTAGTATTAAGTATATGAGAGAAAGTAACAGGCTATTTCATGGGTGGAACCTTATGAACGTATTTCATTGGAAGCAGCTCCCAATTGAGTCAAATAACGTCGTGTTCTCTCTATCGCCCTCTCTTTCTAGCCTTGGCACGATATTTGTGCATTTTAGCTGATTATTTTGATACAAAAGGTCACCCTATATAAGGATATTACAGCTCACGCTGCAATATGCTAGTTATCCGAATTGTTTCTTAATGCCTTGCCAACTGACATTTTAGTTATTTATTATAGACAATACATATACAGGGTGTTTGAACAAGAACTCCCTAGTTTTAATGTGTCATAGAATCTGTAAAAAGTGATATACACTATTCTAGTTTGTGGTGTTTGATTCAGCAACTGTCTAAGTTTTGCCTCCCTGCACTTGGCAGACCTGCTTGACCTCGAGACGGCGCCAGGAAACAGTTCCCTCAGTTGTGTTCGGGCGTGCAGTGCGGTGCAATGGCTACTCCGCAACAAAAAACGCAGTGTGTTATTTGGTTAGTGCAAACTGAGTCTGTTATAACGGTCCAACGTAATTTTAGACGTCAGTATGGTGGTGAACCTCCTACACCAAAAACTATCCGTCATTGGCTAAATTCTTTCAAGGAAACCGGTAGTGTTTTAAAAGCAAAATCACCCGGTAGGCCTAGAACTTCTGAAGATGTTGTTGAACAGATCCGTGTTTCGTGTGTTCGGAGTCCAAAAAAGTCATTGGCCAGACGTAGTCTACAATTAGGCGTTCCTAAAGGTACGGTCTATGATGTTGTACGTAAAAGATTACATTTGCGTGCCTACAAATTGCAACTGTTACATGAAATAAAACCTACTGATAAAATCAAAAGGCTAGAGTTTGCTATTGACTTTTTAAACAGAATTGATGATGATGAAAATTTTTTGAAAAATATTTTTTTTCTGATGAGGCTACATTTCATGTAAGTGGGACAGTTAATCGTCATAACTGCAGAGTTTGGGGGCAGAGCATCCACATGAAGTTATTCAGCATCATCGTGACTCTCCCAAAGTTAATGTTTGGTGCGGCTTGATGGTTGATCGTGATTGGTCCTTTCATTTTTGTAGAACAAACAATAAATGGAGACATTTACTACGACATGTTGACAGAGTATGTCTTTCCCCAAATGGAAGATATTGAGGCGGAAAAAGGGCTTGTGTTTTTCCAACAAGATGGCGCCCCTCCTCATTACAGTAACCATGTGCGCGCGGCTCTAGACACTCGCTTTCCGGGAAGGTGGATAGGGAGAGCTGACCCAATTGCTTGGCCACCACGAAGCCCGGACTTAACCCCCCTGGACTTTTTCTTTTGGAGACACAAAAAATTTTGTGTACAGTGAAAAAATTCGAGACATAAACCATTTACGGGAAAGAATCGTCACGGCGGTTGGGACAGTTACACCTGATATGTTGGTGAATACATGGCGAGAATTTGAATATCGTCTCGACGTGTGCAGGGCAACAAATGGATCCCATGTTGAAGTGTACTGATGTTAAACAAAACTCGAAAGTTCTCTCTTCCACTGTATGTACTTGTTGATGTAGTTTTTCATTAATTTACACATTAAATTTATACCTAAAACTAGAAACTAGGGAGTTCTTTTTCAAACACCCTGTATAAAGAGGAATTTTCAAAATGATTCTTTTCCTATCTTTCGTTTTTTTTTCAGTACAGCCCTGTACAAATAAAAGAATAGCGCAGTCATAGACTTATATTTAAAGAAATATTATTTGGGGATTTGAGGTTAGTTTGGTGGGGAAACCATTCTTGTCCTGTCGGTGGCTCGCTTAGATCATGTACCTTCATGATCTAAGGTGGCTCGTGGCTCTATCTCTCCCTGATTATTTACGCCTTTTTATTACTTAACCGCCTTTATCTTTTATTTTGTTGTTAGGGTACAAAACTGTGTTTTTTTTACCTATCTGTAAGCAAACAAGATCGAGGTCAGTGATTCAGTCGCTATTAAAATTGTAGAATTGGCTAATCTATATGAATAAGTCTATGGTTTTCATATTAATCATAGACCTCAAACAAACAAGAAAGTTTAACCATCTATGCAATTTGCATTACTTTAATTCCTTTTGTTCCGTGAATCCTTGTTTGTTGATTGGGATGAAAAGTGTACAGTTTATATTATTTTGTAATTATTAGAATTTTTATTAAGCAAACATTTTTAATTTAAACCGTTTGTAACTAAATGCAGCTTTTGAGATTTTAGTGCGGTTAAAATTTCATGCAACCGTTCATGTAGTTTTATAAAGTGCATCGCATTGTGTACATTCTCAGACAAGTTCCTACAACATTTGAGAAAGTTCAATTAATAATGAATCTAACAAGGAATACACAAAATATTCCAGCTGAGAATCCTCCTAATATGGCACCTCCTCAGACAAAAATTGCAAATTTTGAACCAATGTCTGGATTAGTGAAAAAACTGCTCCCATTGGCAGCGTTTTTTATGGCCTTTACTACAGTCATGGCAGTTTTAATAGTTTATATGGATAACACAGGTAAGCAAGAAAATCTATACAAAATTCAAAGAATCTAAATTGGTACACCTCTTAAAAATTAAGGCTTTATTCTTATGTAATAGCCATATTCATGTCATTGTATAGTCAATTGTTATGTTATTTATCTTCTTCAACAAGATCTAAGTTGAATTCAAATTAATTGCATAGAATATACCACAAAGAATTAGGGCAAATTATATTTCAAGGGCAATTTTAGAATATTATTTTATATTACTCTTTAAACATTTTTTACAGAGCTTCTTTTGAAGAAAGATTTATTCTTGATTAAAAACAGTCAAAATTCTTGTAGGACTCAAATTACCTGTGTGTCGATTGTTTGGGCTTGATAAATATATTTTTGTAAAAATTAATAGATACTCAAAATCTTATATTGCAATATTAGAAGAAATTTAAAATGTGAAACATTTATTTTTCAAATTTGAAGTTCATTATAACATCAATTGAGAATCACAGACTCATAAATGAAGTTTTTAACTAAATAGTCTACTGAAACTTCTATGAGTCATATATAATTCACATTGTTTACAAATCCTTCTTTACTTATTTTGTTAATTTTTACTAACAAAAGGTAATATTTATTTTTTTAACACATTTCATATTACTAGTATGAGACTTACTATTATTTATCAATCAGCATTGTTTACATGAATCTGAAATTCATTTTCTAAAGTTTTTGCCTTATGCAAAAAATTTAGAAAATGAATTTCATATGTTATTTGTGATAAAATGTTTAATACATTGTGAAAATTAAAAAGTGTTGTTTGTGTGTGATTCATATTTGCAAAAACAGTGGACCTATATTGCTATACGTGAAAACAGCATCTGCATTATATTGGAATCAGTCACACAAAATAGGCACCACATTTTTTTTGTAATACTTGAAAACTCTAATATATTGGGTATTTAGAGAAAGGGGTTCTCTGCAATTTGCAAAACCATTGTTTTGAAAAAAAGAGTCCTCAATATATGAAATTTTTGCTACTGCTATACAATAAATACTGCAGGTTTTAATTTGAAAACTGACCTTATTTTTATTTTTAACATTTGGAAATGGCCATATCCTTTATGTCCAGGCCTGCCAGGAATGAAAATCTGTCTCTAGATGTTTCTGATCAAGATGTCATATTCAAACATGATTGCAATCCTCACTTAATTAATTAGTAAATATGTTATTGTTAGTGACTGCCACCATATGGATCTAAGGCAGAGATTTCTGTCCCTTGACTATGACAGGAAATTATTAAAGTAGAAATGTGAGAGAAAGTTTACAGTAGTTTATTTTGTCAGAGGGGATAACTTTTGCTTCCTCCAGGATAAACCTTTTTTAATATTTTGAATCAACACTATGATCCAAATGAATTCATTGAATCATCTTAACACAGCTTAAAATCTGTATTACTTCACAATGGAAATATAAAACCAATTTGCAATTCTGTAAACAGTTTAGAGGCCTATGGATTGTTATTGGGGTTATCAAGCAGATCATATTTTTTTATACCTATGAGATAGTTAAGCTAAAGAACAGCATTACAAACATATTGCTCCTCTGAAATGAAATTTATCTTAGGGAAAATGAATGTTAAAATACACTTTTGGTGGATTTTTAGAACATAATTCTGCCACCATTACACATTAAATTAGGTCAGACCAAAAAAATCTCAGAACCACAGCTCAAAAAGTGCTATTTTTAAATATTTACACAAGATTTTTCCAAGTATATCACATGCAAAACAAAAAGTGGGAATGGTTGTTTGTGGATTAGGGGTCTGAGAAAACCAAAAATCTAAGAACTAATTATGCTAATTTATTAAAAAAACTATCATGCAATGAGTGTGAGCATGTCTCTTAAGATACAGTTCCTGGATTTACACCAAGCCTTGTGTATCCATAAAATTTTGATGATTTGAGTGATGAGCATTTTCATGAAGCCCTATGAATTTTTGAGGGTAAACATGGATTTTTGTTGGTCAGTTTTAGAGAGATTACTTCTCAAAATTGTAAATTAAAACTAAATTTTTTTACATATATATTTTTTTGTTTTTTACATATTGATATAATTTTTTAAAATAAATTATTATTTAATGAGAATTAAAAAAAGAAAAGGTCTAATTTGTTTGATCAGAATTTACAAGCATATACTGGAGCAGTAGATCATATTAGATCAAGAATCATTGGAAGTATATTGTATACTAAATAATTAAAGAGAAACTCAATGAATTAGATTAATCAGTTGGGTGTATTGACTGGGAAAACCTGATATTTTTATTGGACAATTTTTAAGTTCACATCAAATGACAGAAATCAACGGTCTGGTTAAAAAGTTTTCAGTTTACCAACCTAGAACTCTTTCTACAGAATATCATTTATTTTTAGTAATATAGCCTACACTGACTGCAGTGTGTCCTTAACACACCCCACTATATTGTGTAATGTATTCATTTGCCTTTTCATTCATTAGCTTTCAGTTTCTTACAATAGCAAAAGTGAGTGGGAGACTTTAATGAAATAAATGTGATCAGACATATACAAATGTTGTTCATATAAGGCTCTGTAGAAACATTTAGCTATTTAAAGGTTTGTCTGCTATTTTTTCTATAATAACAATAATAGTTATTTACATTACTAAGTAAAGTGTATTTGGTCAAATATCTGTCTTAGTTCTTATCATTTTATATCATAAATAATTGGCAGAATTAGTACAATGATTTGTTGTATCTTACATTAAAAAATTCAATATTTATTCAAATGTCAAAAAAACATATTTAACAGTTGTGCATAGTGCATAGTTCCTTTATTACAGGTTTTAGACAAAAAATATTTCTAGTTGAGATGGGAGGATATTAATGTTGAGTATAGTACAATTAGTGTGAACTTCTCAATAATATCCTGTTTTGTCTTCTGTATATATATTTCAAACCCCTGACAATTTGTGATCCTTCTCCAGTTTAAACAAATTAACCTAACAAGATTGAAGTTGAAACATCAAGTTCACTAGTTACTTCAGAAGTGGCCAGTATAAATTATGAAAAAGACACATAATTTCAATCTTATAATCATTTGTTCCATGTTCCCTATTATTTTTTAAACTATCTGTGTTGGACTACTTTTTATGATATATGTTAAAAAATACAAAATGTATTACTCTTCGTTACATAACCAAAATTGACACAATAGGTACATTTTAACAGTTTCAATAAGTGAAAAATTATATTTCTTAAGAGGAAATTATGATCTATTATAAAATAGAGTTTTTACATTAGCAATTCTTTAAACATTTAAAAATATCTAGGTAGCAAGACATTTTGAAGCATAAGAAATACATAAAATTGCACTACTAAAATGGCAAATGTTTATTGCTATATAATATTAATTATGTCATAATTATCAGTTTAAGACATGAAATGGTTGTATTCCAATGAAATTTCATTATGATTTTCTGTTTAGCAATGAAGCATTACCAATTTCGAGTTAACATGAGTCAAGACTATGAGATGTTGGGAGTTTCACAAGACAATCCACAACTAGTGACATATATTCGTGAATTTCTTCTATTTCCTGCAATAGAACCTCACCATAAGCCTTTGCAGTCAGAGGATTTAATATCTCCAGATACAGCTTATGTTATGAAACTGTTGAAGAACAAGGTATTAAATTTTATGTAAAATTAAATTATTGTTAGTTAATTTGGATCTCCAGTTTTCAACAAACCTTTTGAAAGTCTATGAAGTTGAGTGACACTTTACAACATGTGAGTATAGATATAGAGGTTTCTGCATGCACCAGAATTGATGAAAATACCAACAGAAATCTTCCAAACCACTATATTTGAGAGATCAGTTTGAATCAAACATTTTTATTTTCATTGTTTTAGGAATTATATTGATTCACAATTTCTAAGTACATTAGACATAAAATTTATAAGTATTAACAAAGTATATTAGGTTAGAACATTGAAAATTTCAAATGTGGCATTTGTAACATAAGTTTTGAGTTTAATGAGCAGTAACATCTGATGTTAATATGTAAGGCTTACTAAGGAAAGCTTAGTTTAATAATACATAAGTAAATTTAATGTATTGTGTTTAGTTTCTGAGGAGCTGTAGAACAGAAAAAATACTTCATTGGTTATGTAGTTGAGTAAGTTTAAAGTAAAATTGATACCCCCCTCCTCCCCCAAAAGTGAATGCAAATAAATAACCTTGGAGTGATATCTCTCTTTACTGTACTTTTAAGAAAAAAGTTATCTGATAGATAGCAAGTTCAACTAATTGTAAAGTGAGAAACGATCCCAAAAACTGTGAATTTATTCACAAACTGGATTTTGAGAATTTTATTTCTCAGAATGATCAAGTTTACAGTTTCAGTTGTATATTTTATAATTATTCAGATTCCATTAACAATGAAGTCAGATTAAGATTTTGAAATTATTTGATTTTTTGTGTTATTTTGTTTTTTAAATTATACAGGACATTTCAGAAAGTATCGTATATTTTCTATTTCTTGAGAGGACAGCTATGTTAATATATATGTAGCTTAAAAGTTAGTAATACTTTAAGCCCAATAGTAAAAGATATATTTATCATTGGGAATCATTTTAATTTTTTAATTTCTTGTCCATTTTGTGTTAATACCATTGAAAACGGGGTCTGATTTAGACCTTGAAACGTTTGGACTTTTGAAATATACAGAATTTTGTTAATGATCATAATATTGATTTAAGCCTTAAGGGTTTTTTAAACTATAACTGTTATATCCAACCTTTTTAGTTTCTATTTTGAAAAACACACTATATCAATTTTCGTCAGCATCTGCTTTCATTTCCAAAGACTTAGAAGTTATCATAAATACTTAAAGACTATGAAAGTGTAGGTACAGACATTAAATATATGATGTACTGTAAAATAAATAACATATATACAGTGTCGAAGTAACTATTACTTGATGGTAAAACTATATAATCTCCATTTCTACTTAGGAGTAAATAATATGTGAAAACTAAAAAGCTAATTTAGTTTGGAGCTTATTTTTTCACATTGTTTCAGAAAAATGGAGTATTTGTTGAGGCTGGCGCTTACAATGACGGCAAGATATCACGAACCGAGTGGCTGGAAGAGAAATTCAACTGGCAAGGTTTACTCATCCAACCTGATCCTCGTCATTACTTCAGCTTAAGACGTCACAACAGAATCCGGTCGCAAGCCATCCACGCTTGTCTAAGTCCTACACCCTATCCAAAGGAAGTCACCCTTTTTCAGGATTCAGAGGGGGTTAAAATCAACAGTGTTCACTCGAACACGTTTGATGACGATTTTTTTAATACCCGAGTAAAATGTTTCCCGTTGTACTCACTGCTGTTAGCTATGAATAATACGTCTATAGATTATTTCAGTTTAACTACCGGCGGAACGGAACTCCAAGTACTTGAAACGATTCCATTCGATCGCGTGAAAATAGAAATTATCGGAGTTCATTTAGAGTCGAATGAATCGGAAAAAAATACTATTAATAAGTTCTTATTGACGAAAAATTATATTTTTATGCAAAACTTCAACAATTCATATGTTTATAAAATGAGCGGGAATAAGCCATAATTCCTTCTTTCAAACATACTCATATCATCGTAGAAACTGGAAGTAAAGACTGAAGAGAAAAATGCACAAGTTACATTGTAAGATTTCGTTTTCCATTAAGTTCAAAATTCATTTGTAATAATCCGTGATATGTAGTTTATGGATTCTTAATTGTTTTTCAGTAGTTTTGGGGTAGGTGATTTTTTCGTTTCATTTAATTTGAAATTTTAAAGGATCTTTTGTGACTTTGTTGTTGAAATTGGTTTGAAGATGAGAGTTTATAACTGGCAAACATGGGGATTATAAACAAGCTAATAAACAGAAAATTAATCGATTGAAACGTAGGCGTTTTATGTTCCTGTAGTATTTATTTAATAAAATGAATTGCATGCACCTGGGTACACTATGTTTTGGTATTATATTAAAGTAGTATATAATACAGTATATATTGAATAATTGTTTCAGGGGGTTGTCTCACTTGGGGAGTGTATTGTGTAAAATAACTAGTCTTTATACTGCAACCAAACTTCCTTAAATTACAACTTATATAAAGTATATGGAGCTGGTCCATAATCAGATGATCCACTTTGTGGAATGTATGGTATGAGATGCTTAAAGACAATGAAATCATGGGGGTTACCTGGAAAGTCAGTGAAAATGAGATTCTTCACTGTTTTCCAGTGATTGTAAAATTTGTGGATATACTCCATAATATTGATGATAATGAAATGTGAAGATTATGAAATAAAAAATTTGAGAAAACATGTCTAGTCAAGGAAAAATACGTATTTTTTAACATTTTCAGTGGAAATCCTGAGGATGGTTGGTGATTCTGTCTTTCATTGGTGTTTTCTCTCTTACTTATTTTCTGAATTCCAATTTTGGACTGGTTGTCAATCATTGTATATAATAGTTATATGTTGTAGTTGTTTGCATTAAGGATCTAGATGTAGATGCTGTTATGCAGTTTCCTCTTATAAATTTTCGTCTTTCATCAAAATTTTATTGCCCCATTCTATTCTACGGTCTAAGTCTGACCTGTATATGTATGGCCACAAACAGAAGGTACACTGTACACCAGCAATTCTTTAAATTTAAGGCTTTTCATGATGTTTAAACATTTTTAAGTGGTCTCATAAATTCAACAGATCGTCGATCCATTGACCGAATTTTCCACGAAATATGGGACTGGATGTATACTCATGAGAAAATCACAATGTACAGAAACAAATATTTTTTAATTTAGGATTAACATGTCAAATCATGTTTAGTTTGTAGAGGCAACCTCAAAATAGTACATCAATATAAGTCTGTTAGCAAATGAATAAAATACAATTTTACTATCTTTAAAAATTGCGCTTCTAAGGATTCTCTTAAGGTTGTACAGTTTCTCTACTAACGTCGAATTGTACGTTTGTATTATTTCAAAATGTCTGGAAGAGGCAAAGGTGGCAAGGGTTTAGGAAAAGGAGGCGCAAAACGTCATCGTAAACTCCTGCGTGATAATATCGAAGGTATAACAAAACCAGCCATAAGACGTTTAGCAAGATGTGGTGGTGTTAAACGTATCTCAGGATTGATATACGAGGAAACTAGAGGTGTGCTTAAAGTATTCCTTGAAAATGTTATAAGGGATGCTGTCACATACACCGAACATGCCAAGAGGAAAACGGTGACAGCTATGGATGTTGTTTATGCATTGAAGAGACAAGGACGTACCTTGTATGCATTTGGCGGTTAATTAATACGTTCTTTTATATGGTTTTAGAATTTTCTACTAATTTATCTAATTTATCTTCCAACGCCTCTCAAGTTTTTAGAATATTCTAGCAATTCGTCCTCTAGGGTTTTGGAATTTTCTTGTTATGTTTCTTTTAAAAAAAAAATTAATTTTTTTAATAGCATGTCCACATTACCAGGTACTTCAATAAATTTTATTAGGGCATCTCATAGTCATTGTATTAATTCACTTTTCTTCCCACTCATTTTTGTATCCCTTTCTTCCAGTTCTTTTTTTACATCCGTCTCTTTCAATTGATCCAAACTCACCCCTATAAACATTATTAATCTATTTATTTTCCACTTCTAAAGTTCCACAAATACACTGAACACTTGACACCACTGTATGTTTATATTTTCACACGCTGGTTCTTGGATTTATTTAAAAACACAGTCGAACTTACTATGATTTATTTGCACCAACTTTATATTCACACAACTATATTCAATTTATTTTGTACACCTGATGTTTACTATACGGCAATCGAATACTGAATGAATCCGTTCGTCGGCTCTCCGTATTTATATATTTCTTTTCAGAAGTCTCTAGAAGGTCAACGAGTCGCCGAGACTTGGACTCTCGAAGATTCGAGGAATGTTAATAGCGCTGACCGCCGGCCTCGACTCGTCAAACTACCCCTTGGATTCCACGAAATATCCAAAGCATGTCGATTCCACGAAATATTGGATGAATTCCCGTCACAATATATATTTAAAATATATCTAAAATGTTGCATTGCTATGGTCCATAAAGTGAATATGTGGTCATAGTTTTATATATCCAGCTCTAAGTACAACCTCAAATCAAAAACTTTACTGTCTTCTAAAACTTTATATTATTTTCTTGATATAAAATACTTTTCAGGAATTTTCACTTCAAAACTACATGATACAGCAAATTATATGCAATATAATTACAAGTATGTCTTCAACATATTTCTATTTAGCATATCTGCAAATTTGAGCTAATTATTAAAAAACAGAATTTGAAACAATTAATACCTTATTAAAATTTTAATAGCTTCAATGAAATAGTTCCGTAAGCTGAGATTGAAATTTCCTTTTTTCATTTTCCTCAAAACTTAACATTTGATAAGATTATTTGTTAAAATGCAATATAAAAGGTTTTTAAATATAGTGTCATTCACATTTTGTGTCTAGAAAAAGTTATAATTGCCTCATCAATCCAATAACTAATAGTTTCAATAATATCATTAAAAAGAAAAATTACGTGGACTGTTAGATCATTTAATGCACTGTTAAATAATTTTAACATAACCAAACTGTTAAACCATAATTTTGTTCAACTGATTTTAATAAAAAATAATCTGTTTCTAATTACCTTTGTAGATTTTGCATGTGTAATATAATTAAAACCAAATACCATGCGTACATTGGTTTGAGATGTATGAAAGTATTGTTTCCTTGGTTGATATCAAAATCGTAATCAGACATTATTTATATGTAGGAGATTTACACAATCGGTTTTAATTGCATAGTCTGAGGAAATGTAATATAAAACATGCATATTCCTTAGTACATTAATGACATACAATACTGTAATGTTTTTATTTTCACACTCGGGTTCTGTTCAGTTCTTGGATTTATTTAAAAACACAGTCCAACTCACTCTAATTTATTTCCACTACTTTAACACAATTTATATTCACATAACTATTTACAATTTATCTTTACTATACTAACGGCAGTCGAATACTGAATGAATCCCATCGCCAGTTGTCCGTATTTATATATTTCTCTCGGTATTCTCTAGTAAGTCAGTAAACCATCCGGAAATGTGTTCTCGAAGCTTCGACAGATTTTGACAAATTCCCATTAACGCTAGCGGTCGGCCTCGGGTCGGTAGACAAACAATATTTCGGCTTTCCAGAAATATTGGAGGAATGTCGTTTCCACGAATTGAATGATCGCCGATTGTACCAGCTATCGGATGAATTCCTGTAACAATATTATGGGCATGGTGATTAAGTTTGAAAAACTGTTTTATTAAATTGAGTAAAGTACCCATTAATTCCAAATAATTTTATTTAGCCTCCTGGGCGTGACGGTATGCCATATACGTGACATGTTGGTCAATAGTAAACACTAGGTATATTTTCTGTATTAAAATGAATTCTTTAATAAGTGGTATGTAGTCCCGCAGTGTCATAATACGTCAATAAATATTCCTAATAAGTTATTTGTTGGCGTTTGTTGCAAGAAAATGATACGAAATGAGTGGCTTAATTTGGCGCGATAAGATCCTACATCCATATATCTGAATTCTCTAATTTATTTCTTTGTAGATCATAGATTAAAAGTTTCTAATTACTGGCATGCCTATTCCTAATATTCATCAGTATAAATTTTACACGGGAGTTCCAATTATTGTCTGAAAAAAATAAAATTTGAGTAAGGAATATGTACAAACTCGTCACATCTCAAGGTTTGATAAACTTGCAATATTCTCTTGTTATACAAGTACCATCTAAATCTAATTATATTGTAGTGGGTTGACATTTTAATTTTAAAAGCGACTTGTGATTATAAACCTCAGTTTAAAATTTGGAAACTTTCAGTAAAATAGGGAATTCATTTTGACATTTATTGTGTTTAAATAAAGCTGGAATTATAAATGTTTTTCTCTTTAATACATACCAAAACAATAGATGCTACTCAGGTTCAAAAGCATTTTGCACCAGTAGCTCATGTCTTTAGCCAGTTATTATAAATTTCTAGATCTGTTAGTAAAAAAATCAGGTAATTTCATTATCAAGTAAGAAAAAAATGTACAATTAAGATGCCATTACAATTTGTTATCCATAACTATGTAAAACTTTCATTAAGAATAAGATTACATCGTTCGTATTTCCATAATTATGTTCGAATAGATTTCATAGACTTGTAATGTAGAAGTTACATAATATAAGTAGATTTTTAAGTACTCTATGGCACTATGTAAAGTTAGAGTTTCAAAAAATGTGATATTGACAAATAGCTGATTGTCAGAGTGTTATTTTTGGGCGAAATATTCATATATTGTTGATATAAAAAATAAGAGAGCCTCCGAAATCAAAAAGCCTTAATAGTGGTTAGAATGATGATTAATAAACAATATATAATTTCCTTAAATATAAAGTTCCTCAAATCTTAAATCAAACTAATTTAAGTCATATAACTGAAATAGTACACACTCGACATTGAGTTGTATTGCTAACATTTAGTTTTCTATATACAAAAGATCGTATTCATTTTTGTACAATTATTGAGATATTATATTTACATTTCAGATCATATTGAAATATTATAGAATAATAATATGTTATTGACTCTCTTATAGCTTGTAGTTGTGATTATTATTTTATTTAAAACGATAAATATTTGACAACGATATTGTTCTGGATTTAACCAGAAATTGTTACATTATGTTTAAGATTTCTCTTATTATAGTACAACAGTCAATATAGCTATGCAAGTATTGCCTGTGATAGTACTGAGCCTTATAGACGTTAATTGTACTGTTGAGTAGGGCAGTTAGTTTTTAAAGTATTATTTTTTGTACGCTTCTTAATTTTTATATAATAAAATTGTTTTTCATTAGAATGATTTTTCTTATTGTAAAGAGAAGGTAAGTAATTGTTTATATTTAAAAAACACGACTTTAACTAACTTAAAACTAACTAAACTTAAAACTAACTAAAACTTCAACTAACTTAAAATAAAATCCGTGTGCAATCAATCACTATTTTCTTGACATATCTTCTTTTTTATCTGAGATGAGGTAAGTGTAACTCTAAATTAACCCTATATTGCAACCACGCTGTATATGCTTCTGTGTATTAGTCAATGTAACTTATTTGTCTATGCATTTCTGAACCACCCTGTACAACTATAATTCAACTCCGCACTATAATTTTACTTTTCCCCATATGTCAAGTATTCTATTTATGCAACTGCTCAAGGTTTTTATAAATTTTTTTTTGCATTTTTTAACCTCTTTTATAACTAATTTTACTGTACAATTTATTTCAACCAGCCAGTATAAGCTTTACCCCGTAATATGATTAAAATTATCATGTTTATGCTTGGTCTGAAATTGGTAGACAATATAACTCGTTCCTCGAAGTTTCCTTGGACCCATAGCTGTGTATCTGCTATCGTCATCAGGTGAATGATAGGAAATTCAGTTTATCCGTCGCATTTATATTACTTAACCGGTCATGGTCATTGAGTCTTATCTGGTCCAATCAGCGTCGTCGCAACTCGAGGTTGATTGCCGGTGATGCGTAGCGGCAGAGATCGAAGAAGAGCGCTCCAAATATTTTTAATTTTGACGCTGGGCTCGCTAATTATATTTTCGTTCGAGATTATATATGCTGTCTCTATGAATTTTCTTTTGTACCAGTGCTCTTCCTTGTGAATTGCTCTGGCCTGGTCCCAGGTGATATTATGATGTTCGGTCTATCCGTGATTAGCTAGCCCAGACTTCGTTACCTCCGCCCTTTGAGTAACTGTGCGCTGTTCCTTAACCCTGGTGTCTAGCGGTCGCTTTGTCTCTATAATGTAAAGATTGTCACATTCACACGGCATGCTGTATATACAGTTATTTGGTATTGCTGGTGCGTCGGGTCTCGTTCTTGTTATCATGCTCCTCAAGGTGTTGTTGCTTTTGAAGATCATTCCGATTCCATAGCTGTGTGCAATTCTTCTCTAAGTTTTTCCGACAAGCCTTTAGTATACGGTAATAGTAGAGTTGCTACCGTGGTGTCCTCTTCCTGCCTAGGTGGTTTGTCCAGCTCTTCAAACGTCTTGGTAATGATCGTTTCCGGATATATATTAGCCAAAAGGTCTTCTCTAAGTTTCACTTGTTCTTTGAGGGCTTTGTGCTGCAGATATTTTTGGCTCTATGGATTAGTGTTTTGATGCCAGTTTTCGTTGCTGATGGGTGGTTGGAATTGTAGTGAAGGTATAATCCTATGTGCGTAGCCTTTCTGTAGACTGTTGTTTGGATTCCTGTCCTAGTCCTTTGACACTTTACATCAAGGAATGGTAGGCAACCACTCTCTTCCGTCTCCATGGTGAATCTAATGGATGGTTGGCATTGGTTTAGGTACTCCAGGAATGCCTGTAGTTGTGTCTCTCCATGTTGCCAAATAATAAAGGTGTCATCGACATACCTCAACGATAGCTTAGGCTCCTTCTCGTATCTCCTCAGTGTATGTTCTTCGAATCATTCCATGTAGATGGTTCTGACTTTCCATCGGAATTCCTCCAGTTGCGGTGTCTCTTTGTTGCCTATTGCTGACTCCACGGAACTGATGATATCTAGTACTGGCATCTTTTTTGGAGGTACAGCGGAGTCTAGCCCCTTAGAAACATCGATGCTGATTGGACCAGATAAGACCCAATAACCATTACCGGCGACGCATGACCGGTTAAGGGTAAAACATAAATACAAGGGATAATCTGAATTTGGAATTCCAAGGAAACTTCGAGGAATGTTTATGCTTATATGACAAATTTTATACACCCTGAATAACTATTATTTTACTCCACCTTTACTTCGACCACCTTGCCTAAGCAAGTACTTATGTTCCACACACTTTTCAACCCCCCTGTATAACTATAATTGTACTGTACCTCACATTTTAACCATCCTGTATATGCAACTGCTTCTAACATTTTTTGAACCCTTCTATTCTCCACCCTATAACTTAAATATCCTTACTGGATATTGCGTAACTAATTTTAGTCTGCCCTATATTTTAACCGCCCACATCGAGTGCTGCTCGAATTTCGATAACGGCACACATACCTATATATAAATAGAAAAGATCGCCGGCATATCAATTTTTAATTTCGATACACTAATTCAATATTTTTTGCCATTTCACTCGACTGTAAGCCCAGTAATAGAATTTCGTTTCAAAAAGGAACTGACTTAAAATGAATCAAAATGAAAACCGTTACAAACACCTTGTATGATATATTTTTGTGACATATCTTGACATTTAAACTAGAAAATTATATGGTTCTTTTCTGTAATATTCCTTCATACAATACATAAAAAAATGTGCTACGAATTGATAACCTCCTCCTTTTTGGAACTCGATTAAAAATGGCTTCAAGTGTCAATGTTATTTATTAGATGCAAGTTGTAATGTGCCTGAATTCTGACCAGCCCCGTAAACCCCAGGCTGATAAAACTTCCAACACATTTTTCTGCGTATCCTCATGTAATGCGAGACCAAAATGGCATCATGAACTCATTGAGTTGCAAATAGTTGAAATTAAAATTAGTTAATTGTTTCTTTTATGCCCAGGAGAATCCACATTTATTGAGAGTTGCCAACTCACAATACCAATTTTTTTCTCAACATGAGAGATGGGGGTATTGCTAAATATTTGATCCAGTTATATTACCTAATAATAATAATAATAATATTCTTTATTCCAAAATAATTGAATACACAAGCAATTAAAAAGAAAAGACGTCAACAAACAAATGGTTACAAGGTAGTGTAAGCAAAAAATTAAAACTCCAAGTACTCGGTTAGAGTGTAAGGCTCAAGCTCATTTATATAGTTAAAAATAGCTTTCTTAAAGCTACGAAGCGTCCCCTGACACTGAATCGTAGCCGGCAACTTGTTGAATATTACAATGGCTGAATAAAAACACCCCTTTGTGCACCCCTTTTCGAAAATGCAAAGGCGGTGTCTCGGGTACCTCAGATTTAATGTTCTTAATGAGTTGAGCCTCAAATCTTTAAAAAGCGAAATATTTTTAAACATAAACAATAAAATTTCATAAATATACAATCCTATCACAGTTAAAATGTTATTTTCTCTAAAAACACCTCTGCATGACCTACCATATTCCATGCCCAATATTGTTCTCATCGTTCTTTTCTAGACTTAACTACGAATTAAATTTAAATCTTAAATCAGCAGAAATATATAATTTTTTAACTTATATTTAATGTTTTACATATCGAAACAATTACTAATATCTAATGCATCCACAAATGTTCTTCTTCCGTATTTTGAATAAAGTGACCAAATACAAAATAATTAGGTACGTAGTGTAATTATGTCATTTAATGATATTTCATTAAATGACATATTAAATGATACAATCTTTTATAAAAGACCCTTGTCAAAGATCATTTACAATGAAATACCGGCATATACGGTTATTGACTAATATTAAATCAAGGAGTGTTTGTTTTTATCGACCATCGTAACCTAGCAACTCGACACACATAAACATCCCGAAATCAACACTATTGAAAATATGAACAGAGGGTATTGTTATACATTTAGTTTTCATTATAAAATGTGAACAATCTAATGTGGTTTTAGGGATTTAAATCTATCGCGATGGCTAGAAGCTTACTCCGAACGAAATTCTGGGATAACAACATTTTCTGGAAATTGTGCATTAGCAGATGTACCTGGAGACGGAAATTATCATTTGGTAATAGCCGATGTTAAAATAGGAAACGATGTGAGGAGTAAACTGAGAATGTATAAAGGCACCAGTGCCAAAGATTTACCTTTACCTGATGTACCGAGCTCTGTCATATCATTTTATACCGATCAGGTAGAACCTAGAATACCAGGTAAATAGTTACACATATAACCAATAAGGAGTTTAGCAGAAACCTACTTTCAAGTCCTCAATTGAATCATCTCTTTAGAATGTGAACAAAAAATGTATTCTTGCATTCTAGCAAGATTTCTGTCTACACATATTCAAACACATACACACGACCGGTTTTCAAAATTCCAGTGCTATCTATTCCAATCTCATTTTGATCACGCTATATATCAGTTAATTTCTGGGAATACATTCGCGCTGTCGATAACTGGTTCCTTAGACCAATCAATAGACCAAAAATTAATTGATAATTTGTAAAAAATACTATCAGGATACCGACTGTGCCATCACATTAACAAAGATTCCTAGCGATATTTTGCTATGTTTTCCACTCGCAACTATGGTTTTTTACTTTGTTATAAACAATTGAAGCAAGAAAATTACATTTTTTTTCTTAGCATGTTTATAAAATCAAAAATAATAAACTAATCTCAATAGTGTCAACAGGTCAATTGTAAAGCATGAAAATACAAATGAAATGAGCCCAAACTCGATCCGATTGGATCATTAGTAACAGGGAAAAACAAAAAATACTGAAAAATGTAGGATTTTAAAAAAAAAATCGTATCTTCCTCACTGTAGAAGCTGTAGAACTGGGCTTGTAGGAACTGATAGTAATTTACATTTATTTTACGTATGCCAAAACCAGGCGCTATCGCTTTATTAGTTTTTGAACAATTGTGATATAAAGTTTTCGGTTCACTATTTTTGCATTGTCATAGATAATCAAATTTCAATTTTGAAAAAAGTTGTTGAAAGTAGAGGTGTCATTCTACAAGGCCTCTATTCTCATTTTTCACTAAATGTCTGCGAAATATCTGAAAAATGTTAGCAAACATGACAAAAAATGGGCGAGCGTATGAATGTATCCAAGGGGTGGGGAAAACACGGTTGTTGAGGGGAATATATATAGTAGAGGCACATACATAGATCGTTTTAATATTTAAAATGCTCACAAGTAAGAATTTTTTTAATGACCGCTCTCCTTCGATGTTCCGTAAACCCAAAATCCACAAATTAAAGCAAAAAAGTTTCCGAGAAACCATTTACATATAAATATATTAATAAACAAACAGTTCTCATTTGATATAATAAACTCGAACAAATCACTCTGTATAGAAGTTTTTTTAACGATTAAATTCTTTCACCATCTGTCAGAGTGACAGTTACTATCGATAATAATTAATGTTAGCAGTTCCCCTCAACAACCGTGTTCCCCCCACTACTCGAACACATTCATACGCTCACCAAATTTTGGTAATTTTTGATAACATTTTTCGTATATTTCACACACATTTAATGAAAAATGAAAATAGAGACTACTTTCAACATCTCTATTCTGAATAAATATTTGACGATCCATGCCGCATGGAGACACACTGCAAGAATAGTGGACTAAAAACTTCAGATAGCAATTATTCAAAAACTAATAAACCGATAGCGCCTGGTTTAGTCACGCATAAAGTAGATATCAATTACTATCAATTCCCACAAGCCCAGTTCTGCAACTTCGATAGTGATGAAGAGATAAAGAAAACCGCTAAATTTTCCAGTATTTTTTGTTTTTCTCTGTTATTAAAGATCTTATCGGATCGATTCTGGGCTCATTTCATTGGTATTTCCATGCTTCACAATTCACCTGTTGACACCATTGAGATTAGTTTATTATTTTTCATTTTATAAACATGCAACGAAAAAAAAACGCAATTTTCTTGTTTCAATTGTTTATAATAAAGTAAAAAAACATAATTGCGAGTGGAAAAGGTAGCAAAATATCACTACAAATCATTCTTAATGTGATGGCACAGGCAGTATCCTGATACTATTTTTTGCACGAAAAAATCTCTATTGATTGGTCTACCTACCGGGATGAAGAGTAAAGTTTGATAAGGTTTTTCATAGGTTTTCCCTTATGACGTTAATGGGATCACTGAAACAGCAGAATTCTTTGATCGCATTTTTGGCGAATGCGCTATCTTATAACAAATTCGTACCTAGGAACGCCATTTATAAATTCTAAAGACAACTCTTTCAAATTGTTCCAAGTTGAAAGCTGTTTAATTTAATACACGATCTTTACAATTTTTTGTGCTACCTGTATATTTAAAAACAACAAAACTCTTATGTCAACTTAAATGTCATAAATCAAACTTTCAATTTGCAATTACATTTTCATTACATATTTTAAAACCATTGACAACGAAGTCAGAATCGACTTTAAAACGTTTGGTATTTTCTTTCAATATACAGCTTTTTATTTCAATTGTGGTGTTATACCCAAGAAAACATAAAAATCATCAAGAAAATGCCACAAATAACATTTAGAAAATAATTAAGAGTAAAGTTTCAGCAGCCACATCTCGTATCCGTATGCTCACGCTTCTGGTCACTCGAATATATTTCCTGTTGAGATCAGTATTCTAGCACGTGAATGAATTCCCGGAAAGCACCTCATACATTGCAAGTGAAATTTCACTCATTTTAGGCTCTAGAAATATCAAAAATAGAACCATATTGAAATAAAATTTATTGTTTTTTGAAAACGAACGTCGTACTGAAAAAGAGTAATTGCTATCTTGTTCAGCTTAAAGTAATAATGAAAAGTAATTTTAGATTAATATCTGTTAAAGTTGTATGTCAGAAATAAATGAAAACTGATATCACAAAGTAATTCAAAAATATAGTAATTGGTAAATTATTGCAGAAACTATGAGATACGTATTTAAATTGTGCATCTTTTTCTAATTTAACCAACATTGTAGGTCCTACTGTTTCCAAGATTCCATTTCGTTCATATTTTGTACAAAATGTATAATAAATTTTGTCTTCTAATTTTCAGTATTTTTTAAATATTTTTAGCTGTTGGTGTAGCATGTGGACCTACCCTTTATTTGCATAAAAACAATAAACCTTATTTTAAATTTCAAGTTCCTGCTTTACCAGTAAATTCAAAAGAATCTCAGTTATGGAAAGAATGTCTAGATAATGGAGCAACAGTTCCAAGTATTGAGGCTCTTATTAAAAATCTCAGTTTAATTGCATCCGTAAATTTGAGTAGCAGGTAAATATTTGAGATAACAGTATTATATGGAAATTTTACTACTAATTTTAAGACTAAATCAGTTATACATGACAACCTGTTAGAAATATAAGAAGCATGGATATCACAGGAACAGAAAAATAATTTCTTAATACTAGCAGACATTTGACCTTAAGCCAGCCAATAGAAGTAAAGTTTAATTATATTGGCAGGTAATAAATGTAAAAACACAGTTTTGCAGCCTAACACCAAACCTTTATTTTAAACACTAAATGTCATTTCAACAACTCGAAGTTGTCATGATCAAGGAGTAAACCGATCGATTAGACGTTGATTTTGAACTCCATTTGTGTTCCTTCATCGTCCGGTGCCTACTCTTCTCCGATTTTGGTTATTCTCAAACCACGCTTGACAACATCTCATAACAGTGATTCGTGCGGTTAGCAACTTCTCCAAATGAAAAACCCGCCCCCTATAAACCAATAATTCGACCTCTTTCAAATTCACTTATCTGGCGATACATTCGACGTACGATTTACTCTGGGTATTTTAACATTACAGTTTTTTTTCCGATAATTACTTTTTTGGGAGAGTATTTTTATTTTGGGACGTTATAACGAAAAAATTAATGGAAGAATGTCCGCTGTTTTTTTCAGTTGTACAATTAAAAAACAAAACTGAAAACTTGCCTTTATAATTTAATGTTATCAAAATACTATTTTCTACCTTTTTAAATCTACTGGACCTTATACTTTTGTGTGGTTTAGTTTCACTTGTTTTTTGAATAATTGTGTGAAGATAAAGGATTATTATAAGCAAGTTTGTGAAAAAGCTTCATAAAAAAATCCAAATGTTTAGATTGAAAGAGACATTTTTTGTAGAGCGTCAAATAGCCAACCAAAATACGAGTATGTATTGAATATTATTGTAATTATATATGTTGGGGCTTTATCACTTAAAACCCTTTTTTAAAAAACAATAGAATTTATTGAAACACAACTATCACTACTTTGTTACAAAAAAAGGACTATTTTATAATTATTATTACAGCAAATGAACAGACCAAATGTTGTGGCTCTGAACAACGTTAAAAGTCTTAAGTTAAATTCAAAAAGCGTCTTGTTTAGGAATACTCTCCTATTTATAAGCTCTGCTGAGAAAGGGGAACTATGCAGAATCATCGTTTATGCAGGTGCATCTAGTAATATAATATAAGTATTGTTTTAGTTTCTGCGTAATTCCTTTACAATGGATTATTGTTTTATTCTAGACATTAATCAGCATATTATTATTTAAAAGTCATGAAAGGTGATATGTAACACTCCTCCCCCTCTTATTTAAAATTTGGAGTCTACATTTGACACAAATTTTTGATTTAAAATTGAAAAAATTACAAAATTCAAAATTAAAATTAGTAATATTACATTTGTTGAAACTTACAATTTGTTTAATTAGATTGCGGGTTCTTGCATTTCCATTATGTTTTCATCTCGGATTGAGGATCTTCTTCGTGGTCTGAATCTTCTTAATAGGCTTCTGGATTGTCCTGGTTCTGCGTTTATTGTTGGGAATATAATTGCTGGGAACTGCTTTCTACATCTTTTTCGACATTTGTAAATAATGAAAATTGAAATGATTAGTACAATTAATACGATACACAAAATTGTTAACCACTGGGTATGTCTTTGAGTAAAAGGTCTATTTATTATATCATCAAGTTCTTCGGAATAATGATCTAATTTATGTTCTGCAATATTAAGTTCATCAAGTTCAAGTTTTTGAATTTTTAAAGGTTTTAATTTAAACACATTTCGCGCACTTTTTGTTTCTTCGCAACATTCATAAGGAATGTTTGGAGTTTCGATGACTCTGGAATCTTCTGATTTGTAGTTTTTGCTTGACTGTATTCTGATTGAACCAACGTAACATATACAATGAGGTTGTAACTTCAGGATTGAATTTGTATTTATATTTATTGTTTTCGTTGTATCTTCTTTGCATTGGATGCTGATTGGTAAAAGGGCATTGGTGACAATTAACCATTCATTTTCAGATATATGTTGTACCTTGTAGTCTTCAATGTTAACTTCAATGGTTTGGCAATTTTCTGGTAACTTTATGGATTTGATTACTTTTATTTCGCAGGGTGCGTGTTCATCGATTGGATATGCGATTAAGTTGTAACAAATTTTTGTTTCTGATTCGATGCTTTTGCATTTTTCCAAATTATCAATTGTAATATAAAGATTATTATCTCTGCTAACAGCTATATATTTATATGTGTTTAAGATAAGGTGAGACAATTTGGTTTTTTGATTAAAAATTGGTAAAGAGTAAACATGTAGGAGTTTGTATTTTTCAGGTTCTACTAAAGGAATTGGTAAAATAAAGACAATTTTATTATCGGATTGATAAGCTTGAAGTTCAATTATATCAAGGTATTTTGGAATATTTTCTAGGTTTGGCAACATTGGTAAAACATGTGTGCTTAAACATGTGGAAATTAGTCTTAATTGGAATATAAGGTCTTCGGGTTGAATTACCGATGGATGGATGCTTTTGAGTCTTGCGAATGTGACTGAATCAATGATATCGTTAAGTTCATTTTCTATTAGAATGAATGACTCTAATAATTGTTCACATATATTTATAATTTGAAGCTTTGAATCATAAAAATTTTGGTTATCTGATATGTTGAAAATAGCGTTTTCTATTTTGTGAAGATTTTCATTGAATGTTTGCTCGTCTATTTGTAGTTTGCGTATTGTATAGTTAAAGTTTTTTATTACAGAATTAGTTACAGTGATTTGATTTTTCATTAAATTTTCTAGAGCTTTTTCGTCTTCTTCGACTTCATTTATGACTTTGTCGTAATATTCACCATCTGTACTATCGAGATTTCCCGTGATTGCTTTCCATACTGAGCCTATAAAATTAAAAGCTCCTCGTTTCGTACGAGTGTTATTTGAATTAAATTCTTTTGGATCATAAGGGTTGATATCATTTTTTATTTCGCTAAATTTTTGACTGATTGTCATTATTATTTTATTTAACATTGTAATATGAGGTTTGACTTCAGTGTAAAATGCTATAAGTCTTGGAGTGTCTCTTTCAATTAATTGCTTTATGTGATTTAAAATTGAAATATCATTTTTGAAGGAATCTAATAAAATTGTAATGTCTTTGACAACTAGTAATTTCCATTTTTCATTTGATACTTTTAAGTCTGATTCATAGTAGTATTGTATTCCTAAAGTGTTATTTAGAGTTGAAATTTTATAATTACTTGCTTGACTTACTGTGATTAGTACAGCAAGAATGATGATGTTTTTCATCTGAAAAGAAAGAAAATCTACTTTAAGATTGAGCTAACTTGATCTGAGTTAATTGTGAATTCTCTGTTCGTTTCTAAGTCTTTGATTTTTAAAGCATTATTTCTTAATATTTGTATTACTTTATAAGGACCATTCGATTTGTTACTTAGTTTATGTTTTATCTGTGACTCTTTTATGAATATAAAATCATTTACTTCAATATCTTTTGGTTTTGGTTTTGCTTTTTGATCGTGACGTTCTTTAGATTTGAATTTTTTCAAAATTGTTTTTTCTCTTGCTACTTTGTAAAAATATGAAATTTTATTATTTAGTTCACGTACATACTTTGAGACTAGTTCTTCTTGATTAAATAATTTTTCAGGTGGTCTTGAATTTGTGTGACCAAAAATTAGTTCGTATGGCGTATAACCATGGGTACTACTTATAGAATTATTGTAGCATATAACTGCATATGGGATGCATGTTAGTGGATGATCTCCCGGTTTTTCAGTAACTGTTGATCTTATCATTTCCAATAAGGTACTCATAAATCTTTCAATTGAACCATTGCTCTGTGGATGATTGACTGATGAAAATGTTAGTTTAATATTATAAAGAGTGCATAGATCTCTCATTAATTGGTTATCGAATTCTCTACCTCTGTCACAATGTATTCTTAGCGGCGTACCGTAGTGCATAAAATATAATAATAGTGTATTGACAACATTTTTCGCGGATTTATTTTCAATTGGATAAGCTTGGGTAAATTTAGAAAATTCATCTCTTATCACAAGTACATAATTTTTCTCTGGTATTTCTAATATGTCGAGGTTAATGCGTTCAAACGGTGTTTTCGGCGTCTCTGTTATCACTAAGGGATTTGATAAATTTTTTCTACAAGCTTTGGATTTAATACATACTTCGCAATTTTTTATGAAATTTTCAACGTCTTTGGTTAAATTTTCCCACTGATATTTTCGTTTTATTCTTGTTACTGTTTCTTGGATACCTCTATGCATGTTTAGTTTTCCGTTATGATTTTCTTCGATAATTATATTTCTTTGTTCTTTTTCTGGGATTATAATGTTTGGGTTACAAGTTATAAATTCTATTTCATTATCGGAAAAAATGAAAGATAGCATTTCTAAAATTGGTACATTTTTTAATTCTTCCATATAGTATTTATCGTTTTCTAACAATATATCTTTATTGTAGTAAAGAATTTCAAAGATTGCTTGATCAGGATTTAAATGTGGAACGATGATAAGGTAATACTTTCGTTTAGGATTGGATTTTGATGTGACGACGTTTATTCTGTGTTCTTCATACATTGTATTTAAGTCAATTAAATCATCAGCTATTTTAAATTGAGAATCAGTTAATTCGCCTGGCTTTAGGAATGATATAATTTTTTTTGATGTTTATCTAGAAATTTCTCATTAGTAAAATTACATTTAGAATAATCAATTAGTGATTTTGATTCGTGTAGTTTCTTAAAAATGTTATATTCTTCTAAGATTGTTTCATATCCGATTTCTGTATTTGGAGTATCCGGTCTTTCTTCGTTTTCTTCTTCTTCTTCTTTTTCTTTTATTGGACTTCCGTAGAATATTTTTGAATAATCTCTGAGATGATTGATTCTTATTCGAGATAAGGCATCGGCATTGGTATTTTGTTTACCTGGTTTGTATATTATTTGATAATTATATTCTTCCAGTTTTAATCTCCATCTTGCGAGTCTGGAACCTGGATCTTTTACATTGAATAACCATGTTATCGGGCGGTGATCGGTATATAATTTGAAGGTTGTCCCGTAGACGAATTCCCGATATTTAGCAACTCCCCATACTATTGCTAGTAATTCTTTCTCGATTGTCGAATATTTTTGTTCGTGAGCATTCAGAGTTCTAGATGCGTATGCTATAGGCAAATCTTTTCCTATTTTTCCTTGTGATAGTACTGCTCCTATCGCAAAATTACTCGCGTCTGTAGTAATATTGAATTCCTTTTCAAAATCAGGATATTGTAAAATTGGATAATTTATTAATGTTTGTTTCAATGTTTCAAATGATTTCATGCAATGTTCATCAAAATTAAATTTTATATCTTTCTTTAATAATTCAGTTAAAGGTTTGACTATTTTGGCAAAATCTTTTATAAATCTTCTATAGTATCCTGCTAAACCTAGGAAACTTTTCACGTCTTTTGCGTTTTTAGGTACTGGAAATTCTTTGACTGCTCTTATCTTTTCTGGATTTGGTTTTACGCCTTCTTCTGTCACTATATGACCTAAGTATGCAACTTCTTTTTTTAAAAATTCACATTTATCGGGTTGCAATTTGAGATTTGAATTTCTTAGTCTTTCGAATAATTCTCTTAGTCTTTGTATGTGTTCTGTTAATGATGAAGCATAAGATATGATGTCATCCATGTATACAAGTGCTCGTTCGTTTTGTATGCCAGTTAAAATATTATCCATAACTCGTTGGAACGTCGCGGGTGCATTTTTTAAACCAAATGGCATTCTCTTAAACTCATAATGACCATTTTCAACTGTGAACGCGGTTTTTTCTATATCTGTCGGATTAATCTCAATTTGATGAAAACCTGATGCCAGATCAAGGGTTGTAAAATAACAGCAATGTCCTAATTTGTCGAGTAAATCATTTATATTAGGCAACGGATATTTATCATCTACCGTGACTTCATTTAATTTGCGGTAATCTATAACCATTCTCCATTTCTGCTTACCACTGGCGTCTAACTTTTTGGGGACTACCCATACTGGAGATGACCAAGGTGAGGATGATGGTTGGATTATTCCTTGTTTTAACATTTGATTTACTTGGTTTTTTACCTCTTGTTTATGGACATAAGGGTATCTATATGACTTTGTTGCAATTGGTTTGGCTTGCCCGGTATCTATTTTATGTTTTACGGTATTTGTGAAAGTTAATTCATCATTTTCTAAATAAAATATATCGCAATATTGTTTACATAAGGCGGTAATTGCTTCTTTTTCTTCAAAATTTAAATGTTCTAAACGCAAGGATTGTTCGACTCGTTGTTGTCTTGAATATAAGTTTTCTTTTTGTAGATTTAAAATTAATGTTTGATTCTTATTTACTGGACTATTTTCAATGAAAGGTTCAATTATTAATTCATCAAAAATTATTCTTTTCTTTTGTTCGCTTTTATTTAAAATTGACGTTAGAAATTCACCTTTTTCATTCGTTTTGATTACACAATTTGGCAATATGACATTTTCTTTTTCTTGTGAATGTAAGATTAGTTCAGCATTTTTTTCATTACAGTTTAACTTGAATATTTGTTCAGTTCTTGGTTCTATAGTTATTTCATTGACAATTTCATTTCCTTTGTATAATGGCAAAGTTATATATTTGGTTATTAGTTTTCTATTTTTTAAATCAACTAGACACTCATATTGTTGTAAAAAATCTATACCTAATAAACCATCAAATTCTATATTTAAGTTATGTACGAATACTTCCATTTCGTCATTTTTCAAAAAGAAATCAAAATTTATTGCTTTATTTATTTCAAAAAATTGGTTAGTTACACCTTGAATTCTTATGGGTTCTACGCTTTTTATTTTTTCTTGTTCAAATAAATTTGGTTTCAAAATTGATATACTTGCTCCGGTATCAATTAAATAGCGATATTTTCCGTCATGAGTTTTTATATAAAATAAATCATTTGAATTGCTTGTGTTTACGAATTCTGATCTTATTCTTGGTTTTCTAAATTCTGTGCTTGACTGGTTGGAATGAGATGAGTAGAAGTGCCAGTCTTCATTTCCACTCTTTGTTCGTTTAAATGAAATGTTTTTCTTGGAGGATTTTGCATGTTTCTTGTGTTTGAAGAATTACTTGGATAATTATTTTGGTTATAATTATTTTGGTTAGGTGGCCTTTGATAATAATTTTCTCTTTGATTTTGATTATTTTCGTGTCTATTCATAAAGGAATGATTTGGATTGAAGTTTCTTTGATTTCCCGAATTATATTGATAATTTCGGTTTTGATTATAGTAATTATCATTATTTTGTTTTTTGCGACATTCTGAAATTAAATGTCCCGACTTTTTGCAATAATTACATGTCTTTTTATTTTTACTTTGAAAGTTTGAGGAATTTACCTGTGGCTTTTTACTTTCTAGATACGTTAATTGATATTCAGTTTTTACTATATTTGCAGCTTCTGCGAGATTGCAAGGTCGCGATGCTCGTACAATTGCACCTAGCTTATGTTCAAGACCTACTAAAAGTGTCTGTAAAGCTAACTTATCGACTAATGCTTGCTGTGCAGTTTTCTGTTCTCGGGTTAATGTTACTTGTTGATTTATCGCGGCGTAAAGTTTTGAATGATGTGCGTTTATGCGATGCACATAGTTTTGAGGATTTTCATTGTTTCCCTGTTTTATTTGTTGTAAATCGTAGATTAGACTTGTTAAGTCTCTCGAATCACCGAAGTGTGTTTTTAAAATAGTTTTGATTTGATCCCAATTTTTCAAGTCGCGTGAGTTTATTAGTTGAGATGCTCGTCCTTTTAGTTTGTTTTTTAAATGTACAGTTAAAAGATATATTTGTTGGTCTGTCGCTACGTCAAATGCTGCGTCACAAGAATTAATGAATGTATTTAATAGTATTGAATCTCCATCATATTCTGGTATAATGTGACATAATTCACTTAATCTATATTCTATAAGATTTAAGTCTTCTTGGCTCATTTTTATTTGTTTAATTCCACCCCAATTTTAATGAAAAACTTCAAATTAAAATTGCTCAAGTTACTTCCGATATTCCCTCGAAAATAAACTCGCGGATCTCGATTCTGTCCGATTTTCGCTCGACTCCAAAATCTAACCCCTTTAATGGAATTGTTACAAATTTTTTACACACGTATTTTTTTGTTTTTAACGACTTGGGAAATAATTGGATTTAGGGAACAAATATATATATATAGCAATTTTCACAGAATAATAATAAATCTTTACTCACTTTGATTTTCTGGAAGATGCTCTGTAGTGCGTGCGGTTCTTTCCGGTTGAAGGTTTGGAAACCACCAGATCTTCTTGGAATTTTCTGTTCTGTTTTTCTTGGATCACCAAAAATCTCTGTTTTTCCGATCCTGCTGACTGCGCCAATTGTTGGGGCTTTATCACTTAAAACCCTTTTTTTAAAAAACAACAGAATTTATTGAAACACAACTATCACTACTTTGTTACAAAAAAAGGACTATTTTATAATTATTATTACAGCAAATGAACAGACCAAATGTTGTGGCTCTGAACAACGTTAAAAGTCTTAAGTTAAATTCAAAAAGCGTCTTGTTTAGGAATACTCTCCTATTTATAAGCTCTGCTGAGAAAGGGGAAATATGCAGAATCATCGTTTATGCAGGTGCATCTAGTAATATAATATAAGTATTGTTTTAGTTTCTGCGTAATTCCTTTACAATGGATTATTGTTTTATTCTAGACATTAATCAGCATATTATTATTTAAAAGTCATGAAAGGTGATATGTAACATATATGATTCTGGGGGCAAAAGCAATAAAATAACTTGCAAAATAACGAACACAGTAATGGGGCACACTAACAAAAAATAATAACCTATTTAACAACTACTAAGTAGTAGATTTCAAATTCTGGCGTACCTTATGCAATATTTTTATAAGTAGTTCATTTTTAGGTCTCAAGAATTATTGAGTTCATCGGAAAATAACAATCCAGATTTTGTTAAACTGCTTGCAGAGAAACCCCTTACGAAATGTTCTCCAATAACATGCATGACGACACTCAAGAAAAATTCTCAAGATTTTCAAGACGTTTCATGTCCTGTTTTAGCAACGGAAATTGGAAACATTTTCATTTTAGATCCTCAAACATTTACAATTTTACATCAGGTAGGTACGAATAGTTTATGTAATCAAAAAGCAATAAATATCTGACACAGTTTGTACAATTATGACCAACAAGCAATCTAGAGCTCATTCAAAAATATCGAGCGAATAAATGAAGATGTTGATAACGGTTGATACTTTGGAAATTATTGATCAGCGTAGAATGTTCGAACATTCTGGAATGGTCACTGTTGTGAAACATCGCCAATACCAACCTCTCCCTGGAACTTAATTGAAGAAGAAAATATTTAAATATTCGTTGATACAAACAACAACAATAACACTTTTCTTTCAAATCAGGCTTCTAACACGTAAATTCAAACCAAAATGTTAGTTCTCTTAGAGGTAATGAAGGTATTTGTCAAATTGACTTGGATAAGGTTTCAGCTTACTGATCACAAAGCCACAGAACAATTCCAATGATCCTGGATGTATGTCTCCAGTTCTAGAACATCTATCTCAGAGATGACGCAAAAGCCCTGATAACACAGTCACTGAATTCGAACCTGACATACTTCAGAATAAATTTGTTGAGAACAACACCAAATTCTATATATTTCAGCAAATTATAAAAGTTTCGTGGTCTAGGTCAGAGACCGTTTTCAATGGCAATAATGAATTTTTAAGATCAGGCAGATTATGTTGCTTTCTTTGAATGTCTGCGGAGAATGTACTGCTCTAGTAGTTTTCTGTTTCTAGCCCTTTACAGATGCAAAATCTTTTTTTAATATAAGCTGTCTCTGTAAAAATGTTATCCCTACATTGATATTTTACTCTTATAGCTTAACATTTTCTTGTTATTATTTCAGGCTAATGTATACAGAACCAAATGTACTCCTTTTACAATGGAAGCAGTGGGAATTTACAACGTAGATTTCAGAATAGTGATAGCTTGTAGAGAAGGTCACTTATGTATTTTGAGAAGAGGGTGGTTGGAAGGAAAATCAATCGTTCAGTTAACCGAGAAAATTGTTGATATCATTGTGGTCCCTGGAGATAATTTTATTCAAGTTGCTACTACAGATCAGGCGCTAACATGCTATACCAAAAGGGTAATTATATTTTGTTATAAAAGTAAATGATCTGATGTAACTCTGCAGGATAGTTAGTACAAATCAGAAGATATAAATATTTTTCTCAGCAGATGAAAAAATAACAGTTAACTTTGATCTTCTGACTTTTTATATCGTTGTAATTTATTAGTAATAATGACAAAATGATTTTAACAGGTTCGATTTTTCTATTTTACAACTTATAGCAGACTATAAATACAAACAGGGAGATTCAAAAGTATGGAAACCTTTGAACAACTAGTCAGGCACTTTTTTAGAAACGTTAAATACAACAGTATCAAGGTTTGTGACTAACTATTCAATGGGGTCTTTGGATTTGACCTTGATCTTGACCTTTAAGGTTATTTCAAGGTCAAAGCAGTTATTCCAAATGCGAACCTCATTTTTGTTTAGCGAATTACGAAAGAGCAGAAAATTCTACGTTCAAGTGTAACCTCGAGCATGTCCTGTCCACCAAAGTTTTTTTTTTCATTGGGAAAGTATATTTCTTATCGCGGATTTGGAAAGAGCAGGAATTTTCAGGGTCATGTATGACCTTGACCACATTCAAGGTCAAACCAAGGTCAAAGTTGTTATTTTTTTCGGCGAGAACCCCTATTTTTCATTGCGGATTTGATAATACCAAGGATTTTCAGCTCAAGCATGATCTTAATCATGACCTTCCACTAGACCTGCAAGGTCATTCCATAGTCAATGTTGTTTCTTCAAATGGGAACGTCAAATGTAGTGAACACGGTTTTTGGTGTTAATGATTACGGAACTCAAATAAGCTTTTGAAAATGAGCGATCCAAGATGGCGGTTCCAATGTGGCGGATTCAAAATGGCGGACAAGATATAAAAAAATAATAACCAATTAAAGCCAAATGTGATGAATGGAGATTTTTGGGGTCGCTAATTACGGATCTCAATTCAGCTTTTGAAAATTCGTTATCCATGATTCAAGATCTCCGTCTGTCTCTCTCTCTCTCTTTCTCTCTCTCTCTTGCACACTAATTAGGAAAATACAAATAAACAAGACAAAGATAACTGTTGAAATAGTTCAGTGTTCAGTTTCCTTGGCATTTGCAGGAAATTATTCAATACAATGTGTATTTTCAATCACTATATTTGTACACTTTTAAATAAAAGGATAACATTATAATCAAATAAATCTTCGAGGTACGGCTGTTAAACCCAAAAAAATTAAAAAAATTAGAAATGAACTTCAGTGGGGATTTTACTGAACAGAAATATGTTAAAAAAATGGTCGTTAAGGTCCACATTATAATTATAATAAAATGTAATTTACTTTTCACAGTTAATACATTTTAATTTTTTTGATTTCTGAAAAATTGTTTTAGGGAAATAAGGTTTGGTCGATGACACTCTTGCACCCGGTGATGTGCCTCTGTCTAATACACCTGAACCATCTTAGTGTTAATTTGGTTGCTGTTGGTATGAAAAATGGTTTAATTCAATTGTATCATGGAAGAAAATGTGTCGACCAAACAAGCGTACCAGGATCTCCTTCTGTAATAAAATTTGGCCAACTTGGTCAAGAGGAGCACGTTCTAATTATTATAACTAAAGGTTTGTAACTTCCAATACGTTAATGTAGGTGTTACCTAATACTAGCAGTAAATTTGTAACATATTTAATTGTTAGCTGGAACGATAATATTCCGTATTCTCAAAAGAACCGCTGACTTTAATTTAACAGCCGAAGATAGTGTACCACAGTTTCAAAGTAAACCACTGCCACTTCCAAAACGCAGCAAACTGTTTTTGGAACAGAGTTTGAGGGAAAGGCAAAATGCTCTTGGTAAGTTTTTTCTTTACAATCTATTTTAACATTATATTAGCCTTATAACTTAACACGCTTTTTGAGATCAAGTGAACCACAGGTTAGCCTTAGCTCTGAGTGTCCTTGGGCTTTGATCCGATTGACTTTCGTTGATACAACCCTGGAAGTAGTGGAAATATACAACGTGTCCCAAAATTCAACGTCAAGCCGAAACCAAGGAGTAGACCAGTTTATGACTGTCGGTGCCAAGCAAATCTAAAATTCTTCATTGCGTACTTATCTACTACTTCATCAAACTTGATTGTTGCTTGGCACCGATTTCTAAAATATACAAGATTGGTAGGTAATTAATTTGTACAGAATGAGCACTTTTTAATGTTTACATTTTTTACTTCCTGGATAGGTACCTAACAACATTGAATGTGCTATTTATTTGCTAGAGTTTTATTTTGTTATAATTATTTTTAGTTATAGGTGAAGTCGGTTATATTTTTTTAAATGTTTTATTTTCAACTTTTTGTTTTTTTTGAACTCAGTCTTTATTTTTTATTTTGTATGTATAACCTTAATAGACAGGACGAGGTAACGTCGAAAGCCTCAACATTACACAATGATACATTTTCATTTAAATTGACAGGTAAATGTTTACGAACAAAATGTACTAGTACGCGTTGACTTAATAAGACCAAAATATATTTATGCCTTATGGACCACGCCATGTAACCTTTTTTCAACTTTTCAACTATGTACCAACCATCCTGTAGATATGACTGCCCATGGACAAGCATAAATTTGTTTGCTGCCTTCTGTAAACTATAGGACGGAGTAGAATCCATCCCATATATACGGAGTCAAATCCGTCCTATATTTCAACCATAGTATATAACTCCTTGTGGGCTACCCCATAAATTATTTCATTTTTAACATTTTATATTATCGTCCTGTGTAACATTAATTCATCTCCACACTTTATGCAACTTCTTATGGGCTATAAAATAAATATTTTTTTAATAACACTGTATAATTATAATGCAACTTCAACATATATTTCAACCATCCTGTATATCATTTGTTTACGTCCATATCATATAACAGTTTTTTAGTCACCCTATATAATTTTAATTTCACATATTTTCCAACATTTTTATACCACCCACCCCATATTCCAACCATCCTGTATATACGGCTAAAGGACCTTACCTATATTTCAATCATCATATAAATGCAACTCCTATCACTTTACTTATAACTATAACTAAACATCCTGTGTATAAACACACCAAAGAGCAGTTTGACATGTGTTGTCACTGAATTTTCTATTAGGCCGGGAGAATGTGACAACCAAAAGCACTGTCTTCGCAAAATGGAAAAAATTTCATTTAAATAGGTATTTGCCTGGTATACAAAAAAAACGAGCTTGGTACTTATTGATTTAATTGAAAATACTATGCTTTACTACGTATATGCTTGAGATGTACATAGAAAATTTTCAAATTCGCAATTAAAACTTCCAGTGCCTAAAATCCCCGTACTATTACGTTGGAATTAAAATATTTATGAGGAAATGTCCGGTATGTCATTTTGATGAAATTTTTGATAAGAGTTTTGGAGTTTTCGGCGATTTTCTACAGAACTGCAAGTTTCACGTCGCAGAAAAGTATATAAGATCACCTAGGGATCTTCCTTAATAGATTAAACGTTAAAAAACTATACACATACATAAGGAGTTTTCGAAAAATCGACCAATATGTTAGGGATATTGATCGATTTCCATACACGCACGTGTTCATTCACAAATTTCATCACTTTCCCAATAGAATTCTTTTCCAAGATTTGAAGTTTCAGTAATCCGGATATATACTCTATTAAACAAGACCATATTCATCCAAAACGGTTCACCACAGGAGAAGAAACCAGGTAACACACATACAAAAAAAATAACCTCCTCCTTTTTGGAAGTCGATTAAAAATGAAAACAATTTTTAAAGACATACGCACTTTTTTAATACTGAAAAATGTAGTCCAGGGTATTTTTTTGGACATTATTCATTAGAGAGCGTATATCTTAAAAAATGATTCCGATTTTTTACATTATTTTTCTCTAGACAGTCATAAACTAGTCCACTCCTAGTTTCGGCTTGACCGTACATTTTAGGACACGTTATACATCTGCCTGGGACATTTAATACATAAAACTCAGGTTCTTTGCTACTATAAGTAAACAAAAACATCACAGTTCCATGGATAAAAATTAGAAAAAACTCATTAGTCCTCAGGTATAGTTCATCTCAAAAAAAGTATTTGATCAGTCTGTTCTACGAATACTGACACACAATTGAGACATCTGGATTCTAAAAACCGAAATTACAGAAAAACTCCATAATACGCAAAGGTCTATGGAGAGAAACATGACCGGAATAAAATGGAGCGACTGAAAGAGAATAAAAGGTATAAGAAATCAGACAAAAATAAAAGATGTCACTCACAAAGTAAATTCCCTAAGCTGGCAATGAACAGGGCATTTGCAAGACGACAATATAATAGGTGGACAACAAGAATCACTCTATTGATGTGAAAAGACACAAGAAACGCCATAATGGTAAGAAAAATAACCATCACAACCTGGTCCCAAATAGCAAAAAAAAAAAACAGGAGCACATAGAAAGATAAAAAAAAACGAATATTAATTGGAGTATTCCACCATTGTCTTTCAGTTTCATGACCTGCGCGCTGTTGACAGTCAGTACCTAATAATATAATTTCTTGGGGATAATCAATGACTAGTAATATAAATAGACCTGTCTCTTTACATTAAAAATGGGTTGAAAGATCTTTGCCGCGAAATAGTAAACAAATGCTTTCCGATGCTTTAGCGGTGCCAAACTTCTTTCAATTGTAACAAATAATACTTAAATCTAGGCTGTGATTCTACTCTGACGCTTTACGGAATCGTTACAATTTATGTGGGGAGCAAGCAACAGCGCACTTTACCGACAGTTCACTTTGTTTATGCTTGGATTTGGAGTTAATTTCAATATTCGTATTATTTAAGGTGTTTTTGGTGTTGAAATCAGTGATTATCTTGTGTATGTGTAAAAAACAACAAAGCAATAGTTTTTCAGGGCTATATATGCAACAAAACGGCATGTTCTTTTGCCGAATTATCTTCTCACCGGTAAGTGGCAGATCATAAACGTGTTAACTGAGGTCATTTAAACAAATAAAACTACATTTTTACGTGAATAAATAAATCTTTTGATAATTACTATTACATATTAGTAATTAAGGCACTAATTATTTTTGTTATTGTGCACATCTTTTAATTAATGTTAATATATTTATATTTGTTTAATAGATACGTAGTTCTATTATTTGGAATCTAAATAACATGACCTTTAATTTATTGCTGATTGGACGCTACTATTGGAGCCAGAATATTTGTAAACAAATATATCTGTGTCTCTTTCTATTTAGGTCTCATGTTTCGTTATCGTTTAGGTTTGGCCGTATATAAAAAAGTGGGATTCATTTATAATAGTAGTCATTGGGGATAACCAATACTATTAAAAAATTATTCGGATCTTTAGTTAACATTAACCTGAGACAAAATTGAAGCCTTTATTTACACTGTCTAATCCATACTTTTTAAAAATATTAAATTTACGTTTCAGAAATCCATCAAACATTCCAACAGGATTTAATACGTCTTCGATTGACTAGCGCCAGAGAACTTGTGAAACATAATTCACTAAACTCCGACATAATGTTACAGAAAGAACGTTTAAAATTATCTGCACAGGTATGACAATTTCCCTATGATTAACTACATTGTTTATAACATAAGAAAAGCTTAGAATCGTTTTTTTTTCGGTAAAGGTGAGTTGGAAATACTTTTTCGTATTTACGTTTAGACCATTTATAATGACACCAACGCTATAAGCCGGTCAAGTATAATTATAATAAGTCTAGGTTATTTTGCTTATTACTCGTGCTAGGTATTTTTGAATCATTGACAAACAAAATAAAATTACTATGTATTATTATCCTAGAGAGGATATATAAGTTAAAAAGCAATGGTCCCAGATTCGACCCCTGTGGTACTCCAGAAGGCAGAAAGTACACTATGTGGTATCCTGGAAGGTACACTGATTGTTTTTATTCTTGCACTGAAACCATAATCTCGAAAATAACACAGAAAACATTTTCCATTGTAAAATGTATACACGGTTTTCCACTAAAATTGCTTTTAAATTTCTTCTTTTTTTCCATTTTGTTACACACAAAATTATTTTTTTTAATTACAGGTAATGGGACTTGGGCCTAAATTTACATTGATATTTACTTTGGAAAATATGGAAAATGAAAAAATTATCTACGATATAAGTATAGTGCTCCATGTGAATCCTTCTCTTTATGTGTGTTCATCGAATATCTTAAAGGTAATTAATCATTCACAGAATATTATCTAATCCATTGCTGTATATTTCTGTCTCTCTCTCTCTCTCTATCTTTCTGCCTGTCTGTCCTTTTAAGCACTATTTTTTACAACTGTTATTTAATTTGCTTTGTTTGTAAGTCTGGAGTAGTAGTAGTGTTTACGTAACTGTTAAGAGTGAATGGATGCTGTATATGTTTTCGGGCGATTTTGCCGTGGTCTATTGGAATGTCTTCCGAACATTTCTTCTGTAACTGCGGCGTGGGCGTAGTTGTTACCTCGTTGGGTGCTCGAAGCGTTTCGCTCTGAAGATGTCTGCTGCAGTTGCAGGGGAAACGTTCGGAAGACATTCCAATAGACCATAGACCACGGCAAAATAGACCGGAAACATATAGTCCATCCATTGACACCGGCCGGAAAAGCCTACATACTTTGTTAAGAGTGAGTTTAGAAAATAAAATAGTGCAGTAATTTACAAATATGATTATAATAATTTACAGGTTCCTCTACTACAACCAAACTTTTCTTATAAAGTCAAAGTCTTTGTGGAAGAAATGAATGAACAAGCATCAGAAACTCCGATAAGAGTATTCGTTGTCCGGAAATCTCAAATGGAGCCTATTTTAGCAGCAACTGTAAACATGCCGGCGACAGAGTTTCCTTTGTTATAAATAAGGTGTAATTTTAAGAAATACCAATTATTTAGAAAAGTACGGCAGTTGTTTTAATTCATTTTGCAGGTTCATCACTCGGCCGAGACGAGACTGAATCTTCAGCTACTGAAACATATTGCAATTTTCCGACCGACGTAATGAAGGTAATGAAGTGAATCGAAAACTTTGAAGTGATTAGTAATTGACGAGATTGAGAGAAACAGAAAAACGAAGTGAACAAATTTAACTCTGTCTAACCTCGCTTCCGATTGGTGCTTGTTTGCGTCAGTGAAGTGACGTCTAGCTATTGCTTGTAGCTCTAAACAGACACAGATACGTCCCCTTGGTTTCGTTTTTCTCTTATTTGGCTTTAGAGTATGTACTTCTGGAGGTTGCCTGTATTGCACAAGCATCGTGGCAAGACTGGAAAGAGAGGGCAATAGAGATAGGAACAGGCTATTTCACTTGGTGGGTGGAAGCAGCCAATGAGCTAAGTGCTGAACGTATTTCAATGGAAGCAGTTCCCAATCAACTAATATAGCTTCTTCCCTCTCTATTGTACTCTCTTTTTCAGTCTTGCCACGATATTTGTGCATTGCAGGCCACCTCTACATACAGTGTGGAACAGCCAAATGGAATAAATTCGATAACGAATAAAGGAGGGCGTGTTGGGAAAAACGCTTGGACACGTCGATTTGTATTTTAAAATGCGCATTTTTTTCAACAAAAAAATTATATAGGGTGTTTTATGTGACAGTGGCCAATACCAACTTTCTTATTTTAATTGCAAGCCCCTGAATATTATTTATTTTCTGGATTCTCCAGAAAAATCTAGACATAATTCATGTACAATGTCCTACAGCTATCTTCAACTGTTTCGGAAATATTAAGTGTCTTCAATTTTATTACAAAAATTTACATTAAAAAAAGAAAATTATTTTATTTCACAAATTCGCTACAAAAATGGGTCATTTAGCAGAAATCCACAAAATAACTATTCTACAAATGATTGGTTATGGAGATATCACACAGACACAAATGGAAGTTTCTCGCTTATTTCACGAAAATTTTTCAAATTTGCCGCCTGTATCCCAAGGAACAATTAGCAAAATAGAAAAGCAGTTTCGCGACCTTGGTCATATAAGACAGATACAAAAAGTAGCTGCCAATGCTGTAAGTGATAATACGAAAATGGATATTATGCTTGAGTTTCAAGAAAACTCACATAATTGTCGTCGAAATAAAATGATGCCGACTCAAGAGCTCATGGAAGATGATTTCGATAGGAGAACGTATTTCCGTGAACAAATGTTGGTAAGGTTCGATAACAATGTGATCCAATTAGAAGATGTTTTGTTTTCTGATCAGAGCCCTTTTATACTTCACGGTCATGTTAATCGTTAAAATTGCCACTATTGGTCTAATGAGAATCCTCACTGGATGACAGAGAAACATATGCAATGTCCTGAAAAAGTTAATGTTTGGACAAGAATTGTTGGAAATCATATCGTAGGTCTCGTTTTCATTGATGACAACTTGAATGGAGATAAATATTTAGAACTGCTCCAAAATAATGTCGCGCCAATTTTGGCAAACGTATATCCTGATCCAGTAAACCTAGAAGTTCCTGCCAATACAATATGGTTTCAGCAAGATGGAGCACTGCCCCATTACGAAATAAATGTCCGGCAGTACCTGAACCATTTTTTTCCAAATCGGTGGATTGGGAGGCGCAGATCGATAGAATGGGCAGCACGATCTCCTCGATTTGATGTCATTTGACTATTTTTTGTGGGGAAATATCAAAAGTACTGTATACAAAACTAAACCCTTTGACAAGGAAAGAGAGAGGACGCGTAATGCTGTTAGCAAAAGTGTTTCGTTTGGGCACCAATGCTGTTCGACCAGGGGATGTTTATGACGGCTGTGACTCTTACACTTGTATGCCACACAATAAACCATTTTAATCAGCACAAGTTTTGAATATTCTTTCATTGACGAATCACGAATAATTCGATTTAATAAGTAATGGTGTTACAAAGACGATGGGCACCGTACTAATGGCGACTTCTCTCTATATGATCTGTAATGGCGACCGACTGAAAACCGGCACACTTTATTACACTTGCTGGAGATGTTTATCAGCTGTCCTATCCCTTCCCTTGGCAATGACAAAACCCCTAAACTATGACCTATAAAGACGAATCACGCTTGCTATTAGATGAGTCCCGCCTCAGATGTTAAGTAACGTTGGCAGACATCATAAAGCATAGTGAATAATTTGTGGAAGACATTTCTATACCAGATTAGCATGTTGCCAAGCCGTTCGCGGAAACATTTTGAACATTTTCTACATTGAGATTAATGTTTTTTTATTTTTTGTATTATTAAGAAATAATCAGTATTACTTATTAGGTTTTTAGTGTAATGAATTTGTGAAATAAAATATTTTTTAATATTAATATTTGTAATAAATCTGAAAATACTTAATATTTCCGAAACAGTTGAAGTATAGGATATTGTACATGAATTATGTCTAGAATATTTTGGAGAATCCAAAAAATAAATAATATAAAGGGGCTTGCATTTAAAATAAGAAAGTTGATATTGGCCACTGTCATATGGTACACCCTATATTTTTTTTGTTAAAGAAATGCGCATTTAAAAATACAAATCGATGTCTCCAAGAGTTTTTCCCAACACGCCCTCCTTTATTTGTTATCGAATTTATTCCATTTGGCTGTTCCACACTGTATATAAGCTCTAAGGCACAAACAGTAAAGAAATAGGCCTTTTCATTTTCGAAATTTTTTTGTTCACGTGCGTCATTTTTTTCGAGCAGTTTTCACACCATATTGGCATGTAAATACAATGATTTTTTGCCCGAAAAAAATGACAGAAGCTGACGCATGCCCACTAAAAATTTTCGAATATGAAAATACCTATTTGTAGTGGACGCATAGAGATAATATTCGCTTTTTCCCGTCATTTCTCGAAACGGTTTTTACATGATACTCCTGATTACCTGTAATGCTTGGGATAGTCTTTACTTCAACTCTTCATACTAGGTGTCGAACATTTCCATTTAACTAGCTGTCTAGCACAGTCTCGCTTATGTGAGTACTAGATTCTAACAAATACGATTGAACGCAAGTCAATGGGTTCATATCATGCAGTTTTTTGGTTTTAAGATTACAAATCTTTAGTTTCAATCTATAAAAATATACATATTTATTTTTTCAGTAATAAATATAATAATATAGTTCTTGTTTCACACTACATGATTTAATAATAAATGAAGTATAAAAAATGTTAGTATAATGGTTGAGGACACCGTTTGCAATCTTGTAGCTTCGTTTTCGTCACAACAGCGATTTGCAATTCCTTTTATTTTTGGAAAGTAATTGTTCCAAAATTCGAAAGCTTTATAATTCAAACTTTCCGAATCGCTCATAGTAAAATTCCCATCGATAAAAAGTACACCAAGATTCTCTGTATCAAAATTATCCCAAGTTATCGGATAAATACTCCCGGTAGTAGGGTTTGAATTTTTTGCGAAATTCGTCCAAAAATTCATCAAGGTATCCGTTAAACGTTTATCTCTTATGTCCCATCGGATATCTGTATCCCAGTACGGAACACCCCACACATACACTAAATCTAGAAGATGAGGCACCGATGCCCACTCAGGAATAAAGTTGGCTGTGACCTGCGAACTGGGTTTTAAATCAAATCTGTACATGAATGTGTTTGAACTTTGATCGCTAAGATAGTTCGCCAGCAAAAACGTGGAAGCTCCGTATTCCCTGTCAGTGGCGAAGTTTACTACTATCTCTCTGAATTTATCTTGATTTTTAATTGGACGTGAGGGACCATAAAAAAACATCAAGGCGTTCGTGATGTGGTCTAAATTGGAAGGACACTCTGAGTCGCTGATATTCGCTAGCGCAGGATCATTACTGATAAGTTCCATGAACAGAGCTTGCAAATTCTCATTTGTAGTGTTCGTAATATTATTTTTAATGCTATCGATCTCCAAAGCACTTTCCATATTGGTGTATCCAGTTAGTAAGGGAATTTTTTCGAAAATTCCCTTTTGGTAATAGGTCTCAGGTGATTCTGGTAAAAATGCTTCAGTAACGTTAGAGAGCCCCATGTCAATTATTGGACCCCATCTCGTGTTGGCTGCTTGCTGCACCAAGGCTTCGGGATCTGCTCCTCTTAAACAAAATATTAGTAAAGAGGTTGGCCTTCTATCGCATCCGAAAACTTCAGCCAATCTATCCAAGAGTTCTCGGTAATCCTCGGGTTTCTTTACTGCTGCTGGGGCGAATGGATTACCTGCAAAAAAATAAAAATACTAGTGTTTATTTGCCAAAACATGTAATTAATTGGAAGTTAGTTCTTAAATAAGAACTAATATACAGGGTGTAAACGGTTTGAGTGCAAAAATTTTGAAGAACAATACTTCAGGCAGAAACAAATCAAAAAGCTTTATAACATTTTCTACAATAAACTATTGTTTTGCCAAAAAGAACACATAAAGTTAGATTTTATGTAGCCCTTGCTACGGTGAATAATACAATAATTTCGATTTCAAAATGTCGGTAAATCTAAATATGTAAATACTCAATAGCTTATACATCTTTAATAGCCACATTAAAAATGAAAATTGATTATTTAAACTCGAAATATGCTTTTATAATTTAGTGTAAGTTTCTCCGAGTAGATATGGCAACGTGGCATACAGACCAACTTATTTACTACATTTTTTACTCTAACGACGACTGAGAGTTACGATTGTTTTTTGCGATTTCGATTCTTGTAAATAAGAATAGATAAACGATAAAATGATTTGAATGATATCTATTTGATGTAGACTTCGTGGTTTGCTTTCCATTTAATATATTTTTTAAATAAATAAAATCGGTTGTGATTAGTGTGTAAGTTCGAAAATTAAGAATAGTGCGACAGTATTTATTTGTGATAAATAATGGCCGATTAACCAATTAGGGAAAGACATGACATGCTCTTAATTTATGGGGAAAGCAGAGACGTAATTGCAGAATAGTAAGAATGTTATACAGGGAAAGGTTTCCAAACAGACGCCTGCCCAATGCTAGGACATTCGTAGCTGTTTCGCAGAGGCTTCTGGAAACAGGTAGTGTAATACCACAAATAAACAATCGCGTACCACAGCGACATAATCGTATCTTAGCTGCTGAGGATCAAATACTAGACCTTATCGACATCAACCCATATCGTAGCACACGGAGTATTGGAAGTGAGCTGCAAATTTCTCACACTGTTGTTCATAGAACATTACGGGAACAATTACTCTATCCATATCACATGCAGCGGGTTCAAGTGCTTTCAATTGATGATTTTCAACCAAGACTCAATTTCTGTCGTTGGTTTCTCAGAAAACATCGACAATTTTCTAATTTTGTGAACAATATTTTAACAACAGATGAAGCAAGTTTTAATAGGAATGGTATAATAAATTTTCATAATACGCATTCGTGGTCTGAGGTAAATCCGCACGAAATACGCCAGTCAGTATTTCAACACCAATTCTCAGTTAACGTGTGGGCTGGAATAGTTGGTGAATACTTGGTTGAGCCATTTATACTGCCTGCACCTTTGACAGGTGAGAATTACCTTTATTTTTTGAACAACTCGCTACCAGATTTGTTAGATGAAGTGAACCTACAAACACGTTCCAATATGTGGTACTTACATGACGGAGCACCTGCCCAAGCAAGTCATCTAGTTGTCGACTTCTTAAATAGAACATTTCCCCGTCGTTGGATTGGTCGAAACGGACATATACGTTGGCCAGCAAGATCTCCTGATCTCAATCCTTTAGATTTCTACTTATGGGGACACATGAAAAGTAAGGTTTACACGACTCCAATTATTGACGAGAATGACCTTAGACAACGCATTTTTGACGCTGCTGACGAAATCCGAAATATTCCAGGAATTTTTTCTCGCATACGTGAAAATTGGATTAAACGGTGTCGTGCTTGTGTCGATAGTAATGGTGGGCATTTTGAACATTTGCTGTGAATAATCCTTTGTTTCAACTCAGTTCTATCATTATAATAAATTCGGTAAGTAGGATTACATATTTACTTGCCTAATATAAATAATATTAATTAAATCAGTAATAATGACTCTTCGAATAATTTAACTGGTAAAAAACTACATATATAAAGATCTCTTGAGTTGAATATCATATTTACCCAACTTTGTATAATTACATAAAAGAAACCGCCAAATACAAATTCTAATTGCAATACGTTGTATTAAAAACGTAAATATTTTTAACAAAATATTTCATACATTTTTATTTAGTTCTAAGGTCAATATCATCAGTCAATACAAAAACACAGGTGTTTATTTTTTTTGTCGGCGTAGTCATCCTTTATTATTCGCGCTAAGAGTGAATCTGCTTAGAACGCGAGCGACGTTGCCGGATTGACAATAATTTACTTAATATGTTTTAGGGATTTTCTTGGTTATTAAGGCCTACTGACCATAGTGGTATAAGAGTTTTTTGTTTAATTTGGTGTATACTACCTCCACCTAAAATATATGCACTCAAAAAACGGAATTTTATATTCATATTAATTGTTTATAGACCGATTTTTATAAAGTTGACTTGTTTAATAACCAACTGATGAAGTCAGAGTACTGACGTCATATTTTTAAATTAAGTTTTAACAACAAAATGGCGGACGTGTCTAAACTTTAAAACATGCTGACACTTTCTTGGGTCACTCTGTATAGCCTTAAAGGTAAGCTTCTCAAATTTTGAATATTTTTAGATAAAACGAGAAGATGTGCATTAGCATCTGTCAAAAAATAACTGACATGTATCAAGTTAAAGGCAGAGTGCATATAAGAGTTTGCCAAGGTATAGGCTAAAAGCTGATTGGTTCCCATTTTTTGCACTGATTTCCGGTGTACTATAGGAAGGGGAGAACAGATGTTTAGTGTTTGTCGCAGAGTTGCCAGATCTGACGATTTAAAGTGAATCTTACGATATCTATATAATTTCAACATTATCAGAAGAAAATAGGTCAATTGCAGCATCAACCTGATTTTAGTTGACAATCTTCTAATTATTGAAAGTTGCTGTTGCGAACTTACGATAGTGGGGGAATTTAAAAAATTGAGCTGTTTATCCCCACTAGGTTTCAGAAATTTTTAATAAAACTATTATTAATATTTTATTTTTAAAAGATATTGGTAGGTACATGAATTTGACCTAATTTTACACTTTGAATGTAATGAATTTTAATATCAACTTTTAATATCAATGTCTGATCTCTTGAATGATATTTTTACTCAAGCTAAACGCGTAAACGAATAAGTATTAATGATTTTTCAGAATTTTTCTTTTTACGCACTCTGGCAACGTATAATAAGCTGCATCGGTCCAAAAGGTTGCATAACACACAAGACATAGTGTTATCGATTTTAAAGTTGATTCTTATTAGAGGAAAATGAGCGGAAAATGGCCGTGGCCTCCGGAATGAGGACCAGGGGCGGCTGTCCCTTAAGTGCACTCGTGCGCTAAACCACCAAATTTAATAGGCTTTTAATAAGTTTAAAAATCAACACAAAATGTTTGTCAAAAATTTTATTTTTATTTTAAACCTTGCCATAGAACGAAAAGTCAAAGAAAAAAAAACGGTCTGATACCTACCACTCATGACTATAGCCTTATGGAACAAACTCCTTGACTGACCATTAATCATATGCAAAACCACGCTCAATGCCCCGCTTCCATAACCCATTATTGATATGTTATCTGGATTCCCTCCAAACAGCTTGATGTTACTTTTTACCCACTTCATCGCGGCCTGTTGGTCCATTAAACCCATATTTCCCGCAGATTCCCCATCCATGGTGGTAAGAAATCCCATGATATTCAGTCGAAAGCTTACCGTCACAATGATTACTCGTTGCCGGTATACCAGAGGGTGGGGATTCCAAAATGCGGGGCTTCCAGTTGCAAAATGTCCAGGGTGAAACCATATTATGGTTGCAAATCCGTTTGGAGTTTCACCTGAAAATTAAAATTATCTTAAATTAGACTACCTTACATCAGTTTTTACCGGTAGATGAATTTAATGTGCGTTGGCAGAATAATTTGCCCCCAAAAATTTATTTTAACATTTTTGGCTTAGGTTTTCCTTTAAATCTTGAGCCCTAAATGCCCGGGGTTTCAAAATTGTAGGTTTAATAGTTTTGGAGATAATGTACTGTGACATCTTTTGTATATTTTCCTTAATATATTTTTAATGAGCCCTCTCATTTGAAATTTTACATGATGCTGTTGTAAAATAAACATGATATGGGTGCATTCTATTAGTAATTATAAAAAACATATTTGTTAACATGAGGATTTTCTTGTGTTTTTTAACCGACTTCCAAAAAGAAGGCAGTTATCAATTCATACGCAACTTTTTTTTTATGTATGACGAGCGATTATTCAAAAACGGCTTCAGCAATTTTGATGATTTAAACTGCATTATATTAAGGAACATTACAAAAAGGTATCATATAATCGTCTATAACATGAGATTTACGGTTTGCCAGATAATCAGAAAAAAAAAGCAAATAAGGGACTAGATTACAGTGAATTTCAATGAATATTCACTGTTTTCTCTAAAACCGCCCAAGAAATTTGAATATTGTAAATTGTATTCTACAAAGGTATGTTTCAGCTTGATTCCGTATATTTTTCTATAAGGTAAAACATACCATTTTTCTGAAAATCGGAAAAATATATACACAAAAACTGTAAACTTCACAGTAAATGTCAAATTGACATCATAAATATTTAGTGTAAATGTCAAAATATGCCATGAAAGTATATCGTACAGGGTGTTTGTAATTGTTTTCATTTTCATTCGTTTGTAGTAAGTTTCTTTTAGAGACGAAGTTAAGTTACGGGGCTTATAGTCGCGTGAAATGGCAGAAAATAGTCCGTTAGTTTACTGAAACCAAAATTTGTTATGTTGCCGAACTCTTCTATATGGTATACGGTTGTAGGTGTGTACGTGGGTGCATGTGGTATTAAGTGGTACAAAAGCAGTTGCATACATAAGATGGTTGAAATATAAGTTGGAATTGAATTAGTTACACAGGGTGGTTCTAAAAATATTGTATTGAGTGGCACATAAGTAGTTGCGTATACAAGGTGGTTGAAATAAGAGTGGAGCAAAACTATACCTATACAGAGTGGATATTTGCGTTATAGGGCAGAGAATAAATACAGTTATGCAAAAGGTTTTAAAAATTGTCAGAAGCAGTTGAATATACAGGCTGGTTGAAATATAGAGTGGAGTAGAATTACAGTAATACAGGGCGGTTTAAAAACGTTAAACAGTTTGAAACATAAGTAGTTGTCTATACAAGGTGGGGTAAAAAATTATTGTTATTCAGAGTGTATCAAAAAATTGTTATATAAGCATAAACAGTTAGGAAATTTCAATTATAGGACGTAGGACGGAGTATAATTTAAGACATGGGTTCAAAAATTTTTAGAAGCAGTTGCATATACCTGGTGGTTGAAATAAATGGTAGAGTAAAGTTATAGTCATAAAATGTGGTTCAAAAAGGTGAATTTTGTTATATAGGGGTAGACCATGAGCAGTTGCATAAATTGAATACTAGACATATGGGGCGAAATAAAATCATTAGTATACAGGAATAATTTAAACAATAGAAAAATAGAAAGAGTCAATAGTGTGGAGATTAATTATATTTATACAGGGTGGTTTTAAAGATATCAGGACTGTTGTAATATTGTGTTGAGTTGAATTATAGTTGTACAGGGTGATTCAGAAAATGATAGACCAATAAGTTATATAGGGGTAACCAATACACAGAAGCATATACAGTGTGAATACAATATAGAGTGAATTAGTGTTACATTTATAGAAAGTGGTCAAAATAGTAAAACAAATAAAAAAGTAAATATATTTGAAAAAATTAGAGAGGGAGAAAGAGAGGTGGAGAAAGAGATAAGAATAAGCTAAATTTTCAATTGAATTGTACCTTAAATCAGATAAAAAAGAAGATATGTCTGAAAATAGTGATTGATTGCACACGGTTTCTATTTTAAGTCAGCTGAAGTCGGTTTTTTCGATTTGGATATCGAGGCGCGTAAACTCTTTTTGCTACTGCAGCATTCTAAAGATATTCAAAGCAAGCATATCAACAGCTTCATCGCTCGTAAAATGCATTTTGTTAGCTCAACAAATGACTAACGAGAAATTATTGACAACTATGGACAATTTGACGATTATTTATGTTATGTTTTGATTAGGTATTCGTTTTCATGGCCTGCTTCAGTTAATTGCCTTTTCGTATGAGTATATATTTAAACAAAAAATATGCCTTTTGATATTGGCAGTACTTACCTTTCCGCAATATTTTGTAATACTTTCAAAAAGGGTGATTTTATGCAGATGAAAAAAAAAGTATTGCAGAAAAATATATTTAAAAAATAAAAATTTTAGGGATTTTCTAAATATCCTAAATTTTAGATTATTGACAAGATATCGACATGCGGTTTTCGGGACCTTGTTTAGGCATCATTTAGCTACTTTTTAATGACAAAAAAATCATACCAATGCATTTAATTCCTTTGAGTAGAAAAGCCCTCTAGTGACGAAAGACGAGCCTAACAAAACTTCTAAAATTACAACGTTTTTAGCCCAAGAATAGCGCTTCTCAACTGGCCCAAGTTTGTTAAAATCGGCTCAGTTGTTTCGAAAATATAGGGTGTTTTTTACGAAAATATCTGAATACTACCACTTCATTTTTAGAGAGAAAAAATTGACAAACAAAAAAATGTTAACATTATCTTCGACTTTAAAGATCAGGTATTTGTTTTGTTAGATTAATAGAGTGGAATTACTTTTTTGGTTCAAAATTGCAGCTATGCCTCTAGCTGGTATTTCAGAAATATTTTCCAGGTTTTTCTCCAAGCCATTTTAGAATTAAGTTTTTTGCCGCAAGCCTCTACGATGGATAGCTTACCAGATACAGTAACTCGTATTCTTAGTTGGCCACCCTATACCTATAGCTGGGCAACCAAACTGTGTATTGATACCAAATTTCAAGTCTTATTGACCAGTAGAGTCGGAGACAATATACTGTGACAAGAATAACAACAATTAGAGGAAATACAGATGATGTAAAGTACTACTGAAACCATTCACAATAAAACAATTTACCTAAAATTGACGTAGATTATGTTAGGAGACATCAAAAACAAAAACTGTGTCGAAGACAAAGCCGATAAATTTACTAACTAAAATCACCCATATTAAGGATAAAGTACAAAGATTACTTCAAACTCATGTTCAAGATAAAATTAAGAAGCTGTGTAAAGATATATGTGATGAAATAGTCAATAGTTATAAAAGATTTTCAAGTTCGATAGTTGTTTTTCTAGATATATGCATAAAATATAGTTTAAGCAGTTGCAGCAATTATAGACCAGGGTTGAAAATGAAACCCATTGGGAAAGGTAGAGAATACAACAAAAATGAAATGAAAAGTAATTTACGGGCGATTTGAGGTCGGGAAGGGGAGGGGTGGGATTTCCGACTAAACTACAAGTCCTTTGAAAAAAAGTTAAATGGCAAAGTTCTAGGTAATAACAATATCTACATTTTTTTCACATAACCTCAAAATTTATGTGACAAATTCAAAAAAACAAGTTTTTGGTTTTTTATTTTTATATTTTCCAAAAAAACTTTTTTTTCACGAAATTTGGTGACAACTTACCTCTATATGTCCCAAATATACCGTGATTTCTTTGATTTAAAGTATGTATTTATTCACCTTATTTTAAATTAATATCGAAAAAGAACATTTTCAATCGAAAATTATCACTCAAAACATCTGCTTTCTTAAAAAAGTCGGTGGGCTTTTTGTTCATTGAACTCTCTATTTTCTGATAGTGTAAAAAATATATACATTATTATGGTAAATATTCTCAGAAAATTAAGTTAATAAATAAAAGTTAATATTTAATAAGGCATCTACAATATTTTGAGAAAGTTAGGTATAGAATCTTCTTTAAATTATATGCGACGATGCCTACTTGTTGCTATTTTAAGATTATATTTACATATCTGAATGACTTACGAAACATTTTAGCACATCAAAAGGTATTTCATAGAGAACTGAGGAAGGGACTAGAAGGGTCTGGACCTTACTACTTAATTTTAGGATTCGAGTTTCTTTCGTTTCTTTGCATTTTATGAGATCATTTCAAGGAACTAGAAACTAACCGACTATTTTAAAAAAGCAGATATTTTGACGTGAGAATTTTCGATTGAAAATAGGGTACTTTTTCGATATAAAGTCAAAATAAGGTGAAAAAATAAATATTTTAAATCAAAAAAATTATAATGTGTTTGGGACATAAAAAATTTTCAGCATTTTTCGTGAAAAAAATTTGAGGTTATGTGAAAAAAATGTACACACAAAACTTTTTTCCATACGCCTTGCAGTACTGTTGGAAATGGAGATTAACCGCTTTTACCCTTAAAACACCACCCCTTCCCGACCTTAGATCGTCCGTAAATTATTTTACCTTTTATAGTTGTATTCCTTTCCTTTTCCAATCGGCTTCATCCTACTATTATTTTTTTGAGGTCAAAAAATATCGACCCTGGTCTAGGTATTAATGATTGGGATAATAATGCGAATACTTGTATTTTCACTGAACGGTTCTGTTCTACAACTACTCCAATGTATTCCGATAGAACCACAAACAGTTTTTGATTATATAATTTCAATTCTCGACAACCAACTTAGTGCACGGACTCAAAAATCCGGATTAAATATGCAGGTAGGTACCTGAAATTCAAAGTTTGCTCCCTCTATTCTAGTGTAGTGCACCCGAAGAATTCAGAGAGTAGTTCGGCACCCAAAGTTGTATCTATGTAATTGGAAACACTCAAAATCCAAGAAAGTCTGAGGCCCTATGGCATAAGAAGCCCTCTCCTGTGCTCTATAAATTGGCTTTATGATATATCCAGATCAAACAGAAGACTCATAAAGTCAAGGGAACCAAGAGAGAATTGCCCAGTGAAGAGACAAGTTTAGCAAAATCGAATACGACATGAAGTAGAAGGCAAAACAGACGGTTGATAGAGACGAGATGATTTTGCTGCAGACCTAGTCGAAAATATGGAAGGTAAAATAAACGTTGTATTATTAGAAGTCAGTATGTTTTCAAACCTTTCAAATTCTGTACAAATAATGTCATTCTTATCAGTTTCATAAGTGAAAAATCTTGATACTTATAAAATCGACCCCTTGTAAACTAAAGTAAGTCTGATCTGTTCAACCACCTTAATTTCTATAATTTCGAATACTTTGCGACACTGATTTCTTTTTATATTGCAGTGGGCGTCACACATTCACTAGAACTAAAACACGCGACACACGCATTTGCATTTTTTTATGAGTCTACGTTGTTAAAAAGTATATTTCTTCGAAGTAATTTGTCCTCTTGGCATTTAAAAAGAAATTATTTATAATATAAGTATTTCGTCAATCGGGATCAAGAAATAATTTAGGTAATATATTACAATGAAAAATTAGATTTTCCAAAATATTTTCAATAATTAAAGTTAATTTTTCATGTAAATTTTCCCTACAGCAATGTGGCTATTGTTTAGGAATCATTTAATAAATCGATTTTACAAAAAAATCCATCCTGGGCGACATTCTGAATTAATGGGGGCCGGAAGTGACATAAGTTTGGAATTTTTCGTGACAAAATCTTATTAAAATTAACGCAGAATATCAACAACTTGAATATATCCAATAAAGTCGTCAAAAGAGTTAGGAAACATAACTATCTAGGTACCCGCGTAACTGAGAATAACAATAGCTCTATGGAAATAAAGAATTAGAAAAGGCTGCAACCCCTTAGACCGAAAAAACCTGCCGTCAGCCATTAAAGCTTCCCATAAAATTGCTGACTTGCACCCCTTCGACCAAAACAATTGCTCATTTGTCGCTCTCTCTAGGACAATTTTTTTTTCCGAATTGCGCCCATCAAAGGCCTTGATGGGCATCCAAAAAAGAGGAAGCTATCAACTTTTTTTTATGTATGACGAACAAATAATCAAAAACGGTTTGGGCAATTTTGGTGATTTAAACTGCATTATATTACATTACAGAAAAGGCCCATATAATTGTCCATAACATGAGATTTACGGTTTTCCAGAAAAAAAGTAAATAAGGGACTAGACTACAGTGAATTTCATTGAATCTTCACTGTTTTTAACCGACTTCGCTTTTTTTGTATGTATGTTACCTGATTTCTTCTCCTGTGGTGCACCGTTTTGAATGAATATGGTCTTGTTGAATAGAGTATATATCCGGATTGGTGAAACTTCAATTTTTGAAAAAGAATTCTATTGGAAAAGTGATAAAATTTGTGAATGAACACATGCGTTCATGGAAATCGACCAATATCCCTAATATTTTAGTGGATTTTTCGATAACTCCTTATGGATGTGTATAGTTTTTTAACGTTTAATCTATTAAGGAAAATCCTTAGGTGATCTCATATACTTGTCTGCGACGTGCAACTTGCAGTTTTGCAGAAAATCGCCGAAAATTCCAAAATTCTTATCGAAATGACATAACGGACATTTCCTCATAAATATTTTAATTCCAACGTAATAGTGTGGTAATTTTAGGCACTGGAAGTTTTAATTGCGAATTTGAAAATTGTCTATGTAAATCTCAAGCATATAGGTAGTAAAGCATAGTATTTTCGGCTCCTTAAATCAATGAGTACCAAGCTCGTTTTGTTTGTATACCAGGCAAATACCTATTTAAATGCAAATTTTTCCATTTTGCGAAGACGGTGCTTTTGGTTGTCACATTCTCCCGGCCTAATAGAAAATTCAGTGACAACACGTGTCAAATTTTAAACTGCTATTTGGTGCGCTTATAGAAAGGGTGTTTAGTTATAGCAAACAAAATCACAAAGTAAAGTGATAGAAGGAGTTGCATTTATATGAAGATTGAAATATAGGACGGACTAGAATGATAGTGGTCCGTAGGCAGCTGTATATACAGGATGGTTAGAATATAGGGTGGACTGGATGTTTGGTGGTATAAAAATGTTGGAAAAAATGTGAAATTAAAATTATATAGGGTGATTAAAAAACTGTTATATGATGTGGACATAAATCATGTACAGGATGGTTGGTGTTGAATTATATTTATACAGCGTGATTAAAAAATTATTTCTTTTATAGCCCATAAGAAGTTGCATAAAGTCTGGAGAGGAATTAATGTTACACAGGGCGATAATATAAAATGTTAAAAATTAAATAATTTATGGGGTGGCCTACAAGGAGTTATATAGTATGGTTGAAATATAGGACGGATTTGACTCCGTAAATATGGGATGGATTCTACTCCGTCCTATAGTTTAAGAAGACAGCAAAAACAAATTTATGCTTGTCCGTGGGCAGTCGTATGTTAAATGAAAATGTATCGTTGGGTAATGCTGAGGCTTTCGATGTTACCTGGTTCTATCTATTAAGGTTATACATACAAAATAAAAAATAAAGAATGAAAAAAAAAAGTTAAAAATAAAACATTAAAAAATATATTACCGACTTCTACCTATAACTAAAAAGCTAAAAATAATTATAACAAAAAACAACTCTAGCAAATAAATAACACATTCAATGTTGGAAGGTACCTACCCAGGAAGTAAAAAATGTAAACATTAAAAAGTGCTCATTCTGTACAAATTAATTACCTACCAATCTAGTATATTTTCAAGCCGGTGCCAAGCAAATCTAAAATTCTTCATTGCGTAGTTATCTACTAATTCATCAAACTTGATTGTTGCTTGGCACCGACCTCAAAAATATACTAGATTGGTAGCCTACCAATGGTAGGTAATTAATTTGTACAGAATGAGCACCTTTTAATGTTTACATTTTTTTCTTCCTGGGTAGGTACCTAACAACATTGAATGTGTTATTTATTTGCTAGAGTTGTATTTTGTTATAATTATTTTTAGCTTTTTAGTTATAGGTAGAAGTCGGTTATATTTTTTTTAAATGTTTTTTTCCAAAACCGTTCAAGAAATTTGAATATTATAAACTGTATTCTACAAAGATATGTAGCGTGAAATGGCAGAAAATATTCCATTAGTTTATCGAAACGCAAATTTATGTCGGCGAACGGTTGTAGGTAGGTGTGTGCGTGCATGCATGTGATATTAGGTGGAACATGAGCAGTTGTATACATAGGATGGTTGAAATATAGGTTGGTATTGAATTAGTTACACAGGGTGGTTCTAAAAATATTGTATTGGGTGGCACATGAGTACTTGCGTATACAAGGTGGTTGAAATAAGAGTGGAGCAAAACTGTAGTTATACAGAGTGGATATTTGCATTATAAGACGAAGAATCATCACAGTTATACAAAAGGCTTTAAAAATTGTCAAAATCTGTTGAATATACAGGATGGTTGAATCAGAACTATAAAGTGGAATTGGCAAGGGGCACATAGCAAGAATGCAGGATGACAGATAGACCAAACGAATTATGGAGTGCAGACTTAGGCAAGATGCATACAGAAATAGAGAACGACTGTCAGTTAAATGGTCCGATGATATAAAACGTGTGTGAATACACAAATTGGATAAAAGTTTACTTAACCAGTTTCAGCATTCTCTATGCCAACTTGCTCTCATAACTTGAACAATATGTAGTTTATGGTTTAAATTATTGTTTGTATAAAATAATAGACATCGATCTATATTTTGGACTTCTATTTTGCTACTTTCGAATGGGTGTAGTATAGCTCAACTCATTTACGGAGAAAAAGACCTTTTGGTGACAAAATTAACAGTTGAACAAAACCGACGTCAACGTGTTCTAATGATAAACTGGACTAGTTGACATAAAATTCAACATTTTTTATCGATGCGTTTTTGTTTCTTATAAAAAAAAAACAGCAAAAAATCGGTAACAATTTAGTTTTTTATCGTTTACACAAAATCCACCGATAAAACCGTGTTTGCTACTATGGGCAATATTAAAGAAAAATGAAAAACCTACAAAAACCGAAATTTCAAAAAAATAAATAATGGCTTACATATTTTTTTATTTTATAGCTGAAACATTGTTATTAACTGAAACGATAGATCTTCTCATACCCAATCCATGTTCTAAAAATAAATACTGTAGCCCCAGTAGTTTTTGCAAAATTTCAGTCCTATGGAAGACATATTTTTTTGAACGGCCATATTACCTCACCGAATGACCCTATCATTATGAATAAACCACCGTTGGAAAGTAGAAGAGTTGATATAGACACCCCTCATCTCACTTTTCCAAAATTTAAAGTGTAAACCAAAGAGATTAATACTGTAGAGCACGTGAAGTAGCGAAATTCATGTATTATCAATAGAAAGAGAGAGAGAATAAGCGTGTCGTTCCTGATTGGTCAGTGTCAGTGGTGACGCCTACTATTGGTAGGGTACAGACATAGCAAGCGCTCCCTGTTATTGTCTTTCTCTTTCTACTGTTATTACACTGCCACTTACAATAACGCCCATACCTAATTCACTCTAGCGCTCCCTGTTATTGTCTTTCTCTTTCTACTGTTATTACACTGCCACTTACAATAACGCCCATACCTAATTCACTCTACGTATAAACCTCTTTGGTGTAAACACATACAAGTATTCAAAATAGTTGGCCATTCCTTAAAAAATTATTTGGACGAGTCCATTCGAAAAATAGCTAAGGGGTGGTACTATATCCTTATAACTAATAATCTTAATGCAAATTTAAATTTTACGGAGACACATATTTATATTTCTCAATATGGATTTATGTAATAAATTTAGCAAAATGGAATACCTAGACTCCATTTAGACAGACACTGATGATAATGATGGAGCAATCATTTTTAATATACTTATTTTAAATTTAAATAAAAGACGAAAATTTCCCTTCTCTATTCACTGATTTTTTTAAACATAAGTAAATAATAGTAGGTTCCTTTGTTTACACTTTCAGTACATTTCATATTTTATTATTATATAAAAATAAAAAGCTGATCCAAATTAATAATGGTTAACAGATGTTATTCTTCAATAAGTTAACAATGCAATTTTTATGTTGTTCATTTCAGATTCCTGTTAATTTTTTGTTAATAAATACTAATTAGGGACAAGTCAAATTTCTTTAGATATATAGGTTGTGTTAATACGCTTTTATTAAGTCGATGTGTACGTATGTATCTATCTATGTAACGGAAACTTTCAACGGAATTTTCACCAACTTAAAGAAGTCCAATTTAGTTGAAAATTGACACACGTGTCAAGGGCCGATGACAATACAATTCTTTAAGTTAAATTTTCCCTTTGTTGTTTTTTTGTCACTGTTCTTGACTAAATATAAATTCGTCTATTAACTACTGCCATCTAGTTGGCTCCGTCATTATCATTTGTGGCTAAATGGAGTGTAGGTATTCCATTTTGCTAAATTTCTTACATAAATCCATTATGCAAGAAATATAAATATGTGTCTGCTTAAAATTAAAATTTGCTTTAAGATTATTTATTATAAGAATATAGTACCACCCCTTAGCAATTTTTCGAATGGACTAGTCCAAATGTTTTCAATACTTATATGTATTTATACTTTAAATTTTGAAAAAGTGAGATAGGGGTCTCTAGACCAACTCTTCTACTTTCCAACGGTGGTTATTCATAATGATAGGGTAATGGATAATGATTGACTGAAATTTTGCAAAAACTACTGGGGCTACAGTATTTATTTTTAGAACATGAATTGGGTATGAGAAGATCTATAGTTTCAGTTAATAAGAATGTTTTTTTAGCTATAAAATAAAAAATATAAGCGATTATTTATTTTTTTGGAATTTCGGGTAAAGGTTACATTATCTATGAAACCAATTAACGAAGTTGAGCGTATAGTAGCTAATTTTGTAGGTTTTTCATTTCTCTTCAACATTGCCCTTAGTAGCAAATACGGTTTTATCGGTGTATTTTTTGTAAAAGGTAAAAAACTAAATTGTTATCGATTTTTCGCTGTTTTTTTGTTAAAAATGTTGAATTTTATGTCAATTAGTCATTAGAACCAGTTGATGTCGGTTTTGTTCTACTATTAATTTTGTCACGTAATTTCGTAAATGACCTGAGGTAGTATGATTTTATTGAAATATTCTGTAATTAGCAGAAGTATAAATGAGATATTAACATCAATGTTGATTTTGGTTTCATAAGTCTAAAAAATTATTGTTCGGATATGTCAGGAACTAATCTTTTCAAACAATGTTAAGTGAATCGTTTTTTTTTTGTCTTATATTAGAAACTTGAATAATTTTCCAAATTAAACATAAATTATTCAGCAATGAGTTGCGAATTACCATTGAAAATCGATTTTAGTACTCGTCACCTAGGGCGGAAAACTGATAAAATCGGAAGCTCTCTCCACTAAAAGTTTTGCAATTAACAGACTGTTTTATTGTGTACCTTTTGCAATAAATTAACATATATTCAAATGGAAATTCGTGTTAATGATTTCAGTAGCATAATATTTAGCAGTCACGATTAACACGGTAATACTCAAATACTTCCGAAACGTAGAAAATGTATAAAAGTGGACTTTGATTTACTTAATGTGATAGAACTATATTAATGATTAACTTTGGAATGTCCAAGGTGGTCGTAATATTTAAAAAGTATATTAAAGGGCACAGTCTTTAAGGAAAGGTCAACAAGATGCAGATCGCTAAGTTAAGGTCTGTCATAAGAAACAGTAAAAAGTTTTCAGAATAGTAAGTAATAGTAAAAAGCAGTAATAAAGAAGAAAAGAGCATTTAGAAGTAGTACGATTTTGGAAAACGAGAAAGGGGTAGGACGAAGTAGAATAAAGGCCCCCCAAATGCATCTGAGTGGTATGCTTTTTCAGTATTTATGGTGCTAAAACCAACCTTCAGTGACGTCAAGCCCCCTCCCACGAGATCATGCCCCCCCCCCAACGAGATCGATCAAGTCCCCCCCAAACGAGATCAAGTCACCAAATGCCAATCCTGGATCCGCTACTGTATACAGGACATTTCATTCGTGCGACATAGAATTAGTAACAATCGTTCCTCTTACATTCTCATAAAACAATTGACATCACTTTTTTAACTACATTAGTTTATAATATATATTTAAAAAAGAACCAATTTCAGCTGACATAAAATAAAAACCGTTTAGAAACCGTGTGCAATCAATCACTATTTTCAGATATATCTTCTTTTTTATCTGACTTAAGGTACAATTCAATTGAAAATTTAGCGTATTCTTATCTCTTTCTCTTTTTTTCTCCATCTCTCTTTCTCCCTCTCTAATTTTTATTCTTTGTCTATATTTTTCAAATATATTTACTTTTTTATTTGTTTTACTATTTTGACCACTTTCAATAAATGTAACACTAATTCACTCTATATTGTATCCACACTGTATATGCTTCTGTGTATTGGTCACCCCTATATATAACTTTTTGGTCTATCATTTTCTGAATAATTTTGAAAAAAATGGTAGTATAGCCCCTCACCTGAACATTACTGGAAAAATAAGGAGAAACCCCTAATATTCATTTTGGGGGGCAAATTATAGAATTAAATGGAAAATAAAAAATTATAATTGCTTCTAACGGGTCATCTAATAGATAAAATCACAGGGCTCATTATGACGAATACAAATATATTTTTTTAATTTTTTAAAATGAATATTTTAAAATATATTAAAAAATATTTTAAAAAAATTACCCATTCCCCCCGTTATTCCTCAAACTATAAGACCTAATTTTTTTTGTTTATTTGAAAAATATAAAAAAAATCCCTAATTCTATTATTTGGCCCCCAAATAATAGGATTAAACGGAAAATAAATTATTAAAAAACCCCCATAGTAATTTTAGGGACAAATTATACAATTAAATTACAAATATATCATATTTTAAAATCATTTGTTTAAAAGATATTAACAAAAATATTAAACGTCGACATAATTCCCAGTTTAGAAACTACACTATTTAAATTTTGAAAAATATATTTTATTTGTATTTTTTAATAATTTGAATAACAGATTTAATAGCTTATAATTTAAAACTTGACCTATTTTGCCCTTTATCTTCCAATCTAGAGAGCCTCAAAATTCAGACAGTAAATTACGAAAGACTTCTCTGAAAGTTTATTAATAAAATAAAACTAAAAAAATAATTTTTGGGGGCCAAATTAGAAAATTAAATAAATATGTATTCTGATAAAAATCAAGCGAATCCTGAAGCAGATAAAATACAAAGTATGTGTGGCAAATCAAAGTGTATATTTTAAAAGATATTAGGGTAAATATAAGAAAATGGGCTCATTCCCAGCTTGTCTGAAACTGGAATATTAGAATCATTAAGGTGGTACGGAACCCTAAGTATGCGAATCCAACTCGCACTTGACCAAATTATTTGCATATATTTTTCCTGTTTTCAGAAAAATAGTAAGTTTTACGTTATAGAAAAATATACGGAATCAAGCTGGAACATATCTTTTTATAATACAATTTATAATATTGAAATTTCTTGAGCGGTTTTAGAGATAACAATGAAGATTCATTGAAATTCGCTGAAATATATACGTTTTTTTCTGACTTTCTGGAAAACCGTAAATCTCATGTTATGGACAATTATTTGGGACCTTTCTGTAATGGTCCTTATTATAACGCAGTTTAAGTCATCAAAATTCCCTATTCCGACTTTGAATAATCACTCGTCATACATAAAAAAATTGCAGTCGAATTGATAACTTCCTCCTTTTTGGAAGTCGGTCAAAAACGGATATCATTCAGATAGGCCCAACATTTCAAAAAATTAAAAAAATCACATTTTTACTGAAATTGTTAAAGCTAAAAACCAAAGAATTTGTAAAAAATACTTTCCAATGTTCTTTAGAGGATCAAGTGCCACCCTTACAAATTAAACTTACTTCAAAAATGAATAAGATTGATAGCAAGATATAACCCTGTCTAACACCTTTTAAAATGTCGAAAGATTCTGTCTACAGTGTGTTATTACTTCAATTTGAGCCGATCGATCAAACATGCAAGTATACTGTGTTGTTGATCGTAGCATTTTTCTATCAGTTTCTTCAACAATAGGGCTAAGCTTTCTTCTTCATATTTAGTGGATATACTGGTATGTATTATATCGAGGAATGATATTCCTGCATGACTCAATACACTAATAAGTCTAAAATCATCATATCGTTTAGGGTTATGCTTCTCATTCAGTTGGGATATCATAGATTATGTTACACAGATAAGTAAGTTGTTTCATATTCACTTGTTTTAGAACTTCTGCATAAATGTTGTTATGTTTTGGACATCTACCTGTTTCATTGTGCTTAAGGCTTTCATTACTTCAGCCTCAAGTATTTCTGATCCGCTTAGTTGGTATATTGCTGCGGCTAGGTTATTCCTGTCAAAGAGAGTTGAGGCATAGTTCTTCTATTTTTATTTCAATTCCGTTTCATCCAGAATTGGTTTACGATGATCATTATGGAGGGTTGACAGCGAAGCCTTCTTTCCTGTTCCCGTAATTTGTTTTAGTTTCTTCTGAAAATGGAAAATATCATGAAGCCTATGCAAGCGTTCTGCCTCTTCGCATTCTTTGGTGATTCATGGTTCTTTCGCCACTTTTTTTCGATTAATTTCTTTATAATGGTCTTGATGATAGACCATGCATTCAGTTTTCCATTAGGTTCAGTAACACTTTTGTCATCCACGATTGATGATTTTTATCTTCTCATAACCTATTGTAGGTTCAGTAGCTGCTTAATGTTTGTTCTTAATTTCATTCAGATGTCATTGGGATTGTTCTCTCTTCTAGGGTCAGATATTAGACACAATTTGTTAATCCCTGTTTCAATGTTCGATTCATGTCTTTTTCTTAGTGTAGCCATTATCATTAGCCAAAAGGCTTAGAAGAAGTAAGGGGAACTTTAACTCTAATCATCCAAATTCAGTAAAAAGAGGTATCATTAAATCTCTATTTGACAAAGCAAAAACCAACTGTTCTAACATCAATAACTTCAATGAAGAAAAAACGTTTATAAAAAATGTACTTTCTGCCAATCATTACCCAAATAACTTTATTAATAACGAGTTAAACAAATTCGAATACCAAACAATCTCTCACAACCAACATCAAACTTCACCAAGCAATACTGACTCCCAAGATAATCACATTAATACAATAACTATACCATACATACAGGGTCTATCAGAAAGACTAAACAGAGTGGGAAACAAATATAATATCAAAACATCATTTAAAACAAGAAATACACTAAAATAAATTTTATCAAAAACCAAACCAAATAACACAACTCAAAATACAAAAAATTGCATTTATAAAATCCCTTGTGAATGTAATAAATTCTATATTGGAGAAACCTCTAGACCTCTGAATGTTCGAATAAACGAACACAAAAATTACATAAAAATACGACAATTTGAAAAATCTAAACGTTGCGAACATGCTTGGGACCTTGGTCATAAAATACAGTTTCAAAATTCAGTTATATTACACAAAGAAGAACACAACACCAAAACAAACTAAAAGAGTCTGCTTTAATTTTGTTAATTGAAAACGATTGTATCGCTACTACCTCCGTAGAATTCAGTCGTTCCTGGTTGCCGATGATTAAGGAAGAAATTGCTAATGGTCATGTCCTTGTGAACAACCCAATATCGGGATAGTTCATAAGGTTTTTCCTAGGTTTTCCTTTATGATTTTAATGCGATCACTGAATCAACAAAGTTCTATGGTCGCATTTATTATATTATAACAAAGTCGCACCTAGGAGCGCCACATAAAATTCTGAAGATCTCCCTTTCAAATTCTTCCAATTTGAAAGGAACTTTATGATTATATGATCTTTAGAAATTTCTGTGCTACCCTGTATATTACAAATAAAATTCTCTTAGTTATGTCAGAAATCATATAATACACATTGTCAAATATTTTAATTTACATCTTTGAATTGAGCCTTTTTTATCCATAGTTTCTTAGCCATTGACAACGGGGTCTGACCTAGACCCCGAAACGTTTGGAATAACAGCAATTTTTCTTTAATGTGGTGTTATTTCCCAAGAAGTACTTAGACATTACAAATAATGTGCCATAAATCAAAAGGCCATAATCCTGATATTGATTAATACTCACATGTTGCAACTTACCTCACTTGTCACAACATTGACATTACCCTTAATGTAATCTCCATAAGCGTTACTGATAGAATAAATAAACCTTGAATAAAACATCAATCCAGCCACGGCCATAAATCCTTTCATTAATATGTAAGAATTTCATGTTCCTTAACACACTTTTACTGGCCAACAACTTAAATTAGCGGATCCAAAAGTATTTTATCACGCGAATGCGACAAGTTGTAGTGAACTTGTGACCATGAACTTCGTTTGGAATAACAGCACGGAAATTTACATATAGATGTGTTTTCATTAATGTGGTGTAGAATATTCGATTTGCTCCCAAGAAGTACTAGTAGACAAATCGTCTGATATTGAGCGCATTGACGTACCGTATGCACTGCAAATAATGTGCCATACGTTAACTAATCAAAATGACAGACATGGCCATAATCCTGATATTAGCGACTGTGCCATCACATTAACAAAGATTCCTAGCGATATTTTGCTATGTTTTCCACTCGCAACTATGGTTTTTTTTTCCTAGCATGTTTATAAAATCAAAGATAATAAACTAATCTCAATGGTGTCAACAGGTCAATTGTAAAGTATGAAAAGACCAATGAAATGACAATCCGATTGGATCATTAGTAACAAGGAAAAACAAAAAATACCGAAAAATGTAGCATTTAAAAAAATCGTATTTTCGTCACTTTAGAAGCTGTAGAACTGGGCTTGTAGGAACTGATAGTAATTTACATCTATTTTATGTATCTACCGGTTTATTAGTTTTTAACAATTGTGATATAAGCGTACATTGTGCCCCCATGCGTCATATCAAATTTCAATTTTGAAAAAAGTTGTTGAAAGTAGAGGTGTCATTCTGCAAAGCCTCTATTCTCATTTTTCACTAAATGTCTGTGAAATATCTGAAAAATGTTAGCAAACATGACAAAAAAAGGGCGAACGCAGAATATCCAAGATAAACCTTGAATAAAACATCAATCACAGCCACGGCCATAAATCCTTTCATTAATATGTAGAAAGCGATTTCACCATCTGTCAGAGTGACAGTTACTATGTTCAGCAGTTTCCCTCAACAACCGTGTTCCCCCACTACTCACATTCATTCACCAAATTTTGGTCATTTTTGCTAACATTTTTCGTATATTTCACAGACATTTAATGAAAAATGAAAATAGAGGTGTTGTAGAATGATACTTTTACTTTCAACATCTCTATTTAAATTCCATGTCGCGGACACATCCAAGAATAAGACTAAGAACTTCAGATCGCAATTATTCAAAAACTAATGAACCGATTTTATCACGCGAATGCGTTCTACAACTTCAATAGTGATGGAGTTATGATAATATAAAGAAAACCGTTAAATTTTCCAGTATTTTTTGTTTTTCCCTGTTACTAAAGACTTCGATCCTGGGCTCATTTCATTGACCATGCTTTACAGTTCACTGTTGACACCATTGAGATTAGTTTATTATTTTCTTTGCAACGAAAAAAAAACGCACTTTTCTTGTTTCAATTATTAAAGTTGCGAGTGGAAAAACGTAGTACAAATTCATTATGAATCACCGCAACTGCAAAATTTGCTGTGAAATTTTTACGGAAATTTACATATATATGTGTAATTTGCACGAAAATATGTATTTACTGTTTGATAAATTTCCTAAGAGTGGAAGAATAATGGCTTATTGTTTGGTCGATTTGCTGCAAAAAGTAAATAAAACAAACTGAGAATAAGATGAATGATAGAAACGTTACCCTCCGAAATTTCTATTTATAGTCAGACAAATCGTCTGGTATTGAGCGCAGATTTTAAATGTAGATATTGACGTACCGTATGCACTGCTTAGTAATGGATTTATTATGGAACACAATCTCCATATTTACATTTAGCAATATCACTGAAACATAAGCGTACATAAAATATGACTTATAAACGTTAACTATATGCGTGAAAACAGAAGCACCAATGACAGACATGTAGTCATATAGAGCAATCAATAGAGCAAAAATTAACTGATAATGTGTAAAAAATACTATCAGGATAGCGACTGTGCCATCACATTAACAAAGATTCCTAGCGATATTTTGCTATGTTTTCCACTCGCAACTATGTTTTTTTTTTCCTAGCATGTTTATAAAATCAAAAATAATAAACTCATCTCAATGGTGTCAATAGGTCAATTGTAAAGCAAGAAAAGACCAATGAAATGAGCCCAAGCTCGATCCGATTGGATCATTAGTAACAGGGAAAAACAAAAAATACCGAAAAATGTAGCATTTAAAAAAAATCGTATTTTCGTCACTTTAGAAGCTGTAGAACTGGGCTTGTAGGAACTGATAGTAATTTACATCTATTTTATGTATGCCAAAACCAGGCGCTACCGGTTTATTAGTTTTTAACAATTGTGATATAAAGTTTTCTGTTCACTATTTTTACATTGTGCCCCCATGCGTCATAGATAATCAAATTTCAATTTTGAAAAAAGTTGTTGAAAGTAGAGGTGTCATTCTACAAAGCCTCTATTCTCATTTTTCACTAAATGTCTGTGAAATATCTGAAAAATGTTAGCAAACATGACAAAAAAATGGGCGAGCGTATGAATGTATCCAAGGACTGGGGGCACACGGTTGTTGAGGGGAAGCGTATAGTAATATATAGTAGAGGCACATACATAGATCGTTTTAATATTTAAAATCCTCACAATTAAGAATTTTTTTAATGACCGCTCTCCTTCGATGTTCCGTAAACCCAAAATCCACAAATTAAAGCAAAAATGTTTCCGAAAAACCATTTACATATAAATATATTAATAAACAAACAGTTCTCATTTAATATAATAAAATCGAACAAATCACTCTGTATAGAAGTTTTTTAGATTCTTTCATCATCTGTCAGAGTGACAGTTACTATCGATAATAATTATTGTTAGCAGTTCCCCTCAACAACTGTGTCCCCCCACTATTCGAACACATTCATATGCTCACCAAATTTTGGTCATTTTTGCTAACATTTTTCGTATATTTCACAGACATTTAATGAAAAATGAAAATAGAGGCGTTGTAGAATGATACCTTTACTTTCAACATCTCTATTCTGAATTGATATTTGACGATCCATGTCGCATGGCGACACACTCCAAGTATAATGGACTAAAAACTTTAGATCGCAATTATTCAAAAACCAACGAACCGATAGCGCCTGGTTTAGTCACTCATAAAGTAGATATCAATTACTATCAGTTCCCACAAGTCCAGTTCTACAACTTCGATAGTGACGGAGTTATGATAATATAAAAAAACCGCTAAATTTTCCAGTATTTTTTGTTTTTCCCTGTTACTAAAGATCTTATCAGATCGATCCTGGGCTCATTTCATTGGTATTTCCATGCTTTACAATTCACCTGTTGACACCATTGAGATTAGTTTATTATTTTTCATTTTATAAACATGCAACGAAAAAAAAACGCAATTTTCTTGTTTCATTTGTTTATAATAAAGTAAAAAACCATAGTTGCAAGTGGAAAAGATAGCAAAATATCACTACAAATCGTTCTTAATGTGATGGCACAGGCAGTATCCTGATAGTATTTTTTGCACGATAAAATCTCTATTGATTGGTCTAATAATGATGTATGTTGTTAAAACTATGCAGTTTCAAAAAATCATTTTGTGTTTAACCGACTTCAAAAAGAAGGAGGTGTATCTATGTTTTGTTTATGTTTGTTCAGCTGTTACTCGCAAACGGATTAAAGAATTTAAACCGTTTATACTGGATACTGTTCCGGCGATCTGGAAGTGGTCCAATATTTTTTTCTATAACATAGCTTGTACCGTTTTTTGGAAAATCCGGGAAAACTTTTCTACCGACTCCCTTGTACAGTAAGCTTTGGTGGAGGTGCTGGATTTAAAAGATGTAAATGTTTCTGTTGGGAACTTTGGGTACAATAAATTGAAAAGAAACTGGATAAGCTCCGGGGGATTCCTAAGTGGACCTATATTTTTTCAATAACGTAGTTTGTACCGTTTTTTAGAAAATCTGGAAAAACTTTTATTTTCATATACAGTAAACTTCGGTGAAGTTGCTGGTATTAAAAATATGGAAATATCTCTGTTCGGGACTTGGTAATAAATTAAAAAGAAGTTGGATTATTACCGGGAGACCCCAAAGTGGTACCATATTTTTTTCAATAACATACCTCTCTATAGAAAATCGGGAATAAGTTTTTTACCGAGTTTCTTATATAGTATGCTTTGGTGGTGGTGCTGGTAATAAAATATGAAAATGTTTCTGTGCGGAACTTGGGGTAAATGGAAAAGAAATTGAATTAATCAAATAAATGTCAGTTAATCAACTTGAAGGTGTATATCAAACGATTTTTTTAATAATAATTTTAAGAGAATAAGTTATTCTTCATAAACAGATTTGCATGGTTTAAAAAGTATACTGTAATCAGTCCATGTCACTTTTTTAACTGTAGTACCTTTATTTTTGTTATTAATATCTAAAATTGTTGTTATCAAAAGAAGTAATTAGAAATAAAAACTGCATTAATTGCACTACAAACTGTATAATAAGTATTTATATAAGTTTTCCAATTATATACTAGGTTTCAAAAAATATATAAATTTTGATTAAAAGTGAGGTACCTTTAATTTTTATAATATCTCAAATTGTAATCAAAGTTTATTAAAACTGAAAACTACATGCAATTATTCTGTATCACTAAAAATTGTAATAAATTGAAAGTAGACTGGAAATAAATGATAAACTTTTTGTTATACGTACAGTTGATTTATCAAATCACATCTAATTGGTCTGAATATTGTGACAATTAATGTTCCACTATACTGTGGTCTTCGGTATTTAATTTGTTCAAATTTAAGGACTTGGAAAATGAACATTTGAAGGTATGTACTCACAGCAATTGTATGGTACGTTCAAATATGTAGTTATAATTTTTAACATAAAAGCCCTTTAAAAATATTAACATTATATTAAATAATAAATTAATATTAAATGTAATATTTAAAACATTCATTAGTACCTACATTTTTCAAATATATTTTTAGATTTGAGACAAAAATTTCAGGAGTCTTAAACTAAGAAATAAAACGAAATAAAAACCTTCATTCTGGCATTACACAGTTAACGATTTCAGCTCGTAGGCAGAAAATGAAATCAACCAACTCTAAAGTTAGTATGAAGGTGTTATACCAACTATTACATGCCAAAACTACAAAACATAAGTACATATTAATAAACCTTCAGCCAAAATCTTCAGAATCAATATAATTTCATTAACTAAAATGAAACATATAGTAAGCAATGACTATTTCTGTTTTGTATGAAAAAAAATATAAAGAAATATAAGCACCTGCTGTTAATTAATGATAGATAAGTTATACTTACATTTGTTAAAAACTTTTGGCAGTGAATGAAGCTGAAATCTTGAACTTTACACATTGAATTTACAACTTATCTTTACCTTCGTGCTATAATAATCTTACACCAAACAATGTTCTGAAATGCCAAAATTCAAATCAAGGCGCCACATCAAAGTTAGTCATGAGTTCACGGCTGCCAGATTTAACTATTTGTCTTGAAATTACAATCAGTGCTTTAATTCACATCTTATTCAAATTATATGAAATTTATACAGTAAAAATTAAAAGAATCTTTAAATTAAAAGTATAACATTAAAATTAATAAAATATTATCAGAAATAAATTCATCAAATTGTAACATAATTCTTATTTTAGTTGACAAACCATATTTACAAAGCAATGAAAGTTGCAAACTTGCGAGAGCTCAATGAATGGCAATTATTATGTTAATATACATTTCCTGGGTTCTATTTCAACGATGTAGAATAACAGGAACGGGTCAAAATTTGTTACTTTTTAGTTTAATTTAGTTTGTCTTTTACAATTGAATCAATCCATCATACGATTTTCTCTACAAGGAATCTGGCGACACTGTGGCGTTGACAGTATGAACGTAAATATTTTTTTTATTATATTTTATTTAATGAATGAACCAATATTATGAATTAATATTAGCATTCTGCACTGCAGGTCATCAGTAGCTACTAAACAAAACAAAAATGAAGAAAATCGGTTGAGACACAGAGGAGAAAATGGTACCTAACCGTTTTACTTTTGCCTATTTATATATAGAGATTAGCATTGGCTGCACAACTTCCTTATAGAATTTACGATGTTTTTGAGATGATAGATTGTTTTATTTACCGGATCATAGTTTATAAGGAACTTGTAACGCTGAAGATATTTGATGCAATCGTAAGTGAAACGTTCCTAAGTAATTTCACTTAACAATAAAGAACGTCTAGAGGTACCTGTGGCCTAAGGTTCTAACGTTAATCTTCGGAACTACAAGCCAGGTGTCAATCACTTTCTTTTTCCATGGTGAACTTTGGATGGGTTGCCAATTGAATGAGTTGTAAATTTCGTTAGCAAATCTCCCCCAAATTTTAAACTGCTAGAGTTACATCGAAATAATGGAACCAACAAAAAGATTTGATAGAAAGTATTTAAACGATGCTGAGAAGACTATCCATGGCTGAACAACTTGCTCATATAATGTAAAATGCTTTCTAGGAGTCAGATTGCTTATTTATCGGGCCATGGTGTATAGGGAACTTGAATAGGACTAATTGAATCGTTTAAGATAACCGGTGCAGTGGTAGATGAAACTTTAGGAAGTAATTACACTAAATAACAAGCGTTTATATAAAAATAGTTGTTATTGAAAATAATCATTTTGATGATAAATAAATTTTTAAGATGTCAATAATTTATTTTCCTTACAGTGCAATATTCCGGTCAAGCACAATTTTTTACCGCACTAAAATAGTATCAAGATTGTACACAGGAAGACAGTATGAATCAACCGTTGTTCCCCTTTCCTGAGGAAACTCCTGGAAAGGTCTATGTTACTGAATTATACTTAGAGTCATTCGCAACTTGGAAGGGTTGATTTATATTCATCGTTGGTAATAAATCACCTTTGCACTTCAAGTCTTAATCTAATCTAACAGTTTTAAGAATTTCACTAAAGAAGGAGAGAGATAAAATTAAAACAGAACAATTCGTGTGTGATTAAACTTCATAAATCATCGCGAAAATGTCAGTTTCATAAAATTCTATCGATTTAATAGTAGAATAAAAATAGAATAATAACTAAAGATAATTCATGCAATTTGATATGGATGCTAGAACGTTTGTTTAAATTTATACGACTTGGTTTTCTTGAAAAACCAAATTAGCATAGAATGCATGATTCTCGTTTTTCTAGTATGTGAGTATTCAGTCCACTCTACTAGCGGAAAGGCTTTCATCATTTCAATTCAATCTGCATAATATGCGAATATAAATTGAACGCAAATAGCAGCTATTTATTCTATGTCGGAACTTATTCCTGAGTATGTAAACTTGAATGTAACTTTCCGGGAAAAATCAGTAAAATTGTTGCTTTGAAATTTTAGAACTTATTTTTAATATCACATAATTTAACAGAAACGATGTGGAAACTTTAACAGCATCCAAACTTTTCTAGAGGTTTCTTCTGGTTAGATTACGTGTTAGATAGGTTATGTAAGGATGCAAAACAGTTTCAAAATCATGGGATATCAAGACAATTGACAAACACCTGATAACTGACAGCATCAAGCAGTTTTGAGTGTGTGAACATTTTTCATATTTTTGTGGTTAGGGTTTGGCAGTATTTTTGTTGATATGTATCAATATTTTTAACCGACTTCAAAAAGAAGGAGGTGATTCTCGATTCGTCTGTATCTATGCTTTTTATGTTTGTTCAAAAATTACAAACGACTCAAGGAATTTCGACCGTTAATACTGGATCCTGTCCGGGATATTCCGAAGTGATTCCATATTTTTTCAATATCATAGCTTGTACCGTTTCTTAGAAAATCGGGGAACAAAAATTTAACGACTTTCTTATACAATAAAAATTGGTGGAGTTGCTGGAAAATTAAACTGTTCTGAACTTGGGGTAAATTTTAAATAAATTGAACTAATCAAAATAAATGTCAATTAATATGTATATACAGTGTGTACTGATAAATCAAATTATTTCTTTTTATTAATAATTTTAATAGAAAAAGTTATTCTTCATAAACAGATTTGCATGGTCTAAAACGTAAACAGTAACCATTCCATGTCACTTTTTTAACTGTAGACGAGGTTTGTCATCAAAGAGGAATATTGATTATAGATAGGGACGTTACCAAAAGAACGAAACAGGTTATTCAGAACAGGTTTGCACCAACTGTTCCGCGAAACTGTTCTTTGAAAAGAACTGAACCTGTTCATTAGAAGAGCGGATTCAATTGAAAGAGTCATAGCACAAAACAGTGTCATTTGACTTGAGGTTAAGTCGAAATATGAAACATTAATTTGTTTGTTGACATTATTATCTAATTCTTGAATTTTTAACCGACTTCCCAAAAAGGAGGAGGTTATCAATTCGTCGCGTATATTTTCGCTTTTTTTTGTATGTATGTTACCTGATTTCTTCTCCTGTGGTGCACCGTTTTGAATGAATATGGTCTTGTTTAATAGAGTATATATCCGGATTTCTATTGGTAAAGTGATAAAATTTGTGAATGAACACATGCGTGCATGGAAATCGACCAATATCCCTAATATTTTTTTTCTGCGACGTGCAACTTGCAGTTTTGCAGAAAATCGCCAAAAATTCCAAAATTCTTATCAAAAATTTTATCGAAATGACATAACGGACATTTCCTCATAAATATTTTAATTCCAACGTAATAGTGCCGTAATTTTAGGCACTGGAAGTTTTAATTGCGAATTTGAAAATTTTGAATGTACATCTCAAGCGTATAGATAGTAAAGCATAGTATTTTCGGCTCCTTAAATCAATGAGTACCAAGCTCGTTTTGTTTGTATACCAGGCAAATACCTATTTAAATGCAAATTTTTCCATTTTGCGAAGACCTTGCTTTTGGTTGTCACATTCTCCCGGCCTAACAGAAAATTCAGTGACAACACATCAAACTTTAAACTGCTATTTGGTGCGTTTATAGACAGGATGTTTAGTTATAGCAAACAAAATCACAAAGTAAAGTGATAGAAGGAGTTGCATTTATATGAAGATTGAAATATAGGACGGACTAGAATGATAGTGGTCCGTAGGCAGCCGTATATACAGGATGGTTGGAATATAGGGTGGACTGGACGTTTGGTAGTATAAAAATGTTGGAAAAAATGTGAAATTAAAATTCTATAGGGTGATTAAAAAACTGTTATATAATGTGGACATAAGCAAATCATATACAGGATGGTTGAAATATATGCTGGAGTTGAATTATATTTATACAGTGTTATTAAAAAATTATTTTATAGCCCATAAGAAGTTGCATAAAGTGTGGAGAGGAATTAATGTTACACAGGAGGATAATATAAAATGTAAAAAAATGAACTAATTTATGGGCTAGCCCACAAGGAGTTATATACTATGGTTGAAATATAGGACGGATTTGACTCCGTAAATATAGGATGGATTCTACTCCGTCCTATAGAAAGCAGCTATCAAATTTATGCTTGTCCGTGGACAGTCGTACCTACAGGATGGTTGGTACATAGGTTGGAGTGGAATTATCTATAGTTATACAGGGTTGTCAAAAAAAGTTGAAAAAATGTTACATGGCGTAGTCCATAAGGCCTAAATATATTTTGGGCTTATTAAGTCAACGCTTACTAGTACATTTTGTTCGTAAAGATTTACCTGTCAATTTAAATGAGAAAGTATCATAGTGTAATGTTGAGGCTTTCGATGTTACCTGGTTCTGTCTATTAAGGTTATACATACAAAATAAAAAAAAAAGAGTGAAAACTACCTGAGTTCAAAAATACTAAAAAGTTGAAAATAAAACATTTTTTAAAAAATATAACCGACTTAACACATTCAATGTTATTAGGTACCTACCTAGGAAGTAAAAAATGTAAACATTTAAAGGTGCTCATTCTGTACAAATTAATTACCTACCAATCTAGTATATTTTTGAAGTCGGTGCCAAGCAACAATCAAATTTGATGAAGTAGTAGATAAGTACGCAATGAAGGATTTTAGATTTGCTTGGCACCGGCTTTAAAATATACTAGATTGGTAGGTAATTAATTTGTACAGAATCAGCACCTCTTAATGTTTACATTTTTTACTTCCTGGGTAGGTACCTAACAACATTGAATGTGCTATTTATTTGCTAGAGTTGTATTTTTAGCTTTTTAGTTATAGGTAGAAGTCGGTTATATATATATATATATATATATGTTTTAGTTGGTTTCCGGGAATTCATCCGCGTAGTTGATAACTGATCCCTGACGGGATCGATGGTAAAATGACGACGTTTCGACAGAGTCACATCTGCCCTCTTCAGGTCGGTTCGCATAATTCTCGTAGCCTTCTGCTTTCGCTTCTAGTTACTCGAATACTAAGATTTTCTGAAGCGAGCGCGCTGTTATATAGTCGCGGCTCGGCGCCGATCGGTTGACACCGTGAACGGCTGCGTGTGATTGGCCCTTGGCGCTCAGTGGGCACGGCTCCATCCTGCTGATTTGTTATTTCCGGTTGAGTTGTTATTGGACGGGTACGGGCCGGTACGGTGTTTAATAGGATTTTCCAACAATTCGATAAGTTCTGAATTTCATTGCGTGCGTTTAGACTGTGAGGTCTCTTCGCTATTTCAATTGCCTCTCTTACGAGTGTTGATTTCGGGTGTTCTATATTTGCCAGTACTCTGGTGTTCTCAAAGTCTATTCGGTGTGACATCGTGGTGGCGTGTTCCGCAATGGATGTTGTTTTTTCCTGCTTTCTTACAGCGTTCTGGTGTTCATCACGTCTAGCTTGAATTCTTCTATTAGTTTGCTATAGCTATAAAATAATCGACAATTAAAGTGGAAATTAAACACATAAAACTCACAAGATCTTCTCTGACATAATAAATACAATTTGAATATAATCAATAAAATTTCAAAATAATCAACAATACAACTGATAACGTTAAACATTTTCAAATTTATATTTTACTCAGATGTTAATGCCACTGACAACGAAATCAGATTAAGACTTTGAAAAATTTTGATTTTTTTCTTAAGTATGGTGATATTTCCCGATGAATCAATAAAAAGAAACTAGAAGATGCCACAAATAAGGTTCAGAAAACAATATATATCTTTTTAACCATGCCTATCGAAAGGAGCAATACACAGAGGCAGAGAAGCAAATAGAATAATGAATAAAGCTCAAATTAAGTTGAGCATTTATACTACCTGTATCTATTTTCAATTCGGGTTTAGTTTTATTCGAATTAATAAATTGTTCTATTTATCACTTATCAAAATTTCAGCCTTTCTGATAACTATTTCTGTAAGATTTTATTAAAAGACATAACCTGGACTGTCCTTGTGAAGTTAAATAAAACACTGAGAAAAAAATGTGCCGATGGATCTGTGTTCTAGAATATTCCACCAATCGAAACAATGGAACTCCTGATGTTGGACATAACACTTAAATGTTACAAGTCATAAAGATAAGATAAGATAAGATAAGAAACATAATTAAATGCAGAATGCCGCCCAAAAACAATAGCCTACTCCAAATAGACCTAAGCTGGTCAAATGGCAAGAGACAAGGATGAAAAATGGTCAAGTACAAACCTAATATGAAGGCCTCATTTGTGGTATTATAAACATATTTTAGTTATCTAAATCATTTTACCGTTTTTAGTAACAGAGTGTAAGCCAAATACAAGTTCTACGTTTACAATTTTATACAGTTTCTTAACCTTTAATATGGTTTCATAAGCCACCTGGTAGAGCAAATTTGTTTTATCAAAAATACGGATCATCTTTGAAATTAAAGATTATAAATCAAAACGTAAAACAGCGCAACCGAAGGGATTATTTTGAACGTAAAGACTGTAATTATATTACGATGAGTGCTGACCCGTGAGTTATAGTTGACCATAATTCCTAAGGGTCGGGAATGAAGCCTAACAGAAAATCGTTTCCAGGAAATTATTGTAAAACACGTGCATAGAGGAAATTTATTTTGTGGAAAACCATATCTACAGCACGCACTGATATTCAGTAGAAAAACAGGATTTTTAAAACTCTTATTTACTTTGACTTGAGTGTATTGCCAAATCTTAACTTTGACATTGTGCATAATTTACAATACTTGGTTTAATTCATCATTTAAAACTACCCTTTTACTTTGTTTATTCAAACTAACCACGAAAATACATGAACAATAACAAATCAAAGATCAATCAGTACATCTCTACTCAAAATCGGGCTGCTTAACCTTGCCCTCCGTTAGATCTGATCGTTCCATATCTATTAAGTCACATTTGTCCGATTTGTCATATCGCTAAATTCCGAATATGTGTATAATTTATTTTGCTGATAAAAAAAATGTATTGCTCCTATCGTTTCCGATCGGAGAAACAATGACATAGCTATATCTCAGCAACTAATAGAGATTTCAAATTGTTCTTGGTGTCTAATTTTATTGCTAATTTCTTACCCAAAAAATTTTTTTTTAATTAACCCCTCCCTAGGGACACTGTTTCTTTCTTTTATTGCTCCTAATAAATGTTTTGTAGCAGCAATAAATTATCAATAAATGAGCAATAAAATATGGCCATATTCCGAATTTGGCGATGTGAATTGTCTGATGTGGCGTATAGACATGATCGTTCCGATTGGACGAATCTTTCTACCTTGGTGTGGGATCAGTGGATGAAGCTACAAAACCTTCATTTTGAATCTTGGTTTAATGACCTCTGTAGGCACCTTCATATGCCACTTTGGTGATTTACCCTTGCTCCTGAGTGGATTAAATAATCAGACTCTCTCTCTATCCTTGATGTGACAAAAAAGATACCTTATAAATACTCTCTTCAAGGTGTCATTCCTTTATACGCAAGACAATATATATTATATATTGTTTCTGGTTAGGGAACCTTAATCAGTTGCGCTTACCACAATTGAATGTCCTCTCGAACACTTCTTTATGCATTTGATGCATTTTGTTAAATTTGAAGACGCGAGATGTATGACCGACATCTAGGATTTTCGAAAGAATCAGCACACAGAGATTCCGAATCTGGAGCCGTTCCGTGTAATTGCTGTTCTCCCTTAACTCCTAGGACAGAATGTCACGATAAAATTTTCAGGTTACTTCACCTGTCTTTCGAAAATCCTAGATGTCGGTCATACATCTCGCGTCTTCATACCTTATAAATGCTTGTATTTCTTATAACGAGAATATTCATTTGATAAATTAGCTGGTCAAGAAGATGCGTCTGAATAAATAACTTTGTTATATATTTGCTACTAACTTTTTGAGAGTTTTCAATCCATTGAACCTTCTTTAGTTGCGTTCTCGTCAACTGATTAAAATCTCTAATAATTATTTATTTATTTAATAATTTATCGGCGAAATAAATTACGACATTTAGTTTCAGGAAGTCGCAATTCATTTCGTAATAACATATTTTTTAAATTGCATTTAATGTTATAATTTGCCCCTCCCCTCCATTTCATATTAAGATTTATACTTAGTTTTTCCTATAAAGCTTGAATGAGGTCATATAATACTATTTTTTAATTCCAGGCTTCATATTTTCGGATAAAGGGGTGAATGAGTCCAATTTTGTATATTGTCGTTAATATTTTTTTAACAAATTAATTTAAAAATATGAAAAATATATATTTGCATTCCTCATAACGAGCCCATGCAGTTGGCGTATTACTTAATGCGCTTGAATAAATAATATATATATATATATATATATATATATATATATATATTTCATTTAAAGTTATAATTTGCCACCAAAATTAATTTGGGATTTTTCCCAAAAGTTTGAATGTGGTGCAATATTTTTTTTTCGAAATTTTAGGATTATAAGCTTCTAAGATCAAAGGGGGAAAGTGTCGATTTTAAACAAATTATTTTAAAAATGTGAAATAATTTGTATTCCTTATTTTCGCTTTATTTTTCCTGTAAACTCTGGGTAAAGTTCACATAACTTTTTTTATGGTGAGGCTGGAGCAATAAACATCAGCCAATACAAAAAATTATGTGAACTCCAGAAAGGAGGAGGTTATCAATTCGTCGGCACCTTTTTTTGTGTATGCTCAGTTATTATTCAAAAACGGCTTGGTAAATTTTGATGATTTAAACTACATTATATTAAGGAGTATTACAGAAAGGTACCATACAATTTGCTATAACGTGAGATTTACCGTTTTCCAGAAAATCAGAAAAAACAGTAATTAAGGGACTATATTTCAATAAATTTCAGTGAATCCTCACTGTTTTCTGTAAGACGGCTGAATCAATTTAAATATTTTAAATTGAATTCTACAGAAATATATTCCAGTGTATCAAAAATGTGTAATATAAATATAAGCAGGAAATCTGAATTATAGGGAGGGGTTTAATATAGTTATCGAGATGGTTTTAGAAGCAGTTACATATACTAGGTAGTGGAAAAAAATGGTAGAGTAAAATTATAGTTATAAATGTGCTTCAAAAATCTGAAAAATTTTGTTATATAGAGTAGACCATGAGTAATTGCATAAATAGAATACTTGACATATAGGGCATAGTACAGTAGTACAGCTATCCAAATATAGTTTAAACAATAGAAAAATAGAAACAGGCATTAGTGTAGAGAGGATTTATACTTATTCATGGTGGTTTTAAAAGATATCAAGGCGGTTGCAATAACGCGTGGAGTTAAATTATAGTTGTACAGAGTGGTTCAGTAAATAATAGACAAATAGGTAATATTGACTGACCAATACACAGAAGTCTATTCAGAGTGGTAGCAATATACAGTGAATTCGAGTTACACTTATAGAACGTGGTGAAAATAATAAAACAAATAAAAAAGTTTAACAATATGTGGGAAATATAGAAAAATAATGCGAATTAGAGAAAGTGGGAGAGATAATAATGCGCTAAAATAATCAATAGAATTGTACCTTAAATCGGACAAAAAAGAACGGTTTTTATAAGTCAGTTCCTTCTGAACTTCTGAAATATACATTATTGCCTCCTGAAGTTGAATTTATAGTCAGATTTGCTCCATCACCGTTCTGTTCTTCGTAAATCGCTGAAAACCTTCAGAAAATAGCTAAAGACCTTCAGAAAAATAGAGAATTTTAAGAATTGAAGAGTGATGGAGCAAAACTGACTATATGGATCCGAGTTCAGGAGGCAAAAATAGTACCCGAAAACCATAGGTCACATGTAAAGTTCTGATAACTTTTTTTTGTTGGCTGGTGTAACCCATCTTGATGACTCCTATTAATATTGGAAATTTCAGTCATTTTTGATATCCACAAACGTACTTTTAAGAGAATAGTTTTTTTGGTGAGCGTTTTGTTTCTTCGGTGAATTAGTTTTTATTAAGGTAATAAACTTCGAGCGAATTCCTCTATTAGAAATGTCAAATTAAACGTTGTACTACTATAAAACGGTATTTAGAATAAGTTTTTCAGTATACTTTGCAACTTGATAAAGTTACTGTGTACCGAAATAGTATCGGTGTACAAAATAAGCAGGTAGATATATCGGAGCATTTTTTATTTTTTGTATTTCGCACGTTTTAACAAAATTATTTAAAACACTTACCGTATGGCGTGAAGACATTAAGATAGAGACAATCTTCCCGTTGAGTAATGTTCAATGGAAACTTCGAGATAAGTTGGAAGAACACTTTTTCAGACTCTTTGTAATCGTCTTGGGTTTGCAGACAGGAAGGTGGGAAATCGGTGTCTTGCTTCGGAGTATCCCATCTGGGTAGGGGATCAATCACCGGCGGAGCAAATCTTAACTCCTCCAAAGGCGGCTGAGCATACGGAATACCGTAATAGGCGATGATTTTTTGAATTCTCTGTTTAGATAATTCAACTCCGATAATTTCCCCTTGCTTGGGTATGTTAATTGTTCGAGACTTGGGTTCACGACCGCAAACCGATGTTAAAAAAATTGTATAAACGACACAAACACGTAATGTATACATTTCCTGAGAAAATCACGGCTCACGTGCGTTTCATGCTATGCTGGGGTTGAAACTGCAGGTTGAATTCAACCGCGTTATGTTTGTTGCGTGATGAATTTTCTGCCGTTAGGGCTGTGCGATCAATTCAGAAAATTTCCTTCAAATAGGTCAGATCTTAACTACTTTGTTTTCTGGAAGGAATGACAAAAATAATGAAACGTAACTTCTATCGATTTTGCCAAATATGTTCATGTTAGAAATGTCCGAAATTTCAATCGTCTCTTTTGTCGACAGATCATACAGATGATAGTTAAAATTATGAGTATATATTAGGCATGTAACGAATATTCGCATTCGCATTAGCGAATATTCGTGTGTTTGAAAATATTCGTATTCGTATTCGCGGTTATACATGCGATTTTTTTGCGAATGTGTTTGACAATAAAAAACGAAAATCTATATATAAATAGGCAAAGACAAAAGGGTTAGGTACCATTTTTTCCTCTGTCTCTCTACCGATTTCTTTTTTTTTTTTGGTTTTGTTTACTAGCAATTTACGACCTTCAGTGCAGAATGCTAAAATTTATTTACAATATTGGTTCATTCATTAGATAAAATATAATTTGTTCAAGTGCGAGTTGGACTCGCAACTAAGGATTCCGTACCACCTTCAAGATTCAAATATTCCAGTTTCAGACAAACAGGGAATGAGTGCATTTTCTTATATTTACCCTAAAATCTTTTAAAGGAAGGGTTTTAAATTTATAAAAAATATACACTTTCCTTTTCCACACATAGACTTTTTATTTTATCTGTTTCAGGATTCGCCTTTTTCAAAGAATACATATGTATTTAATTTTCTAATTTGGTCCCCAAAAATTAGCATTAGAGTTTTGTTTTACTAATAAACTTTCAGGGAAGATAAAGGCAAAATAGATCAATTATAAATTATTAAATCTGTTATTCAAATTATTTAAAAATGAAATAAAATATATTTTTCAAAATTAAACTTTAAATTTTTTTATATTTTTCTTAATATCTTTTAATTAATTTATTTTAAAAATATGAAAACAATATATATGTTTTCGTCATTTGATATGTAACATGGTGCGTTAGAAACAATTTTAATTTCATATTTTCCATTTAATTCTGTAATTTGACCCCAAAATTAAAAGTAGAGGTTTTTCCTTATTTTTCCAGTAAACTTCAGGTCAGACCCTATACCTCTAATTTTTTTCTAAACTTTACGTTTTATAGTTTCGGTGATAAGGGGGGAGGGTAAATTTTGGTATATTTTCGTTAATATCTTTTTAACTATTTTTTTATTAAATATGAAAAAAATATATTTGTGTTGTTCAGAATAGGACCTTTCATTTGATGTATTACATGATGCGCTTGAAAAAAATGTTATTTTTAAATTTTCATTTAATTCCATAATTTGCCCCCCAAAATTAATATTAATGGTTTCACCCTATTTTTTTCAAAATTTTAGGCTCAGTAGTTTCGGAGATCAGGGGGGGAACGGTCGATTTTTTAGTTTTCCCCCAGAAGTACCCCTAAAATCAAAATTTCTTCTTTTACCAAATTTCAACTTCTTCCGTCCAGTAGTTTAGGAGAAAATTGCTGTGATGTGACAGAGGCAGAAATCTGGAGTGATATTATAAGGATATCCCTATATTGTATATACGGAACCCTAATAATAATAAAAAAAATTATTTACGTCTATACAGTCTATGCCAAACAGATAACGGTAACAGTGTCGCCAAATTGCTTGGAAATAAAATCGTATGATGGATTGACTCGAATGTGAAAGACCAATTAAATTATACTAAAGGCTGCCCTAAACGTAGCAGAAAATTTGCCATACTTGTTTGTACATACAAATAATGTTCGTCACCTATACTGTCATACAAACATCCAACAAGTTTTCTAAAATATGTCATGTTTGAAAGTTATGTTTGTACAATCAAGTTTAAGTAAGAAAAATTAACTGCAACATGTATGAATTGATTTTATGAAAATGCATTTGTTTGCACAAACATATGGCATCACTACATGCTACAACATCTTTATAATTTAGTTTAGGCAAATACGTTTGTGCATACCGTGAAAGACGTGTAGTTCAAGGGAATGTTTGCGCAAATAAAGCATTCAAACCCAAATTTTTAAATCTGCGGCGTTTGATTTTTTGTTTGTACGATACGTTTGTTCACACAACTAGCAGCGTCTAGGGATAGGAGACGAGTAAACACATTTAGTTTAAAGAGTAGTGAGTTTCGTATGACATTAAAATAAAATGAGTGACTTAAGAAATTATTCTAAACAATTCATAACCGAATTTCTTGAATTGTACAGAGTTTCCTTGTTTGTCGAAAATAAAAGCTAAAGAATATAGTAAAAAACATGTTTCAGGAATAAGTATTCATAAGGACTGTGGTGATATGGCACAACTGAATTTCAAATCCTGGTAAGATCTTCCTGTAGCCAGAAAACGTAATGTTACAGTTAGCCTTTCCTCGGTACTAATTGGTTCTCCCATTGTATACGATTTTTTAATTTGTGAGTCGATACATTTCAAAATCATGTTAAATTGATTATCATCCATACGTAAATAATTTTTCAAATGTGACTTTTCAGAAACTCGTAATTCGGTTAGTAAATTCATATCTGCAAACTGCCCTCTCTTCGTGTACCAATAGCTGCACATTTTCTTTTCCTATACATATCTACAGGCGATTTGTATGCACGTCTAGGCAGCACACTTGTGTATGATACATCTTATTAAAAACATCTCGAAGAGATATTTGGCAGTTGCACTACACCTTCATACATAGTTGAAGAAACATGTCACACAATCTTATTAGTGAAAACAAATCGTTACGTCTAAACTACCTATTTTGTATTTTGAACAAGTTTGACTAGAATGTTTAAATCAAATACCTACACGTTCAAATAAGTGTGTGCAAACTTATAGAAATTTGTATCGGGTATCAACAAAACGAACTGTGTAGGACACACACTTGTACAATTAAACTGTTTGTACAAACAAGTTTCAACAACTTGAAGGTACGTTTAGGGGCCGCTTTAGTAACAAATTTTGATCCGTTCCCTAAGTTATTGTACATCGTCATGCTGTTGAAATAGAACCCAGGAAAATTTATATTACACAATAATGGACATTCATTGGGCTCTGGCAAATTTGCAACTTTCATTGCTTCGTAAATATGATTTGTCAACTAAAATAAGAATTATGTTGCAATTGATGAATTTATTTCCGACAATATTTTATTAATTTTATTGTTATATTTCCAATTTAAACATTCTTTTAATTTTTACAGAATAAATTTCATAAAATTTGAATAAGAATACAAAAAATGTGAATTAATGCACTGATTGTAATATTACAGACAAATAGTTAGATCTGGCAGCCCTGAACTCACAGCTATCTTTGATGTAGCGCCTTGATTTGACTTTTGACATTTCAGAATATTGTTTGGTGTAAAATTATTATAGCACGATGGTAAAGGTAAGTTGTAAATTCAATGTGTAAAATTCCATATTTCACCTTCATTCACTGCGAACAGTTTTTAACAAATGTGAGTATTACTTAGTTATCATTAATTAACAGCAGGTGCTTATATTTCTTTATATTTTGCATATAAAACAGAAATAGTTATTGCTTACTATGTGTTTCATTTAAGTTAATGAAATTATAATGAATCTTAAGATTTTGGTTGAAGGTTTATTAATATGTAATTATATTTTGTAGTTATTTGGAACAACTACTACTAACTTTTGAGTTAGTTGATTTCATTTTCTGCTTACGAGCTGAAATCGTTAACTGTAAAATGCCAGAATGAAACTAAAATGCCAGTCACTCACAGATCAACAAATATTTTTGAAAAATGTTGGTATTAACTAATGTTTTTAATATTACATTTAATATTAATTTATTATTTCACATAATGTTAATATGTTATGAAGGGATTTATTTTTTCATGTTAAAAATTATAACTAAATATTTGAATATATTTCTTTTAATTATTTTTAGGTAGTTACTGTTTTGTGTTCATACATTTTATCTAATTGGCAATCTAGTAATTATTACATGGTTCCATTCCTGCCAAATCCTGGTTTTATAATAAGGAACTGACATTTACCTAATAAATATGTCATTGACAATTTAACGATGTGTATTTAAAATATAAAACTATTATGTAATTATATATGGAAAAAGTGTTGCCTGCTGTTAAATCATGTGAAGACTATCTTTGATACTTCAGCATCAAGCGTTGTTTATTGTTCAGTAGAAAAATAGTCAATGTAGTAGATCAGTATCGATTTTTCAGACAAGTAGCGGTAACTTTTGTTTTAAATATTCTGTAAGATTTTGTTGTGAATTTATTTATTTTATCGCTACTTTAATTGGCAATCTTCCGAAAGTGTGGTGTAACAAATTGACAGTCAGTGGACAACAGAAAATATATTAAAGATTGTAGTTTTTATGAGGTTGTTAACATATATATTTTATTTTAGAACTCGATTGAAACTGCAAATGACGAAATTTTTTAGGTTACAAAGTGCAATCCCACCCTAAACTGGAGGGGGGCTCACGCATTTTTCAAAATTATTTGGAATACCTATATTTGGTTGAAATCTCATATATATATATATATATATATATATATATATATATATATATATATACAGTTATGGGCAAATGTGTGGAACCAAGTAAATATCTCTGGAATTATTAGAGATATCAAAATGAAATTTGGAAGGTGGATACTGCAGTAGATTGCCTATTTGTTTCCAATTTTTTTTACAATTTTGAACTTCCTTTTTTACCGGAATTAATGTCGATTTTAAAATTTGCAATGAAACACCCTGTATAGTATTTTAGTTTCTGATGAAACTTTTTATTGCGAATACAAAAATATCGGGTTTGATATTGTTTACTTCAAAACCTACCGAGATATTAACAGAGAAGTAACTAAGGAAAGGAAAAATTTGATGGTAGCTAAACTCGGTTCAGATTTCATTTACGCCAAATATAAACAAACCGCTCGGTAAGGATTTGTATTTCTATTGGCCAATCGGTGGCATTAAAAGTCACAGCCAACAGCACTGCTTGTTCCATAGTCGAATACACGTGCGTTTGTTTAAATCAGGCGCAAATTAAATCTGAATCAAGTTTAGTAGTCCATGAAATTCATTGCAGAAGTGACAGTAGTTGTCAAAATAAGTTATTAGTTTTTTTATTTGAACGTAAAAAGATTGTATTGTTTTAATTTGATCGTAAAATGGCCGAATTAAGTGAAAGAGAAAGAATAGAAATATTAATGATGATTGGGTATGGGGGGAGGAAAGGGACGCATCAAGAAGTTTGTGACCTTTTTAACATTGTTCATCCGAATACACAAATATCCCGTTCAGTAGTGACGAAAACTACGAAGGTACGACACAAGTGGAACAGTTAGCAATTTACCAAAAAGTGGACGGTTAAAAAGTGCAAGTAATGAAGGTATAGCTCAAAATGTTGCTATATCTTTGGAAGAAAATCCTCACTTATCCTACCGACCTCGCCAATATGCATGGAATTAGCCGTCGTTCAGTAGGAAGGATATTAAGGCGAGAAAAATATCATCCATACAAAATTCGCCTCGTTCAAAAACTCTCCGAAGACGATTTCGACAGACGTTTGCAATTTTGTGAAACGATGAAGGATAGTTGTAACCGTGATAATAATTTTATAAGAAATGTGGTGCTTTCAGACGAGGCTACATTTTGTTTAAATGGTACGGTTAATCGACATAACTGCCGCTACTGGTCACAAAGTAATCCTAATTGGGTACAAGAGGCTCATACACAACATCCCCAAAATTGAACGTTGGGCCGGCATTTAAAACAACAAAATCGTGGGACCCTTCTTTCTACAAGAAACTTTAAACGGAAATTTTCTTAATATAGTTATAAAAGTGTGTTTAATACTCTTGGCACTAAAAATAAATATTTACTTATAGGTTTGATTTCACATTTAAATAAGCATCAATTGTCGACAAGATTCTACTGGAAATAATAAAAAAAATTCTATTGTATTCTTCTTTATAACTATATATGTTTACATTGTTAGTCAATCAACACTTACCCAAAAAACGCTTCTCACAACATCCTCCTTTTTAATGTAGTCTTATATCAGTGGCGGCTGGTGGGTTATGAAACTGGTGATGGACTTTACTGGTCAAATTTTGGGATTCAAAGATGCAACAAAACAAACCATAGCTTTGCTAATAGTGCATTTATTTTTTATAGATTAAAATATTCGTCGAATGGAAATCTTCAATGACCTTTTTATTAGTCTGGCATTGATTGAATATATATTTTTTAATACTAAGCACAGAAAGCGCATTTAGCCAGTCCTGAGACATCGTATTTATAATAAACGTTTTAATCCTTCACCCCGATTTCCGTCCAATTGATTCCCCGCCATAAATAATGGAAGGAAAACAAAATAATGTATTGATGAGATCACATCCACACAACCATTTATTTTTATTATAAATTTCAACTTTAAAACTTCGTGTAAATACTTTATTTTTCATTTTACACTCTTGTTTTCAATTAAGATATGGCTTAGATGGACAAGCCAATTTTATATCTAATTTGTTTTGAAACGATTTATTATTGTTTTTAATATAGTCAATGTTAAAGTTGATACTCATTTTCACAATTATGTAAACCGCTCGGTGTCTCCGTGCGGCGTACGAGAATCAGCCCATGACTCCATATAGTTTGCATTAACTATCTTCTCACGCGCTAAGCTTGTTATATTGTATCTCATAGAAGCTATATGAGTTTCACCGTGCGCTAGCCGAAGTGCACTTTAAAGCGAATATAAGTCTTGATACAAGTTTGGATTAGAGCTTAAATTGTTTTTTGATAAATTCGTTGGTGTTGAAATGATATTTATTAAATATTTTGTGTTGACTTTTAACCTTAGTAAATTTGGTGGTTCAGCGCACGGGTGCAGTTAAGGGACAGCCGCCCGTGGTCTATATGTTAATCCAGGGTCTCAGCTACCTCCACACCAAATTTCATTAAAATCTGTCCAGCCATTTATTTATATATCATACTTTATTTGAAAGTAGCAGTTACAGACTCATTCCTAAACTTACATAAGTGTGGGCAAGGTACATTTCGTAAGACCCTCTGATGTTGCAATAAGGGAATACAAGTTAAAAAATCATTTGAAACTAAGGCGTGAAACACATGACGTTACGCGCCCTGCGGTAACATCAAATAACGTTTTCGGGCATTTAAAAAAATAATATTAAATCATAATTTTGGATACATTTAAGATTTTATTTTCAAAAAGGATATTTTAATGGTAATCACTTTTGGAATACCCCTATTGATGAAGAATCCGTACGGGGAAATTTAACAATTCTTCTCAAAGACAATGTGACGGCTCGTTCAGTATTGACTGCCAACTGGTTTCTAGCAAAGTACCTCATTCCAGCGTTAAACTCTGTGCCCTTTTCGCCAAATCGTGCTCCGAGCGACTTCTGTTTCCCAAGGTGATATCTGCATAAGAAAGAACAAGATTTGAATCTGTTGAAGATGTGAAAGAGAAAATGGCACACGTTCTGGACCTGACAGAAGACTTCCAGCAAATGAAAGATTCGCGTGAATGGTTGTAGGAATAGTAAATATTAAGTGTTATGTATGAATTCAAAATAAATGTTTTATAGCATCAGTTTCTTCATTTAATAGCCACATGTATCCATCCTACCAATGACTGCGCCAATTTAAAAAAAAAACATTGTCATACTGCCTAAATCATAAATCTCGTATCTGTTTGTTGTTAATGTTGTACATTTTTTTCCGCTTGTGCATATAGATATACAAATCTTCCGTTTAATCATAAACTTTTTCTAATATCAAACGTGAATAAAATAACGAGTTATTGAACTTGCCTTGTTGGCAGAAACGAAATTATATATAAATAATTAAGTAAACCATAAGATTTTTTTAGAATGTACTGAATTTTATTAGTTTATCTGTGATAAATTATTACCATGTAGTTTTTAAACCCAGTCTTTCGTTCCACCATTGAGGAGATCCATTTAAAACGGATATCATAAGGACAGAGACATAAAGGGTTAATCACTGAACATGCCAAATTCATAAATTTATTCAAACACAGACATTACCTAATTTTCAAATAGAATTCATAATCCAATTCCTACTTGAATCTTGCAGTAGCTTGACAATAACAGTGGATTTCACTAAAATGTGTTAAATGACGTGTCTGATGAAAGTGCTTCTTGTTTTCATTTTCTTTTAACAAGCAGAGAAGAAAAAAAATTTCGGTCTTCAAGAGAGTTGCAAAATACTTTTCCCAATTCTCTTGATGATCTTCAATTTTCTTTTTTCATTTTTGACAATCACTGATGAAATTCAGTTTCGAGTTTCATTGCAGATTTCTTTTTTCATTTTCAATACTCTATGATGAATTCTTTTTTCACATTTGAGGATGGTAAATATAGCTTGAAAAAGTTTCATTTTTCTTTAATTTTCATCCAATACCTCTTGATCTAAACCCTTTTTAAAAATACAAAAAAAATTAGATTAGTTCTTCAAATATTTATTAATTTTAAGTCACAAATATTGATAAAAAAACTAAACACTAATGAAATCAAACATTTGGTGAATGAAACACTATTCAATGGCAATTATTGCCACAGTAATTAAAACTAAAAAAATCGCGTTGATAACGATATACAGAAATAGAGAGTTTATCCCTCAAGAAAAATAAATTTCTTAGTCACAATACAATATTTGAAAATAATGTGGAATAAACCCTCTAAAATGTTTACATCTAATATGTTTTTTCCTTTGTTAACGAGGTACCTCCAAGAAGTTTAATAACGACCTGAAATGCATTCAAGTAAAGCAAGAAATAAGTAGAAATAAAAGACAGTCAAGATAAAAATATAAAGGAAACGGTTTGTTTATATGAGGTAACAAATATATCATTTTTAAATGAATGTTTTGTAAGGACTCTAAATTTGAATATTTTAGAAAAATTATTGTCAGCTATTACAAAATTTATCATGATTATGTACTGCTTTTCGTTTTTTCTTTGGAAATAACACCACTGTTGAGACCAAGAACTAGAAATGCATAAAACTAGACGCTATAAGATCTGGGTCCGACCTCGTTGTCAATGAAATTCAATTTTTAAATATTTCTTAATCTCAAATGTGGCGTTAGTTCTCAAAATACTCCGTAAAAATAAATTAAACATGCCACAAATAACCTTCAGACAACAATCATTATTGTAGTATTAATACAATTTTTGCCCGAAGACCATAAATAAACCCTCCCTTATAAATACTTTAAGACGTGTGTATCCCAACTTCTCCACTGTTTAGCTTTTTTTTTCTTGTTAAACTGCAAGTCCACCTTTTCCGCCGTCAAGACATAGCAAAATTTACTTAAAATAGTCCCAGAATAATTTTCTGTTTTTCTGTCACTTTTATTAAAGAAACTCAAATGGAACAAATTATTTAAAAAAGTTTTAGGGTTTTATTATCAGATTTTATCTAAAAAGAATTTTTAAAAGTGTAACATATATAAACCTAAAACCTACTAGTTTATGCGCTATACAGTACATGTGGCGTAAAAATAATCCACTTTTAGTTCCTCATAGTTTTCAATGTGAATAATTATTTTTTACGATTATTTTATGTAAATTTTCTAATTAATTTGGTCATAAACACAAAAGAAAATTAACATTTTAAATAACAAAGTCAAAATCGCTGACGTAGAAACGTCATTTGCATAATCTATTCTGTAAGATTTGTTCTGTGCATAGAAAAATGACCTAATGTTGTGGGGTTCTGTGGTCATGTATGGGTTCTGTTGTCTTCCAGTGATCCAACACTTAGTTGTGATAAACAATCTATATTGATTTAATTTAAACTTTATAGAGATTATTTATTTATGCATAATGACAGCAACTCCAATTATAAACCAATATACCATTAAATAAACTTTTAAATAAGGTTATAAATCCGTTATGTTACTGACAGATGACACATCTGATTTAATCACAGTACAAACATATGAATCAACATCAATAAAATAAATGTTCAAGAGTTTAAAGAATAAAGCGTTTAGACGGTCTTTATTTGAACTTTATTTTGTTTTTTTTTTTCTCGAGAAAATATTGAAAATTACAAAAAGAAACAATTTGCGAGCTTATTACAACCTTATTGAGAATTGATGTTTAGAAAAAAAAGTCAGAAGACCTTCTGACTCTGCTAATCTGCTAAATATTTTATATAAATAAGCTTTATGTAAATAACTAAACGAAAGCGTTTCCTTTATGTTGATGGTAAAAAATTTAAACAAGTTTACTTACGAGGAGAGTAACTGCGAGATCTTGATCTTTCATAGCGGCGTTTTCTGCTGCTGCTGCTGTAATATGGTGATGAAGAACGACGGTAACGAGAACCTCGGCTGCTGTAGTAATCGCTGTAAAATAAAGTTTCTGTCATTTGGAAGGGTATATCACTGGGTTTAGGTACTACTCGGGTATTCGTTAAATAAAGAACAAAATCAATACAAACTATAAACATTCATAAAATAAACAACTTGTAAAATGATTGATGATTAAAGTGCAGTTGGAAGTTCTGGCAATTCACCATATTTTAATTGTACATGTCAAAAGTCAGTATTTTCTTGTCTGCCAATTGGAGAATACTAATTTGGCCCCCAATAGAACAAACTTCGTGTACGAGTGCAAGGCCGTATACGACCATTTTCTTAGCATAGCATGGTTTCAGGAATCCGAGCCCTATTATGGACGCCGTCTCCTCTACCGACACATTACACAGTTAAAAGAGCAATATGAAGACAATTTAACAGGGCTTATGACATCACTAATAGTCAAACAGAATTCATCTTAATAACAAATTCGTAGAAGTAAATTTATTAACTCAGAAAAATATGGATTACTATTTTCGCCACTATGAAAAAAAAAGAAACCTTTTGTCGTTAATGGAAAAGTTGAAAGGAACTTAAACACGGGCTGGCTTTTAAGACTATAACCCCTAAGATCACTTTTCACAAAGTGAGAAAAAATGGGAAAAGGTGCATTTTGTTTTCATTTCTTTAATAAAAACTATTAAATTAATTTTCGTCAAGAAGATTTACGACGTTAAGTTTACTTGAGGCCAAGGTGAATACTGGCGGAAAAGTGGCCTCTCAAGAATTGTAATTTAAATACTTTCCCTTTTTGGCAAAACGCTCCATATTAATTACGATCGGATACCTAAGATATATTTTCATATAATGCGTTTCAATGTGTCTATTATTGTCTATCTTGTCTGCACTAGTAGAGTTTGTCAAAATACCTGAGGAAAAGTTAAGTCGCTCGTTTAGTACAATGATCACAAGCAGAATATACAAAATGAGTTTTAAAAATATTGTTAGGGAAAGTAGTAAACGTCAAAGTGTAAATTGTGTTTGTGTTGTATGTTTTAAGAATTTTGTATTTAAGTTTGAAGGTTAAGGATTTCTTTTCCCCGTAAATAAAATAGTATTAATTGGGCAAAAAGTGTCCAATTGAACCCTTAGGAATCCGTAGCAAAATCTTTGGTGTATCCCGACAGTGCGTTTTGCAAAATATCGGGCTTAAATGATTTAAATTTCAGTTCTACAAAAGCTACTATATCGACAATATCGAATTAGTCTTAACTTTCTTTTACAAAAAAAATATATGAATTTAAATGTATTTTTTATTGCAATTTTAATTCTACGAGTATTCTGTTGAACTGCAACTATTAATGATGGCCAAGGGGCTCAAGCCCCCTCCCCGCCCAAGCATTCATGTTCTTCCAGGGCAAATCCTAAGGGAAATTGATAATTATTATTTTAATAATTTTTTTTCAGCCAGCGTTACACTACTAAGGTATAATTGTCATCATAAACTGTGTGCTTTTTTAGTGTTTATTTTGCTAAAACCATCCTTAACTCAAAAATCTCTATCTACTAGATTTTATGATGACTGTTTTGAACGTAAAGGCTGCAGGACTTCATTATGGACCTCAACCAATAATATTTTACAGTTGAACTCCATATATTTTTTATAGATTTTACAATAAGTAATGAAGCCAGTTCAAGAAATCAAACCAGATCTTAATATATAGTTACTACATTCGATTATAGGACTCATAATGAAGATTTCTAAATCCATGATTTAGATTTTTAAAACAAAAAACTTATACTTACTCTCTATCTCTACGACGGTCATAACGATCTGAATATTTGCTGTAAAAAAAAAGAAAATCAGATCAGCCTGAATAATAGAGATATCAGAATACAAAGCTTACACATTATGTAAAGTGTATGACAAAGCCTTTCAGCAAACATAAAACTTCACTGAATACCTCTATAATTTATCAACAATTTTGTTACCAAAATTTGTAACTTTTCCCCAAATTATCATTAGAGAAAAGCAATACATTTTGGATACTTATTATGTGTGTAGATATTTTATGAAAACTTACTAGGTAGGTTTTCCCATGTAAATGCCAGGTGTCGGTGTGTGGGCCCTTTCGGTTATTGAATAGTCAACTCTTATACTTTTTCCATTAATCTTCATTCCTGTGCATTGTTCTTTAGCCAATTTTGCATCATCAGTGTTTTCAAAGTAAACGAATGCAAAACCCCTTGATCTGCCTGTCTGTAAAATTATATTCAATTTATAAATGTGCTCAAATTATTTCAAAAAAATAAACTAGTTGCAAATTTTAAAACTTGCATTAATATTACCAATAGACTAGAGAACTTAAGATTTATTTGAACTTATTTTTGCAAAAAAATTAACACAGATGTTTCACTGTTTTTTTTTCTCAAAGAAGGTATATAGCACAACATAAAAACTGTTTTCGCATTTTGTCTGTTTTTTCAGCAACAGAATGAATTTAGTATGTCACTCATTTTTATTGTTTAAAACACGTTAGAACTATGAAACTTGGCAGTTAATAGTATGAGGTAAATAACTGATCAGAATGATAACTTCATGACTTTAAAGACATTCGCGTAAATGTGATATTCTTTCGAGGGCTTATTATTTTACATGAAGTTTACAATGTTCCCACTTTACATCAAATTAATTTTACTATCATCTGAAAGGAACATAGTAATTATCAAATCTTTGAATACATTCCATCATTGTGCAATTTACTTTTGGGTTTGTTTTACTTTATGTAAATCACATTGTAAGACTATTTCGACTATTCGGCTCGAAGGAGAACCATCACTTCCCCTACCATTATTAAACTGACGTTTTTTTTAAATATATAATGGTATTTTTTTTTAAATTTGTATGCCCAAATTATTTTTAATTAGGTGAGTTTAATACAAAATTGACAATAATACATTGACATTCAACAATATAAATGTTGACATTCATATTTGTTTTTATCAATTTGCTGATATAATTATGTCAAAAAACCTATTATTTGTGTCAAATCTAAAACTCATGATCTGAGGACTTTTCCTTTTTGCATTTAAACTGTATTAGAATTTCATGTTATAAATTCATTGTTCTTTGATGTAATATATGTACAAGCTAATACTTAATCTTTTGTTCTGTACCCTACCTTCATTATTTTTATATCAAAATGACCGGAATTTAATTTTTATATTATATTTTTACCGTAATTCGTTTTTATATGATTAAGGAATTTATTACTGGGCTATTCCATCTCAAAATACATTTGTTTGACTTAATGAGTACAAAAATGCCATACCTAATCGAAAATTTTCTAATTTCAAGATTTTCCATCTTCTATGCCTCAAAAATAGTGTTCAATCCCTTGAAATCTTGAGGACTTCATGGATCTTTAAACCTACAGCCAAAACGAAGTTGAATGAAAGTTTAATGAGTGAATGAATCTTATACTGTACCAAATTAGGACCTTTACAAAACAGCATCAACAATATTAAACAAATTCAAAATGTTTACTTGTCTACATAATTTCTATAATAGAAAAATAAATTAGATAATTACATAAATCAGTAATATCAGTATGAGTACAAAAATGAAAGGGAAAAAGTAACCTGGTTATATTTGAATTTGTATACTCTCTTCAAGGTGTCATTCTTTTGTACGCAAGACAATATATATAATATATATTGTTTCTGGTTAGGGAACTTCACCTGCCACAGAAAATTCTTCACCTGAAAATTTCATTCGTGACATTTTAACCTAGGAATTATGGGTAACAGCAATTACATGGAACGACTCCAGATTGGGAACCTCTATGTGATGGTTTCCTCGAAAATCCTAGATGTCGGTCTTTACATCTCGTGTCAAATTTAACGAAATGTATCAAATACATAAAGTGGTTGAGAGAACATTCAATTGTGGGAAGTGCAACTGATGAAGGTTCCCCTAAGCAGAAACAACATATATTATATACATTGTCTTGCATACAAAAGAATGACACCTCAAAGAGACAAACTAATTATCCAATTGACTAGATGAATCTATCATTTAATAGCTATTGAAAATTCGTATCTACCAAACTTGCTTTTAACACTAAAACTTTTCATTCAATTGCTGAGAAGTTAGAAAAACTGCCGAAATTTCGATTTTTGCAACACCCCACATAATTAATAAAGGAATAAAAATTTGTTTTCACTTTTATGTGTTATGCTATATACTTACTACCAGAAAAACTAATAAAGAACCTATAAAATATTTGTGCAATTAAAAATACCAACTTCCCTAGAGTATAAAGATGCGAACATTTACAATCTACCCACCTTGGCGTCTATGACGACTTGCACGCGCTCGAGAGGTCCATATTTAGACATCAGATGATATAATTCGTCTTCGGTGGTGTGCACACTCAAACCAAATATACCCAAACACCTGGAGGGTTTCGGATTGTCTCTGGTACCAAGATGACGCCTGCGACTCGACATTGGGCTGTGAGAATGGGACCTTCTGCCGCCGTAACCACCGGAACGGGACCTGCTGCGGGAATACCTGGACGACTTGTAACGTCTGTCTCTGGAACGACTATGTGACCTGTACATATGAAGCAAACCAATTTCACAAATTTAACGCGATTTTAAAATTAAATTGTCCAACTGGCCCCTTTTTAATATCCATCTTGTCTTTGACGAATGGTACTCCCTTAAACCCAAGCTAAATCTAGAAACTTTCACAAGTTTAACAACCTCTACAAAAAAATGAACTATGAACTTTTCGTTTCTAAAATAGTTTTTTTTATTTGATTTAAATCTATTGTGGCAACACCCATACCTGTCTTAAAATTAAAACACAATAGGGTATTTGACACCATTGAAAATAACTTGTAAAATTTATTGTCACCCTATTAGATAATACCGTAAATTCTGAATTGTAAGTTATTAACACAACGCTAATTTTTATTCCGCAGAACTCAAAATTAATAACACAATGTATTTTTTTTTTTAAATCATGGATATTTGTAGGTTATGTTGATTACTCAAACAGTAGCCTTTTGTAATTTGCAGGTACAGCTTCACCTGTCAAAAGTAGCTGTCATAGCCAAAAAATAATTTGGAATACCTATTTATGGTTTAATTTGTATATTTTTTATTTTAAGAAATTTATCTATTTGAAGTTCATGATTTTGGGGAATCTTGATCCCCCTTTCGAACCGCCATTGGTACAAAACAAAAATGAAATACAAATTCAAAAAATGTATAAAAATCAGTTGCTGGATTATTGTTTTCTGGGAAAATTAAATTTAGAATGCTTATAACTGTAATTCTGTTATTCTAATTAAATACCCTATTGCCAGAAGGTAGCAACACAGACATATGCCAAACACGATATATGGTAATAGTGATATTTAAAAACATGTATAAAGCAATTTTTTATATTAGAAGTTTGTTTGGATAAACTAAATTTCTTAATTGTAAAATCAGTGCAATTCATTAAAAAATCAGTTTTCAATTTAAAGTTTAATTTTAACTATAATTTTTTAGAATCTGATTCTTGATTCAACACTGTTCCTTGAAAATATGTTTAATCAAGAACCATACTAATATTGAACCCATACCTGTTACGCTCTTTATGGTCAGTCTCTCTATAAACCTTTCTTGAAGGACTTGGACTTCTGAAAATGAAATGAAGAATCGTATTCAACAACTACTTTAAACTGTTATAAGCTTTATAGAAAATAGTTTTTAATTTCTAGTAAAAAACAATTTAAAAGTTTACTATGTTGATTTGCACTATTTCACCTTAATTTTTACTTTTATTATAGAAAAATAAATAAGGAGAAACATAATGTTAACAGAACCATGGGTCTAACATGTGTTAAATTCTAAATTTTTACTATTACTTTCGTCCATAATTTATTAACTATGAAATCCCAAATTATATTAATGCATAACAAAAACCATGGTTCTTACAAATAGATTCTTCTGCCTTGTATAAACTGTGATTTTATAACAGGTTCAAATTGCAATGTTCACAATTTTGGACAGTTCACCCAAACATAACAGGATAAAAATTGAAAACTGAGTAATTACGAAATGCACTTTAATAAGTTTTTTTATTTAGATTACATGCATTAAAATATTTTTTCAATTCACTAATGAAATTTGTTTTATTTGCAGTTACATTTTGTTTGCAAGATAAATTGTGACAAGAAAAAATAATATAGTTCCAATTCCTACTTAAAAAACATTTGTAATGGATGACAAAATAAAAGAATTTATTAAACACAATATCCAGAATAAATCATTTATTGTGTTATTACTGTTAACTTAGATCCACTTTAAGTTGCATTTGAATATAACTAAGAAGTTCACTAGCTGTAAAAGCCCTTTGTTTCAAGTGCTACCTTTTAAATTAATTTTTAAACAATAACTTTACTGCTAAAGTCATACCTTTCAACACATAATGTTCATAAAAAATCTAGCCATTTGTCATGTACACAATGTTAGACCCATCATGCAAACTATTTTTCAACTACCTTACAATTAGGAGCAGCAATCCGTTAAATAATTCTAAAATATTCATCTCAAATAATTTTTTTTAAACCAAAGAAATAACAAGATTGATAAACCAAACATTTAATAAACCACATAAGCAAAATGAATTAATAAACACTAATAAGTCAATCCATAATTATATAATTGTATTCAATGTGTTGCTTAAATTCTATAGTCAGACATAATTAAGAAAAATTGTTATGAAAAATAAATCAATGTCATTTGGAAAATGGTAGCAGAATATTTTAAAAAATCTTTAAAAACAAAGAAGTAATGCATAACAAATAACTCTACACAAAATATACTGGACTGCATTTGGAACAATTAATCCAATTTATTTTTACCATCTACATGTTTTTGATTAAATTTTCATCACAGAAAAATTTCTGTTTTACAAAACATACCTATATCCAACACTCGTAGTATTAAGATGCTAATTAAAGTGTAATTACTCAAATATTTCTGAGGGTGTTGGAGTCTACTTAATGAGAATAAAAATTAATTGTCAAATGAGTTTTGAGAAAAACAATTACAAACCACTAGTCTCAAGAAGTTTATCCCATGAAATACTTATAGTTTACAACCTAATAATGAGGTTATCATTTACTTTGGTGCTCCAAAAAATTTTAATCAGTTGTGTTTATGAAATTTCTTAAAACAATAACATAGTTATCTTCATAGTTTCAGATATTGCTATTTCCAGCTGAATGAACAACAATGCCGCCATAAGGTCTTTAATGTTAAATTTGAAAAATAGCTTTGTAATACCTTTATGCAGTTAGTTTTTTTATTAAAGCTGTGCTTTTAAACAAATTAGAAGCTATTATATATTTTTTGAGACAATAAAAATTATATCACAACCGTTTGGTGTTTAGAAAATAAAGTTTAAGAATGAGGACTAATTGTTCAGAAGAACAGAAAACTTGATGGTGTATTGATTTCGGAGATTTAATTAACATTGTGGTACCTCAATCTAAAACATTATCATTGATTACAGTGTAAATGTATTTCAACATTGGATATAACCTCTACCATTTATTTTCTGTATTAAAGATAAAAAAAGTGTATTTGTACAATATCAAATTTTCCAATGGATTTGCTTATCTTTTGAAACTGAACACAAATATACACTTTAAGAAACAAGTATTTAGAATGAAGACTACACAACAATTACAAAGATAAAATTTGTAAAGGAAAAGTTCAACATGAAACTATGTATGTATAAAAAATTAGAGTGCAAACAATACATTTTACTTGATCTCTCACTTAAGGCCACATTAGAAATGCATGCTTATAATATCTTTAACTTGTTCAGTTGTAAGTCCTAAGAAGACAGATGGATGAATTCCACAAATAATCAGTCTTCAAAAATTACACAAGGATCATCATATGAAATTATTAGCAGCACTGGCTGTAGTAATTATCAAAAAAATAATGAAAAAAAAAATAATGAAGTGATCAAAAAACCTATGAAAAGATATGTTTTCAGTTTCTGTCTTTAATGAGGTCTTACATTTTTTAATGATTTTTTAACCATTGTTTTTCTTTACAACCATGCCCCGATAAGCTACTGAGTTAACTTTTTTCAATTTTTCAGTTAAAATGTTATAGGTAGTATTTTTGATGTATTTTTTGCATAATATTTATTGTTTATTCTATTATATAAATCTAAAGTTCTGCACGCTATCAATTACAAGTTACCCCATTTTATATAAAAAATAATATAACAATAAGACCACAAAATGAACTAAATTATCACACAATTAAAATGGATGACTTTCTACCATATAATAATAATAGTTTATTTTGCACATTAAAAAAATGTTATATACAATGTAAGTATAATAAAAAGAAGAATATACATTCCTACTCACAAGACAACTTAAAACTGTTCCAAGTGTAATGTACGATAAGCACATATGTCTTTGGCAATCTTTAGATGTGCCTGTACTTTTACCTCAAAAACTACTGAATGCCAACGGTTTTGAAAAACTGTCACTAGAATACCAAGAATAAAGTATCTGATCTGCTTATTCCCAATTAATATGCCAGGATTAATTCAAAGATTTCTGGTCTGTCTAGACTTAAACAAATGCACTGTTCACAAATGGACTAATTGCATCAGACTGAACAATCACAACTAAACAAAATCAGATAAAAAAATAGTTGATTAAGAAAACAAGTAGAACTCGTAAAAATAGCAGAAGAATATTTAAATAAACAAAATAATCTTCTGTATTCAGTTATTGATTTTGAAAAAGATATATAGGGATGGTAAAATGTTACAATTTTACCAAACTATTAAAATAAAAAAATAACTACATACAAAATAGCATTTGAACACTTAACATATGTTAAAAATGATAATAAATGAAAAGATAAAATTTGAATGGACTAAAAAAGATAAAATTAAATTCATCTTTTACATATTGTAGGTAGTTTAATATAAATTGTGTTGTTCAAGAATAAATAAAATTTAATCATAAAATGAGTGAAAAGAAATGTGTAATTAATTTAAAGAATAAGCTTTATGAGTAGTCATTACAAAATAGTAACCCGCGAAATCGTAAAAGAGAGGGAGCTTCCGAAGTCGTCGGCGGTCACAACTCACAACACGAAATCCAGTTCTCCTCTGTTTTTAGAGACAAAAAAAATGAACAACTATAAATTAGCATTGGCGCTACGGAGAGTTTACGAAAAAGGTGCAAAAGTTTAAAAATCAATTGAATAATTCAATCAACTTTAAAAACCAAGAACAAACAAGTTGCGGGGACGCAACAATTATGTAAAACATTACAGAACAAGGCTTTAATTCTTTATTCTTAGTTAATGCCCCACAAATCAAAAGATTTTTATACATCGGCAATACCGACAATTCCCTAGAATTCGCCCTACTATGTCACTCGTAATTATTGACAACAGATTTCAATTATAAAGTTTTTTTATAAGATATTTTATTGCACATGCTAGAGATGCCTCAACTACTAGTTCAAACATATATTTGTCATAGAAAGTTTGTTGCTAGTAATAACATTCATCTGCTTCTACAAAATCAATTTGTAGCGTATAATACCTAAAGTAATTCTACAAACCCGCTATTCATAGTAAATCAACATGCAAACATACCCGGTACATTTAAAATCACACAACTGATATCAAACGTATATTCTCACAGTAATTAAAGACAGGAAAAACTATTTACTTACCTAGTGTAACTTTTGCCTTTGTGGTTTCTAGGAGATTCTCCACGTCTCGGTGAGTGATCGTTCATGTTACTTCTATTGACAAAACAAAATATGAGTAATCGAAGGGGACATGCTATGGCATACAATTACCACATTCAATTAAATGTATTCTAACTGGCAAATCTGTATACCTACTCCTTTACCGGCTACAATCGCACATGGCGTTATAAAATCACTAATACTATTAATAGACTAATTCCTACGATTGACACTTGAAATGCATTTAAGTAAAAGTGCATAAAAGCTCAAACAATTTGTAAAAATACAATTTAAAATTCTATAAACGAGAAAACTTACCAACGAATACACCTCAATGCAACGGCAAGAGACGCCAAACACACAAAATGGCGTAAGCGGGAACAAAACGACAATGATTTCCGCAAATAACGTTTTCGTCATCGGCGAACCCGAGTACGTCGTGATATTTATAACCAATAGTATAATAAATTTAACATCATGTGACAGTAGTTTCTTAATTTCATTGGTTATCTCACAGGGTATAATCACGAGTCGATAAGTACCATAGAAAATATCTATAAACTGAACACGTATTGTTGTATGTATTTATAGATTTATGAGAATGCATAGACATTTGCAAATCGATATGCGGATCACGAAGTATAGATACCAGGAGTCCGAACGTAATGTTAAATAAATGGTAGCATTTTAGGGGACAGAATGTTTTGCCGGTAGAGCGCGCTACTTTTTAGGAAGTACTCGTTTAAATCCTTACGCGGTTAATCTTGTTGATACTGACAGTCACCTGACAGCTCTGAAAATATTATTTCGATAATCTGCAAAGCTAAAATGTGTGATATTAGTAAATAAATAAATACAATTAACCAGTAGCAAACAATTTTATTAAAAAATAAATTAATGTTATCAACAGGTCTTTAAGAATTAAAATTATAGTTCATCTTTTGTCTCAACGTGTTAAACTATTAAACAAACCGTAAGTGAAGTAAAGAATTTAAACATAGTTTCTGCAAATTAAGTAGTAAATATAAATTCAAAAATGGTTAAATACCTATTTATTTCAGTATTACAATGCTTGATAATAGGAAAGTAATTAATTGATTACAATCAAATATATTATTTATTAATCGTATTAGTTATAAATAAAAGACGTTTAACATTTAAATACCAAACAATTTAGATTTGACAAATACACTAGTGTATATAATACAATATTTATTAACAACACTGATGTTTAATATTATTTTTAGGTTACCCACTTTAGCCACATTTTCACTTGCCTTTCGGCCACTGAGGCAATCATGAACAGCACAACACCTTTCCATTTTTTTATTAAAACTATTTTTAAACAATTACATTAATATGTTATACTTAGTTTTATAATTTTAATAATTTCGACATTTATTTTATTTATTTTATATTTATTTACGTTTGATAATAATAAAAACATCGGTACGTCCTGAACATTTGCGCAGCTAGTGGCAGAAAAGATAACTATGATCTGGGTTTAATATTGTATACCACAAATACTGCGGAAAAGCCTATACCGTTCGGACTCCTGGTATCTATACTTCGTGATGCGGATGCTTAACCGCATACTTAGAGCATGTACCCTACGGAGATAGCCTGCAATGCACAAATTCGTGGTAATGCTAGAAAGAGAGAGCAATAAAGACAATAACAGGTTATTTCACTTGGTGGGTGGAAGCAGCCACATTTCAATTTTTTATTATTTCAATGATATTCGTAAAATATTTCAAATATCTAACTATGGATCAAATTAACCAAGCTATTAAAAATTAACAAAAATTTTGTTTTGTTAAGAATCTAAGGGCAAATGGGAATCTATCGATTAGTATATTTTTTTAACTGACATCCAAAAAGTTTATCAATTAGTCGGCATCATAGTGATTATTCAAAAACGGCTTAAGGAATTTTGATTATTTAAACTGCATATAATTAAGATATGTTACGGAAAGCTGTATATTGACAGAAAAACCAAAGTCGATTCTGACTTCGTTGTCAATGGCTTTAAAATATGTATTGAAAATGTAAATTGCAAAATTAAAGTTTGATTTATGTCATACAGGTTTTTATTTCGATTGTGGTGATATTTCCCAAGAAAATATAAAAATAATCAAGAATATGCCACAAATAACATTTAGAAGACAATTAGGGAAAGGTACCATATAATTTTCTATGGCGATTTTCCAGTAAATCAGAAAAAAACATTAAAAAACAGAAAAAATTTGAGCAAAGATAATTTGGTCAACTGCGAATTAGATTCGCATACCTACTAAGGATTCTGTACCATCTTTAAAATTTGATACAATTTAAGTAAATCAAAGTATATATTTCTATAATATTCCAGTTTCAGACAAGCAGGGAATGTGTGGATTTTCTTATATTTTACTTAATATTAGTAAGTAAGTGTTTTAAATTTATAATAAATACACACTTTTATTATTCACGAGTCTTTTATTTTAACTGCTACATGATGCTCTACCTAGTTTTTTATGAAAATATTTATTTAACTTTATAATTTGGCAAAGAGATATATTTATTGTAAATTTATCCGAAAATGAAGTATCAATTAATTGTTCTGAGTCATGGAGAAAATTCGTATCAGTGATGTCGAACTCGGGATTAGGGGGGGGATTTAAATCAGAAATTCAACCAAGGTTAGTACTATCTTCTGAGGAGAATAATAAATGAAAAATAACAACATCTTGGAAGCACAATAGATGAAAAAAAAAACAAAATCTAACCACAATAAATAAAAAAAACCAATTCTGGCCACAACCATTGAAGCAAAACAACAGAATTTAGTGGAAAGCTTAGGTACTTATCAAATTATAAGAATTAAGGCAGGCCGAGGAAGCAAAAAGGCAAAAAGGCTTAAAAAATCGTTAATTACAATTTGAAAAATTAATGCATTATGTAAAATAAAGCAATGGATAAGTTAATAAGAAGATACAGAAGATTATGGAATCATACATTAAGGCAAGTGCTGAAATAGTTCAGTGAATTGTCTCGAAAAAACGGTCAAACATGACATGAATTCAATTCAAAGCCGAGCACAACATGAACTCAGCACTATCCAAGCTCAAGTGGAAAGGATGATTAACAACATCCAACAAGACTTGCAAAGAGGAAGATATGAGAACACCATAGTTTTCAAAGGTTCCTTTATAAAACCACCCACTTTTGATGGTACTTCATTTTTTGATGGATGAAATACCAAGAAATTCTAATTTCGCAAAGCGATACAGCATTACAAATTCTCAAGAACGTGAACAACGTAATTTCGCAACGATAATTTCAGTCTTATATAAAGACATGACAATCAATCGCATATTCAGTAATATCATATGCAGCTGAATGAAAAAGTGCAAAAGTCTGGAGAACGTTTACAATAACTTGGAGGATATATTACCAGTTTAACATAGATCTTCCAGGAGATTTTAAAGGACCAAGTTAAAAAAAATCTCAATGGTATAAAGAGGCTATCATAAAAATGCCAAACGAATAACGAAAGATACAAGGTTCCGTCAGTTAGAAAGAATCAGAGCCTCTCCTTCAGGAAGTACTAACCGGAATAAACAAAATAACCGCACAGGGCATTTCTAACGTTACTGTAGAATTAGGCACCAGGAACAGTCAGTCAGTCTGGATAAAGGGGCAAAAGCTGACTAACCCTACGCCAGCTCCCAAGACAGTATCCATCCCGTGAATCTGTCGAGATGGTAGTACACCAATGATCAAGGGCACAATCAATAGCCAAACAATCACCATTTCATAACCCACCAGTGGCGGCTGGTGGGTTATGAAACTGGTGGTGCACTTTACTGGTCAAATATTGGGATTCAAAGATGCAACAAAACCAACCATAGCTTTGCTAATACTGCATTTATTTTTTATTAATTAAAATATTCGTCGACTGTTTTCGAAAGCGAAATGTTCAATGACCTTTTTATTAAATCCTGGCATTCATTGAATATATTTTATCAATATTAAGCACAGAAAGAGCCAGTCCGGAGACATCGTACTTCAAGAAACATTTTAATCCTTCACTCCAGTTTCCGCCATAAATAATGCAAAAAAAACAAAATAATGTATTGATGCGATCACATCCACACAACCATTTCTTTTTATTATAAATTTCACTTTTAAAACTTGATATAAATACTTTATTTTTCATTTTGCACTCTTGTTTTCAATTAAGATCTGGCTTAGGAGAACCAGCCAATTTTATATCTAATTATTTGTTTTGAAACGATTTATTATTGTTTTTAACATAGTCAATGTTAAAGTTGATACTCATTTTCACAGTTATGTAAACACACACACACACACACACTTTGTATATTAAAATTTCTTTCATAGACTACGAGGACAAAAACAAAGCAAGGACTAATTAAATCAGATAAGCAAAAATTTGAATTATTGAAACGTTAGGATACGTCCGGTCAATATCAGCACTGCTCGGTGTCTCCGTGCGGCTTATGAGAATCAGCCCCTTACTCCATATAGTTTGCATTACCTATCTCAACAGAATCGGACATAGGTTCCTAATATCGAATATTGAGGATGACTTTATGCTCGGCTTGGACCTACACAGTCCTTGCATTTTTAAGTGAGAAATTGGCCAAAGATTTTAACTGGTAAATTGCTTTGAAAACGTCAGAACTGGGTGTCAGAAAGGTCAGTAAAGTTGGCACCGCCATTTTACAGAAACTCAAATTAAAACATATGGGAATTACGAGCTATTTAGGAGCTCTTGATTTTTACCTAAATTGATTTTTGAGCTCAATATTTACTATGGAAAAAGTGCAAAAAACTGTTGGCGGTTAGGGGAAGTGGTAGCTTCCCTCGAATAAGATTTATTCAAACTAAATTTACATATGGTAAAACAAATCCAAAAGAAAATTAAATGATGAAGGAATGTACTGAAAGATTTAATAATTACTATGTTCCTTTTAGACAGTTGTAAAATTAATTCTTCACCAAATGGGAGCATTGTAAACTTCACTAAAAACAGATTCCCTGTAAATCACATTTGCGTGAATATCTTTAGTCATGAAAATTTCATTTGATCTAATCAGTTATGTACCTCAAAATTGAAACTCTTTGCCAAGTATCAAAGTTCTAGCTGTTTTAAACAATAACCATTAGCGATTGAAAAAAATGGACATTTTTTATGTGCCTATATATATATTTTGAAATTGAATTGAAATATTCTGATAAATTTTATAAGGGTCCTAAAAAACTTCTTTAGGACTTATTCTTATTTCAAATTGTGATTCTAGGATTTCACTATTTACCAATTGTTATAGAAATTGTTTGCCTCATCTTGTGTTTGGGTTGTTTCATTTCAGAGAATTGATTATTCTCAACTGTAAACATACTTCATATCAAGACCGTAGCCAGGAATTTTTTTCGGGTGGCTTTTCACAAGGGGTGGATAATTTTTTTGATTGGTGATCGGCTGATTAGGACTGCAAAATGTATATTTGGGTTCATTTATTTCCAGGATATACATAATTGTATAATAATAAAATGTATTGTTATGAAAAACATGATTAAATGGTTAAAATTGAATCTTGAAACCACAAGTTCCAAAATTTCGGGGGGGTTGAACCAACCCTCCAGACCCCTCGCTAGCTCCGGGCTTACTTCATATAGGTAACTGCTACATAGCTTGTGAAACTTTTTACTAAAATTCGTTTTTAATAATTACTGTTTTGGATTATAATATAAAACCCATTTGTTCAAAATTAATAGTCATATTAATATATGTTATAAATATGTTGTCACATTTTGTAGTGAGAATAAAGACTTGTCTATATTTAAATTTTATTTTACACTTAAACCAACATTTATAACAAAAATGTTGTACTTACACTACATTAAAAAGTAATTCTTATTTATAATAAATTTCCAAATTTCTTATTATTTCAATATTTTTATATTTAACACTTTTAAGCTCAATAAAACGTTTGCAAGTTTCTTCATCTTTGAAAGTTATAAAACAACATCCCCCGAATTTGGGGCCGCGTCTAGTAACTGATTCTGTTGGTCCATAGGTTTGCAAGAAATCTATTATGGTACTCAATTGTTCATTGTAAGGAAAACCTTTGGCATAAGCTATAAAAATATATATGAATTAATGTAGAACTTATACAGAAAGTTTAAAACTATTTACCTGTTCTTTTCATTATCTCCTTTCGATTAGAAATAATGCTGGGGACAGGCAAGTCCGGGTTGCGTCTTACTTTCGTCCTATCATCACTGAGGACTACAATATTATTTTCTGATTTTTCGATCGCAGAAGCAATTACCTCAAGATCTCTACTTAGGCTGGCAAGTCGTCTAAAACTTAGAAGAACTTGTAAGCTAACCCAGCCGTCATCCTCGTCGATTTCCTCAGTAAAAATGCATCTCTTGGCAAATTGATATCGCCGAAATAGTGTTCGACTTGATCGATGATTTTTCTTTGCAAATTGTCACTCATTTTGCTCTTTTAAAATACTTTCCGCTTTTCAAAACCGACTATATCGTTCGTTACTAATCAACCACACCACAACTAATCTATTCACTGGGGTTCACAGATCATACAAGCGGTGCCAGGGTTTCCCACCTGCCATGAACCATGGGTGACTAAACCTTAGAATTGGAAAACAGGGATTGATAACAACTTAATTAGAAAAGTTTACGGTACAAATATTGGCAGCCACTTTGTGATGTAAGCTTTCGGAAAAAATTACAGCTATCGAGCAATCCTTTGTAAATTATCCTTGTGAAAAACCAACTATCATGGATCCCAGAATACAGCTGCTGTTCTTTGTCCACATTACAGATTACAACGACTGTCTTTTCGTCCTCCGGCTACAGTTAACCTAAATAATTCTTAGAGCATATACTTTTGGAGGTAGCCTGCAAATATCGTGACTAGAAAGAGAGGGCAGGCTATTTTACTCGATTGGGAGCTACTACTACCCATCAAGTGAAATATTCATGCGAATTGTCTCGGTGAGTTTAACCAATTAACTGACACCAACAATAAATCTTCCATATTTTCACACAAATTCGCAATAAATTTTTCATTTAAATTCGAATTTACTATTACTACGATGATTCACGTCGACGCTTTCTACTGAAATGAACTCTCCAAGCATCATCCCATATTTATAGTTCTCATATTTGCTCCTGAGTGCTTCTATCTTACTTTCTTGAGTATACTGGAATTTTCGGTAGCTTTTATCATTAATCGTTCGTTCAGGGAAATGGCGTTTGTCAATAATTGTTTATTCGGAGATATAGTTTTTATTATATAAGTGATTAATTTAAGGAAGAATTTCTTTTTAACAGTGTAACAGTTAAACGTTATACCACCACTCCCCTTTAATTCTTATCCTCCCAATCGGAACAATGCCCTCCATGTTAGGGAGCTAATCGATCCAAATGTCATTCTCACCTTGGCCCTAGGACACAGATAAATAATAAATAATAAATTCTGTGCCTAGGATTCTGGCGAATGCGATGCACAACATTGTTAATCCTATTAACAATTTGGTATATGACTCATCCCAAGCTGGTGTGAATTTTTAAGATTTGTGTCTGCTCCTCTATAGGTTGTAGAAGAAGAACCCATCTCCTTGATGGAACCCGACTGAATTTTCATTGAGATCGTATGTATATTGCATACGCCTCAGGCTGTTGACTAAAATAAGCTGTTGCTACCAGTATGTGCATATTTGTTACCCCTCTGGTACTCGGGGAATGTACTAGCGACATCTATTGCAATTCTTTCAAATGGGACGTCTACATTGTATTGTTGTATTCTGCTCTTAGTATGGGTTTTTGGGCTATTACTAGGTGCACAGATGTCATGTTTCCGACACAGGTCAGTAAAGTTAGCACCGTCATTTTACAGAAACTCAAATTAAAACAAATGGGAATTACGAGCTATTTAGGAGCTCTTGATTTTTACCTAATGTAATCCACATAAACATCTATAAATGTCTAAGGGGTGAAAACAACCCCCCAAGTATGCAGTTTTTTCGAATTTTATGATTATTAAATTTTGAAAAATACCAGCATGATCTACGATTTACGAGCTTTCCAACGATATATTTACACTACTACATTCAAATTACTGGAAGGGGTGCAAACCACCCTCCAATTATGCAGTTTTTTTCAAATTTTATGATCTATAAATTTTAAAAAATACCAGCATAATCTACGATTTACGAGCTTTCCAGCGGTATGTTACACGACCACATTCAAATTACTGGGAGAGGTTCAAACAACCCACTAAATTTACCAGTTATTCCAAATTATGTAATTTTTTCATTTCAAAAACTGCCGGTCTCATCTACAATTTACGAGCTTTTCAACGGGATATTATACGTTTGCATTCAAGATTTTGAAAGGTATGCAAGCCACCCCTCCCCCAATTATGCAGTATTTTAAAACTTTATGATTTATAAATTTTGAAGAATACCAACATGATCTACGATTTACGAGCTTTGCAACGGTATATTACACGACGACATTTAAATTACTCGAAGGGGTGCAAACCACCCCCCAATTATGCAGTTTTTTCAAATTTTATGATATATAAATTTTGAAAAATAGCAGCATGATCTACGATTTACGAGCTTTAAAATACTACATTAAAATTTTTGGAAAGGGTGCAAACAACCCCCTTAATTTCCCAGTTTGTCTATATTATGTGATTTTGTTCATTTTCAAAACTGACAGCCTAATCTACGATTTAGAAGCTCTTCAAGGATATATAACACTTACTTTCAAATTATTGTAACGAATGCAAACAACCCCCAAATTATGCAATTTCCTTAAATTTAGAAAACTAGTAACATAAATTATGATTTAGTACCTCTTCAATGATACATTGCAGGACCACTTCAAAATCACCTGAAAGGTGCAAGTAACTACCTAAATGACTAATTATTTCAAACTGTCAGACTTTTGAAATGGATGAAAATATTAAATATTACCTTACTACGGCAAAGGTTTAGAAATCTAGATTTTACAAATTTTGGAAATGGTGTAAGGTGTAATTATCTACCATGTATAAGCTTTCCAACAATATGTTAAAAAACGACTACTGTTGGTAGTCATTGTTCGGATAAATAATTGTATTATGAATTATGATCTTTTAATTAAGTATTGAATCTAATGAAAAATTGTAACCATCTTTATGGACCACGTGTTGTTACCGTTTCTTCTGGTTTTGTATTCAACTCGCTTCTTCTTCAAAATCTGTTGCTTGAAGTTTTAATAATTACCTCAAAGTTTTTTGTTTCTAATTAACATATTAAAGTAGTTGTTTCAAATAGAAATAGCAATATTTTTATGTATTACGAAATGCACAGATTAATTCCAGTCGGCATTTTTCAACCAACCTTCGCCAAACAAGTCATAACAACGTTAAGAAAATATAAGTCAAATAATATTCTTATTTTTGTCTAACCTTTACCATTTGAAAATGGGCTGAATCTATAATATATATAAGAAATATAAAATAGGAGTTTGGTATCTGAGAGGGCAATGTATTTCGTTCTTATTCTTTCAACTATTACTTTTGTACCCACAATAATCAAATTATTCATAGCAAACCAAAAATACATATAGGAAGACATAAAAGATCAAAGGTACTTGAATTAATTAAACAAATGTGTTGTCTCGCCATCTAGGTGCCAATATTCCTACCTGTAACTAATAACTCAGTAAAATTTCCATAGATGGACGATTTTACATTTGAAATTACTGGTTAATGTCATAAAATATATTAGATTTTTTTGTTAAAATGTTTATTGATAATAAATATATAAATAACTACTTCAATATACCTACTTATTGAGAGAATTTCAACGTACTTGAATTTCAAAAAGAAATGTTCTTAAATCAAATGATAGCGATTAATTGTATAATGAAGTACCTATATTATATATGAGTTTGAACGTAAAGGATGAGTACAGAGTGGCGTATATTACTTATGTGATTCAAGAATTTAAGTAACCCCTGCAATAGAAAATACCACATTACGAATTTTTTACTGCTTTAATAAAATATATTGCCTCGACTAGAACCAGTGACACCAATCAAATATTAGATAACAATTATTAGAGAACTGTTTCCAATATATTCACATAATCAGTGTATTCAAATTTATTTTTTCATGCTACAGAAAAGGCCATTACAAACAGCGGCAAGAAGGCTTTTTCGAATGTTTCATCAAAATCTAAAATTAAAATTCTTTAATAGGCCAAAAATAACGTTCTAAATTTAGATATTTGAAAATGGACTAAAATAATTATGCAAGAATATTGGGGATGGACTAATAAGATGGTAATATCTTTTTCTTTACTGAGTATCTTTATTGGCAAAACTACATTACTGGTGTACAAACCGCATAATGAATGAATTAATTGAGAAACAATATTTTGTGAATTAATCCAGCACTGAAAAAATTTAGTTTCCTTGAGGATCAAGTTCTTGTTTTTTTCTTAAGTATAGGAAATTACAATCTTATTATAATTTGAAAAAACCCCACAATTGGGGGGTGGTTTGCACCCGTTCCAGTAATTTGAATGTGGTCGTGTAATATACCGTTGGAAAGCTCGTAAATCGTAGATCATGCTGGTATTTTTCAAAATTTAATAATCATAAAATTTGAAAAAACTGCATATTTGGGGGGTTGTTTTCACCCTTTAGACATTTATAGATGTTTATGTGGATTACACCAGGAAAGAGCTCGTAAATCGTAGATAATTTTAATAGGTTTTAAATTTAAAATTAAAATTCAATATTTTTTCGGGGGTGGTTTTTGCCCCTTAGACAAATTTAGGGGTTGACGTTCAATACGTCAATTAAAAGCTCGTAAATAGCTCCTAAGTTTACGTAAAGTTAGCACCGCCAATAGTTTTTTGCACTTTTTCCATAGTAAATATTGAGCTCAAAAATCAATTTAGGTAAAAATCAAGAGCTCCTAAATAGCTCGTAATTCCCATTTGTTTTAATTTGAGTTTCTGTAAAATGACGGTGCTAACTTTACTGACCTGTGTCGGAAACATGACATCTGTGCACCTAGTAATAGCCCAAAAACCCATACTAAGAGCAGAATACAACAATACAATGTAGACGTCCCATTTGAAAGAATTGCAATAGATGTCGCTAGTACATTCCCCGAGTACCAGAGGGGTAACAAATATGCACATACTGGTAGAAACAGCTTATTTTAGTCAACAGCTGAGGCGTATGCAATATACATACGATCTCAATGTAAATTCAGTCGGGTTCCATCAAGGAGATGGGTTCTTCTTATACAACCTATAGAGGAGCAGACACAAATCTTAAAAATTCACACCAGCTTGGGATGAGTCATATACCAAATTGTTAATAGGATTAACAATGTTGTTCATCGCATTCGCCAGAATCCTAGGCACAGAATTTATTATTTATTATTTATCTGTGTCCTAGGGCCAAGGTGAGAATGACATTTGGATCGATTAGCTCCCTAACATGGAGGGCATTGTTCCGATTGGGAGGATAAGAATTAGAGGTGAGTGGTGGTATAACGTTTAACTGTTACACTGTTGAAAAGAAATTCTTCCTTAAATTAATCACTTATATAATAAAAACTATATCTCCGAATAAACAATTATTGACAAACGCCATTTCCCTGAACGAACGATTAATGATAAAAACTACCGAAAATTCCAGTATACTCAAGAAAGTAAGATAGAAGCACTCAGGAGCAAATATGAGAACTATAAATATGGGATGATGCTTGGAGAGTTCATTTCAGTAGAAAGCGTCGACGTGAATCATCGTAGTAATAGTAAATTCGAATTTAAATGAAAAATTTATTGCGAATTTGTGTGAAAATATGGAAGATTTATTGTTGGTGTCAGTTAATTGGTTAAACTCACCCAGACAATTCGCATCAATATTTCACTTGATGGGTAGTAGTAGCTCCCAATCGAGTAAAATAGTCTGCCCTCTCTTTCTAGTCACGATATTTGCAGGCTACCTCCAAAAGTATATGCTCTAAGAATTATTTAGGTAAACTGTAGCCGGAGGACGAAAGGACAGTCGTTGTAATCTGTAATGTGGACAAAGAACAGCAGTTGTATTCTGGGATCCGTGATAGTTGGTTTTTCACAAGGATAATTTACAAAGGATTGCTCGATAGCTGTAATTTTTTCCGAAAGCTTACATCACAAAGTGGCTGCCAATATTTGTACCGTAAACTTTTCTAATTAAGTTGTTATCAATCCCTGTTTTCCAATTAGCGCACAATTGAGCACAGTGCGGCACAGTGCTAGCACTGAGTGTTCCAATTACAGCACTAGCTCGCACAAATGAGCACAATAAATAACTGTGCCTTTGAGATGTTTACCAAGTAAACATAAAACTTTATCATAAAACATAAAGTATGTTCCAAATAACGCCCGAAAATTACCGTACAGGGCGACACAAAAACACTTTGAGTTCTAATAATTGGATAATTGGAAAACAGCCATTACTGAATTATTCTGTAAATAATTTACGTACACATAAACGTGAATTGATAACCTATGAGTAAAATACACTTTTAACCTTATGGTGATCAGTGTACTCTACCGGTTGGTTTTAAAACAACCATGTTCCAATTAACGTCCTAAAAATTGCCGCACTGTGCGGCACAAAATCACTTGTGCTCTGCTAACTGGAAAACAGCCAAAATATCACATTAAACAGCTGAAACAAGACCAGAAAAACTCTTCACCTGTCAACAAACAAAGCGCCACAAAAGCTCGAGAGCAGGCGCAACACACGGTTATACGTCACAAGGTGACTGTTTTTTTTTCCAAAATTTTTAACATTGATCAAGCAATCCTTTGGAAAATATCCTTGTATCCTTGGGTATTTCAAAGTTTAGTACTTTTTTGAATAAAAAGATTTTATGTTCTAAGGTTGAGTCACCCATGGTTCATGGCAGGTGGGAAACCCTGGCACCGCTTGTATGATCTGTGAACCCCAGTGAATAGATTAGTTGTGGTGTGGTTGATTAGTAACGAACGACAATTTGCAACGAAAAATCATCGATCAAGTCGAACACTATTTCGGCGATATCAATTTGCCAAGAGATGCATTTTTACTGAGGAAAATCGACGAGGATGACGGCTGGGTTAGCTTACAAGTTCTTCTAAGTTTTAGACGACTTGCCAGCCTAAGTAGAGATCTTGAGGTAATAGCTTCTGCGATCGAAAAATCAGAAAATAATATTGTAGTCCTCAGTGATGATAGGACGAAAGTAAGACGCAACCCGGACTTGCCTGTCCCCAGCATTATTTCTAATCGAAAGGAGATAATGAAAAGAACAGGTAAATAGTTTTAAACTTTCTGTATAAGTTCTACATTAATTCATATATATTTTTATAGCTTATGCCAAAGGTTTTCCTTACAATGAACAATTGAGTACCATAATAGATTTCTTGCAAACCTATGGACCAACAGAATCAGTTACTAGACGCGGCCCCAAATTCGGGGGATGTTGTTTTATAACTTTCAAAGATGAAGAAACTTGCAAACGTTTTATTGAGCTTAAAAGTGTTAAATATAAAAATATTGAAATAATAAGAAATTTGGAAATTTATTATAAATAAGAATTACTTTTTAATGTAGTGTTAAGTACAACATTTTTGCTATAAATGTTGGTTTAAGTGTAAAATAAAATTTAAATATAGACAAGTCTTTTTTCTCACTACAAAATGTGACAACATATTTATAACATATATTCATATGACTATTAATTTTGAACAAATGGGTTTTATATTATAATCCAAAACAGTAATTATTAAAAACGAATTTTAGTAAAAAGTTTCACAAGCTATGTAGCAATTACATATATGAAGCAAGCCCGTAGCTAGCGACGGGTCTGGGGGGTTGGTTCAACCCCCCGAAATTTTGGAACTTGTGGTTTCAAGATTCAATTTTAACCATTTAATCATGTTTTTCATAACAATACATTTTATTATTATACAATTATGTATATCCTGGAAATAAATGAACCCAAAAATACATTTTGCAATCCTAATCAGCCCATCACCAATCAAAAAAATTATCCACCCCCCTGTGAAAAGCCACCTGAAAAAAATTTCTGTCTATGGCCTTGATATGAAGTATGTTTACAGTTGAGAATAATCAATTCTCTGAAATAAAACTGAGCCCAAACACAAGATGGACAAACAATTTCTATAACAATAGGAAAACAGTGAAATCCTAGAATCACAATTTGAAATAAGTCCTAAAGAAGTTTTTTAGAACCCTTATAAAATTTATCAGAATATTTCAATTCAATTTCAAAATATATACTTGGCAAATAGTTTCAATTTTAAGGTACATAACTGATTAGATCGAATGAAATTTTCATGACTAAAGATGTTCACGCAAATGTGATTTACAGGATGTATGTTTTATGTGAAGTTTACAATGCTCCCATTTGGTGAACAATTAGTTTTACAACTGTCTAAAAGGAACATAGTATTTATTAAATCTTCAGTACATTCCTTCATCATTTAATTTTCTTTTAGATTTGTTTTACTGTATGTAAATTTAGTTTGAATAAATCTTATTCGAGGGGAGCCATCACTTCCCCTAACCGCCAACAGTTTTTTGCACTTTTTCCATAGTAAATATTGAGCTCAAAAATCAATTTAGGTAAAAATCAAGAGCTCCTAAATAGCTCGTAATTCCCATATGTTTTAATTTGAGTTTCTGTAAAATGGCGGTGCCAACTTTACTGACCTTTCTGACACCCAGTTCTGACGTTTTCAAAGCAATTTACCAGTTAAAATCTTTGGCCAATTTCTCACTTAAAAATGCAAGGACTGTGTAGGTCCAAGCCGAGCATAAAGTCATCCTCAATATTCGATATTAGGAACCTATGTCCGATTCTGTTGAGATAGGTAATGCAAACTATATGGAGTAAGGGGCTGATTCTCATAAGCCGCACGGAGACACCGAGCAGTGCTGATATTGACCGGACGTATCCTAACGTTTCAATAATTCAAATTTTTGCTTATCTGATTTAATTAGTCCTTGCTTTGTTTTTGTCCTCGTAGTCTATGAAAGAAATTTTAATATACAAAGTGTGTGTGTGTGTGTTTACATTACTGTGAAAATGAGTATCAACTTTAACATTGACTATGTTAAAAACAATAATAAATCGTTTCAAAACAAATAATTAGATATAAAATTGGCTGGTTCTCCTAAGCCAGATCTTAATTGAAAACAAGAGTGCAAAATGAAAAATAAAGTATTTATTATCAAGTTTTAAAAGTGAAATTTATAATAAGAAGAAATGGTTGTGTGGATGTGATCGCATCAATACATTATTTTGTTTTTCTTGCATTATTTATGGCGGAAACTGGAGTGAAGGATTAAAATGTTTTTTAGAAGTACGATGTCTCCGGACTGGCTCTTTCTGTGCTTAATATTGATAAAATATATTCAATCAATGCCAGGCTTTAATAAAAAGGTCATTGAACATTTCGCTTTCGAAAAAAGTCGACGAATATTTTAATTAATAAAAAATAAATGCAGTATTAGCAAAGCTATGGTTGGTTTTGTTGCATCTTTGAATCCCAATATTTGACCAGTAAAGTGCACCACCAGTTTCATAACCCACCAGCCGCCACTGGTGGGTTATGAAATGGTGATTGTTTGGCTATTGATTGTGCCCTTGATCATTGGTGTACTACCATCTCGACAGATTCCCGGGATGGATACTGTCTTGGGGACTGGCGTAGGGTTAGTCAGCCTTTGCCCCTTCATCTAGACTGACTGACTGTTCATCCATGACCATTTGTATAGTATGTGGATCACCTAACCCTGATGAAACAGATATTAAATATTTTGATTTACCTACAAGCAGTAGTAATCCGGAATGGCACACAAGGTTTATGAGTGAATTGGGTATCATTTTGGAGAGTGAACAACAGTTAAAAGTTATGAAAATATGTGAGAACCATTTTAACGCAGAAGATATAATAACAGAAAATGAAATTCATAGACTGAAAGAAAATGCTTTGCCTGTAAATAATCTTATAGATAACTTTGATTACTACTATATAAAACCTGAATTGGTTTATATGAATACAGATGAAGACACAGAGGAAAAAAATTGTGGTACCAAGAATTTCACTAATTTGAGTCCTCTTGTCGTGTACGCCTACGAAAATGAAGAGTCAGATCACGAAAAGGAGTCCGGGGATAACCCCGAATACGTCGCTGTAGCTGAGAAACACAAGGTCATTAAACAGGAGGAAGAAACACAACAAACAGATGATCAAAACCAAAATGTGCAAAATGTTATTGACCACGTAGCTGGAGGTGGAAACACACCCTTGGTGGAACCGATGATGCCGTTTTTTCTAAGTGATCCTTCAGTATTTACGATATTAAATGAAAATGATGAAGTTGGGGAAATCAAAAAAATTATCCACCCCCCTGTGAAAAGTCAACTGAAAACAATTCCTGGCTACGGTCTTGATATGAAGTATGTTTACAGTTGAGAATAATCAATTCTCTGAAATGAAACTGAGCCCAAACACAAGATGGGCAAACAATTTCTATAACAATAGGTAAACAGTGAAATCCTAGAATCACAATTTGAAATAAGAATAAGTCCTAAAGAAGTTTTTTAGGACCCTTATAAAATTTATCAGAATATTTCAATTCAATTTCAAAATGTATATATAGGTACATAAAAAATGCCCATTTTTTCAATCGCTGATTGTTATTGTTTAAAACAGCTAGAACTTTGACACTTGGCAAAGAGTTTCAATTTTGAGGTACATAACTGATTAGATCAAATGAAATTTTCATGACTAAAGATATTCACGCAAATGTGATTTACAGGATGTATGTTTTAAGTGAAGTTTACAATGCTCCCATTTGGTGAAGAATTAATTTTACAACTGTCTAAAAGGAATATAGTAATTATTAAATCTTTCAGTACATTCCTTCATCATTTAATTTTCTTTTGGATTTGTTTTACCATATGTAAATTTAGTTTGAATAAATCTTATTCGAGGGGAGCCTAACATTACCCTAACACCAAACCTTTGTTTTAAAAACTCAACGCCGTTTCAACAACTCTAAGTTGTCATCATCACGGAGAAAACCAAACTAAACCTAAATTACATTTTTCTCCAATTTATACCTACCAGTAAACTGTTAGCAACTTAAAGTAACAGTACAAATGGTAAATCCCAAATACCTGAATTCTAAATAACAGATTTCACAGACAATGCAAAGATTTTGTATAATGAAATTATGTAAATTAGGATAATCCTTAATTACCTACCTAATTTTATCCTACATTATAAAGTAATGACATTTTAATATACCTATTTTATGGATTCTTACAAGGTAAAAAATTATGCAATGAGCTGTATGGGATAGGACCCTTATCTGAATTCATTAGATTATTATTTCTATAAATCATTATGCTTTCCTAAGATGAATAAAACAAACTTACTTTTGACACTAAAACATTTCAGTCTGTTGCTGAAAAGTTACATAAACAGCCAAACTTGCTATTTTTTAACTTTAAGCACCCCGTATAATTAATTAGGTAATAAAATTGGTTAACAACAGTTTTTACCGGTAATGCTATATACCTTTTTCAAGAAAACCAATCAAGCACCTGTGGATATTTTTTACTATTGAAAACTTCCCTAGAGTACCTATTATAAAAGATTTCATTCATTTTGGTAATGACTTTGATGTCCAAATCAAAGAATTCCTGATGACCTCATTTTGTTAGCTGGGTATCTTCAAATAATGATAGATAATTAACTTAACTGTTTTCTACTTCTAAATAAACCATATCTTATCTTAACCCCAAAATAGGAACCATTCAAGAAATTAATCTCTTCCGTAAAAACTAATTTTGCAAATAAACAGATAGTAAAACCATTCGAATACACATGCCGACAAAATAAGTATTTTCCGAATGTACGAATTATGGTAAAAACTAGTGTGGAAAATTTCGATCCTAATAGAAAATTCGAGGGGATAGCAATACTGCAATGTTTTTATTTTCACAATCGGGTTCAGTTCAGTTCTTGGATTTATTTAAAAACACAGTCTCTCACTCTAATTTATTTCCACTACTTTAACATAATTTATATTCACAGAAGTATTTACAATTTATATTGAACACCTGCTTTTACTATACGACAGTTGAATTCCGAATGAATTCCATCGCCAGCTGTCCGTATTTATATATCTCTCTCGGAATTCTTTCATGTGTTCTCGAAGATACGAGGAAATTCCATGAATGTCCGTTAAAGTTAGCCGCCGGCCTCGCGTCGACAGACTAACATTTCGAGTTCCACGAAATATTGGATGAATGCCGATTGCACCAGGTATCGGATGAATTCCCGTCACAAGTCACAATACTATAAAACAGTGGACGCATAGAAGGTGGAGGAACATCTGAACGAATTATTTATTTCAGGGTAAGTAAAGAGTATTTGGTGAAAAAATATTTGTGTTTAGAACCCACAGAAAATGTATAACAGTATTTAACTTCTGGATATCTAAATCAAAGCCAAAATGAATAAAATGCGTCATCTAAGAAATTCATAATGACTTCATAAATGACCTCAAAAATAGTTCAATTTTCTGACTCATATTTTATTGCATAAAAGACTTCTTAGTGACGTAATTTTTTTGATGTCAGAAAAATAATATTAAGAGGAATTCTGCCTGTATATTAAGATTTCCTCTCTACAGTTTTTTCAACAACAGTATTTGAAATTTGTAATTGGGCTACAAAGTGTTGTAATAAAGTAATTTTTTAGTTTACTGGCTGTCTCGACAGAAATTTTCCTTCACAGGCATTCTGAGGGAATGAGAAGGTCATATATATGACTTCTGAAAGAAGTTAGAAAAAATGACATATTATGAGCTCGGATTTCCAAATTCTTCAGAAATTAAAAAACAAGAGTTCTTCAGGAGCTTTTATTTAATTCTGATTGAGTTAGTCTTTGAAATGAATTCAAAATGAACTTATTTTCTAATTTGTGTGTTCGCTGGGTTGAAACTCAATAAAATATAAAAATATTATTTCTGATCCTTTTTGTTCCATATATGAACAGAATTGTTTTAAAATATATATAACATCCGAAACGAAGGTATAGGATTAGAGCACAAAAAAAACTGTATTATTCTCCAAATAAGAAAGTTAAGGATTCGTATATGTTGGTATATTACGGAACCGGAATCATTAAACCACCTAAAAAACAGAATAAGAGGCAGTTGTGCTAATATTCGACTAGAAATATTTAAAAAGGCTAGTTTATGGTTAGGAGGCACAAAATCAACTAATAAGTTATTTTTAATCACATGCAAGACTTCAGTATAAATGAACAAATTTAATGAATCCGCTCATAACTCTCCAACTATTCATTAGACTTTAGCTAACAAAAAATTCTTGAATGGAGAATAAAAATATCTCTCAAATAAGACCCATTTGAAAAAATAAGTTGATAGTGCCCATTTACCAATTTTATGTCAAAACTTGTGAGTGACAAACATTTAACGTAGTTTTGTTCGAGTTCGATATTGTTACAAAGTTTAATTTGACATTACTAATAGAGAAATTCTATGGAAATTAATCACCATAAAAAAACTAATTCTCCGAACAAACAAACGTTTAGCAAAAACTTATTCTCTTGAAAGCACGGTTGCGGGTATAAAAAGTACCGAATTTCCAGTAACTGAGATGGATTATAAATGCCGCGGTAAAGTGTTGCTAGTCCAAAAAAAAATAGAGAATTTTTCTGTTGTGTATAAATTGTTTTGAGTCCGTAATAATAACATGTTCCATTCGAAAGTTAAATGTGGTTGGGAACAATAAGAGTCGCAACTGTTTATTGCACCCTTTTAAAAGTATATCATTTACTTTTTGTATTTATTTTTTAAATATATCTTGTTAAGCGATGAGTGCCGTCACGCAGCGGTTGGTTTGAGATATATATTGGTCCGCAAAATATTGTTGATAGTAATATTTATAATCATATTAATAATTATTTATGTGTTATAATATTAAATACTAAAAATACAATGTTTATAGATAGTTATATTACTCTAGAATTACATTTTCAATGCTCTATATAAGTCTATCTCAACTAACACACAGCAGTCAAGCAATTTTTTTGGTTTTGGTACATATGCTCGAAGTTTATGGACAAATATATTTCTCATACCAACACTACGTGGTGCAGCACGTCACCTAACAGATCGAATTCTTGCTTAGAGCATTTACTTTCTAGAGATAGCCTGCAGTACACAAATGTCGTGGTAAGACTAAGGAGAGAGAGGGCAATAGAGAGGGCAAGAGGCTATTTCACTCGGTTGGGAGCTGCTTTCAATAAAGCATGTTGTTCATTGGCTGCGTCTACCGACCATCCACCCACTAAGTGAAATAGCCTCTTACTGTCTCTATTGCCCTCTCTTTCTAGCGTTGCCACGATTTTATGCTTGACAGGCAATATCTAGATGGTAAATGATCTAAGAATTCTTGTTTTCTTTGTCTATGTTAAAACCATAATACATCAAAACAAAATATTGTTTCATGGACAAATGTCAGTTGTTTATGGATAGGCATGTTTGAAACTTGAAAGCCGTGAATGCTTTGATGACAGTGCTTTTTTGGTGATAAATAAGAAAATATGGCTGGTGCGATGTTGTTTGAAAGATCGCAGTCTGTTTCTTCACAACACGAAAACTTATTAAATTTGAAACGTAAAGATGACCAAGAGAACGATGATGAAAATATTAACAATAAAGAACAAGATATCCTTAATCTTGGAGAAAAGTACAAGAAAGAAGGTAAAGCTAAAGAGCTTGCAGAACTGATAAAGGCTACAAGACCTTTTCTGAGCATGATAAGTAAAGCTAAAGCTGCAAAATTGGTGAGATCTTTGGTGGACTACTTCTTAGATTTAGAAGCTGGCATAGGAATAGAAGTACAACTGTGTAAAGAATGTATAGAATGGGCTAAAGAAGAGAGAAGAACTTTTTTACGACAGTCATTGGAAGCAAGATTAATAGCTCTATATTTTGATACTGGTATGTATACAGAGGCTTTACAATTGGAATCAACTTTATTGAAGGAATTGAAGAAACTAGATGACAAAAATTTATTAGTTGAAGTCCAGTTGCTGGAGAGTAAGACATATCATGCCTTAAGTAATCTACCTAAAGCTCGTGCAGCTCTTACTTCTGCACGTACCACAGCAAATGCTATTTATTGTCCACCCAAAATGCAAGCTGCTTTAGATCTTCAATCTGGTGTACTACATGCAGCTGATGAAAAGGATTTCAAAACAGCATACTCTTATTTTTATGAAGCTTTTGAAGGATTTGACAGTGTTGAATCTCCAAAAGCACTCACAGCCCTGAAATACATGTTGCTGTCAAAAATAATGATAAATAATCCTGAAGATGTACAACATATTGTTAGTGGGAAATTAGCAATTAAATATGCTGGACCTGACATAAATGCTATGAAAGCAGTAGCACAAGCATCTCATAAAAGGTCCCTGGCTGATTTTCAACAAGTTGTTAAACAGTATAAACATGAATTGGAAGATGACGTTATTGTTCGAGCACATTTAGGAACATTGTATGAAAACATGTTGGAGCAAAATCTGTGTAGAATTATTGAGCCATACTCTAGAGTTCAAGTAGATTATATAGCAAAAACCATTAAACTGCCTATGTTGCAAGTGGAGAAAAAACTGTCACAGATGATATTGGATGCAAAGTTCCATGGAATATTAGATCAAGGAGAAGGTATGATTTATTGTTCCTCTATTTTACAAGTCATTCTGACATCATAACCTCAATCTGCTCTCTTTGTGTTTTAAGTATATTTTTAGCAAAGGTACAAAGAAACTGCAGTTTCCCTTGGCAATGTATCTGCTATTATATTTGTTCTATCTGCATTTCGTTAATTTTTGTAATTTATAGCTTACTGAATTTTGAAATGCATTATATTGTTTAGTTACTAAATTAATTAAATTTCAATTGAGGTATCTAAAATATTTTGGCATAAGTGTAAAATGTTGGTTTAGCAATAAGATGTTCACAACTTTAAAATTGGATATGTTAAACATTACCAGTAATACTTCATTAGTTTTTGTTTTATTTTGAAAGGCAATTATTCATATTACATTTTGATCATAATATCATTTAAATTACCTGTGATACTTTGTTCACATAAATAGGTTTCTGTCAATGTCATCACTGAATGTTGATTTTAGCACAATAAACATTAAAAAAGCATATCACTCAGATGATTGGGGGGCGGGCTTTCAGCCCCTTAGTTCACCCCCTGGATCCAACAGTGATTCTTGTGACCAATTTTGAACTACTTGTCAACCATATGTTTTCCTGAAGATCACATTGTTGCTTATTTTCAAAAACCTTACTTAAGAGAGTTTTCTGAAGCATATTTTATGATTTGAGAAAACAAATGGTACTAAAATCTGAATATTTATAGTAACTTTAATAATGAAGTATATAAAAACACAGTTTTGCACCTTAACACCAAACCTTTATTTCAAACACTCAATGCTGTTTCAACAACTCTAAGTTGTCATCATCAAAGAGTAAACCAACCTGCAAAGGTTCTGTGAGCAAACCACCCACATTTGATGGCAGTTCATCTTGGCCCATGTATAAACAACGATTTGAAGCCGTGGCTACAGCTAATGCATGGGATAACCAAGAAAAATCTATGTCTCTTGTAATTTCCTTAAGAGGTCCAGCCATAGAACTCCTCCAAAGCATTCCAGTCAATCTCAGTTGACACTTCCTGAACTGATGCAGTGAGCTAGGTCTATGATGTTTATAGTCAATTATGATATCCCTGTATTTAGTGTATTTCAGAGTAAATTAGTTGTATATTGATGCACAGTTCACTGTGAAAACATATTGAGTATGCCAGATACAAACTTCAATCATACTAATGAATGGATGTATTCCCAGATAAATATTTTTTCATATATTTTAAATTTAACAACAGAGCACTGGATAGACTGGTGGCAAGAGGTTACTAGCTATAATCAGAATTTACAATTCAATTAACCTAATCTTTGCTTTGACGAAACCATCTCTACTCCATCATGTTCCATCCGGTTTATTGGTTTTACAGTACAGGACTCCAAAGGCTTGTAAACTATTTAAAACTCAAATATACAACTGAATTTTTGCATGACCATGTGCTGTAACAATAACAAACAATTGACATTGGAAACACTATACAGCCAAGACTGTAGCCAGCAGAGGGGGTCTGGGGGTTCAAACCCCCGAAATTTTGGAATATTGGGTTTCAAGATTCAATTTTAACCAAATAATTATCTTTTTCATGAGAATAAATTTTATATTTATACATTTTTATATTTCCTGGATATATATGAATACAAATAACAGATTTTGCAGTACCAATCAGTCCACCACCAATCAAAAAAATTATCCAACCCCCCCCCCCTCGAAAATATTGTCCAACCCACCCCAAAAAATTTTTCTGGCTATGTCCTTGTATACAGCTACCATCATACACTAGAAACAAATATTTACATATTAGTTTAAAATAATTCATATATACTTTCAAATTTATTTGGCATTGTTGCAGATAGCCTTTTTTCAATTTTTTTTATGCACAATCTTTTGCAAATTAGCATTTTTAATAAAGAGATAGATGTTGTGAAATGCTGGTCTTCTGGTCAGTTTGTAACCACTTATAATGAAATACAATGATTATATTATTAAAGGAATGAAATCACTCAGAGGTCAAGCCAACATCCCGATTCGTAAAAGATGAATTGATAGATCACATTCCTAAAACTGTAAATACTGTCAGAAGTTGATATATTATCAAAATATTAGGTATAAGAACATTATTTGGTGAAATATGATTCACTACCAAACTTTTAATATTATTGTTGCTATTATGTATATAAATGACTATAATTTGACATTATATTGCTTGACAGTGCAAATTCTAATATGTGTATTCTTCTTTCCAGGGGTCTTAATAGTTTTCGAAGATACTCCAGTAGACAAAACATATGAAATGGCTCTAGAGACAATACAGAGTATGAGCAAAGTAGTAGATACCCTATATCAAAAGGCTAAAAAATTGTCATAGGTTCAATGCTTATTTATTTAATAAACAATGACTGTCTTTCCTTGTAATTCATATTTCTTCTAGGTTCTTATTTACTTACCTGTTTTAATTTAGGGTTCATTGTGTATTATTAACGTTTTTGGAAATATAAACTAACAAAATTCCTAGATTATTTTTTCGATTTTTTTTGTATTTCTAACATACCTCAGCATTATTCAACAATATCAATATTTCTGAATATTTCACATTTGCAATATTCAAATGCTTAACTATTTCAAATAGTGCTGAAAAATGCTGAACATGGAATGAATAAATACAATCAATTGTTAATTAATTCATCTATGGATATTAAAAATATTTATATTACAAAACATGTTTTTGATTTGTAAGAAATCCTGATTGGTTATTTAAGGTATAACTTTTTAACAAACATTTGAAAGATAATATAGTTATTGTGACTAAAGATTTTTTTCTATATTTTTAAATAACCTTCAAATGAACTGTTAGTTCTTCAAATTGTATGAATCTTTAGTCTACAATAACAGTTCAATGAGGTGGAGATTTTCTTTAACATTGTTGGTCCTAAAAATTTCATAATCCAGGTTTTTAAAATACTAGCTGACTCGGTGTATTTCGTACCTAACAGTAAATGAAAGTCATGTCAACTTTCAGGTAAACTAATTTAGGATTTTATTAACATAATAGAATGAATACAAGAAAATTACAAAGGTCAATAGTTTATTAAAGTAATATATATAAACAAAATGAAAAAGTGGGGCAGTTATTTGAGACTGAACGACGGAAGCGAAATCGTACGAAATATTCTTCCCTTGTCTTGTTATCTCCCTGTCTCTGTTTCTCTTTCTTTGTGTCATTCTTAATAATGGATATAAATTTCAGGAGAGTCAAAATAATTGTCACTAATTTGTTACGATTCAAGTATTAATCCTGTGTAATTTAGTTCTTAAATTAAAAATAAGTGCAAAGGAACATTCTATCTAAGATATTTTTTTTCAATGTTAAATCACTTTGGAAAAATATCAAAGCATCTCTAGCCTATCCTTCAAAATAGCTGTTGTAATATGGTTTAATCTAATGTATACATGTGTAAACAATTTGACTCCAAAGATTTTGTGGAATAAGAGTTCAGGTGGAAATAAATAAAAAACTCTTATAACATTTTTTTAAAATGAGCTATAATTTAGTCAAAAAAATAAATAAACTGGTAAGAGTTTCACACCCACTGTAACAGCCACAAACAGCAAATTTTATATTTAAATGTAGCTACTAAACGCATCTAATGGCTTTACTAGTCCCTTTAACATTACCAAACGTTTTTCTTTAGGTATTTATGTACTGACAAGACGCGATGTTGCTACATTGACAGAAATTTACATAAAATGTATTTTGGATTTCTTGGTTATTAAAGCCAACAGACCATAATGGTCTAAAAGTTTTTCGTTTGATTTGATATATACCATCTCTATCTAAAATATATGCACTCAAAAGTATTTACACCCTGTATATATAGTTTGTGTGTTCAAGATGGCGGAGGGAAATAAATAAAAATAAAGTGGTGTTAAGTGTGTTTGTTGATCTGAAGCGAGCCGTTGAAACAATAAATCGACAGCAATTAATTGTGAAATTGAGGTATTATGGCATAACATCGTCGGCTTTAGCACTACTTGAGAACTATTTAACAAACCGTCATCACATTACAAAAATTGACAACGTTTACTCCACTAAAGTGAAAAATTGCTACGGTGTTCCTCAAGGAAGTGTGTTGGGACCATTGTTATTCATTGTATATGTTAATGATATATGTAATGTTTTAAACAATTCTTTTGTAAATATGTTTGCTGACGATACGCTCATATCAGTTGCTAGCAGTGATTTCGTAGAGGCAACAACGGTATTAAATGATGAACTGTATGAATGGTTTTGTGCTAGCAAACTAAAATTAAATTCAGACAAATATATGGTAATTGGTTCTAAAAATACATGCTCATATATCCCACAAAATCATAGAATAGTATTAAATAATGTTAAAGTCGAAAGAGTAAATTCTATAAAATATTTGGGTGTCATTATTGACCCTCTTCTGACTTTTAACCTACATGCAGACTACTTATGTAAAAAATTGGGCAAAAAAATGGATTTTTTGGCAGAAGGTTAATATACAATTCAATAATTTTGCCTCATTTTAATTACTGCACATCGTTGCTACTTTGCTGTCTCGTCTGCAAATATTACAAAACAAATGCATGCGTATATTACTTGGGTGTGGTGGGCGTGTTTCAACTCAATTCATGCTCAGACAGTTAAATTGGCTCTCTGTTCAAAAGAACGTTGAAAAAGCAAATATTGTTTTTATTCACAAATTAATCAATAAAAAATTGCCTCAATATCTAACTGATCTGCTAATTACTAGATTTGAGCTTCACGGTGTACTGCTACGTACTAATCGGCATTATAACGTGGAGTTTACAAATAAGTCTTTTTTAATGAAATCACTGTTTTCAGATGGACTTCGGCTCTACAATGCACTACCACAAGAAATTAAAGCCAGTAAAAACATATACTTTTAATAAAAATGTAAAAACCTACCTTCGATATGGGTTATTGTAACTATAACAAATATAATATCCTTAAATTAGCTTAAATTGTACTTGTATGAATTTGTAAATATATGCAGAGCTAAATAAAGATTACTTACTTACTTACTTGAAAAAACGGTGGCGCTGATGTACCAGGAGGGTAGATTTAAAACAGCAAGCCAAAAATTTTTAGAATATCTCATAGATATTTACGAAAAAATATACATATTTTACATATCCTTGGTTGAAAAAAAAAAAACAAAACCGGCTTAACATTAAATATTATCGTGTATATAGCAATTCACATCATATCTTCTCTTTCTACACCAGTGCCATTTAGGTCACTCCTTGAACTTGTTATTTAGTGGTTTCAGCTGGACACTTTTTTAGTTTAATCCCCTTTAAGTTTGTCATCCTTGTCTCTACCATCCATTATTTTTTTTTTGGTGTTTGAACTCCATAATTTGAAATATTGCAAACACAACATTGGAATGTTTATTAGAACGAAAAGCAAATTTTGTGCTGATATTGTATATTAATTTGATGTTATATTTGTTTACTTAATTAATCTATTGATTTTCTATAAACAAAGAGACTCTTAATATACAACCTGGTCCCTGTTTCTTACACAGAGAAATGAGTTGTATGCGTATTTCAAGGTCAAAAAGTGCGGTGTCCCGTTGGAAGAAGCAAATGAAATTTGTGGATGTCACTACCATACTCATCTATTTTCGTATGTGTATGGACTCACAAAAATCAAAATTTCAATGGCGTGTCAGCAAGCCATCTGCTTTATTGAGCTGTGTATTGTGCTGCATGGTTTGTACTCGGGTTGATTCTATTCATTGAAGCACATTTTTCATTTTGTTATCAGGTACAAGAACAAATAAAGCGGATCGTTTGCCGACATGCGAATACTCCACGAATTATTTGTATTATTTTGTAGATTCAAACCACAAACACTCAAGGTTCGGCAAATTCGTATTTCTTTATATTCACTTTATATTCTTTATATACAATAGGTGATATATTTTTACAGTACATTTAAAATAAGAAATGCAGATATTTTCTAAAAAGCGGAAGATTTTTAAAAGTCGACGGGACGCAAGACTTAGTGTAGATAGAAATATATTTGAATACATTAGGTATGTACTACCATGTTAAAAATATCCAATAGAATTCCATACAGAACTACAGAAAGTGCAGCATATCTGGAAAGAAAACTTGGATAACGACCATTTTGGAATTTATCGCAATCTATCTGCTAGTGCAATATGGCGAGTTTTCTTTATTGGGATTAATAGAATTTTATTGTATTCCGTATTCGTATGGATTCTATATGGACGTAACCCTCAGGGAATGTAAATGAAAGTACTTACCTAATAACAGGGGCGTAGCTACCGCCGTATCAATGATACGAGGCCCCGGGCTACAAGGGCCCCAGTGCTACAGAGGCCCCTAGCGCGTGTAAGCAAAAATTAGTAAAATGTTGTCACTTAATCTCGTACTACCCGGGAATATAAAAAAGTGTCATAACGTGCATATAGAGTTTTCACTTCAGAAATGAAAAAGTCACTTTTATCCCGGGTTAAGCGTGCGCCCAAATGTTGGCAGCATAAATAATTGTGGGCAACAGATTTAATGTCAAAACAGCATTCAAAACAAGAAATATACTGAAATCACTAATATCGAAAACAAAACCAACCAACAAAACTCAGAACACAAAAAACTGCATATACAAGATTCCTTGAGAATGTAATAAATCTTATATTGGACAAACATCAAGACCATTCAACGTATGAATTAATGAACACAAGAATTACATAAAGAAACGACAATTTGAAAAATCGAAAATTTGTGAACATGCTTGGAACCTAGGCCATAAAATACAATTTGACAATTCAACTATACTTCACAAAGAACAACATAACACAAAACGAAAAATAAAAGAGTATGCGTTAATTCTTTTAAATGAAGACGATTGTATCGCTTCTACTTCTGTAGAATTCAATCGTATCTGGTTACCGACAATTAAGAAAAAATTAGTAATGGCCATCTCCTTTTGAACAACCCAGTATCGGGATAGTTCATAAAGTTTTTCCTACGTTTTCCCTTATGACGTTAATAGGATCACTGAAACAGCAGAATTCTTTGATCGTATTTTTGGCTAATGTCAACTTAAATGTCATATATCAAACCTCCAATTTGCAATGCTGTACCCGTTCAGCAAAAAAATCGGTTTAGTGAGAAACCACTATAAGGAGAATTCTTTCTCTTTTCTGGATATGCAATATATATTGAAGGAGGTCCTCTGATGCGTGCTTGTTTTTGGTAGCTAGACAAAATATAAAAATGACTGTGAGCACATAATGAGTTTTAATAAACTATAATAATTAATTTATAACAATTATTTAATTTAAACAATAGTGACATAGATAATAAGTGATATGGTCAAACAACACCTGGTTTCTGCATGTTAGGCTTGCTGGTATATACTTTCAATACGTTTCTATAGGGCGGCGGTAAGGGGAATTTCTCTGGTGGTTGAAAACGATGTCTGAATTTTTCTTCAAGGTCGACTGATAAATTTGATGAATTGTTCTCCCTCATAGAGGAATTTCTCGGAGGCGGTGGTGGTGGATTGACGGGGGTGTTATTGCTTACCGGAGATGGAACCTGGAAACAAATAAAAATATAACTATCTTAATGGAAGAATATAGAAAGGAACAAAAACAACATGAAAAATATTTTAAATGGGTAACTCTGCGAAATTATTTTTTTAGCACAGTAAATCAGGCCTAGCTTCCTGAGTTAATGATGATTTGAGTAATACACTTATTACAAACTTACACTTTATTTAATAAACTGTGACAATTGTTTCGCGTCCGATGGAGCTTAATCATACAATGGTAGTACCTTAAGAAATTCAATACTTATAAACTAAATAGAATATAAAAAAGGGAGCCTACAAATGTTTCTTTAATCTTCTAGTTGTGTTAATATTACTAAGAAATAAGGATAAACAATAAAAGGGATATATCAGATTATGGGTTTTTTCCAGATGTAATTTACACAAAGACCTACCATTGAATATGAAGGTTCAATTTTTATGGTTTTAGGGTGATTCAGGTAAACCGTAATAGCTCAATGTTTACCTCATTTTGACATTTATTTGATAAATTATTAATCTAATACTAACAGATTTTGTAAATAAATTTAAGAGTGGAGACTTATTAAGATCTATTTGGTCATTGAGTAAATTTTCTGAGTATTTAAACATTTAATTTCTAGACTCTCTAATAAATTTAGTTTTATACCTTTATTTTCTGTATATAGAATTTTAAAATGCTGGTCAAAATTATGATTGTATTCAAGTAAATGTTTTGCGTAATTGGAATCTTGTTTATTTTTTATAAAAGAATTGTGATGTTCATTTAACATTGTCTGAAAATATCTACCTGTTTGACGTATATATGTTTTAGGGCAATCTTTGCATGTAATTTATAAACTCCTGATGATTTGAGTTTATTTGTTTTACTCTTATTGTTCTTAATTAATTTGCCTAGAGAGTTGTTGGTTCTATAGCTAACCTTGATGTTTTGCTGATTTAAAAATTTTGAAATATTGACACTAGGGGAACCTAGATATGTAATAGTTTTATATGATTTATCTACTTCTGTGGTTTTCGGATATATCATTTGGATTGTTTTGAGATATTATTTTTCCGTAGGATAGAATCGACGATTTTACTATCATACCCATTGTTGGTTGCGATTTGTTTTATTATATTATGTTCTATTTCAAAGTCATTTTCATTAAGTGGTAATGTTGTCAATCTATGAATCGTACTATGGAAAAAAGCTAATTTGTGTTGAATAGGGTGGCAAGATTAATTATGAATTATGGTGTCTGTGTGTGAGGGTTTGTGATAAATCGAGAAAACATGTTTACCATTCACTTTTTTGATTGTTAAGTCTAGGAAATTTATATGATTATTCTGTTCTTCTTCTATTGTGAATTTAATCTTGGGATGGATATTGAAAAGAACATCACAATTCTTGTATAAAAAATAAACAAGATTCCAATTACGCAAACATTTACTTGAATACAATCATAATTTTGACCACGATTTCAAAATTCTACATACAGAAAATAAAGGTATAAAACTAAATTTATTAGAGAGTCTAGAAATTAAATGTTTAAAATACTCAGAAAATTTACTCAATGACCAAATAGATCTTAATAAGTCCCCACTCTTAAATTTATTTACAAAATCAGTTAGTATTAGATTAATAATTTATCAAATAAATGTCAAAATGAGGCAAACATTTAGCTATTACGGTTTACCTGAATCACCCTAGAACCATAAAAATTGAACCTTCATATTCAATGGTAGGTCTTTGTGTAAATTACATCTGGAAAAAACCCATAATCTGATATATCCATTTTATTGTGTATCCTTATTTCTTAGTAATATTAACACAACTAGAAGATTAAAGAATCATTTATAAGCTCCCTTTTTTATATTCTATTTACTTTATAAGTATTGAATTTCTTAAGATACTACCATTGTATGATTAAGCTCCATCGGACGCGAAACAATTGTCACAATTTTTTAAATAAAGTGTAAGTTTGTAATAAGTGTATTACTCAAATCATCATGAATTTCAACTTCCACCATGTATCAGCCAACTCAATCGAATGTTCCTGAGTTAACTCAAAATTACGACATTTTGTAGCAAAATGAAGCGTATCAAGTGAATTACAAAGCGCGTGCCATCTACACCCATGGAGGTATTATATTAGTAAAATATAGAGTACGTCTGGGCCCGATAAAAACGTAACGCACGATGTGTGAAACTGAAGAGTGGGCGTATCTGACTCTGTCTAAGCTTGTAAGGATGCGCATACCTGACATACTCTATCTTTAGATATTAGCTGTATATCTACACCTCGCACTCGGAGACTTTCAACTAGTGTCCAAACGAAAATGGATTTTCAGCCGAAAACGAAAATGATATAGACATTAAAAAATATTAATATTTCCGCTGTAGATACACTGAAATTTTGTTAATTTTTTTTTGTACCTAGGGAGATAAATAAATGTAGGTTAAAGCTTTACCCAACTGAGAGGTTTGGGGACTCACTTCACAAAACAACTTTTGGGTTGCTCTAATGACACGCGTAAAGAGCTAGTGAGACATTGACGTGATTCCACTAATGTGATATACTCTGACAGTTTATGTTAGGTATTAGAGATGGGTAGGTCCGCTCATAATTCGGAGTTGGATCCAGATATGCATCCAGTTCCAAAGATGTACATCCAGGACCCGTGTCCGTCGGATCCATATCGGTCCGGCTGTCTAATTGTGATCACCGGAGTTGGACTGCAGGCGGAGTGTTGGATTGTAATACTGTTACCAAGACATTATGGCGCTGAATCGATGTTTTAATTACGAACAAGCAAATAAGGTTTTAAAGTGTATGCATAAAAAATTGTTGTTTTTTACCCTTTATATAATAAAATTACGACAAAACGATAATTATTTATCAAAAATAATAATGACAAATAAAAATAGTCATATTTGACAACTAAAACGATAAAAATATATAACCATGAACCAACAATGCTTCTAAAATGATCGAACAATCGGTAATACCGTTGCCCTCACTCCGTTCCGCAGTTTTCAGACCGCTATCATTGATTCGATGCCGCTCCCGCGTAATACCAACATGTGGTTTCGCCGATCGGTAACGATATACTTCTTTCATTCACACAGGTCCGAGGATTCGTGTCGATCCGAACCTACACATCCCTAAACTATATTCAGTATTGCACATTGCATGCGTTTGTTGCCACTCCGACGGGTCCGCGGATTTGTGTCCGAATTGCCGTTGGATTAACACTAGGGATGCAGGTCCCGAGATGTCAGTAGCCAAACTGAAGAATAGTTGGTAGAAAAATAATAATATCGATATGAATTAATCGTGTATATGAAGCATGTTCTGATATCTGAATTGATGACAATATATCTGGTTTTACATGCGATGTCTACTATGAATTATGTCATAAATTAGCAATGTCGATGATTAGTTTGTATTCTAGTTTGTAGATTATTATATCGTTACTTTAGGCAAGGTTTTGTATAAGCAGTGTAACTACGAATATATTTCTTTGTATTTTTTGTTATATTTTGTCCGCATTCATTTTACTACATAAAGATTCTAGCTACTGCACTGGTAGGAACTTTGCGATACCTCTAAAGTATCGATACTGGTATCGAAACAAAATTATCGATACTGGTATCGCATGCAATGCGGTAGGGATGTAACGAATATTCGCAATAGCGAATATTCGCATGTTTTTTACTATACGCATTCGTATTCGCGGTTATTCATGCGAATTTTTTGCGAATGTGTTTGACAATGAAAACCGTAAATATTATGACGTTACCATTAGGTACATTGTACACTGTATAACTTACTTGTGATTTCAAAAGCTAAGTGGTACAGGTACGACAGGAAGTATTAACTTGTACTTGCAATGAGAAATAACAGTTGTATGATGATACAAATTTCTTTATAACTTTAATGAAAAATACAGTAGTTGTCTATCAACTACATATATACATTTCTTCTGGAATCTGGAATCCTCACATGTACTCGAATATGTAATTAGGCAACAATTTAATTGCTAAATAAAATTATGCAAGTTATGTCAGTTTCATAACATGATATAGGGTTTTATGGCAAAATGAAATCGAGATTTGGAAGTTTTAGGGAAAACTAGCTCACAGAGACTTAAATTAGGAGTCATACTGCATATAACGCCGTTTCCTTGTGATTTCTAGAACAAAGAATTCGTAGGTTAACGAAAACCTGTCAAGGAAATTATGATACAATCTTCTGGAGATTCAATCAGTTGAGGAAAGCGTAACTGATAAAGGTTCTCGACAATTGATGGTTTCAGAGTGCTAACTTCATTTTTTAAATCAGTTTTAAAAACAAAATTGCAGACATATCTAAACTTTGACAAACTTTAAAATATGCTGGTACTTTCTTGGGTCACACTTCTACTTTTAAAAATAAGTGTAAAGCTTGAATATTTGCAGATACAACAGGAGGTCACGTTCAAGAATCTGTCAAAAAATAATTGTTCTATTACGCTATAAAGGTACATATGTTTTAAATCCCCTGATAACAAATTTTGTTTTGTTGGGTAGCGCTGCTAAATCCACAGACATCATTATATAGTTACGGAACTTCACGTCTTTTTTTTTGGTTGGTAGGAAAATATACAACCTATCGTGTTTGTGGAACGCTCAGACTAGCTCCAGGCCTTTTGTCAGAGCTGTAAATGAGCTCTGTGCGGTTCGAGCCTTGAGTAGCGTCAAAGTGACAGGCACACAACTGGAGGGAAAACAAACAACTGAGCGATCGGACAATACAAAATTGCTACAAAAGCCCTAATTTAATTTCCAGTAAGGACACAATCAATACTTTGTATGTGTTTTCATGGGACACAGCCTATAAAACCCTATTAGTTAGTGGTGCGTTCCCGCAATTTGTTTAGTGTATTGTTTTCAATTTGATTGAATTACTTCATTGATTTTTAAACTTCTGCACCTTTTCTAAAACATTCCGTCGCGCTAATGCTAATTGTAAGTGTGTTTTTGCGTGTAAAATATAGACAGTATTGTGATTCGTGGTTCGCATCCCGAGCTATTAGGACGCTTGGGAAGTTTTCGTGTTTGTGCTCCGAACTGTTCGGACATTTTTTGATTCCGTCTGAAGAGACGCCGCTTATTGTTGTTTTTTTTGGGTTACGAGTCGCGAGTTAGTAGCTCCGTTTGTAACGACCGCTAAACCGCTTTCATTTTGTTTCTTTTGTGTTTACAAAAGCGCATCATTTGTTGTTAAACCCGCATTTTTTGTATGCTCAATCAATAAACACTACGTCGCTATTTTTTGTGTAACGTGTTGTCCAGATGAAGCTCTAAGAAACTGTTCCTGTTCACGGGGCGAGCCTCTGAAGAAAGAAGAACCAAGAAAACACCCTTTGCAGAGCGTCGACGTAAAAGGTCAGTGATTAATTTTTATTTGGTGAATTACTTTACGTGTTTATTGATTGTTCCGCTAAAGGTCCTTCGTCAATTATATACTTGCATTGAACCAGCATTGAACTAAAACCGCAACATCTAATTCATACATTTTCTTGAATATTCTATTCTATATGTAATGTTTATCGAACACATTACATAACAGTTAGATAACTTTAAATAAAAGCACCGTAACTGTTGTACTTGCGTTCTTACTCTCCTTAGGCACCTGGCTACTTTGCGCCCGCCAGGCAATTGTATTAGGTGAAATTTAACAAAATTGTAAGTTATGCTTTTTTATTATATCGCCTAGCAAGAAATTGATGCAAATTTTATCGTCATTAGCTAGTACCATTTTCGCAGCTGTCAATTCAAATTAGTAGCGATAGCCAACGAAGAGAAATTTGTGTTTATGCCTAGTTAATTGTTGCAAAATAAGAGAAATTAGCTGTCAGGATGTTAAAACATACCTTGTCATAAGTCAGTTATTTTTTGACTGGTTCTCATGCATTCAATCTCATTTTACTCAGAAATATACAAGCTTGCAGAATTTTACTTATAAAACTTATACAAAGGTTAGATTCGTTCGTCACTCTGTTTTTGAAACTGATTTAAAAAAAATGTAAATGAGTCCATAAATAAGATAAGTTATAACATAACAATAAAATTCCTTTTTTTTTGACAATCCTATATAATTTTAGTATTTATTTGACTCCATAAATTTAATTAGATAATTTTTCTGTTTAATTAAAAATCATAATAACTTGGTTCACTCCAATATGATGACAGCTTAACTTAGGATACAAAATTTTGTGCTTATACATCTAAGAGACAACATAGATTCCACAGCTATTTCAATTTATGTATTAAAAATAGAAGAGTGGCTTTCTATAATGATTACGAAGCACAATTTAGGTTATAATTTTTGATGAAACCAAAATAAGTAAATTTTGATCTGATATTCGCATTCGTATTCGCGAATATCGAAAATCGGACATACATCCCTATCATGCGGTATCGAAACAAAATTATCAATACCATCATCCACTAGCGGATCCAAGGGGGGGGGGCTCAGGGGCTGAAGCCCCCCCCCCCCCCCAAAATCATCTAAGTGGTATGCTTTTTTAGTGTTTATTGTGCTAAAACCAACCTTCAGTGAAGTCAAATCCCCCCAACGAGATCAAGCCCCCCTTTCCTCAATAACAATCCTGGATCCGCCATCGTTGATAGTATCGAAACAAATGAATCGATACTGGTATCGAAAAAAAGGTGCCGTCGATACAAATTTAGCGGGGGAGAACAAAAAAAAAATCCGCATCAAAGTATCCAAATCACAAACAAGTATCACGGGTGTCGAAACAAAAATAACCATATGGGTATTTCAATAGGACAAGAAAAGTATCGATACTGATATCATATCAGTAGTATCGAAACATTCCTAAGTACTGGACGGTTACTGTCGCTCGTGGAAAACAAGTGCTCACGTTCTCCATTGTTGTTTATTTATAAATGAAAAATCAGCAATATTAAATATAATATTATAAACTTACCGATGGTGGTTGCCTCGACATTTGCGTCTTATGTGGAGGGGGCGGAGGAGGAGGTGCATGGGGTGGAGCTTGTGGAAGCGCTGCTAATGGGGGTGGTGGGGGAGGCGCGTGGTTTGGATGTTTCACGAAATTTGTCTTTGAAGGCGGTGGGGGTGGTTGACTAGGCGAAGACGGGTGAAATTGTGGTGGGTGTTGAGGTATCTGAAAGAAAAAAAAACAAGATAATTAAATATGCTTTCAAAATAATGTAAACAAACGTTAAGCCTATAACGAACTACTAAACTGATTCGTCCAATATTGAATAAAAATCCATTATCATTAATAAAATTGAATGTGAAAATATCCGCTGAAATAATGTTAATGACTTTCATAAACCATTATTCAGCGTCTAAATGGGATAAATAAAAAAACTAATATTTTAACTTTTTCAGGTGTAACAAAAGCAGGTTCCACCTGCAAACTAAACTCTAAAAAAACTAATTGGAATAGTGAAGATTTGTTTTAGACGGATAGTATTTAATTGATAATTAATTTAACTAACCACAGACCCATGTTTGTTGGCAAATTTATCTAGTAGAAAAAAGAGAAATCAGTTCATTAATTATACAAAAATACTATCTGAGGCAGCAGATGCTGTTCTCCTCTTTCCGACAGGCCGGATGACAGCATATAACAAAACCAATATTGTGTAAGTATGAATATAATGTGTTAATAACTTAACTACAGCGCCATCTATTGGGTCCTAGTAACAAGTTAGTATAAACTAATACAGACCCACATGAATTATTAATGTCAATCTTTCATTACAATCTGTTTATAATTTATAAAATGCAAACAAAAGAACTAAAACAGCATAGTTATTCAGCGTTCAGAAACTTTTAAACAAATAATAAAAGAAACAAAATTATGGCGAGGCAGTTGAAGTGGACACTGAAACTGTCATTTGTTTATAATCTATTATTTATTTATGCACAAATATTGATACCAACAAAATAGAAGTCGAATTAAATTTGTAATATAAATAAACTCACTTTTCATTCCTTTAACGTTGTCTTAGTTTGTTCTCAATATATTGCTGTGTCAAAATAATATCAAATGCACTCACCTAACAACCGCTAGTACAAAACAAATGACAACAGAAGTTTCGCAGTTTTTTGAAATGATTTTGTTTATTAAAAGGTGTGATTAATATAATGAATCACCACGACGAACTAATTATTAATTCATTATACGTTGAACTATTTTTAAAATACTAATTATGTGTAACCATTTTAGATAACCTAGGTATTTCCCAATACGTGATTGGAAAAGAAATGAGATTTCAGTACTGCATGATTTATGGAGGGTTAAAAGTAAAAGTTAATTTTAAATAGTTACATATATGGTGATAACAAAGTGTAATAGCTCAGTTAAATATACTCACTGACAAAGAAATCGCAACACCCAGAAGTAGATGTTTAAATTTAATATTGTTTTAGTAAAACATGGACGCTATAGTAAAGAGTAAATGATAAAAATTGGGTATAGTTGGTGAATGTTTTTTCATGTTAACTTTATTTTATTAATTAATATTGTAGTTGATTTAAACATTTCTTTAAAATGTAGCAAAAAACAGTTTGATTGATCCAAAATCGATGTTTAGTAGTGTTAAAATGCCTAGAGTACGTGTTCGCCGAATGTATCGCCAGCTAAGTGAATTTGAAACAGGTCGAATTATTGGTTTACGGGAGGCGGGGTTTTCACTGCGAGAAATCGCTACCCGCACGAACAGAAATACTGCTGTGAGATGTGACAAGCGTGGTTTGATAATACCCAAAATCGGAGAACAGTATGGCTTTTAAAACCGATTTTCGACACCTCGAGAGTGGTTAGGAGAACAAGGCCCTCTTGTAAGTGTTAGTATTAAGTATATGGTGTCCGAACGATTTACCATCGTATTTTGGACTGCAGCATTATAGACCCTATCTTGTGCAACCTCTGACCGCTGAGCATCAACGGCAACGAATATAGTGGTGCAGAGAATGACAACATTGGAATGTGGAATGATATCGGGTCGTCTACTCTGATGAATTTCGATTCTGCTTGGGTGGACATGATGGCCGAAGAAGGGTTAAACGACCTCGAATAGAAGATGTCAACAATTTGATGTTGAGTGACATGTTTACCGAACAGTTGCCGTAATGGTATGGGGTACTACTGCACATGGAAGAAGGTATAAAAGTATGAAACAAACAAGTTCATTATGGTCAAAATCACTGAATAACCATTTCATAAACAGTACAGTAAACAATTAAAACTATCACTAGCACAACTTTAGAGATCGGTCGCAGATCGACGCCGTGAACGAGAACAATTCAGTTGATTATCTTATAGAAATATCAGACATGCAAAGAAGGGACGGTTAAACGATTCAATAAGCGAATTGGATGTTAGTGAGATATTATTTATTAATCTTATTGTATAAAAGAGGAATATACTGAGTGATAGGTTATAATAATTAAAATAGCAATAATAAGAGATAAAACGAGGATATATTAGAATCGTAATAAATAAGCAAAGGGGACACTTAAATTAAATCTAACACAAAGGACAATAATTAATTACCTCCATACCGCCCTACTAAAGAAATGTGACAAGCGATGGATCCTATTATGGTGCTGTTAATTAATTGTCTTCTTAGAGTGACGGTGTTAATATTAAGAGAGTCTAAAAGCGCGTCATTATTAGAAACAAACACCTCGAGCACCAATAATTAAAGGGAGGACCGTAACTTCTGTGGTGTTTCTGGTAGTTAAAACTGTATTAAGAATCATAATATTCTTTTTTCCTCTTGAAGCCGTCATATAAGAGACGGGGACCCTCCCAGTGAACGCCTACGTCTGCAATGATGGATTTTAGTCCCTTAGTAAGAAGATCGGGAACTTTAAGAATCCCGTTCGGGCTTCTGATGTGCGGTTCAACGTCAACTTGCCAACCTTTTTTTGTTGCTTTCCTCTGAATTATTTTGTATAAGTTATTGTGGCAGTCTATTCGCTTTTCATGCGTTATGTAACAATTTGAAGATGTGGCAGTTTGATTCATCCTTGTTACATCAACCGCGGCATTTCCTTGCAGCTGGGTCGTTGAAAGGAAGGGTCACAGGAGGGTAAAAGGTTTGCACGTAACAACACTATTTTGATATAGGTTTTGGCCGTCCAGGACGGAGGAGGGTCGGATAGCCAATTGCTACAGATGGAGGTTGAGGCACATTGTTTTAGTCCGTTTCCGGACCAGGACGTGTCGAGATTTGATGTTAGATAGCTATTAACATTACTGGTGGAGGGAAATACATTAAATGAGGAGAGCCTGTCGATGTGCTGTGTGATTAGTTTGGTTTGTTCGGGAAGATGACAGTCGATATTTTTCAATCTCTTAACAAGAATGCATGGTATTTTGAACAGAAAGGGGAAAACTCCAAGGCCTCCACCTCGCTTAGGTGCGTGAATGAAAAAGTTGGAAGTGGAAGAAGGAAGGTGAAGGATGTTTTTAATCGCCCGTCGAATTAGGTGATCTGTCTCTTTGAGCAGGGCTCTAGTGACATGTATGTTTTGTAATGCACTAATCCAACGCGGGATAAGGAAGGATGTTATGAGGTAAAATTTTTGGGGGGTTTGCAGAGGTGCACGAAGGATATGGGATAACTGGGTTTGAAGAAGATTAATGGAGCGACGTTCAGCACCCGTGAGATTGTATCTGAGGCTAAGGTATTTTAATGAGTCCATACCTACCTGTTGGATTGGTTGGCCACCTATAAAAAAAGGCTCTTAGTGACGGTATAAATCTTTCTTTTAGTCGGAATGCCTCTGAGCTATAGTGCAAAGGATTTATCAGTATTTAAGGTAATCCCTGACCGGTTAAAGAACGAAGTAGTCATTTTCAAAAGGGCATATGATTCGGGTGTGGAGCTGACAAGAATAATTAGATCATCCGCGTAACTAAGACAATTACGCGGAATGTATGCAACACTAGATGGAAAGTTGGAGCTTAAAAGATCTAATAGCTCGCCGAAGAAGATATTAAAGAGACGGGGCGACAAAGGGTCGCCCTGTTTGACCCCGTTGTTAAGATTAATAGATACTTCGGTCTTGTCTTCAGCCAGAATGGTACTTTTAGCGCCCTCAAGGGTTTTCATAATATAATTAATCAAGTTATCTTTAGGAAGTAGTGGAACATTATATATTCCCTTACTTTAATCAGCTCATGGATCCCACATTTTTGAAGAAACCCATGTGAATCTGACGCCATAGCCGCCCAGATCTCCCGATCTTTCACCCATAGAACATGTTTGGGATATGATGAATAGAAGGCTCAGGAATTTACCCCAGCCCCTACGGACTTTGGAGGTTCTAAGACATGAAATACAGGTGGCTTGGGATAGCATTCCTCAAGAAGAAATATACCACCCTATTGAATCAATGCCAAGATGTGTTGAGGAGTGTATAGATAAACGCGGTGGACAAACAAATAATTAACAAACTTAATAAAAAAATTGAACTCTGGTATTTTTTATTCAAATTTTAATCATCAACTCCTTACTATAGCATCTATGTTTTACCGAAACAAAATTAAATTTAAACATTTCCTTCTAGGTGTTGCGATTTCTTTGTCTGTGAGTATATATTAAGATAAACACTTTCTAAATTTCAATGTTAAGCATGGTTTCGAAATAAAAATTTAATAAATACGTACCGAAGGAGGTGGAGCAGTAGGTCGTCCGTTTAAAGCTGGTCTCGACCTTGACATCTGCCCAGAGTTGGATAACGATTGACCCGGAGGACACAATGATTGGCCTATTATGGAAGACATATGTCTGACAGTTCCGAATTTTATAGCCGTATTTGTGGCTTCTACGGGACTCTGGGGTGACGGTGTCCGGGGTACATTTTTCATACTATGAGCACGACCTAAAGAAGGCCTGCTTCCGGTCCTGGGGTTCAAAGCGGGCTTTCCTAAAACACAAAAGATACGTTGATTAAAAAAATTACTTAAAACACAACAGTTAAAAGTTAATAACAGCTATTAAATTATTTTTATTTATAAATTTCGGATAATGTGGAATAGTTTTTTTTAATTGCTTGATTTTAATGTACATAACTAGTGAAACGATGAGTTAGTTGATAAATAACATCTTATATAATTTTTAATTTTATCTTTTACAGATTTTTCATCAGTTACAGTACAGGCAATTATTTTCTCTCTTTAAAAATGAAGAAAAATTGGGAATTTTTCATTTCCCTGTACAAGATACGACCTTGTATCCGTGCGAGAGCCCTGGACAGACCATGTGCTTCTAAAAATGTTGTTGTGGCATATTAATCCAGAGTTGGGAGAATCGGCATCGACTCTATAGTAAATGACATTTATAAGGAGAACCACAGCACCATTTTCTGAGAAAACATTCCAGACAAAAGTTGTTCAGTTTTAATCACTTTTTTTATGTGTTAATATCAATGTTACTTTCTGCTGTAAATCTTTGAGATTACGATTCAAAATTTTGCTGATATTTTTTTATTTAAATGTCATAGTTGATGAGATACAACAGATCAGTGGGGGCTGGTGGGTTATGAAACTGGTGGAGCAACTTTACTGGTCAAATATTGGGATTCAAAGATGCAACAAAACAAACCAAAGCTTTGCTGATATTGCATTTATTTTTTATTAATTAAAATATTCGTCGACTTTTTTCGAAAGAGAAATGTTCAATAACTTTTTATTAAAGTCTGGCATTGATTGAATATATTTTTTCAATACTAAACACAGAAAGAGCATTTAGCCGGTCCTGAGACATCGAACTTCTTAGAAACGTTTTAATCCTTCACTCCGGTTTCCGTCCAAATTGATTCCCCGCCATAAATAATGCAAGAGAACATAATAATGTATTGATGCGATAACATCCACACAACCATTTGTTTTTATTATAAATTTCACTTTTAAAACTTGGTATAAATACTTTATTTTTCATTTTGCTATCTTGTTTTCAATTAAGATATGGCCTAGGTAGACCAGCCAGTTTTATATCTAATTGTTTTGAAACGATTTATTATTGTTTATAATATAGTCAATGTTAAAGTTGAATTCTTGAAACGTTCGGATACGTCCGGTCAATATCAGCACAGCTCGGTGTCTCTGTGCGGCGTACGAGAATCAGCCCATTACTCCATATAGTGTGCTAGCCGAAGTGCGTGGTGAAATATTCTTTCAAGTGAATATAAGTCTAAATTAATACAAGTTTGGATTAGAGCTTAAATTGATTTTTGATAAATTCGTTGGTATTGAAATGATATTTATTAAACATTTTGTGTTGATTTTTAACCTTATTAAAAGCTTATTAAATTTGGTGGTTCAGCGCACTAGTTCACTTAAGGGACAGCCACTCCTGCAACAGAATAGGACTTATAAAATATTTGACTGGATTACACGTTACCTTTTCATATCATTATAAAATCATATTAATTAATCATGATATTGAGCCCCTAGGTAGATAACTTACAAGTAAATAATTTCCTGGTATTTTTAAAATAAAAAAATTAAAAAAAAGCCAAAAATCTAAAGTAAAATAAAAAAAAAACAAAAAAATACAAAAAATTTAAACAAATAAATTAAAAAAAAAGTTCGGTGGGGGTCCACTAGCACTACAGACCGCGTCCTCAGGTTGCGGATAGAGGAAAGCCCTTCGGAAGATAAAGGGTAACTACGAATATACGTCTAAGTAGTCGCGGAGAGCTGGTAGGACCCCACCTTCTTTCAAAGCTAAGTCACAATTTTCGCTAAGTGACAATTTTCGGTGTAAATAAAGATTGCTCTTGAAATGACCTTGAGAGGTCACTTAGAGCCCAAGGTCAAATACATACCTGAATGTCAAAAATTCAGATCTGTCTGATTCCAGCATAAAAAATAGGACTTTCTATTAATAAAAGTTGATCTCGAAATAACCGTGGGGTCAAGGACCAGCACTTTTTTGTTATTATAAGTCTTTGAAATATATAATGGGGAACAAAATGTAGTTACCAGCGGCAATTTTAAAAAAAAATCCGGAGGTTCTCAAATATTTATCTGTTACAGAAAAAAAAGTGTGAGAAAACCCCAATGACGACTGAATAATCAAGTACATCTTCAACAATCTACGCGATATTAACATCAAATCTACCTAGAATGGTAGAATTAGAATGAGAAGCAGCAAAAAACAAATTGGATATCATTGGCATAAGTGGAATCTCGAAGATTACTGAGCACCAGGAAACATCAACTGAACAAAATTGGAAATTTCGATATTACACAGATAGAGGACTAGTCTACTAGATAGCAATAGCAGATCAATTCAGATATAAAATGAGCGGGTTTAAGGCCAAAGAGAAATGACAAGGCCAAGGGGAATGAATAGACATACCATTGTTAGCCACTATACAGGCGTTCACAAATGCCAGACCAGTTGAATAACTAAGACTGAGACAAAAATTGTAGGACATTTCCCAAGTTATCTGTTGAAGAGATTACATTTGCATCAAGTCTAAAATGTCAAAAATTTTGAACAATATGTTCTATCATTACCATAGTTGTGAAACCTGGATTCTACACACTGGAATTACAGAAAAATTCAAACTACACAATGGTTTATGTAGAGATGAATGACTGAAAAAACATCTATTGATACAAGATAAGAAATAAGTCCAAGGTAATGTCAATCATCAAAGACCACGGAAACGTCCTAATATAAGATGGGACTACGACATCAAATAATTAACCGGTAAAAAAGTTAATATGCCTGGCTTATGATCCTTTACAGCAACAACCAAAACAAATACTGTTAAGCCTGAAAAATCCATGTAATGATACTTGATCAGTGAGATGAAACAGCAGTCAAAACAGTGTATTGCCAAGAGTGAACATGTTCCAAAGTAGGTGAGGACAGTTTCATCTACAGGATGAATTAAAAGCTGTCAGGACATTCTCCTCAAAGAGTAGCTAGAAAACAGTAAAATGGCAAAGAAGGGGTACTAAGGATCACTATGGTCAATAAAACAACAAGGCGTTACCACTGTTGCAATCAATGAGTGTCAGTGCTAATTGATGTACCTTCCGGATTTAGCAGATGATAATTTTCTGGTTTTTAACGACAAAGCTGGGTTATCAGGCAGACAATTTTCTTGAATAAAGCGGATTTAGTAGAGCAAGATGTCGATCACTATTTGGAAGGATTAATACGTTTCAAATATCGCAGAATCATGACTGTCAAACAAAGCCGAAACAAAAATTTTAATATAAAAATGTTTCTTTCAAGGTCACATTTTTTTAAATTACCGTCGTTTTAAAAATCACTCACAATGAGTTCAAGTGTTCAAAAGAAGTCTCACGCAAACGCCCTCTTGAGTTATACATTTCACCACAGAACTGGTTACTTCATTCCGAAAAAAGGAAATTTCCCAAAGTTTAGAAGATTCTTGGAGTTTCAATTCAAATACAGATGAGAACGTTAAAACAAATGGCATGACCAAAATGACAAACAAAAGGTCTAAATACAGGAATAGGTTAATCAACATTACGCGAAAAATAAAAGTAACAAAACCATGAATATATGAACGTAAGAACTGATTCAGAAAGGATGAAATTCAGCCTTCAAAATGCAGAGAGAAAATTAAAATAAGAAATTAACGCTGAACCACAAATTATCCCCAATGAGGGCACATAAAACCGTAACAGAAGAAACTCCTAATCAAAATTTGAAATATAGTATGCAGTAATAACTTTGGGACATTTGGAATGAATTGCTATAATAAAGTTTAACAATATTTATATTACAATAATAAGGGCACCATTGTGTGTTAATACACTATTCTCTATGTTAAAACATGTTTATAAATATAATGTATGTAACTATTAAAAATAAAGCAACACATGCAATTTTACAGGTCATCAACTGTGTAACACTCAATTATATTTATAAGAATTAAAAACATGTATTTAAAATGTAATGCCCCACACAATGTTGTTCTTTAATACACACAGACACACAAACTAAAAACACCCATCACTATAAACAGGTATGTATGTCACTTTGAATGTACCATACCTATATATGAGTTGTGGAACGTGGTATGTCATTGAAGGGTAACTGATTTCTTGTTACAGAAGCTCTCAAAATCTACTCCAAATTATAGACATCCTCTGTAAATGTAGTCTCTGACCCCATTTTTGCACAACTTTTATCCATCTGGTGGGTTATTTTGGTTATATTAATATGGAAATTATGTACTTCCAATTATTTTGTTTATAAACTCTTGGTGCAAACATTCTTACCGTTGTTTAAATTCTTCCTTTTTCCTCTAATAAAAACTTTTCACTACAGAAATATTATTAGAACCAGACTGAATATTTTTTGCGATTGGTTTCATAACTTAAGTGGTTAAAAAATCAAAACACAACACTAGTGAATTAAATTTTATAGCCAATGTTTCATTAGACTAAATATGGATAAAGCTGAATTTTAATAACCGACTTGACTATACAATGTGTGGCATCACACTCCCTCAAAGGCACTCTATGAGTGCCTTTAGGGGAAAATTCACTAAACCCCAGATATCCTAGATATCAAAAGGGTTTAGCTCTGTGGCCGCCAGGTTTTCAGGCCCGTGGTTGGAGTCGTGGCGGCAGTTTCCCATGAATTTTCTGACCGTCCGGGCTGTCCCTAACAAGACTGCTTTTTGCATTTGTTTGTAAAGATGTTCGTCCAGACCGAGGTATTTTAAATTGTTTAATAGATGTTTTGGGACTAGTCCTGTTGTTGACATAACAATTGGTACAGTTCGTGTGTTGTTCATGTTCCACTGAGTCTTTATTTGAAATTCCAAATCTCTATATTTCGTTATTTTCTCAGCCTGCTTGATATTTATATTATTGTTGTTGGGAATTCCTATGTCAATTAAAGTTGTTTTCCGAGAGACTTTATCTACTAAAACTATATCTGGTCTATTGTGAGCAACAGACCGATCGGTCAGTATCGTGCGGTCCCAGTACAGCTTGTAGTTGTTACTTTCTAAAACAGATTCTGGTTTATATTTATAGTATGGTAATCTTACCGACTTAGATAATTCATGTTTCAGTGCTAGTTCCTGGTGAAGTATTTTTGCCACAGCATCGTGTCGTTCTTTGTATTCAGTTGCAGCGAACGCTTGACAACCTCCTGTGATATGCTGGATAGATTCAGATGTTTGGCAACTGTACCTGCATCTATCGTTGTTAATGGAAGGGTCTTTAACGATGTACTTTAGGTAGTTCTTAGTTGGAATTACTTGATCTTGGATTGCCAATATAAAGCCTTCCGTTTCAGGGAACATATGACCAGAGATCAACCAGTAGTTCGACGCTGCACTGTCGACATAATCTTGGTTGACGTCATTTATATGTCTTCCATGAAGGGGCTTCTCTTTCCATTTCAGCAGTTTCTGATCTGTGCTCTGGTGGTGTAATTGGACATGTTGTTGTGTTAGTCGCAGTGGTGTTGAGTCACCAACCTGGCACATGACTCTATGTAGATCAGAAAATTCTGCGAGTTTCTGGAAATGACTACGCAAAATAGAAATTTGTTGATCTAACAGTTTACTTAGATCTGTCAATCCTCTTCCTCCTTCATACCGTGGCAAAGTTGTACGTTCGACAGAGCTCTTTGGATGGTGATTTTGAGCTTTTGTTAGTAAAACTCGAACTTTTCGTTGTAATTGTTCAATGTCAGTCTTGCACCAATTAACTATACCGAAAGAGTAACTGAGCACTGAACACGCATAGGTGTTAATAGCCTGAAACAGATTTTTACTGTTTAGTTTGGTTTTCAACAGTCGTCTTACCCTTCTATAAAACTCCGCTGTTAGGTCCTTTTTCATAGTCATGTGATCAATACGTTGAGCCTGCTTTATTCCTAGGTATTTATAAGTATGACATTCCCCCATAGATTCAATTGAGGTGCCATCTCCCATTTCGAAGTGCCCCTGCTGTATTTTGCCTTTAACTATATTAATAATTCGGCATTTGTCTAGGCCAAATTTCATATGGATGTCATTAGAGAACTGTTCTACTATTTTAAGCATATCATGCAGCTGTTGTTTTGTAGCTGCCATCAACTTTAAGTCGTCCATGTATAACAAATGGTTTATCTTTAATGCTTGTACGTTGTTGTGTTTGAGACTGAACCCAAAATTAGTTGAGTTTAGTTTGTTTGAGAGAGGGTTCATGGCAAGGCAGAACCACAGCGGGCTAAGAGAGTCTCCCTGGAATATACCCCTTCTGATTGGAATAGGGTCAGTTTGTATCGAACAGTTGGCTTCATTTAGTGAGATTTTGGTTTACCAGGTGGCCATGGCATGTTCTAAAAAGTTAATAATACAATTATTCACTTTATAGAGTTTCAGCACCTTAATGAGCCAATCATGTGGAACTGAATCAAAGGCCTTTTTGTAGTCCACATATGCCATGTAGAGATTTCGTCGTTTGGCGTGGGCTTGATTGCAGACAACGGAATCAATTATCAGTTGTTCTTTGCAACCCATCGAATTTTTCGCGCATCCCTTCTGTTGTTGAGTAATTATGTTGCTCAGTTCACAATGTTTGAGAATGCGATGATTAATGCACGATGTTATGAGTTTGTATAACGTTGGAAGGTAAGTGATTGGTCGGTATTTTGCTGGGTCCTGTGCACATAGGTTGTCCTTTGGTAAGAGGTATGTAGCACCGTGCGTAAGGAAACTAGGCATCTTGTGTGGGTGGGTAATTACGTCATTTATAAGAGCTGTTAGTGTTTAGTGGGTTGCGTACAGTTTGATTATCCAGTAATTTTGTACACCATCTGGTCCTGGTGCTTTCCAGTTATGGAGGTTCTTCATTATGTTGGATGTATCTTCCATTGTAAATGGTTGGTGTTGCATGGCCTCACAGTTCTGAGTTCTATTGGATTTATGTTCAGACCGCCGAAGTGTAATTTTTCGGAATTAACTATTTTTAAGGATATCTTACCCGATTAATGGTAATTTATTGGATCCGGAAAGTCAAAATGCAAATATTTCTCTTAAATGTGTAGAGAATTTTAATCTTAAACAAGTAATACATGAAGCAACAAGAATTAAAAAATCATCTAAAAGTTTTCTAGATATTACACTCATTTCCAGTGAAAATGACAATTATTTCACAGAAGAGAAGGAACTTCATATATCTGACCACAGCTTGGTTTATTGTAACTTACATAAAAATAACTAGGACAAATATTCAATTATGGGATCTTTCTTTTGTTACTCTTTTTTTGAAATATTTCACCAATCCTTAGTCAAACAATGCAGCTAAATGATAAATTAAAGTAGAAATTAAAAAATAATTATCTTACCGTTAAGAACAGGTGGTTTTGGCGCCAAATTTGGCTTTCCATGATTGATCACAGGCTTGGAAGATTGGAGACCATTTGTCGACATATCACTTATCTCCATAGTGTTCAAATTAACATTACTCTTTGCTTTTCGATGTAATGTGCTGGGGTTGACTTGAAGATTATTTACATTTAAAGCTAACTGACTTAAATTAAGACCATTTGCAATATTATCTCTTGCTGAAATTGGTTTCTTTTGAAAATTGCTTTCTGGAAGCTAAAAAAATAATTATATATGTATTCAAAGTTTTAAATTTAAGTATGCATTATTGTTAACTTCCTATTAATACAGCTAAGAAGTCAGTCAAGTTAGCATACTAGTGAGTTTTTTTCTACAGGATACGAGAATTATGCGAACCGACCTGAAGAGGACAGATGTGACTTTGTCGAAACGTCGTCATTTTATTATTATATGATTAACGGGTGTGAACAACGTCTAAATTTATGAAATTCTCGAAGTCTCGACGTTTCAACTCGGTATTTTACAGAATCCAGATCGAACTTGTGGATGGAGGTTTCAATCTGCCTACTTCCCAAAGTTTATAGATGATTGAATTAGGTTTGTGTGAATTGAAAATGCTACTTGTATTAGAGCTGCTGATTGGTTAGAAGGGAATGTCACGTGATAATAGCATTATTGACAACAGATTTTACCATCCAATTACAGAGCAATGTACAAATTCCCTTTCATAGTATTCATATACATATCATTACAAAACACAAAAAGTATAAAAGTTTAACAAAATAATAGTTACTGTTAAAATTAAATAAATAATTAAAATTAATAATCATAAAGTCAGAAAGGCTTAGAACTAAGTGAAAGTATGACGACCTACATGTTTTATGTGTTACAGAGAATGATGAAAAATGTCACAAATATTTGATATTTTATTAAAGTTATGACACATAGTATTTAATGGTGAATTCAAAAGTACTGTGGCACAAAAAAATTCAAGAGAGCCAGTAAATCAGGTCAGTCAATTAGGCAATGAACCAAATTATAAACTAAGACTATTCTACAGTGTAGCCTTTGAAAATTGAATCTTGTAAGTAATATGGAGTATTTTATTCCCCTTGTTGGATACATTCCATCCACTTTATACATTAAATAGTTCTGGAATTTTCTCTGAATATTTTCAATTCTACTCAAGCTTTGTATGTATGAAGCTGAAATATAAAGTTCTTAAAGCCCCAACATTTTTGCAGCTTCGGCAGTTCCGCATGATAAACCCATACATTCTGTAAGCTTCAGTGATCATTGAGTTTATGTGATTGATAAAATTGAGATTGGAGTAAAAAATTACACCCAAATCTCTAGTGGTGGTATCACGGAGTAACAAGGTGTCGTTGACTTTACACGGATATACTAATTGAGTCTTTTTCCTACTAAATGAGACCTTACTTTTTGCTACGTTTAAAGGTAATTTGTTGCTCTCACACCATCTAATAAGATTACAAAGATCATTTTATAATCGTGCACAGTCGTACAATGTTGTTATTGAAATTTTAAGATCGTCAGCATAGAGTAACTTATTAGTACTCAGAGAATTGCACAGGTCGTTCACAAACAGGAGGAATAATAGTGGTCCAAGATTCGAGCCCTGGGGCACACCTGAAGTGGAGGTATAGCTGTTTGAGAGATATCCATTAAAAAAAGCAAACTGCGGCCTATTCTCTATGTATGACTTGCAAAGTTTTCATAGTACCAATAGAAAATCCAAATTGTGGCATTAGTTTTTGTAGTAACCGATTATCAAAAGCCTTTGAGAAGTCTGTATAGATTACGTCCATCTGCCCTCCAACATCTCATGATTGGTTTATGTGATGATTGGTTCAATCGTGGTATGTGTCTGGTTACTTTAGTTTTAGAGGGGTTGTTTTTCCATTTCAGGAGTTTGACGAATTATAGATCTTCCAAGACAATTAATGGATAGGAAAGTACTTCTCCCCACAAAATTGGCAGTGCCCCATTTGCATTTGATGATATTTTTTGCTAAGTGTCAAGGAGGTTCATTATATGTATGGACCAGATAAGAATTTGATTTAGTTGTTTTTGTCTGTCTTCAACTGGGCATGTGATGTAATTGGACATTTAAGTAGTGACTTAATTAGTTTTGGTTTTGGAGACATCAAGAATAATTTGACATCAACAGGAAAGCTATAAAGCGGACGAGTTTAGGGCTTGGATTTCAATTTGTCCCATAAAGGAAATTAAGGCATGAGGCTTTCGCAAATTTGATTGTATAGAGCATTTTGATTGAGTTGGATGAGCAGTGTTGTTGATTCTATCGATTGGTATAGATTTTGGCGTTAGTGTAATTGAAATATTTAGATAGGACTTGTAAACTGATGAAGTCCACAGTGAAGTACGAAAAATTGCATATAGTTATCTGAGAGGTGAACTATTTATGGTTGAGTTTCAATTTTGTTTGAGTTGTGCCAGTTTGTTTTTAGGTATATATTATTTTCTGTACTAAGCGTTCGGCTTTGTCAGTATAAACGTGTTTCAGACAACTCTTTTGAATCAGCCTCCTAATAAAACTTGGGGAGAGAGCAAATTGAGAATACGAGATCGATCTAGATTCTATAACTTTATTTTTGTTTGTTCTTAAGACCGATTCCAAAGCTGGAGCCATAACCACAACAATTCCTATATTGTAGAGTGGTTCACACTCGGAAATTTATAATTCTAACTGGGAAAGCTTCTCAGAATATGAAATATTTTTATACATACATTTCTATTTGGCGTCGGGGGTGGTGGCCCCCTATTTCTATTATCGTTTGCTAATTGCTTTTTTAGCGCTTCTTGTAAAGATAAATTCTTCATTGGGGAAACAGTACTCCTTGACGTATCATTATTGTTATTGACTGTTTTAAGCATTGGCTTACTTCCTGACGTTCCTGAAATTGAAAAAAATATATATATTACTGTAAATTGCACCCAGAAGACATATACAAACACAATTACGTATTTATAGAGATTTTCTGGAATTTTTATGAACCCATGACACTGGGAAAATCATCAAATAGTTTTAAATGTGTGTTATTACCAAGTTTTACTTCCATTTAGTTATGTACTATACAGTCAAAAAGTATTTGGACATGAGTTAAGTAATATCTTATAACTGTTGAGCTATAGACATTTTTATATAATGATAATTATCAAACATAAAACGGTTGTTAATATGAATGAAATTTTTAATAAAAAAACTACAAATAATAATTATTACAATCTTAATCACAATTTGATCAGTAATATTAGCAACTAATATAAAAATGGATTTTCAGCTTGCTAAGTTTCAGAATACCATTCCTTTACTATTTTTGTGTTGACCTTTAATGATTTATACTTTATGATCTATTTGTCCATCAAAACCAGATTGTTTTCTGAATTAATATGTAATAATTGCAAGTATTTTTTTGACGGTGTCATTTCAAACTGTAAACTGCTATAAACCTACACTATAATATTTCAGACCACACAATTCAATTACTCACCTTGAAACATGTTTATCGACCGAAGATCCTTATATGATTTAAATTAAATTTAAAATTCCTTGGAAATATTTTCGAAAAATTGTTTTGTACCGTATAGAAATTGTAATAATAAAGACGAAAACGATGCATAACGAATTAAAACCAAAACAAACGAGAAACTCTGCAGAAAAAAAAAGATAATTATAATTAGATTTTTATAGAAATTTAGAAACTGATCAATACAATGTCAAAAAGCTCAAAGAAAAACAAAAATATTGAAAAAGGTATATAATATTATAATAACTATTTTGCAAATATTCCCCAATGATTTTAATACAATAAAAATTTCGGAATATAATAAATCAGCCTTATTCATCCAGAAGACGAGTTGAATTCAATCCACATCATATCAGAATAAATATTATCTATATCAAGAATGCTGAAACTCTGAATAAAAAACGGGAACATTTCCAAATAAACTTCTGAAATTGGTAACAGTAATAGATAGTCATAGTCAGACTATTAAATTTCTCTAAATACTAGAAAAATCGATATTTACAGCAGCTTTCAGTTACGAGTATTTATGGTTCTTTACAGGAATGAAAATACGCCTTGTTTCACTGTGTCAATAAAATGTACGAAATAACGAAAATTAGACATCCCTATGACAAATAAATGTTAACATTTGTCATAGGATACACGTGTTACGGGTATCTTTCTGTTGTCTATGATACTAATTAGGAGGAGTGACATCTCCGAAACAATAGGTATTATAAAATAAAATTATTTAAAGAACTTTTTGGAAGCACAACAATTAATTTAAAATATTTCGAAAAAATACTGTAGGCTTGATGTGAATAACAGAAAACAAACTAAAAAAGATTAAATCCTTAACATCAACATTTACAAAATCCTTTCTCTGAACTTTAGGTCATTAGCAAATTTTTTTTCGCATATGGGTGATTCTTAGATAACGATGATTTTTACAAATCAACAGTTTAAAAACAAGAATGTTTTAAAACGTATATTCTGGGTGCTATTGGTCTTTTATTATGCTCCAAATTAAGCCTGTCATGTAGTTCTACTACAAATTTCATAGAAAAGAAACTAGAACAAAAATTAGAAATTTCACGGCCACGGTACTGACACCAAAATGAAATATTTAAAATACTTGCCTAATAAATCTCTTTAAATTCTTAAAATAATTAAATAAATGATAAATTATATTACTTTGATAATCATAAACAGACATTCACGGTATTTTCTTTCTTGATTTTAACAATCTTTAAACTTTATTAACAGTAGAATTAAAATGATATTTTTATAATAGTCTTAGAATAATAACAGAGAATAAATACAAAGTTTAACATTAGTTAAATCTATTTTACTCATTTCTACCAATCAATATTCGGGTATAATTGCAGAATAATTTGATGAATTATACAATAGATTTTAGTTATAAAAGCTAAACATTAGATTATAAGACGACTCTATAGAAATTATTACATTTAGTTTGAAAAACGAAAATCAGACATACCACGGTACTGATATTTTGGGTATATTTCTGCAAGTTATTCATGATCCATGAATACTTATGCTTTAATATACAATGTCGACGGCAAAATACTATCAAATATATCATATTTATAATTTTCTGATAAAAAAAATCTTGTTGAATAATAAATAAAGTACTAGACATAAAAAATGTTTATGCAAACTAGGAAGATTTTTTTCTTTCAATGAGAATTTAGAATACCTGAAGTAAAGAATAATGTACAACTCTTTGATACTTCTGAACAGTGAGACATTTTAAAATATTTTACCAATAGAAAAGTGCGCAAAATATTTAACTAGAACAATTGTATATAAATGATACAGTACAAAAATGTGTTGTAGACAATATAACAATTTATTATCGTGAAATAAATTATGTCATCTAGGAGTTTCAGGGAATACTAGCCCACAGAGACTACAAATCGGGAGTCGTACTGGGTATAACGCCGTTTCATTGTGAGCTAGGTACTTATATGTACTAAATATATAATTATTCGAGATTTCAATCATTGAGAGGAGCGCAACTGATGAGGTTTCTCGACTAAAAACAAATATATTGTCTCGAAAATACAGTATCATAATTTCTATGACAGGTTTCAGTTTATCTACGAATTCTTTCGTGTGATTTCGATCCTGGGAATTACAGGGAAACAGTATTACACAGAGTATGACTCCCAACCTGGAGTCTCTGTGAGCTAGTTTTTTCTGAAACTTGAGGGGAGCGCAACTGTTGAGGGTTCTTGAATAGAAATAATATATTGTCTTGCGTTCGATGGTAAAATATATTGTAATAGATAAACTCAAAATAGTTACCTGAAACAAGTGGGCCGCTTCTATCATTGGTGACAGTTTTCTTTAGTTTGGTTCCATGTCTAATAGACTTCAATAAGGCATCTCTTTCGTTCGCACTACTCTTAGAGACTTTAAATAATGGTGGGGGTGGGGCTACTGGCGCCATAGGCGGTGGAGGCGGAGGGGCTGGCATTATGGATGATCTACAACAATGTAAGATTCAGGTTATGATTTAAGGAGTTTACAAATCCATTTTAAAACTAATTGTGATTTAGCTGAACGTAGTATTAAATTCAACAATATACTCTCAACCAAGATTATTAATAACTCATTTTATTTCTTAAAATATGTGATGTAATCTGTACAATTCTTAGTTGACTTAAACTAAAACTAATGTTTTCACAAAATTACTATCTACATTTTCTAGAATGTTACAGTATGAATAGTAATTTGATCATTTTATAAATGTATGAGATGGAAAAGCAAGTAAACTATAGCCAATACTCTGCTATTCACCGATAAACTAAAAACCCGTAACTTAATCCGAGAAATCATAAACCCAAATGCAAAGACCCTTAACACCCAAACCACAAAATCATTACCCCATTATCCCGAATTTAACAACCCCATCCGATAAAAATTATTGGCTGTAGCGATTTTTGAACCATGATATTAGTTTTTTTTTAAATTCGGGTGTATTTTTTTTATTTTTCTTATTATTCCAAGAATCAAACCAGACAATTTTGTTCTGCATTCATTCGCTTAAAATGTAGAACATTTTTTTTGGGGATAATCACATCGAACTTAAACACAACTGTATATTTAATAAAACATTTTATAAAAAAATATAACCGACTTCCACCTATAACTAAAAAGCTAAAAATAATTATAACAAAATACAACTCTACAAATAAATTACACATTCAATGTTGTTAGGTAGGAAGTAAAAAAATGTAAACATTAAAAGGTGCTCATTCTGTACAAATTAATTACCTACCAATCTAGTATATTTTTGAAGTCGGTGCCAAGCAAATCTAAAATCCTCATTGCGTACTTATCTACTACTTCATCAAACTTGACTGTTGCTTGGCACCGACTTCAAAAGTATACTAGATTGGTAGGTAATTAATTTGTACAGAATGAGCACCTTTTAATTTTTTTTCACTTTTTTAGGTACCTAACAACATTGAATGTGTAATTTATTTGCTAGAGTTGTATTTTCTTATAATTATTTTTAGCTTTTTAGTTATAGGTGGAAGTCGGTTATATTTTTTATAAAATGTTTTATTTTCAACTCTTTAGTTTTTTGTGAATTCAGGTAGTTTTCATTCTTTTTTTTTTTATTTTGTATGTATAACCTTAACAGACAGGACCAGGTAACATCGAAAGCCTCAACATTACACAATGATACATTTTCATTTAAATTGACAGGTAAATGTTTACGAACAAAATGTACTAGTACGCGTTGACTTAAGCCCAAAATATATTTATACCTTATGGACCACGCCATGTAAACTTTTTTCAACTTTTTTTGACAACTCTGTATAACTATAGATAATTCCACTCCACCCTATGTACCAACCATCCTGTACATACGACTGCCCATGGACAAGCATAAATTTGTTAGCTGCCTTCTGTAAAGTATAGGACGGAGTAGAATCCATCCCATATTTACGGAATCAAATCCGTCCTATATTTCAACCATAGTATATAACTCATTGTGGGCTACTCCATAAATTATTTCATTTTTAAACATTTTATATTATCATCCTGTGTAACATTAATTCCTCTCCACACTTTATGCAACTTCTTATGGGCTATAAAATAAATAATTTGTTAATAACACTATAAATATAATTCAACTTCAGCATATATTTCAACCATCCTGTATATGATTTGTTTACGTCCATATCATATAACAGTTTTTTAATCACCCTATATAATTTTAATTTCATATATTTTTATACCACCAAATGTCCACTCCACCCTATATTCCAACCATCCTGAATATACGGCTAAACGGCCTTACATATATTTCAATCATCATATAAATGCAACTCCTTCTATCACTTTACTTTGTGATTTTGTTTGCTATAACTAAACATCATGTGTTGTCACTGAATTATCTATTAGGCCGGGAGAATGTGACAACCAAAAGCACCGTCTTCGCAAAATGGAAAAATTTTCATTTAAATAGGTACTTGCCTGGTATACAAACAAAACGAGCTTGGTACTCATTGATTTAAGGAGCCGAAAATACTATGCTTTACTACCTATATGCTTGAAATGTAATAGAAAATTTTCAAATTCACAATTAAAACTTCCAGTGTCTAAAATTCCCGCACTATTACGTTGGAATTAAAATATTTATGAGGAAATGTCCGTTATGTCATTTCGATGAAATTTTTGATAAGAATTTTGGAATTTTCGACGATTTTCTGCAAAACTGCAAGTTGCACGTCGTAGAAAAGTATATGAGATCACCTAGGGATCTTCCTTAATAGATTAAACGTTAAAAAACTATATACATCCATAAGCAGTTTTCGAAAAATCGACCAATATGTTAGGGATATTGGTCGATTTCCATGCAATCATGTGTTCATTCACAAATATCATCACTTTACCAATAGAATTCTTTTTCCAAATTTGAAATTTCACCAATCCGGATATATTCTGTATTAAACAAGACCATATTCATACAAAAAGGTTCACCACATGAGAAGAAATCAGGTAACATACACACAAAAAAAAAACGCGACGAATTGAAAACCTCCTCCTTTTTGGAAGTCGGTTAAAAATCTATTTTATAATAAAATTATAAAACAGTCAACCACTGGATTGCAAATTTATATCTTATATTCTTACAATTACACGGAACGGCTCTAGATTCGGAACCTCTGTGTGCTAATTGTCGGTCTTACATCTCGCATCTTCAAATTTAACGAAATGTATCAAATACATAAAGAAGTGTTGGAGAGGACATTCAATTGTGAGAAGCGCAACTGATGAAGGTTCTCTGACCAGAAACAATATATATTGTCTTGCGTACAAAGGAATGACACCTTGAAGAGAGTAACCTTATTTATGTCATAACTCGCTAAATTTTCATGTTAAAGTTTTTATAAAAAAAAGTTAAAGGATTTTTAAGCACTTTAAAAAAGTGTTTATAAATTTTTTCCGAAAAATGCATCGTTTTTCAGTTATTTCACGATAAACCTTTCAATTTTTGTTTTGACAAATACAAACAAAATTCTATAGAAACCACAAACCCAACATTTTTTTTTTTTTTTTTTTATAAGCTGTATTTTTGATAGATATGATTTTTTTCTTGAAGCGCATATTTTTAAAGCTGGTTAACTATAATTCATGATCTTTAGAATTTTTTGTGCTATCTGTATATCTAAAAACAAAAAATTTCTAATGTCAATTTTAAATGTCATAAATCAAATTTTCATTTTGCAATCTACATCAATAAATATAAAGCCATTGACAACGAAGTCAGAATAGACTTTGAAACGTTAGGTTTACCTTCAATATACGTCGTTTTATTTCTATTGTGGTGTTATTGCCCAAAAAAAAAACATAAAAATAATCAAGAATATGCCACAAACAATGTTTAGAAGACAATGTTTTTTTTGCTGAAAAATCGATAATTTCACTTGCGATTGAACTCGAAAAGAATGTCCAGAAAAAACTTTATGGAACAAAAGTTGCTTAAAGTTAGTTAATTTATTCATTCCCGTACTCTTTTTCATATAATATTTTCACCCCCGGGAAAAAAAGCAATCCCCGACACAGGGTGAATTTCAAAGCAGAGGGTAAGTAATAATCAAATCCAAATTTTTCCGAAAATCGGTGCTGCTTGGACAAATTAACCGGGAAAATGGTCATTGGCTGGACTAAAAGTAAAAGCAGAAAAAAAAAGTCGTAATAAATGTTTCATGTTCAGCATTACAGAAATGACCCGTTGAAAGCTGCACACTCTCACATATATTCTTTTTATTCCTTATAATGTACGAAAAAGCAATCACATCACTTGCTATGAAAATGGATATATAGCATTCTTTAACTTTTAAATGCATTTCAAAATATCACAATCCGACAACCGAAAAAAATTACCTTTAACAGTTTACTTCAACAGTTATAAAACAATGATACTACACAAAACTAAATACTGAACAAAAATTAAACTCCAACTTAAAATAATATGGTTTTCGAGAGACTTATCTCCATTCTATCCTTGTGTTTATTTAAATAAAAAAAAACAAATTGTTGAATCATTATGTCGCGGGTCATAAAAAAATCGCCAAGGCTGGATAAATGTGACTAAGAACTTTATTTCAAAAGAATCCAGACACGATATCTGATTTCCTTCCTGTCAGATAAAGCATTTGTAAGCAAAGTAAACAAATAAAGATTAGTTTAAGTCGAAAAAAATCGCAATATTGATTTTACTTACTAACATGCCGAAATTAATATTTGTAGAGTAAAATAATTAAAATATTTATCGATCTTAAAATATTGAGAATAAGAAAATGTGGTATTTTACCGCAACTTATTTGTCTATTATTCATTGCTTATTTCAACGGAACTAAGTACGTTGCTATACCACTAAAGTATCGATACTGGTATCACTAGTCATATAGTAACAAAATTATCGATGCTACGTCAATAGAGATTTATAAGTGACATAAAATTCAAAGCAAACCGCTTATGCCATCACCTTAGTAATAGTTAATAGACAATAACTGACCTGATTTTAACAGCAAATTCGAAGAAGCAAATTATTTAAATAATGAAAACCCATAAACATGTGATTTCCTTTTGTTTTTTGCTTATGTTATGAAAACTTATGGGGGTTAAAATTATTTTTGATGCCTAAAAATTTGTCCCTTTTGGCAAATTTCACTTTTCATGTGAAAATAGGACAAATTTGCAAAAAAATTAACTTATTTATAAAAAAGGGCTAGCTTTGAAGTAGCCTGGTTGATTGCTCGAAATAAGAAACCATAAACTATTGGTGAAGATTTGGTTAAACCAGCTGCTGTAAAAATGGCAGAGATTATGTGTGGTCAAAAAGAAGCGAAGAAATTGAATTAAGTCCCTTGTCTGGGGGAATTGTGAAAGAACGAATTTCTATATTAGCAAGAAAATGTGAAGGAACAGGTTATTTTCGCATTAAAACAGGCTAAATATTTTGCTATTCAGCTTCATGAGACAACTGATTTTAGTAGCAATTCACAGCTAATGGTATATGTTCGCTATATAGGTGCATATAATTTTGAAGATGAATTGCTGTTTTGTTCCCCTCTCGAGTTGAAATCTCGTAGAATTGATGTCTACAATAAAGTAAATGAATACTTTAATGCGCAAATTTTAAAATGGGAAAACTGTATTTCTGTATCTTTGGATGGAGCTCCAACTATGCTGGGTCATATATATGGTTTATCGGCTTTCGTAAAAAAAATAACCCAAATATTGAAGTTGCTCACTGTATGATCCATCGCCAGGCCCTTATGGTCAAATATTTAGAACCTACACTGGAAGCCGTCATGCATGATGTTATCAAGATTGTAAATTAGGGTGATTCATTTCCGCAAAAAAAAATTTTTTCTCGGTGCTCAAGCAAAATTTTAATCTACCCATAGAAACAAAATTTCTCACCAAGATTGAGCTCTTAATTTTAATTTTAAGTACTTGCAATTTAAATATGAAGTTTTCTCATTTAAAATGCAAGTAAAAAATTTTTTTTTTTCAAATTCCTAATGTTCAGACACCTTTTAACATTTTGTGAATCGGTTTTATGGACCTTACGGGAAATTCCACGCTCTTTAAAATTGCTTTAGTATTTTTTTTCGTAACTTGCACTGGGTCGTCAGTAGGAGCGATCAAAGTGCAGTTTTTGGAATAAATTGTTATTTTTCAATTTTTTTTTTTGATAGAATCGCAAAAATTAGGGAGAAAAAAAAAACTGACTCTGAAAAAATAGTTTTTTTTTACCAATATTTAATGAATTTACAGCCATTTTTAGGCCTTCAAACGTAAGAAATTGATAAATACCAACTAATGTTGCTCTTCCATTCAACTTTTTTCTTGATTACTAATATGTTTCTCTACAGTAATAACTTTTTCTAAATTTATAATCGTCTTTGACCTCTTCTAAATAAAAAAACAATACATTTAGTAATAAAATAACAACAAATCTTTATTCGAAACATACAGATTGTTACGTTATTATGTAATATATTCCAAATGTAATAATTATCTCAACAATCATAAAAAAAGAAGTTAATAAATTTTTAATAATTACAGCACTTAACGATTTTAAAGCTGAATAAAGCTTTTGTTGTTATTTTATTACTAAATGTATTGTTTTTTATTTTAAATAGATCAAATACGATAATAACTTTAGAAAAAGTTATTATTGTAGAGAAACATGTTAGTAATCAAGAAAAAAGTTGAATGGAAGAGCAACATTAGTTAGTATTTATTAATTTCTTACGTTTGAATTCCTAAAAATGGCTGTAAATTCATTAAATATTGGTAAAAAAAAACTATTTTTTCAGAGTCAGTTTTTTTTTCTCCCTAATTTTTGCGATTCTATCGAAAAAAAAAAAAATTGAAAAATAACAATTTATTCCAAAAACTGCACTTTGATCGCTCCTACTGACGACCCAGTGCAAGTTACGAAAAAAAAAAAATACTAAAGCAATTTTAAAGAGCGTGGAATTTCCCGTAAGGTCCATAAAACCGATTCACAAAATGTTAAAGGGTGTCTGAGCATTAGGAATTTGAAAAAAACTTTTTTTACGTGCATTTTAAAAGAGAAAACTTCATATTTAAATTGCAAGTACTTAAAATTAAAATTAAGAGCTCAATCTTGGTGCGAATTTTTGTTTCTATGGGTAGATTAAAATTTTGCTTGAGCACCGAGAAAAAAATTTTTTTACGGAAATGAATCACCCTATTGTAAATGTTATCAAGGGACATTCACTAAACACGCAGCTATTTCCTGAATTATGTCAGGACAGTGAAGCTGAATATACGCACCTACTTTATTATAAAGAAGTAAGGTGGCTCTTTCGCGGAAATGTACTAAATCGAGTATGGACTCTCAAAACTGAAGACGAAATTTTTATGGTTGATCAAAAATATATTCTCGCAGATAAGTTTAAAAACTCTTCCTGGGTTGCATATCTCGCATATTTAGCGGACATTTTTGAGAGTATAAATATATTAAACAAAGAATGGCAAGGAAAGAATATTAATATCATTTCAGCGAGAGAAATAGTGTCGGCGTTTGGATTAAAGCTGCAATATTGGAGACAGAAAGTAGAACAGAACAAGGTAGCTTCTTTTTCAATGTTAGTTGTTTTTGGAAGATTGCGAAAATATTACTTTTCCTGACATCAAGGATACAATTGTAAGACATCTTATCAAACTCAGAGAGTGGTTTTCAGATTACTTTCCAGATCTTGATACACATACTGTCAGTTGGATTGTAGATCCTTTTAAATGTGAAATTGCTATGATACCAGAAGAACCTTCAGGTTTGGCAGAAGCAATTCTTCAACTTCGATCTAATACTGAAGCAGGTATTCAATTTGAGAGTAAACCAAATCTGTCTTTTTGGATGTCAAAAGCTGCAAAGGCTTTCAAAATTGCACATGAACAGGCGGTTAAAAAATTGTTGCCATTTGGAACAACATATTTGTGTGAACAAGGCTTTTCCACTCTAATGAACATAAAAACAAAGAACAGAAATCGATTAAACGCCGAAGACTGTATTCAAATCGCTCTTACCTCAAAAAGTCCCAATTTTGAAGCAATTGTATCGAACATGAAACAATGTTTTCAATTATTTTTTTATGGGGGCTATATATAAAATTTAAACTAGTTTTTTCGTCTAATAATACAAGAAAATTATCATATGAATTACAAAATAACAAGAAATTATCGTTTACTTATATTTTCTGTGGGGGCGATTTTTTTTCCTCAACTGTATATTATTTATATTACTTTTATTAAATTTTATTAAATTGAATAAATGATGTTTAAATTAAATTTTTAGTTATTGTTTTATTTTCAAAATTATCATAGGGGCTATAATATGAAAGATGCTAAAAAGAGGCATTTAGTTTTTTTTGCTCTTCGCCATGGGGTAATATCAACTTACACAAACATATTTTGGGGTAATGATTAAAAAAGTTCCCCGACCGCTAACCTAAAGTGTTTACTAAAATAATAATTATTTTACATTGTGTCCGCAACAAAGAATAATATCTGAACTACCCTGCGTTACCACCTAAATAAATACTTGAAGTGTATTAAAAATTGATGAAAGTCATTTCGTTGAACAAGTGGTAATTATTAAAAGGAACAATGTCCCTTGCGCGGGAAAAATAAACTAGACGAATAAGTCGCTTACCACTGTCGAAATGTAAGTAATAAAAATATTTGAATTATTATTATTCTCATACATAGATGTTTATATATAGATTTCTTCTTTGTTTTTCCTTTCAGTGCACATTCACAAAATAATAAAATATTTACTACTACGTTACTGCTACACTGCGTTACAATAAAAAACTAACACAGTATTGGTAACGCAGTTACTTTAGAAGTATTTTAAAATTATTAAATACTACAGTTTAATTACTTTTTGTTTTGTAGAAAGAAGCTTCTACAATAAATGGCTTTAGCACCCGCGGAAAAGCAATTATGGTGATCATACCGGCTTCCACACCATATTCAGAAACCTCAAGTTCACTTAGATCTAGAAACCGAGAAAGAAATGTAATAATACAAAAAGAGATATCAAAAAACTAAACAGTTAACAAAGTGTAGTTTCATCAGTTTGGAGAATTACGAAAGCAAGTGCCGTCATATAGAGGCGATCCGAGAGGGTTCATAGTTCATAGAGGTTAAGACCCTTCCTCACCCCTGCCCAAATCGTACAAGACAATTTCATAAAGCTCTTGAGACTACAATGTTATAATTCATTAAGTTCAATATGGATTTTGTCCAATAAGTAGTTTTGGCAGAATTGCAATTTTAACAATTAAGGGAGATATTTTGCGAACGGTACCGTATTAACTATGTCCGTCTGAAAGGGATATACCAAATACATTTTAAAAGCTCTTATTATGTACTTCAATTTGTATATCTCGGATTTTTGTCGAAATGCTGTGAAAATGATTAAAAATGCTTGTAAATATTGCATTTTACCTGAGAATCCATGCCAGAGGGAGACAGAAGAAAATGTGGTGGGGATAGCAAGATAATTTAGGGAAAGCGGACGCGACGGGTCGCTGACTATTGGGCACAAGTGAATTTACCTGAATGCCGCAGCTAATACTTGAAATTTTCGATGCAGTAATGGAAAACTCTTATTCTATATTTTATTATCATATATGTCTTAAACATTTAAATATTTATTTATTGAGCATTTTATGTACTGAAATATGCAATATATGTAATTATTTTTAAAATATCTTAATCGGATTCCTTTAATGAACAAAAATATTGCTCATTAAAATAATATAATTCTTGATTCACTTTAAAAATATACATTAAGAAGTACATATCTACATACATTATATATAAAACATCGGCTCTCGTATATTTACAAAAGTGTACATTAATTGAATAAAACTGTGTTGTCATCTAAAAAATTATATAATCCTACGTAATACTGTTACCTATATGTTATAAAATCTAATTCCCACTATTTTTTGGCATACTAGACTATAACCTACAGAATCAAAAAAACAATTAGCTGTCATAATATCAACAGCAATATTATTATAGGAGTAAATTATATACACTCAAAATTTTGAATAAACACAAATTTAAAAATATAAAATGAGGTTTATTCATTACTGTATAAATAATCCATTGAAGTGAATACAAAATTATAGCATTCAAAACATTCTACAGCTAAATAATTTCTGGCCCCTAGTAGCGAGCAACCTGGCTTACGCAATTCCCCTTACAACACCTGGCAGTCGACTGAAGCTTCGCTCCCCACCTTTCAGATAATTGTGCCATTAATGCAATTTTCACAACCGTTTTAAACCGCTTTTACGGGATTTTAACGAAAATTTAAGATATACAAATTGAAATTCATTTTACGGAATTCAAATATCCAAGTAACACTCCAATAGAAAGAGTGTGGTTAATAGGATTCAGTTTGTAAAATATCCATCTAAATTGTTTAAATCACAATTCTGCAAAAACCATTTATTTCACAATACTTGTCTTGAGGATAGTTAATCATAACATAATAAGCTGCCATTTTATGGAAGATTCATCTTTTAATTTTTAATAAAACAAACTAATGAATTTTTGAAAATAAGTCCATTTTTCTAGATTTTTCCAACTTTTCTCAGCGGAAAAGAAAAATGTATATTTTATTACTCATGCACATGCATTTTTGAGGTGTGTGACAAGTTTGCAAATTATATTTAGCACATGCAAACTATTCTTCTCGCACATAAATTGACTGAACATCAAATGAAGCAACATAACTGTCAATATTAAAAAAGTCAGATATTACAATGTTTATATTTTTATTACGATATTATAATAAATTAAAGTTAAAAAAAGATTGAGCCCGCAAAACTTAATAAAAAATAGTATGTGCAACTAATGCGCATTTAATCTACACGGCCTAAGCTTCTAACAAGAAATTACAATCTATTTTTTGCGGAGATATTAGGTTTCCGGTTGCGACGTTGATACCAGCCATTCTGGGCTTCAGGTACTTTGGAGGCGGTTGTCCACGTCATAGTCGTGTTTAGTGTCTCAAAAAATCTCAGAGTAACAAAACTGGAGCCATTTCTGTTATTAATTAAAGTTTTTTCAATCACCACTTTGAGATGCAGTTATGAAAATGTATTTTTCTTATGTACCAGTGCTAATTTCTATCTTATATGGTTACAAACTTTGTAGAGGCTTTAATGAACATAAATCAAAAAACAGTACTTCATTTCCTCCACTAAAAGAAATGAGAGTATGGTAAAAATCAAACAACATAACAATCATGAGGCATAACACCTACAAGATTGAGGTCAGGTTACAAGAATGAACTTCAAATAACAAGTTTCAACTAATAATAAGAAGAGATGAATTAAGTTTGTTTTTGACAAAGCAATGGAAAATGCTATGTGAATCAAGTTCTATATGCTACTAGTTAGAAGATGAGCAATGAATATTAGAATCTGTGATGGTAAATTTCCTGTATATACTGAATGTACGAGTAAGTAAAATTGATGTTGGGCATAAAAATTATTAATAAAACTTAAGGACAAATTGAACTGCCTCAATCTTCCTGTAAAATAGGCCAAAACATGAATATGGATAACTAGTAAAGTTTATGAAAATTTGATTCTAAACTTAGATATGAAATTTAGTTACAAAGTTTAATACCTTAAACAGCAATGTTGTAATGTTTGATTAATGTCATGCATATATTAAGAATGTTGAGAAAAAAAATACAAGTTTTGGGCAATTTGGAAAAGGCAATACCTACAACAATATCACCACTAAAGAATTAGAGATGCTTAATATAAAACATTAAATAAATGCAATCTTGTTCAAGAAGGCTGAAATTTTACAAATTTGCATTGTGCCCAGACCACTGAGACAAGAAAGATAATCTTCCATTGTTTGAATTTAAAAACCTGCAAAAGTAATACAAAACTGTTATTGGCACAGATAATATTACACTTTACTTGGTCATGAAGGTTGCACAGGATGGATATTCCAATAGATGCAAACATTTCTGAAGGCATTATAAAAAATATTGTTTCGATTGAAACAAGGTTAGTTCATAATACTTTAAGCTCCATATCATCTAAATAAAGTTCAGAAAGGAATCTTTTATACTCTTTTAGAGTTGGAGAAGGATAAAAGCATTGAAACAGTGGCTGTTGTCATACTAACAAATAAACAAGCCACTCTGCTAGTTAACACAAGAACATGTGTTTTGTCAAGAAAATATGTTCCACAAACAAAACACAAATGTTTTGTAATAAGATTATGTATAATCATGGGCACCTGCCCCTCCCCCCTGGACCAGAAAAAACTGCCATGAGTCATTAAACCTTCCCATAGATTTGCTGACTTGTCCCTCCTGGACCAAAAATTTTTCCGAATTGTCCCTCTTTCTAGGACAATTTTTTTCTGATTTGCCCCCTCTAGGACAATTTTTTTCCAAATTTGCCGCTCCCTAAACCAAAAGCTGGGTACACCCTTGTGTATTATGGCACCATTACAGAATTATGTATTATGGTCTACTTTCTAATTTGAATTTTCACTTAAATTATATTTTTTGTTCCTTGAAAATCTGAGTTTCACTGATTTAAACTTTAATTTCCATATAAAGATATGCCATATTTTATTTCTGCAAGCATATACACATATAATATTAGTGCAATTATATTTATATCATTATGTTGTAAGTTAAGTCACCAAAATATTTGTTGTTTACTAGTGTAATTTTCAAATACCAATGTTATTTTACAATTTATAATCCAATGAGTTATTTTATCTTAAATGCAAATAATACATCAAAAAGTATTTTAAAATCAAAGTAGGACTCAATTGACTTTTGTACTCATAAATAAACAATAACTTACAGAAATTAAAAGCCAGCAACAATGGTTAAATTAAATTGTTACTTGAATAAGTTCAAAATGAAACAAATATAAAATATATTGCTTACTGGCAGGAGCAATAAAAAAGTAATTGAGTTATTATCTGATAAGAAAAGGAAGTATATACACAGTCACTAAATACCTATTACATTAGAATTTAAAATCAATAAAACTATCTTCATACTTACGTTTAAAATAAAATTATGAAGCTGGACCTATAATTAGGATATACCAAACACAGTATAACTGTAGGAGGTCACATCCTTAATATGGTAATCTCATTACTTTTGAGTATTGACTTTTAAATGTCCATAATAACGTTTGTGATTGTGCCAAATGCGAATTAGATCTACGTTATTCCAATTTTAACAATAATTCTATTTTTACGCAAAAATAGCTTAGAAAATACTTACAACACCAAATATTTGGAAATTCTTTGACATTGACGCACAACCTGTCATTAGTCATCCACTTGTCATCAAAATATAAAAGGAACTGTCATAGATAGAATGCTGTAATATTTTTTTCCTGGATTATCAAAATAATTAGGAATAATTACAAAAAGTTTTAAAAAGCATTTTCCCTAAAGTGACTATATAAATAACTCACTTGTGTCCTAATAAATTCTACATCTGTAAAAAAACAAAAAATAGGGAATCCTGGAACCATTTGTTCCATGGTATTTAAATTGAGGTTATCTTTGTGTCTTTGGCATTTGAAAACAAAATTTCAAGTGTTGTGTGATTGTCCGTTTAAATAAATTTAAAAATATGAATATGAAAGTTTTTTGAATTTGTCACATTGCATTTAATTATAGCCATAATGAAAATAAAAAATGAGTTCTAAGGATAATCCTATTGACGATGCTGTAACGAAGAATGTAATTGAATATTACAAAAAATATTCGCAGAATCCAGATCTCCCTAAATATTTTTCAGGAAGCTCTGTATCTTATCTACCAGAATTTAGGGAAAATGTTAATGAAGGTATTCCACAAATAGTTATACAAACTAATTTAGATGTTGCAATCGAGACTGAAGAGAGAATTGAACCTGAAAGTGTATCACGACCAAGTAGTGCACAGTCCAATAGAAAACTTGAATGGGATTATGGGGCTGATATTGGGTAATTAAATGCATTAAACATTTTCCACAAGTTTAGCTAATACATTTTTCCATGGTTTGTTTACACATAGGGTATAGAGTACCTCTCTTTGCATAGTTTTGCCTCCTCTTTTCATTGCAATGCTGTGTCTAAGTTCAGTCTATATGAAGTTATTAATAATAATTTTTCCCCCTGTTGGCCCCAAGTGAATAAATATAGTAATTCTCCCTGTTCTGTGCATAACAATATAACATTTTTATTACATTGTCTTCTGAAATTTGTGCAGTAATAAGCATATCTATAGACATTATTGAATATTCAAGTTCCACACATGTTGCCCACCTCAATGAATTTAAATTTACTCTAGATACAATCTCATTCGTCCTTTTTTTAACCATTTTTCAATACTAAATGCTAAGTTATGCAAATATAAGGCCATTCAGTGGTGGAAAACATTTACAAAAAAAGTTAAACAAATGTAGTTGTGTATGAATCAGTGTCGTGGAGTGTTTGGAACCATTGTGTACTCCAAAAATGAAGGCATAACATTGAGAGGACTATGTGGTCTTGACTAACCCACAAATGAAATGTGAGATGTTCAGGTTCCAAATGAAATGTTTGCATTAGCATATTGATCTGAATCTTTTGCAACAGTTGATGATACAGAGTAATGAATTGTTTCAGTAAAAATCTATACACTTCTAATAGGAAACCAGATATGTGCAACCTAAATATATGTAGAACATTTTAATTGTAATTACTTAAATTAATATTAAAAAATAACAGCTGTATAATTATAATTATAATTTAAATGGGACTAACCTTCAAGTATAGTCAAGTCAACAAAAATATATAATTATTAAAATCAGTTCTAAATCAATGAAAATATGTAACATACATACTTCAAAAAAAAGTCACAGTTAACTTTATTTATTTTTGGAAGAAAGTTATTTATTAATCAAATGACGAATAATCAAGTCATTAGATACCTACAGGAACAAAGAAATGGCTGTTGAGCCCTTTCATTCAATGTATTACATGATGCACTTGAAAAAACAGTATTTTATTTATTTCTTGTTTCATTTTATAATTTTCCCTTCAACTTAACATTCAGAGTTTCTCTTTATATTTCATAATTTGGGGCTCAATAGTTTTGGAGATGGTGGGGGAATGATTGATTTTTGTAAAATCTTCCCCCAAAATCAGTATTCTTACACTATGTACTCCCGATTCGGTCACCAAATTTCAATCTTTCCCATCCCATAGTTTCTGAGGAAAATGTCTATGACAGATAGATGGACACAGAGTGATCCTATAAGGGTTTCCATTCATAAAATATTCAAAACCCTAAATGATGATGGTTTTTGGAACTGAAAATTGTACTGAATATTTGCCAATGCTATATGTTTTGTTCAAAAAGTGACAGTGAGTTAGTATTTTTCTTTTTTTTTAAGATGTTAAAAATGATGTCATAACTAAATGAAAACTAAAATGGAAATATTCAAAAATATAAAAATCAGGAAAAAGTAGTGAAATTGTGCAACGTTTTCCTAATTTAATCAACATTATAACCTGGTATTAGCATTCAACTGGAATATACAAAAACAAATTTATAACAGTTAAGTTCATCAAGTTTTTGAATGTCTAAGTACTTCTTGGGAAATAACACCACAGTTAAGAAAATTGCTGAAGATTACAAACGTTTCAGGGTCTAGGTCAGACCCCATTGTCAATGGATAAAAAAGGCACAATTCTAAGATGTAAATTAAAATATTTGACAATATGTATTATTATTTCCCAATAAGTACTTACACATTGAAAAATATGCCACAAATATCATTCAGAAAACAAGATTTTGAATATTGTATTTTTTGCACAAATACTTACCTTTTCTTCTTTTTAATTTTATAATCTTTATGTCAATTTTCTAAATGTTTCTACCATGTTTTGCAGCAATTATTAAGGGGGCTAATTGTTCTACTTTGTTGCAGATATGATAACTGTCACAATCTAAAATCCTTAAAAAAGGCTAACTCTTTGCCAATAATAAGGGATTTAAATAAGAAAGATCTGATTGGTCCAAATAAATATATTTCAAGTTCAAAGGCATCAAGTTCTGGTACTAAATCTGGGCCAGATGGCAACACCAAATTTGTGGTTTTCATCCATTCTGATTCTGAATCTAGCAGTCCTGCTGCAGTTGATTTACCAGTGTCATCCTCAGCAACTTCCACATCAGTTGAAGAAAAAAAAGTACATTTAAGCACCACTAGTTCTTCTGGAAATATTAAAGATAAGCCAGATTTTACTTCTGATACAAGTAGCAAACGTTCTGATTCTACATGCAAAAAAAATATTTCGGAATTTGCTAGCACCCTTTCTTATCTGAAGAAAAAAATTGGGCTTCCAGATGCGCAATCCACTCCTCAAAGTTCTGACAATGGTGGTAATCCTATTCAGAAAATTACTGAAACACCAGTCTCATCTGAACCTGGAAAATCTGTGGGGAATTTAAAAGCTATTTTGAGTCATTGTATGATATCCTCAGATAGTGATCTTGGTAAGAAAAGTGAAGTTCCACGTGTATCAGATGTAATTTCAGAAAAACGTAATAGAAAATTTAAGCTTAAAAGAATTGAAAAATCAATAAACTTGCATTTAACAAAACCAGTGTTTGTGGAATGCATTTCAGCTCCACAAGACCCACCAATAAAAGAAAGTATCAAACATGTTAAATGCGCTACCGTAGCTATTCAAACTGATCCAGCTGTAGATAGGGAATTAATACAAGTAGTTGAAAGGCATTCTATTGTTGAGAATCAAGCTGTAGAATTTTGTGAACACTCAGATGGCTTTCCGAATTCTGCTGGTACTCAAACAGGTTCGGATCTTATTGAATCTAATTGTAATAGTTTTCAATATTTGAAAAATGATGAAGTTCAGGACAAAATGCCCTCTAAATCTACCATCGAAAAGAATGAAGTTTTTCCGCCAACAACATCACTAAGGGAGCAACCACTTTCTTTAGGTGATTTTGGTGATGATGTTAGCATTTCTTCAGGCACTTTTAGCGACGATATCGAAAAGAATGCGTATATTTTACAAAAATTACTTAAATCAAAGAAATATGATAATACCACGAAAAGAAGATATGTTAAAAAAATAGTACGAAAAATAATCGAATCAAAATATTTGGAAGAATCTAGTAATAGTTCTGAAATGTTTTTGCCAAAAAAAGATAAAACGGGACTTCAACAATTGGGTGTCCCTCCAAGTACAAATTCTTCCTCCAAAAGTGTCCAAGATTCTAATGTAGCTTCAGTTTATACTCCCTGTAGTCAGTGCCACAGCAATTCACCCAGAAAAAGAAAACAACCAGTTAAACATTTATTAGCAGGGAATAAATCAGCTATTTATAGGGAAGAAAATGAAATGAAAGGAAATCATATTAAAAATTTAATTGTTAAAGATACTGAAGTGTTTTTTGACAAATATAATAAAAATAAGTCATCTTCATCTGAACCACCGCAGCCTTCAAATTCCACTGTAGAAAAATCGTACGAATCTACACTTTCCTCGTCCGCAAAGTCGGACTCCAAGCATTTAAGTTACCAAAATTGGAAGGAAGATAAAACACATTCTGAACACCTGTTTGAAGTTAATGGCGCCATAACCGGTGATGGCGATTATTTTAAAGATTTAGCACATCAAATCAATAGGATAAATAACGAACTAGACAATTTGGGAAAGCTGAAAGAAATTCTGGAGAAACAAGAAATTAAGGATAAAATCAGTCAAAAAAACTCAAAAAAATTTACATCTGTTTATGTTGTTTCTGATGATAACGAGTCCACGGGAAAAGTCAAATCTGACGGGAAAGTTAAAAAATATGTAATAGAAACTAATTTGGCCGCTACTTTGACCAGTAAGAGAAAATTCAAAATTGGAGACAAAAAATATAGTGTAACGGAATTGACTAGTGCATCGCCGTCGGAGAATAAAAGTGATGACTCACATGTTTTAGGCGACATAGAAGTAGTTTCTAGTGAAGATACTGTAAATATTAAAGTTACAACTTTCTGCCAAACCTGCAAAAGATCACCTTGTGTTTGTAACATAGCTAAATCGAGTAAAGCTAATGGGAAACCAAAAGAATCCAACACTATCAAATCTCTTACTGGTACATATATAAGCTGCCTCAAAACAAATAATAGTGCTGAAGCCTCTTTGGCTAAAGTAGTGAAATCATGCCCTTTATGTAATCTATACAACTGTAAGTGTATAGAAGAAACACTTCAGAATGTACCTTCTGCACAACTTGTACATGAAACTCCAAACACACAGAGTCCTAGCCTTTCAGTTGAAAGTAAAAAAAGTGGTGATGCCGAATATCCGAGTAGTGGAAGTGGATCTCTCAAAAAAGTATTTGAGAACTGCTTTTGTAAATCCAAATCCACGTGTAACTGCAATTTTGTTAATAAACTTTATGAGCATTTTAAGATACGCACTGAAACAAACAGTTATGAGGTTAAAAAAGATAACATGGCTGTTCAGACAGAAGTAGATTTGATGAATGCTGAAATACAAACAGATACACTAAAAGCAAGTGAAATTTCCCAACAAACTGAAAATCGCCGAGAAGTTGCTTCAGAAGCGACAGGAGTACAGTGCGTGGTTGACATGAAACACGCGAGTTCGCAAATATCGACATCTCTGGTAACTCAAAATACTCAAACATTCGAGATACCTGTTGAAAATAAAGGAATTGATGTCAATATTGATATGAAATCCAAAGTAAATGACAAAATAGATTCTCAAGTTTCCACATTACCCAAAGTACTTACTAAATTTCAATCACAATACCAACAAACTGATTTAGAGCAGCCTTACATTAACATTGAGCAAAATAAACTATTGTTTGAAGATAAAATGGTTGGGGATGTAGCTCAAGGTCATGATTTAAAATTAATGTCAACAAATGGATACTTGGAAACAGGGAATATAAGATCTTCTCAAGATAAACCATCCACAACCGTCCATACGATGAATAAAAGTACACAAAATACACCTAGTGTGTTGAATTCTGGTACTTCTTCAACAGCCATTTCACCTTATGGTAAGTATAAATATATTTTGTATTAATATCAAGTTTATGCTGATCAGTGCCAAAGGTTACAGGGGAGGTCAGAAGACCCTGCTCCATACTTGATGTTTTATGTCAGATTGAGCATCTGTGCTGTGCAATTTTTATTGGGTATAAATCCAGCTTGTTGTGGAATTAGGTGTGACTAGATGGTAGGACTGACCCAATCAAGCAATATACTTTCTTGGGGTGGCAAGCTGGCTTACCGGGTTTTAATATAGCGACAATCCTTGTTCTTCTCTAGATTTTAGGAATTGATTGCCTGGTCAAACAGTTATTATAAAGTTCAGAAGCAATCTCATACTCGCAGCCCCCAAATACTTTAACTGTTCCACTATTAAAACATAAGTCCTAGCGCGTTGGTGGTTTGTACTTTATAATCGCAGCTTTGAGTTCGTCCAAAGTTAACTCATTCGTTTCTGGATGATGCCGAGCTGTTCTTTTTTATCATTTTTCCTGCCCATTTAGTTTTACCTGATGGGCGGGGTAACATAGGGTCATTAATGTATCGTTTGAGAAGTTGTCAAGCTTGTCTGTCGGGAATGTGGTCACTACGGCAGCCTCTGAAGATCTAAACATTTGATTACGTCAACATATCGATCATAGTCTGGCACGGGTTCGATACTTGGAATCACTTAATACAGGATTGCTGCGAGAGTGGTTCAGTTTTAAAGTTAAACCGTTGACGGCAAGGGATTTCTTGTGATTTGATAGCTGTAAACACGTGATAAAGACCTTTGTTGATTAATAGGTATTGGTGTTTAGTTTTCACGAATTGTAGAGAAACAATGTCATTAATAAAGAGTAGGTTTCTGACCTACTCTTTATATTCTCGTTTCCAGCAGCCACTATTAAAAGAGGATGGTAGCTTGCTCTCTTATATAAGAGTTAATTTTTCGCTCCACTTTAGTACTTCTTCGTTTACATCATCTTCGTGAATATTATGATAGTTGTATATGCCTCTTTTAAAAATCCCCACTGGCTGTTTCTTTCTTTGTATTGAAGGCTATCCACGATTTTCTTATTTAGGTGTTTCCCCGTCCATTCTTCATTTTCTATGGCTGTTCTGTTGCACTTGTTACTGTATATTTTGTAACTTTAGTTGCCTTGCCCCTTAATTGTTTATTTGATTCAAATGTAAACTAATATTGTCTTTTCTTCTATAATATTAAACATCATAAAACATTTTTTACACGGTTGTTATATAATATATTGAGATAAGAAAATATGTCTAAGTATAGTGTACTACTAAAATTCATGAACGAGAAAAATTGGAGCGTCACTGACAATAATTCTAAAGAAATAATTTTAGACATTTGACTGTGCGTTTACACAGGACAGACTTTTGTTTGTGTAGACTTTAGAAAAGGGTAATGAAAGTCTGTGTGAACTTCAGTTCATACTTCTCAATTTATTACTAGCGTTCGGCCGGGATAGCGTCATTGCGAAGATTAAACCAACAAAGAAATACGCCGACCGACATCCACTCTTCCTACTGACTGGTAAACTGAAGACTTTTCCAATCACACCGACTATTGTCTGAATTGCGAAGTTGCACAGACTTAATACTGCAATAAACTCTGTGGGTTCAAATGTAATTTTATAAACTGATCTTCACTTTCTAGAAACTTTATTTACACATAAAAATTCAATATTTACAACAGATGATTTCGATAAACAATTTACATCGGAATATCAATACCACGGTCGTTCTGAATGTGTTTTACATTTGTTCGCACAGCGTCGAGATCAGTTGTTTCTGCCCCATTCGAAAATTGCATTTATTTTTTTTTATTATCCCAGCGATTGATGTTTTATCGAAATGAATAATTCTTTACGTTGCTTAGTCAGGGACGGCGTAGATAAATTTTATAGCAATACAGTAGAAGTAATATAAATCGGAGTGAAGTCTGTGCTGAATAAACCCACTAATATGTGTAAATAAATAATAAATAAATAATGCTTTATTTTAGCTTTAAGGTAGGATATAACATCTTTTTTACATATTACATTTTTAACAAGTGTATACAAAACATTTAAATTAAATTAAAATACATATTTCTCAGTTAATTCCTAAAAATATTTACATTATTGGATGTTTTAATAGTTTGTGTATACCGATTGCATTTTAACAGTACACGCATACCTCTATTTTGCAATATTTGCATTTTATTTATTTCCTGATTATTGCAGTACATCAATATGGATATACAATAAGTAAACTGCGGATATATTATTGCGTTATAAATTATACGCCTCGACCATTCGGACTATTTGTATCCTATTCTCCCAAAGTATCCAATTTTCTTACCTAGTATTTTACACATATAATCTACATGAACATTTAGGTTTAATTGTGGATCTAGCACAATTCCAAGATCTTTTATTTCTTTAACTTAATCTATTACTTCACTATCCATCTTTATTTCGAAGTGTCCCTCATCAAATGATTTAGTTATGTCTTGTTCCGAAAATCATACATTTTGTTTTATTAGGATTAAGTTTTAATTTTTTAAACCTTAACCAAATTTTTAAAATGTCTAGATCTTTATTTATTGTTTGCACTACTTGTAAAAAGTTTCTTCCTGCTAGAGATACCACGGTATCATCCGCATACAAATTAACAAAACAATTACAAATATATTTATTTATATCGTTTATGTAGAGTATAAAAAGTAGAGGACCCAGGACACTTCCCTGTGGTACACCATATTTAGCTTCAATTTTTTGTGATATTTTATTATCTACTTTAGTAGTTTGATATCTATTACTCAAGTAATTTTCTAACCATTTAAGAACCGTCTCTATATATTCTACAAACGTTTATCAATTTTTTGCGGTCGATTGTCTCAAAAGCCCTTTTTAAATCAATGAAAACACTTACAACAATGTTACCTACATCTATTTGCTTTTTCCACTGTGACATCACAAACTGACACGCACTTTCACAGGAATGTTTTCTTCGGAATCCAGATTGACCCACATAGAATATTTGATTCTGTTCTAAGTATAGAATCAATTGCTCATGCACCAATACTTCTAGAACTTATAAAACAACGGGAAGTAGATTTATTGGATGAGTAACTTTTGACACTGTTATGATAACACTACCTTTTAAAGCTGTAGGCACTATACCAGTTGCCAGTGATGTATTTATTATATTTAATGAGGGCCTGAAGTAAGGCAGGAATATAGTATTTGTTTTAATTAAAATGATATCTAATAAAAGTTGCTAATATTGCACTTAAAAACTTTTATTTGCATTGTTTTCGAAAACATACTCTTGAAATTAAAATGGCATAGTATTAACATTATATTTTGGTCCCAAGTCTATCATTATGTTATTAATAAAATATTAAGGTACTAAATACTAAGATATATATAATTTTAGCAACTTTATTTTTAGGAAACACCGCTTCGAATTCTTCGTCCTCATCAGTAGTTACTTGCATTTGTTGCAAAAAACTTACAGACAAAAAACATATATCGATTTACCATTATGATAATGAGAATTATGCATTTTGTTCCAAATGTGTTAAAAAGAAACCAGTTCTTACTTCTGTTTGTTATACTGGTCCTGAATATATTTGTCAGTGTTCATCATCTGAACTAGATGTTCCTCAAAAATATTGTACTTGCAAAAAATATGTACAACATAAAAATAAAGAGTACTGCCCCTATTGCCAGTGTAAAATCAGACCTTCACCACCTCAACCAGAGAAAGACTTGCTACAAGAATATTGCACTTGCATAAAACCTTCGCAGTATAAAAACACTCAATATTGTGCCCATTGTCAGTCCAAACTTCGGAAAACTTTGAAAAGCAAACACGGGATAGCTTACACTTTAACATTAGAATGCGATACTCCTCGGAAATTTACAACCAAGAGAAAAAAGAAAAAAGAACTCGAGGAAATTAAGGTGAAAGTTCCATATCCTTACAGTAAAAAGAGGCATAAGGACAAAGAAAATTTTGACAGAAAGGAAAGATTTAAACCAGAAATAAGTACAAATTATGTAGATGATACAAATGATAGTACAAATAAAGAAAGTACAATTGAGGATAATAAATCCACCAACGAAACACAGAAGTCTGAAACCGTAACAGTTGGTGAAGATCCAGAGGTACAAGTGAAAAGGATTTTAACATTGCAGGTACGAATTTATTTTTTAAATATTTACTGAAAAATAAAAATATCAACTAATTTTGCAATAAATTTTGAAAAACATCCTGAAAGATTAATCTCCAATGATTGTTTATTCAAGTACAAGACGTTGTTTTTCCAACGTTCTTCTACAGGGTTAAGATTAGTAGATTGATTAGATTAGTAGATAAATTGGAAAGTTTTTTCTTCCATGAAGACATTTTTGGTCGTTTGCTAATTTCATCGGTCTTCTTGTTTGTCTATATCCGACCATGGCTCTCCTTTATTCTTTGTTATTTGTTTCTGTTTTGCACCTCAGTCCGGCAAATCTCTTTATATCCGGCCATCGTGTTCATTGGATTTTTCTCCCCAAATAAAGCCCACATTTCAGGATTGAGGTGATCTAGTTTTCATACTTGTCACTGCATAGTTCCATATCGATTTTGCTATGGCTTGAGCATTTTTTGTATTTGTTACGTTTCTTATCTGGGTGTTTGTTCTGTAATTTTTAGTGTTATACCAAACAATTGGTGTTACCTTGATCATAGTGTCACAAGAGTATTAACTTTCCCGGGTAATTCATCTCCAGAACACATTGTATTGGCCACATTTTTCATTGACATGTCTAAAATACTTACTATATACCACTCTATAGTGGAAATGCTGGGGAACCTTTGGTATGTTATAAATGTACAAACCATAGTTTCGCACCTTCCAAATTTTCATTTAAAATACTTAACGCCATTTCAACAACTAAGAGTTGTTGAAATCTTGAGGACTCCATGGATCTTTAATCCTAGAGCCAAAACCAAGATAAGAACAAAGTTTCTAATGAGTGAATTGATGTTATTCTGTACTAAATTAGGACATTTACAAAACGGCATCGTCAAATATTAAAGTCATTCAAAATGTTTACATACCCTATAATTTACATAATAATAAATAATAAAAAATAAATTGAATAATTACATAAAAATATAATATTAGTAACAATTCAAAAATGAAAAAAAAGTGATCTCGGTATGAAATTCAAACTTGAGTCAACACCATTAATATATTACAACAGCCATTTCTTGTCATCTCTGAGCTGTCAGCCTTATCTTTTATTGTTGACTTTGAATTTATATATGTGACACTTTAAACGTCGGTATGGATTTAAACATTGATGTAATTGTATTTGAATTATTATTATGAGATTAAAATTAATATGTGCATAAAAATCTATAAAAAAACAATCAATATATTTTTCAGTGTAAAAAACATTGTAAAAGAAATTTTAGTTCAGTATGAAGTAGTAAACTTAGGGGAAGAGATTTCTCCCACCACTTTATTTTACTTGATTCCGAAAATGCAGACTTTCAAACTGAATTTACATACAATAAAACAAAACCAAAAGAAAATTGATCTGCAAAGGATTGTACTGAAAGATTTGATAATTAATATACTCCTTTCTGATTGTTGAAAAATCTATTTGGGCTAAAATGGGAGCATTGTAAACTTCACGTAAAACAAGTCCTCGAAAAAAATCACATTTGCGAGAAGACCTAACAACTAATTATCCAGTTGGCTATTGAACATACATATAAAACAATATTAGTTTTGACACTAAAACGTTTCATTCAGTTCCTGAAAAGTTACATAAACTGACAAAATTGCTATTTTTTTAAATTTTAAAAACCCCATAAATATAAATTTGTTAGTAACAGTTTTTATGTGTAATGCTATATATTTTCTTCAAAAAAAATCTAATCAAAAACTGTACAATTATTTTGCCAATTGAAAATGCCAACTTCCCTGGAATAATGATAGATTTCAACTAATTATTAATCTAATTGCTTGCACAACCTCATATTCAGTACATCTATTACTTCTACTAATTCACAGGAGACTTACAGACCCATGTCTTAATATAATTGTTACAACTTGAATCCATTGGATATACTATAATTTTTCATTATAATGGCATATTGAATACATAACTATTTCCTTTACGAACTTTTTTTAATTTCAGGAGCATCTTATAAAAAACAGACCTGAGTTCATCGATTCAGCTGAATATCGTCGGCATGTGTTGCTTAATTCGAAACAAGATAGAGAATTAAAAAAAGATGATATTAAAATCAGATTTCTTGAAGAGAATAGCTTCACAATTGATAGTTAGTATCAAAGTAATTGTAATGATAAAATCACTCAATTTATTTGTTGCAGGACCGAAACTCTTCACAGAGCGGGAAATGCGTGAAATCACAAGAAATAATTACAAAAAACTGCCGGAAGTCCAACAAAAATTGAAGAACAATAGGGAGCAAGTTCTTAGAAAAGCTGATAAGTTTATTGTTAATAAGTTTACAAAGGTAAATTCATTAGTTAATATCAAAGTTGTTTTGTATATTTTTTTTATTTTTCAGAAAATACAAAAGAGCATTTTAAAAGGAAAAAGCACTTTTCCGATAGATAATCACGTTGTTGACATGTATAAATGACATTTTGTACTCTTCTGTGGCTATTGTCATCAAGATTGTTGGACATTAAGACTGTTATCATGTAATGAATATTATTACTTATTTATTACTGTAGAATTTTTAATTATTTATACGATTAAACCCTTTTTATATCTCCTTATGAATGTTTTTAAACAAATATTTGGAATGGGTAACTGCTTCCCTCACCCTAGATCTCTCTTGTCTATCATTGGCGTGAATTAAAACCTATATTTTTTTTATTTTAGTGTATCTAGTGTCTTTAATGTCCATATCTACCTATATTAACAGAATGTTTCTGATTTGAACTCAATTTGGACTAGAAACCTGCCAAGACCAGCCCCCTCCCCCTCCCCCACATAGTCAAAACCTACCATTTCTGGCGACGCTCTTGCTAGTGACATTAGAAATAATGTCTTGAACAATGTGGTAGTCATAAGTTAAGAATAACACGATATCAGGAATTGTATTAACATTTAATCGGAATAACAATTAATAATGTTTGGCGACCCCATAGCTGTTTGGGGCTATGGAGGATGTTGCAAAGTGGAGACAATCGTGAACGGGGTTGCCACGTCCAAACATTACTAGCTGCTTTTTGGGGAAAGACAGTTCGACGAGTAATATGAGGACATGCGTAGTCTGCCCGAAAATGTTGATGTAGATGACCATCTAGATAAGGTAGTAAAGTAATTGTCAGGGCAGCTGTCATACTACCTTGAATAAAGAGCGTGGTGATCAATTGTCTACCAACTTCAGACGTATCATAATATATGTTGAATGGGCTGGTATTAAAACATTTTGGTTGTTTAATACCTGCACAAAATTTCAATTCTCTCTTTGTGATAAATTAAATTAGAGATTTAACAAGTCAGAAGGCAGAAAGAACACCAAAAAAGGGCACCAGAACGGAACTGACTACTGAGCCGACTTTCCGAGCGAATTGCCTATACCAGCCCTTACCTTATGGACTTGGAAGTTGTAATAATGACTGCCATGTCCGTTCCGGTTCTAGTGTCGCTGATCTGATATAAACATAAAAGTTGGTCCGGTCTGGTAGTCCATTCAAGTTTCGGTATGCTCTTCCCTTAAGACTTCTGAATAATAATTGAAATTAATTAAGGAATTATTTCCCACGGTTTAGTAAAAAGGTGGACCGACGGTAATCACAATGCTATGCTATTCCGAAAAGTTCACTTACTTATACGAAGCAACTGTAGAGGGCTCCAAGTGTCTCATCCCTGCAATTTTACTGTTTATATAAGGTTATTCGACACAGAATATCACGACTCACCGAATCAATTTTAAAAAAAAATCTATCCTATTAATAAAGTGCAACATTGATGTTCTTTTATATTTGGGACTATCTGCAAATAGTAAAAATAATTTTGTAAAATATCTACATAAACTAAATATCTTTCGTTTAGCCATGCTATTCCATTTTGGATAACTTGATTTATCCTATATATTGATAAGTGTCTTGTGGGTTGCATTAGTGTAATCTGTAAATTTATTTTGGAGCACATTATTTTAAATTTACTATGTTTGGCATTTACTGCTTATACAGAGTTATTCACCTCATTCAACATGGAATATTATACTCTCTTCGAGCTGTCATTCAGTTGTACGGAATATAATATAAATATACAATATATTGTTTCTGGTTAGGGAACCTTCATCAGGCGCACTTCCCACATGAGAATGTCCTCTCGAACACTTATTTATGTATTTGATACATATTGGTAAATTTGTAGACGCGAGATGTAATGACGACATCTAGGATTTTCGGGGAACTAGCACACAGAGGTTCCGAATTTCAGAACGTTCTGACTGGTAAGACAGCGGCATAAATTACATACCAGCTCCGTATACACAGCTCTCTTATAACCCGGCCCCGGCGATTTTACCACAATTCCGCCACAACTGTGATTTTGATCAGTTCGTCATCTTCCATTACTAATTACGATATGTTCGATGTGTCCACTACAAGCGCTAATTAACGACTGAGAACAGAACAGAATCGGTAGGTCTGTGCCGGGCCTTATTGTTGCAGAATGACTAAAGGTAGAAAAGATATTTACAAATGATTTTGCAAGAAGGATATGTATTAGTAAAGAACATTTTTCCTGGTGATATCTATTCGTGGTTATTGTAAATACAATGGTACCATAATTTTAAATGGCATAAAGAGAAAAGATTCCAAAGTTATGTCTTAAATGAAAAAGAAGCATATAAAGCCGTTCTTGATTAAACTAAATTAAATATAATTGTAACTGATAAAAGAAATTGTGTCAACTGGTATATGAAAAATTATGTATTTAAGAATCTATATATAAATAGGCAAAGACAAAACAATTAGATACCATTTTCTCCTCTGTCTCTCAACCGATTTTCTTCATTTTTGTTTTGTTTAGTAGCTACTGACGACCTTCAGTGCAGAATGCTAATATTAATTTATAATATTGGTTCATTCATTAAATAAAGTATATTAAAAATTCATTATTTACGTCCATAATGTCAACGCCAAACAACTGCCGTCGCCGCCAGACTCAAAACATTGAGTAATTATATATAGATGCACCAATGCTGTTATATACTTAGAGCATATACTTCTAGAAGTGGCATGCAAGCGATGTTATTGTTTAGTGGTAAAGTAATCGTTCTATATTATAATTATACAGGGCGATTCCAGATATGTTAGAAATCATTTTTTTCGTGGGTGGCACATAAGCAGTTACATATATAGGGTGTTTAAAATATAGAGTAGAGTGCAATTATAACTAATAAAAAATTATATAGGGAAGCCCATTAGCGGTTGAATTTACAGGGTTCTTGGAATAGAAGGTGCAGTAGAATTACAGTTATACAGGTTGGTGCAAAAAATATTATACAGAGATGCATATACAGGGTGGCGGAAATGGAATGCAACATTTCGTAACCCATAAGCAGTTGTATAAATAGGGAAGATGAAATATAGGGTGAGAGGAATTATAGATATACAGGATGATGATAAAAAATGTTAGAAAAGGAAATGATTTATAGAGTAGCCCACGACGAGTTCCATATATATGATGATTGAAATGTAGGTCGGAGTAGAATTATAGTTAGAGAAGATAGTTAAAAATTTCATAAACAAAAAGAGTAAATATGGTGGCGCATAGGCAATGTCATATACAGAATGGTTTACTGGGTGGTTCAAAAATGTTAAAAAATAATATACGTGGTCCATGAACAGTTGCATATACAGGGTGGTGGAAATATATAATGAGATGGAATTATTATAACGAGGATTTTAATAAATGTTAGAGAATTGAGTGCAATTATAGCTATACAGGGAGGTTAGAAAAAATAAATATGTAGGGTAGCGGTTGAATTGTTGTCATATTAAATTAAGAATTACGAATTAGAGCACAAATAAAGTTCTATGAATTATATCTGAAAAAAACTTGAATTTCGTTACTTATTTGTAGAAGAGAGATGTAAGACCGACATCTAGAATTTTCGAGGAAACTATCACACAGAGGTTCCGAATTTGGATCCGTTCCGTGTAATTGCTGTTCTCCCTAAAGTCCTAGGATAGAATGTCACGATAAAATTTTCAGGTTACTTAACCTGCCAGAGATATTGTCACAATTGGTCGAATTTCGATCACTGGGCGACAGCTAGTATAAATTAAATTACACATTAGGATTAATATTTGAGTCGTAACTAAATAGTGACAATTATTTTAATTCACCTCAAATTTATATCCATTACTAGAAATGACATACAGAAAGAAACAGTGTGAGATATCGAGAAGTATATTTCGTAAGAAGCTTTCGCTTCCATCGTTCAGTCTCAAATGACTGCCGCTCTTTTTTATACTGACACTTTCTGCTTTTTACTCATTTCGAGATTCAAAGTACAAATAAAAACCGTCAACACCGCAAACATCAACTAGATCAGATGGATTTAGTGAAGTCAAAACTGTCAAGGTTAATGTATACTTTATTTATGTCAGTTTTCATTCCACTGATGTCATCATCCGAGTGTTGGACCATGGTTTCAAGAATTGGGGTTCTGGAAAGATGGCTTGTTCTTTGATGATTAAATCACTTTTATAAAGTGCTTCATCAGTTTCAGCCAGTAGGCTGTAGGTATATATTTTCAGATAGCAAAAGCAATATTTATCGACTACTCTTTTTCACAACAACTTCTGAAACGAACCAAATAATATATTACAATTTTGTACACTGTAGGATACATGCTGATATAATAATAACGATTTTTTTTCAGAACATCTGTCAGTTTTATTTAAAAATTTGTTGAGTAATCCATGCAATTTATCAAAATTACTCTACTATATATTGATTCAGTGACGAATTTAAACATTTCAGAAAAGACCAATGAGTAAACAAAATAGTAACTCAACAAAAATCATTTTGAAATTATTTGATATTAAACCAGTTTATAGAGCAAAATTTAACTCATTTTCGGACATAAAATTCAACAACAATTTGCTTATACATCACGTCAGGAACAGTTTATAGAGAATAGCTGATAAGATTTTACCAGCAAACTCTTAGACACAAACTATTTGAATAATAATAATCTGTAAAAATACGAATTTCTTTTGTTTTTTTTTGTGTATATAATGAAAAGTAATGAAGGAGAGAATCAGAAATCCTTAAAAAGCGTTTATACATCCTTATTCAATCATTATTTACCGAGTAAAAATGCATAACTTTCTGGTAACAAACACTGGAATATTACGATAGTTTATGATGTTAAGTTTATATGGGCTCAAGTAATTTTTGAAGAATTAGAATATAAATAATTTAGAGAGATATTTTGCTCATGCCACCGTATTAACGATACTAGTTTGATCGGGATATATTAATGATATTTAGAAAATTTATAAATTGTATTTCAATTTGTCCACTTGAATTTTCGATATAATGCTAGGAAATTGGTTTAAAATTATAGTAAATATTGCATTAAAAGTACGAATATGCGACAGCCAGCCAGAGGTACACTGACAATAGCTGTCAATGCATATGGACGGATCTAGGAGGTGTGGGACGAGATGAAAATTAACGTAAATTGTATTAGTATATGTTTTTTTTCTCAGCAGTTTATTAGGTTTTTATTTACAAAACTATTATCTGCCCATATTGGTCAAGTTTTCCATTGGTTTATTAAGTTAATGGTTAACTATATACTGTTTACTATTATCAATTAAAGTACTTTTTCCCCTGACTGGATCCGCCACTGTCAAGACATCTGAGGAGAAGTAAGGGTCGGTCGTTTAAGCCAAATTTCACAAACAGTATTAATTCATTTTACGATATTATAATAAACATCCAAGATATACAAAGTGAAGTGCATTTTATGAAGTTTCAAAATATATTTTGCTTACCCATATCGAACTATCGTGGTTAATACGATACGTTCTGCAAAATATTTCTACAAATTATATAAATTGCACTTCTGCAAGATCTACTTAACGGACAATTTCAATCTTCAGCCTTATTAATCAACGTTATAAGCTATCATTATAGGAAGGCAGATTAAGGTTCCAGCTGTTATTACCATCAAGTTATGAATTTTTTAAAAAGACTCAACTTTATATCGGGTTTTCTAGTTTTTCTTTATGAAGAATTCTGGGATCAAAATGTATAAACATTCATTTTGAAGATTTTCTGATTCTCTATAATTTTTCTATGGATTATATTATGAATAGATCATTACTTTTAATACTATACACAAAAAACGAAAATACCCGATATTTTCAAATAATTTACTTTTATGAGTTTACTGTTAATATTATGTCAGTTATTGCTTATAAACTATTATTTATGTGATGGCGTATGCGGTTTGCTGTTGAATTTGATGTCACATAAAAATCTCTATTGACTGGTTTTATAAATAACTTGGAGCAGAACTGTAATGTACATTTTTGGTCCACTCTATAATTAGTTTGAGCATTACTTAATTAAATTTTTAAGTGACAAACCTGTCATATTTGATTTTAAAGTTAAATTCTTGTTTTCAATTCTCAAATGGATGAGTTAACAGGAACATTGCAGCCTTGCCATTGCGTTGAAGAAGCAGACGATATTGGTAACTCGAGTTTTCCCACTTAATTTTTTGAAACACTACAATTATTTTCCGTTATAGAAAAATCCTTTTGTTTTGCTGAAGGTCCTGAGCAAGATGCAGTTTTCTCGGACAACAAAGTAGAAGGGACAGAAAATACATGGTACAAAATCAAACCCCCTAGATTGCACGCTAAAGAGTTTTCACCGCTAGTGACAGCAAGACAAATTTATGTAACGAGGATTTTATTGGACGGCAAGAGAGCTACTATTGAAGAAGATGATAGTTCAAGCAAGAATAAGGAAAAAATTAATATTAGCATGAACAAAAAGAAGTCTGCAGTTCGCTTCCTTTCCAAAGTTCAGGTGGACGAATGATATAACGCAATGTAGCAAGAAATTGGAATTGAAATAAAGTGAAGAATGAATGGTTAAATATGATTTCTGTATTTGATTACTCAATTCATGATAATGACACGTGGTTGGTGTGGTTTTTATTAGTACCTGTTTATTGAGCCCTCTTTTATTGTACAAAGAAAAATATTTGCAAACAACGGTCTTACATAGTATTTGCGCATGTTTTAAGAATCAACAGTAACTTGGATAAAGTATGTTTGAGTTCTTATTCTTACCTCAAAAATGTTCGAATAATTTCATTTATTATAATTTATTAGCACATCCTGGCTTTTTGGAGACTATTTGAAACAGACGGTAATAAATTAACGTCCGAAAATCCCGAAACAGTTGAACGAAAATGAAAAATCGCCAACAATGTAAGCAACAAATTATACAACGAATTGACCACAAAATCAAATTCAGCAATTTATCTTTTCATTCAAAAATGAGAGGGAGGAAAGAGAAAATAAGAAATTCAGTAACATATAAAAATAACATACAATATTTATTAAAATAATTTATATTTAAAAAAGAACCGACTTCAACTGGCTTAAAATAAAAACCATGTACAATCAATCACTATTTTCTAACATATATTTATTGTTAATTAGTATTATTTTCGACATTTTTAAACTTTTTTATTTGTTTTAATATTTGGACCACTTCCTATAAGTGTAACTATAGTTCACCTTATATTGCAACCACCATGCATATGTTTCTGTGTATTGATCACCAAATATAAATTATTTGTCTATCATTTTCGCAACCACCCTGTACAACTATAATTTAACTCCACACGATGTTTCAACCGCACTGTTTAAGTATTAATCCTCTCCACCCTATTTACTTCCTATTTTTCTATTGTTTAAATCACCCTGTATACCTATGCATTTATGCAACTGCTCATGATCTACTCTTTATAACAAAATTCACATTTTATGACTATAATTTTAATCTACCATTTATTTCAACCACCCGGTATATGCAACTGCTTCTAAAAATGTTTGAACCCATGTCTATAATTATACTTAAATATCCTAACTGCTTATGCTTATATAACAAATTGTTGATACACCCTGAATAACAATAATTTTACCCCACCTTACTTCAAACACCTTGTATAAGCAATTACTTATGTTCCAAACTATATAACTTTTTTAAAACGCCCTGTATAACTGTAATTCTACTCCACCTTATATTTCAACCATCCTGTAAATACAACTGCTTCTGACAATTTTTAAAGCCTTTTGTATAACTCTAATTATTCTGTCCTATAATGCAAATATCCACTCTGTATAAGTATAGTTTTGCTCCACTCTTATGTATACAACTGCTTATGTACCACCTAATATCACATGCACGCACGCACACACCTACAACCGTATATAACATAGAAGAGTTTCACGGGACTATAAGCCCCTTAACTTAACTTCGTCTCTAAAAGAAACTTACTTACTTATGAGGAAAATTTGACATTTACCATGATGTTTAGTTTTCTTATATATATTTTTCCGATTTTCAGAAAAATAGTAAGTTTTACCTTATAGAAAAAAATTTATAATATTCAAATTTCTTGAGCGGTTTTAGAGAAAACAGTGAAGATTCATTGAAATTCACTGAAATCTAGTCCCTTATTTACTTTTTTTTCTGATTTTCAGGAAACCGTAAATCTCAAGTTATAGACAATTATATGGCTCCTTTCTCTAATGTTCCTTAATATGATGAATGCAGTTTAAATCATCGAAATTGCCCAAGCCGTTTTTGAATAATCGCTCGTCATATATAAAAAAAAGTTACAGACGAATTGATAACCTCCTCCTTTTTGGAAGTCGGTTAAAAAGAACCTCTCATTCCAATAACCAATCAATTTTACTGCAGAATGTGTACTAATAGGGGATAGGAGTCATAAATAACAATAACTTATGTAACCAAATAATTTATTTTGATGTTTCATACATTTTCAACAATGTAAAAAAGACACAATGGACGTAAACGATATAAATTTTGCAAATGGGAAAAGTTGAAAAAAAAAATAAAAGTTTATTTAAAAGGCGGAGTTCTGAATAAATATTACACATTACATTATTAATAAAATATACTAATGAATGTTGATCACAAGAAGGAACAAATAAGGTATCTTCACTATTGTTATTCCCGATCGTTTACAAATACATTAATCCGCTAGATGCAGCGTGTGCCATAAGGGTATTGGCCGCTTGTTGAGTTTCTAACAGCAACCTCGTTTCTTCCATCCACTGTTTCGCGACACACCTTGGGGCGCCTTTAAGTAGGTTCATATATTTTAGAGTTTGGGCGAAATCTCCTCGGTCTAACCAGTATCTAACAAAAAATAAAGGACGTAAAATCATATGGAATTTATACAAATTTCGTCAGCTCTGTATATAAAAATGTGAGCAAAAGATTGGTTATTTTTTTACTTACCTCGCTCGTTGCAAAATTTCATTTGTATTTAATTTAGTGAAATCGACTTTTTCATCATTCAACTCGCTCTGAGGAATCGGACTGGCAGCATTGATAAGAAATAGTGACTGCAGATATGAGAGTATATGAACAGGCAGTGCTGCTCCTTCTTCTGGAACTAGAGCTAGAGTTCTGGCCACTTTTTCTACTTTAAGAAAACGTTCTCTAAGAGCATCCTCAGGATATACACCTCGTTCTCTGGCTGCTTTTGGAATTCCATTGACTACGGCATTAACTAATTCGTCGTTTTCAGCTGAAACGTAAATAAAAACACACAACTTTAGTTCCGTTTATCATACCTTTTAACATATTTTTTATTTAACGTATTATCTTCATTTATAGAATGTATTAGTTTGGTAAAAGACAAATCATATGACAGCAATAGAAGTATGTAAATATCTAACACCGTTTCGATAAAAATCAAAAATAAGTTTTACGCTAAATTATAGAGTAGAGTTATTTCAAACTATCCACAGAGTAAGACGGGAAAGATATAATACAGTCATAGCCATATAAATTATATTAATCTTTAACGTACTTTAAGGTACAATGTCAGTTAAGTTGCGAACTCACTAACCTATTTGCAGAATATTTTAAGACAGTTTATTGTGATAATCAGTGCTCAAAGTTAACAATAATTAAAGTTCCAACTGTTCTCTCTGGAGTCTCTACTTCAGGGATCTCCCTTGGACCTCTTTTATTTAGCATATTCATAAAGAATATATTTAACCACTTTACAAATATTAATTACTTATGGTTTTGCAACCAAGCTCAAATGGTATCTAGCCATCTTCTTTGTAGAAGACTGCCTTGCGCTGCAGTCTGACTTCGGGATACTCACTAACCGTATGGAACTCAATCCATCAAAACGTGATACCTTATCCACTTCTTGAAATTGCAACCCAATCCTATTTGACTAGGAATTGTGCAATACCACCTGTCTTACATTCCACAAATTAGAGTTCTTGGAGTCTTAGTTGACTCAAGTTTATCGTTTGTTCCACCCAAAAGAGGTAGTTTACCTTATGACTTTCTCATACATTAGAAATGTGTAATTATAAATATGCATTTTGTTAGTTTTCCTGCAATAATCAGGTTTTTATATTATTCAAGAGGCAAATAAATGTATACTCACTGACAATGAAATCGCAAAACCCAGAAGGAGATGTTTAAATTTACTCAAATTCTTTATTAAGGAGGAAATGATTAAAATTTGATTAAAAATATCAAGGAGTTTAAATTTTTTAAATATGTTTGTTAATAATGCGTTTTGTCCACCGCGGTTATCTATTCTACTCCGCAACATTGATTCAATAAGGTGGTCTATTTCTTCTTGAGGAATACTATCCTAAGCTACCTGTATTTCATGTCTTAGAACCCCCAAAGTCCGTGGGGGTAAATTTCAAAACGTTTTACCCATCATATCAGAAAGTGGACGAAAGATCGGGGGTTCTTTGGCCGCCATGGAAACACAGATTCACGTGGGTCTCTTCAAAAAAGTTTAAACTAACTCGAGCACCATCAGGCTGAGCATTATCTTGTTGATATATGGGATCAATGAGCCGATTAAGGTGAGGCAGTACATAAAGCTCCATTGCTTCCTGAAGATAACATTGCGCAGTCATGTTGCCTCGAACAAAGACTAAAGATGACTTATTTCCATGCAATAGAACCCCATACCATAACGCCCACTGTTCGGTGTACATGTGGCTCAATAACAAATTGAGGTTGACGTCTTCCTCATCGACGTCATCTGACCCTTCTTCGGCCATCATGTTCACTCAAGCAGAATCGAGATTCCTCAGAGAAGACGACTTCATGCCATACCACATTCCAATATTGTCGTTCTCTGTACCATTGTGGTCGTTGCCGTCGATGCTCTGCGGTTAGAGGTAGCACAAGATGGGGTCGATAATGTTGCAGTCTAAAAGAGCTTATGCCGCAGTAAACTGTTCGGATACTTACAAGATGGCCTTGTTCTCCTAACCACACATCAGCCAAAATTTGAGTTCTCGAAAATCGGTCTTTATAGGACATACGTCTTAGACATCGATCTTGAACTTCATTAGTGCTTCTTTGACGTCCGGTGCCTACTTTTCTCCGATTTTGGGTATTAGAAAACCATGCTTGACAACATCTCATAACAGTAGTTGGATTTCTGTTTGTGCGGTTAGCGATTTCTCAAAATGAAAAACCCGCCTCCCGTAAATCAATAATTCGACCTCATTCAAATTCACTTAGCTATACTTTTTTAGTGTTTATTTTGCTAAAACCTATCAGCGGTGTCAATCCCCCCAAACGAAAATCCTGGAACCGCCACTGACTGGCGACACATCGATTTTGGATCCCATCAAACAGTGTTTTTTTTGCTAAATTAAAAGAATGCAAAAACGACCAAATTTTAATCATTTACTCCTTACTGTAGCACCTATTTTACCAAAACAATATTAAAATTAAATAATAACTTTGCTCTGAAGTGTAATAATCAAGAGCGTAAGTGTTTGATTAACTGTCCCCCAAGATAATAGCATATCGAGTGTCACCAAATAAAAAATATACATAAATGGCAAAAGAAACCATGACATACATTATTATTCAATATATTTTATCTTGAAAATGAGTAATTCCGGTTTCACGTTGATATGATCCTTTTTCCTTACTTTTAAATACCCAGTACATCAATAATAAAATAAAATTTAATACCAGCATATCCTCCTTCAGTACTTCACTATACCAGATAAACAGTAAATAATGCATGGAAATTCATGAATACATTTTATACTGGCGGCAATTATAATAAAAAAATAGTCAAAAATATTTTAACTAACAACCAAATCAAAAGAGTAAAGTAATCAAGCTTCTCATAAGCAGATGAAATGTTTTTCCATTAGAAACAACAAAACTTTACGGAAAATCCCATTTTATAAATTGACACTGGGACTGAACACTGAAGCATACTTTCAAAATACAAAATTAAGATAATTATATTATAAAACTTCCTAAAAAGCTTACCTGCTGCATCTTTCACAGCATTTATCTCAGGTTCCAAGGGTCGCAGCTGATCTTTCCACGGTAAACCAGGACATCCAGCTTTGACTGCACTTAACAAAGCCTGACAAGCACTCCATAGCACCTGTGCCTGTCTAGAAGTTTGGTCTGCGTCGTTCTTTTCTACAGAGACAACAATTTTTAGTGAACAATTAATATTTTCATAAACTTGTAGAGTTGTTCATTACACAACAAACTTATATCACATCATAAACTAAAACATCCAGTTCTGCTAAATTAGCAATACCAATTCTACAAGTTCAATAATAAATCAATCACAGGAATTATTAATTAAAAAAAACATTCAAACATGCAAAATATATTTGCAAGTATTTAATACCTGAATATCCATTCCTTTCTGAATGAGCAAAAATGGAATACAAAACTGATGAGGTAATACACAAGTTTATGTGAGGCCAAATAAATATTTAAATGTAGTACCTTTTGTACAAAAATAGGTTAAAAATTTCCCGCCGCAATGAAATATACCGAACATAATACATGCAGAATAAAATTAATAACAACGAAGGATTACATTTAAAGTACTAAAATTTGAGCGGCAGTAACGTTATAGATGTCATAATTAAACTGTCAGTTCTGAAAATTAACTTCATATCAAGTATTTACTGTTGTTTTCGCAAAAAATAATACAAGGTGATTTTTAAATGAGAATACTTTGTTATCATATTAAAGCTGTTTTATTAACAGTCTAACAGTCTGTGGTCATTTTCATTATAATGTTATTCACAATTATATTTATCAAATTTGGGAAATGTAAATTTGCTTCATGTTCAGGAAGTCAACTGAATTGCAAGTTAATACAAAATGTGAAACTGACACAACACAGTTCAGGTATTGCATAGAAATTGCAATTAAAGGTGAATTACATTTGGGGGCAACATATTGGATAGTAATAATTCAAAGTCAATATGTTGGAGATACATAAGTTTAAGTCTAGTGTTTTATGTTTCTACTGCTTTCTTTACTACTCTACTGGAATTACTGATGAGCACTGCATTATTTGAAAGATCTTATTTAACCCAGCTAAATGTGGGATATCAGAAGAATATTAACTATTAATGTTATACCACTAATAATGTTAAACTAAAATTGAACTACGTGGCTGGCAAAAGAGTAGTCAGACAATCAAATAGTCACATAAATAAAGAAATGCCAAATACAGGGAGAAATATAACATGATCACAAATATAACATATATATGCATTTCCAAACTTCTACTTAGCATATTACATTTACTATGTATTAAGTCTTTAATTCTTTACTAAATCCAAATTTGCTTTTTGAAGTTTCACCATCCATGATGGGTAAAATAACAATAACTTTCTATACACCAATTTCTATGAAGTTAGTAAAGGTCCATCAATACCTTTTCAGAAAAATCCAACATTCTATAGAAATCGTGTAGAAATCAAACAATAACAAAGAACCAACTATATAATTCACATTAGAAATTCTGCAGAATAACACACTACTTTTCTTAGATATCTTAAAAATAAAAACACAATCGTCATTTGATACATAAATCTCCAGAAAACTGACTCACACTAACAGATATCTCAATTTTAACCTAGTCATCCAAATACCATAAAATGGCATCATTAAACTTTATATGATAGAGTAAAAACCAACTGTTCTGATATCAATAGATTATCAATAATTATCCTAAAAAGTTCATCAATAGAGAAATAGATTAAATTGAACACAAAACAATCAGTAACATTCAACACCAAGTTGCTCCAAATAATAGCAATACTCTTGATAATCATAATACTAGAACAACCATACAATATATACAGGGTCTTTCAGAAAGACTGAAAAGAGTGGGCAACAGATTTGATATTAAAACAACATTCAAAACAAGAAATGCACTGAAATCAAAAATTAACCCAAATACTGTAACACAAAACTTAAAAAACTGCATTTATAAAATGTCTTGTGAATGTAACAAATTTTACATTGTAGAAACTTCTAGACCTATAAATGTTTGAATAAATGAACACAAAAATTATATAAAGAATTTGAAAGGTTAGAAATATGTGAACATGCCTGAAAACTTGGTCATAACATACAATTTCAAAATTCAACCATAATACACAAAGAAAACAATACGAAATGAAAGCTGAAAGAGTCTGCTTTAATTTTATTACATGGAAGCGATTGGATCGCTTGAACTTCTGTAGAATTCAACCGTTTCTGGTTAAGAATAAACAAGAATGAAAATAATGGTAAAGTCTTTTTGAACAAACCTGGATCGGGATAGTTTATAAGTTTTTTTTTCCTGGCTTTCCCTTATGACTTTAATGAGATCTTTGGAACATCAGAATTTCTTTGGTCTCATTTTTAGCGAATGCACTGTCTTATAAAAAAGTCGTACATAATTTTCTATTGCTACCCTGTATATATCAAGTAAGCAGTAAATTCTCTTAGTTATATAAGTTTTATTGTTAAACATTTAATGGGGTCTGATTTAGACTCTGAAACGTTTGGACTATTTGAAATATACAGACTTTCAAGAAATTGATGTTATTCTTAAAAAATCAGAAAAATAAAATCGGTATAAATTGGGATGCATATAACTGGGCAGGTGAAACAAAACCAGTTGTCAAGCTGACTAAATTATGGCATTTTAATAAAACAAAAATGTTTATTTACATAGCAGAGAAACAGTTCTAATCCTCTCAAAAAATAAGAGAAAAAACTGTTTCTTCAATGGCTCCTAAGACAGGAAAACTCTTAAAGAGAGGCAAAGGAAATATTATTACTTTAATTTCCAAGGACTATTCCAAATATAAGAAAAACCTGTCATTTACATTGATAACTTTTAATTTTCTCTTCTAAGAACACTAAGCATTCTAAAAGATGAACTACTATGGAAAAACAAAAGCTATTTATTTACCTTTGATTGCCTTATCTAAGCCTTTCAGTCGCCCTACAATAGCCGCCAACTGCATCTTGAATTTGCACTTTTCAGCTTCTAACATCTCATCGAATTTTCTTGAAAAGGCGCGTTCTATTTCCAATTCCCTAGTTTTTACTGCATCTTCTAAATGATCAGTGAACGCTTGAGATTGTCGTTTCAGTTGCTCCCTTAGTTCTAATTCAGCCTCGCGTTTAAATTTCAATACCTAAAAAGAAAAATCAACATTTTAACACAAGAAGGACCACCACTATAAGAATTACTTACCTCTTGCTGAAAACATAGATTTAATTTCCTTTTTTCTTGTTCAAGTGCCTCACAAACTTGTGCAGTTGTTAAAAATTCTCCTCCTCCTCTCTTTGCCGCCTCCACTGCAGCTTGCAATTTTTCTTGTAAAATAGTTTCCATTTTAGCCAATTCTTTTTGGTAAAATAAAACATGGGAATATGTATGAAGGATGAAAAGGTCTAGATCTTCTTCACTAACACTCAGAGTTTTCTTTGATAAATCTATGTTGGGAAATAGACTTTCCAGTTCTTGAGAGAAATACTGTCTAGCTTTATCAACTTTGTCCCAATATTTTTCGGCAACGCTACCCAACTTTTGCTGTGTCTCAAATTCATTTTTAGCTTTCTCAATGTCATCTTGTACCTTCGCGATGTTGCCTCTTATCATTTCTTTAGTTGTTTCTGAGGCTTCAAATGATGGGCTGAAATATAATAAGCGTTATTTTTTTATTGCAATTAACTGCAAATGGTTTCAAATTAGAAAAATGAAGTGAAATAGAATTATTAGCATTTGTATATATACCTATATACTTTATCATATTTTATTTTATTTCCCTAAACAGTTTCAGATAACGGTGTCAGTGTTTTGACGGCACCAAATAATGGTTACCCTGAACTTTCATTCAAGGGTATTTAAAGGTAAGTTGATTTTATATTTTTGACAGCGAAAATGGAAAGAATAAAAGATTTTACGTAGGAATATGGCCTTTACGGGGACTTCGAACTTAACCATGATTTTCAAGGCCATCTCAAAGTAGATTTTTTAATGAAAACCCATTATTATCGCACAGGAAATGGAAAGACCAGAAAAAATAAGTTTGTATTCCTTATAAGAATGAGTCATTTTAGAAGACCTTGAGTGGGGCCTTATACACCTTATGTTAGGAGAGAAAATGATCGATTTCTTTAAAAATTCTCCCCTAAAGTATCCCACAAATCCAAATTTGATTACCTTCGCTATGTACTGCTGATCAGGTCACCAAACTCTCTCTTAATACCAAAGTGCAACCTTTTCCGTCTAGTAGTTTCGGAGAAAATGAGCTGTGACAGAGAGAGGGCAGACAAAAGGGTGATTCTATACCTGAGGGCTTCCAATCATTGGATGTACGGAACCATAAAAATCAACTTCACTTTGAAAATTATAGTCAAGGTCAAGGTCCGGTAAAGGCCATAATCGGACGTAAATTTTCTGCTCTGTTCATTTCCAGTGTTCGATTGACAAAAATCAACTTGACTTTGAAATAACCTTGAGCGTCAAGGTTTTCGTTATTTGACTGATTTGAAACCTTGAAACTTCCTTTCTAATGATTTTTTCCTAAATTCAGTAATAGGACAAAGTTATGGCGTTATCTCAAGATAAATGACTCCGACGTACAGTGTAATTTTTTAAAACCTGACATAGACCAATTTTTATATTTGTAGTAATAAGAACCAAAGTGCCTAAGAAAATTGTACAAGTAATTGTTTCCGGCGTTGCCAGATTTCTTCTGATTTTTTACGTCAAAAATGAAATAATTCACATTGTCAAATATTTTAATTTACATCTTAGAATTGTGCCTTTTTAATCCGTAGTTTCTTAACCATTGACAACGGGGTCTGATCATTTGGAATATAGAGCAATTTTCTTTAACCTGTGGTGTTATTTCCCAAGAAGCACTTAGACATTGAAAAATATGCCACAAGTATCATTCAGAAAACAACTAATTATCTATGTTGTTATTGAGAACTTTAGTTGGTTTTTGATGAACTACCGTTACCAGAAAGACTGTTCTACTTTCAACACGTTGGAGCACCACCTCATTTCACGCAAAATGTGAGAGATTATCTTCATGAACTGCTGCTAGAAATATGATAGGAAATAGAGCTTCAGTTGAGTGGCTCGCTAGGTCACCTGACCTCATTCCTTTAGACTTTTGATTTTTTTAAACTAAAGTATAAGTCACTGCTCCTAATTCTGTTAAATTGAAACAATCAATTCGTCGAGAAATTAGTAACGTTACGTTTGAACATTTGTTAAAAATAATCCCTGATTGATTAATTTTATAAAATTTCTTTTCTATTGTCATTTTAAACTAGTTTCATTTAGTTTGATTGCTAGTTATTGTAAAACCGCTACTCCAACAAAGTAATGTGACAAAAATTTTATTTAGACTGTTAAAATTTGTTAAATTATGTAAAAATACGGCGCTGCCATTTAAAAAAGTATATGGTTTTCGAAACTACCGAAGAGATCTAGCTACAGTGGACACTATTGTGTGTACAAGAAATCAAAAACCAGTCAAGAAAACAACGACGATAGCCAGGAAATGGGAAATAGAAAGAATACATTGCAGATATATCACAGGACCAAAAGGATCACTATGAGTGTCTTAATGTCAAGAGAATGAAAGCCATAATACATAAAAAAATCACAATTTTATAGTGAAGTAGAAATGATTAAAATTCCTCAAAGAAGTGTACGCCTTCTGAGATAAAAAATAAGAACAGATAAATCTCAGATATAAATCTGCTACAAAGTTAGGAAATAACATAGCAGTTTATACACCAGATATAACAAAAAAGCCAACAGAAATTTAGTCTGAGGACCTGTAATACATTTTATACCATCATTTTTTAAAAAAAATTGTCAACAACTATTTAAGCAGGTCTAGGGGTAAATATAATGATAAATGTTTGCAAATTCTGCACTTTCCACTTTACAGTGAAAGTAAATTAGGACTAAACTCAGCAAAGCACAATTTACTAGATAAGCTGTCAGTAGTTACCTTGAAATGAGACCTTTTAATTTATTGATGTCCTTGGTCGCCTCCTCAGCCTTCTCTTTAGCTCTTTTGACGCATTCTACTTTTGACTTGGTTTTCTTTTTTACGTTCTCCCAAACGCTCGGATCGACTTGATTTACCGCTTGGTCAATTATGTACTCAATATCCTACAAAAATGTTTTGAATAAAAATTGCAAATGTAAAGTCATTTAAAGTCTTATCACCTGTTGAAATAGTTTTATGACATACACTGCATTGTTGTAAGCGTTTACAGCAGCTTCAGCAGAAACGCAAATTTTGTCTTCTAATTCGGCCAAAGTAGCAGCGTCAGTGTTAGATACGTCACTTGATGCAGGTTTAACTTCTCCGACTGATGAACAAACAACCAAAAGTTAAAAAATGTCATAGTTTTTTTAAATTAATGTATGTATATCAGGGAATATTTTTAAAATATTTTGTCTTATGATCAATTCATAATGTTTAAACTTTAATTAAGCTCATTAAACATAAAATTGTGCTTCTTTCACTATCTAACTCTACTACTGAAGTATATATTCATTGAAGCGAAATATTCATAAAGGAGGCCCACAAATACATGCATAAATAGATGACGAGGCTAGTGAAATGCAAAACTGTAACTCTAGACCTGACACTGGAATAAGGTCCAGGAAGGGAGATAAGAAGTATATTTCATAAGAAGCTTTCGCTTCCATCGTTCAATCTAAATGGCAGCCCCTCTTTTTTAACCCATTTGTAATAAATTAATACAAAAGCCTGACAGTAAGAACTTTTACTTCAGAGAATCAATTCTGCACAAGTTCTTCAGTTTACAAAAGATGAATGACATGGGATAATCTGAGCTGTAAACTATGAATTTTGATACCTCAAGGCCGTTTCTATGAGCTTGAGGAAGAAAAAGATTAAGATTTAAGAAAGAAGATTGTTTGATACTTAAATTTGGCGACATATTTTATTATAACGTTGCAAAAAATACAAAAATAATATCAGAAATTTCAACAACAAATCAGAAAGAGCAGCTTTGATAATCATTTATGATCAGAAATGGACTCAAGAAAAACATTGATTAAATGTGACGAATACATGGCTTCAATAAACTGATAAATAAGTTGTAATAAAACTATGCATTAAAATACACTACAATATCTATGAAGTTACTAAAATCACAAATGAAAATCAGAATTAAAACTCTTTCACTACTGAATACATCACAGAGTCCCTCTGCTAATGTTTCAAGTTGCTTTAAATGTAACCAATAAAACATCTATATTTGTACTTAAGTGAATATTTGCTGTATAATTTTTAAAATTCTATCAATATTATTGTTTATCTCATTTTTTTTTGACAACATTTGCACCAATATTAGATAGTACATATAAGCTGTCATTTTAACTAGCAACAAAACTATATAATAGACAAGATGAAACCATGTCTGAATTGTTCTGTATCCAAACTAAAAATATATAAAATGTGTCCATTAATTGCCACAAATAGAAAGTTGAGGATCAGCATGAGGTACCTTTAGTAAATGATAATTGTTATTTTAAAGCATAGAGAAAGAGTGTATATATATTATACCATGAATTGCATACCTACAGCCCAAAACACTTCCCAATGAACCTCAATCTGCACAAAATTTACAAGATTTGTAAATAATTGAAAAATTTAAATAAGTAAAATACTTAATATAATTTCAATTAAACTTTATAACCAAGGAGTTAGATATACAGATCATTAATTAGTTTAGTTATATTAAATTATATAATTAATAAGAAATTTTGCCATTAAAAATTAGTATTTGTTGAAACAGGGCTCTACCAAACTTGGGATTAATCAGGTTTCTCATAAATATGAGACTAAATGAAAACTAGCTAATGGCAAACAATTCTTTTAGCAAATAATCACAAAATGTGTATTGTGAATATGTTGAAAGTCAGTAAGGAAAATAATGGTCACTTACCAGGAAATTAGCAGCTTTGAGCAAGGTCAGGAATGATAGTTTTGACAAATACCATAAGGATTTTAAATTTCTCAAATCATTAGGCAAGGGTGCCCTGATACAGAGCCACTAAAGGGCTTAAAAGCATAGGGAGTGGATTTTAGCATGAAGATGGAACAGGATTTTGTCAGATGTGTCAAGATATGGCCTAGCAGACATATGAATTATAGCATTCAACTAAATAACTTTGTTTTTGCCTTTGATTGACAGTGGTTGTCATTTACCATTTCTTCATTGGGTGCATTCAGGGAATTATAGCATTCAAGTACTGAAGCTTTTGCTGAATGAAAACTTTTGTTTCTAGTTATTTTCACTAGTTATGTTTACTTGTTGGTGACATTTTGCATAATATCAACACAGAATTTGACAGCTAATTTAGTTATAAAGCAGTAAAGAGGAGAATTTATATGCTTTACTACTTTATTAAAACACTTCAGTGCTGTGGGTAAAGCAGACACTCTTTAGCTACAATTCCTTGAATGCACCCATTGAAAGTACAATCAAAATGTCAAAATCATAGGTTAATTTTTCAAACTTGAAAGAATCTTCAGAGGTTCCTAATGGTTCCTACGAAAGTGCATCAGTGATATTTCAGATGGTCTAATATATGGGTATGACATTTTTAGTGATGGAACAATGACTGGTATTATAATTCTGAAACTCAACATATCTGCTGTCTGTGGAAAATATACACCAGTAACCTTTCATTTTATGGATAATTTGATTTACAGGATCACAATATGTGTTGAAAAATTGATTGAAAGAAGAGGGAATTAATGAGCCCATAAATGTATGTTTGCATTATCACATTAAAATTTATTAGCAATAAAATTTTTTGAAAATTATTTTTTTCTTAATCATGTAACCCTGAATTATATAGAAAGCAAATTAAAACTACACTTATCATATTTTGAAATTTTAATTTACTTATTTTTGCAAATCCTTAGAGGAACAAGACTTTTGGAGATGTGTCAGATAGAAATATAACAGAATAAACTAGTACAATATTGAAGTTAAAATTGTCTCACAAACCTCCCAATTTTCTATTATTAAACATATTTGTGACATAATGGAAAGACTGAAAAATCAATTATATCTCCATAAATGTAAGAAAAACTAAATGATAAAATTAAATCAGTGAGTGGCAAGTCACCTGAGTGTGTGGCATAAGTAAGAAGAAATTTAATACATTAATAAAATATATTTAATTTATTTGCCAATATGCAGTTTGCATCTCACACTTAATCATCAATTAGTGAAAATCAAGATAAATTTGTTGTTATACGATTTTTTAACAGGAAAATTTTATTCACAGAACAGAAGTTTGGTAGTCCCTTTATTAGTTGGTAAAGACAGCAAATATTAGCCCAAAAACCTATTTTATTAAAAATGTTAATAAGTGTTAAATACCAAGCTCAATAACAGATTCCTTTGTGCCTTCTTCAATTTTCTCAATTCTAATTTCATTGTAAACTGGGTCAGGCTTTTTCAGTTCTTTCTCTAAAGCTGGCACTATTGGTGGTGGAGCTAATAAATTAATTTGTTAAAACACACTAACACAAAATTCAAATATACACTAACCTTTATACTCTTGCACTTCAGGGGGCTTATCCAGTTTTAGACCAGATTTGGTTGCTAAAGTATCTGGTGATTTTAAGGATTTTCCAGTAACGAGATCAAATATAGATGATTTAGCACCCTGGTAATACTCCGAAACTATGTTCCCTGAGGATGGACTATCTTTTAATAATGGCTCCATAAAAGGTATATAATGTACAAGGGTTTTCCTAAAGTCTGGATCATATTTTGCATATACCAATGTGGCTCCTCCAGTCAGTACTAAAGCTCCTACTGCAAATAATACACCACCACCACCACCACTTGACTTTTTTGAATGTTCACTACTAAATTGACGCACACAGACATTGGGGTACTCTGGCTGTGTACTTTTGTTGTATGTCCTATGTGATAGCACAAATGGTAGACGGCATTTTTTCTATAATAGCGAAATGTTAAACATTATTTGAAGTAGCTGATTTTAAAAAGTGTATGTTACTTATCAATTAACATTCAAGTTCAAGAGTATTTATATATAACATCATTGTAGGGTATAGAGATGACATAACATCCCACTTTTAGGTCATGTCTATCAAAATAATACTTACCCAAGATGATTTTTTGTATGAAAGTTTTGTAATTATTCTCAACATACTTTGGAACAGCCACTTTGGGTAGGATAACACCGAATAAATATGTTTAGGAAAATTTCCCGACTTCTACCTGTGTCGGGCCGTCATCAGTAACTGTCGAATATCAAAAATTTAACGTGATATTTAGGGTTTTCCGTTAGTACAGTTTCGGTAAACTTTACTTTTACAAAAAAATTTGGGATGTTGATTTGTATCTTGGAATTTTTTGAGAGGTGTTAAAATTCTAAATAGCCTTTTGAACTGTCAAATTGCTTATTCAGTTTAATCTTTTGTTTTTGTTGTCCTTTGAGAGGTTAGGTTTTTAAATTATTTTCAAAGTTGGTACTGCAAATAAGTTACCAGGAGTTCATATTCTATTTCTTTCTCACCAATGTATTTACTATTTCGATCTCTATTAAGTATTATGTAATTTTAAAATGTTAGTTTGGGCCATTTAAGAATGTGAAATAACTAAATCATAAATAAATAACCTCAAAATTCACTTTGAATCAAATGTATGTTGTATAGTTATTGGGTTATTCGTAATGTAATAAAATATGTTTAAACACTTATTTGGTTTGACGACAAGGCTAATTTCTCCGCTGGTACAAACTAGTTCAACAACCCTTTTGCAAAATGTTCCAAAGCCTATTTTATTAAGTTCAGTTTATCCTAGAAGCATTTCTACATTATTGTCTCAAAACTGTACTGGTCATCAGTTATTCAAAAATAATCCACGTTTCCAACATGAAACTATTCGTACCGTAACAAAATACTCTTGGACCAAGGGTAAAAGAAAAAGCGTAAGAGCAGTACTAAAAAGATTCTATAGACTTCATTGGGGTATCTGGATAAGAACTAAATGTGGAAGGCATAAGAAGTTATGGAAAAAAGATGCTGCCAGAAAACGTAGGTTAAGGCAGCATGTCTTTTGTAATGCTACACAAAGCACTTTGCTTGATAAAATGGTGGGAAAGTACTGGACAAAGCCAAGGTATTATGTTGATGATCCTTACGAACCCTATCATACTAGAGAAGAATTTATGTACAGTGCAAAGAAGCCAAGACCATATGTCCCTCCTGAAGAGAGATGAGTTATAAACATAGAAATAGCACTATTCATTAATTGTTTTTTATTTAATAAATTGTAATTATTGAGTGATGGAATTATTTCTCTATATTATTCGCACAGTTATAGTTCTAATTTCTCAGAGTGATTGAATAGGGTTTTTTAATTTTGTATCACTTCCAGTTTGAGATTGATGGTTAGTTATTATTTTTAAATAATGCACTTGGTGTACCAGGTGTGATATTTAGCTGTATGCAGCATAAAATAATCCATTCAGAAATTGTAATTTGTTTTTTATTGTTAACAATTCCAAAATATATTTATATACTTCTTTGCTTGCATAGATTGTGGCCTTTATTTAGCTAATCTGCCAATGTCTGGGTATGAATGTTGACAAACAAATATGCCTAATCCAATTACTGTTCATAGTATCTTGTCAGTAACAAGGTTTGAACAATATACAAAGTACCAGGTACTAACCTAACCAGATCTTTCGATATACTGCATGAGGCAATATCTTAAAACATCATATCTCAAGTGGATTCCATGATTCTGAAAGTTTCAGATAAACATTGTAGAGTTTTAAGACGGCCATCAAATGGCTCATTACGACAACTTCCAGTCTGAAGAATATCCAATTTTTACTTCAAATTTTGGCTGAAAAATAAAAACAAACGTTTTGTTCCTGGTCTGTTTTTAATCTGATATATGTTGATTAGAAATTTGTCATGAATAGTAGAGGCCTTTTACTTTGAGACAAGGAAATATCTCAAGTAGATTCCATTAATTAAAAAAAAAAATTCTGATAAAAGTTCCAGGGTTTCAAGTAGGCCATCAAATGGGTCATATCATGACTTACTTTAAATGAAACTACTGAGTTTTTACTGTAGAGTTGTAATGTGGGCCATTTGATTGTAGCCTTGAAACTTTACAAGTTTTATCTCAAATTATTTTCAAAATAATGACAAGTGAAAATAAAACACTTGATATTATTCATGGCTAGTTTCTTGCCAAGATGTATGGATCGAATGAAAAAACTCTGTCTTTTTGTACTTCTATTTAAGGAAAAAACACTTGGTTGGAAAAGGGCATTTCCTGTCCCGACCGGAAATTGTAATATGGGCCGCTTGCTGGCCTACTTGAAAGCCTACAACTTTTATCTGAAAATTTTTGGAAAAAAGATTATTGATAGTAAGTGCACCGAAGACCCAATACTAAATTTTTGATTTCTAAAGAAATTTTATTACATTATTACAAGTTGAAGTAGCAAGGTATAATGAAATAAATGCCTTCAAACAAGTCTAAACAAATCCAAGCTGTGGACTAGGTTTTTGTCAAAAGAATCAGAACTGTCAGCATATTAGCAAGATCTGATTGACCTGACAAAAAAATGTGTTAATTCTACTGCCAGTAAAAACTAAGTTCTTTACCGACTTCCGAATGCTAGATTTCATAAGTTTTGCAGCGACAGATTTTAAACTATCGCTAACATTGGTGCTGCAGTGATTCAACTAGTCACAGATCATACAACTAGTCACAGATCAACTAGTCTGACCGAAAGTTCGGTTTCGGTCGAGTTTCGGCAAAAATACTAGTTTCGGTTTTGGCGGCAAACCTGCAGAAACTATGGCCGAAACAGCATTCGGGAGAGCTCACGCTGTGCCCGGTAATGTTCAGCGCCATAAATTCCATCTAAGCGACACTGAAATTCTTATCAGCTCCACCGACGAGTGTTTCCAGTGAACAGTTATTTAGTGTTGCAGGATAAATTTATTCAGGCAGAAGGAGCAATTTGCGAGGCGAAAATGTTGATAAACATAACTATGATTACTAATCTAATAAGAAATAATATAATTTAGTAGTTTAACTTTTGACTAATTCAGTTTAGGAAAAGTTAATTTGTTCTCAAGATAAAAACGATTTATATTCCTTTGTTTATTACTTAAATATTAAGTATATATACCTATTGTAATATTGGGTAACAACTTAAATAAGTAATTTTATGTTTAATATTATTAAAAAAACATGAATAACATTCAAATGAAGAATCTACCTACTCAAATTAACACCTCACCTATTTTAAGTATTTTTAAGGCGCAATTAATATTTTTTTCTTAAATGAGAGGTGAAAATGTCGAAGACTGCCATGGCTATGTGATTTAAATGTAAAAAACTGACTGATTATAATATTTCCTTTATTTTTCCCTCAAAATATGATCCTTGTAAGAATGTTTCGGTTTCGGCCGAAACTGAGACCGTTGCCGAAATTCGGTTTAGGTTTCGGTCGTAAAAGCCAGTTTCGGTCGGACACTAGATTCAACCCTTAAAAGGGAGTTGTTCCGGAAATTCAAGAATTTATGACCTATTAGATTTTAATTTCTATTGTTAACATTCGAGCTGCAATCATTCAACACATGTTGTCAAATCTTAAAAGAAAGTTGTTCCAGAAATTCCACAATTCTGAAACTTCTCAGGCAGTTTTGCTATGACCTTACTAAGCACTTAGCGCAATACAATTTTCCACCTAAGGACTAAGGACCTATGTAGTTATGAAAATATTTGGTGCTAGTGCTATCAAACCTAGATTCAGAGTTTCCAATATGTTGCTGATTGCTGGAAGATATGATATTTTTGACAAACATTCTACATTGTTTGCAATTGTTTTCATGATTAATGATTAGCTTGAATTTGTTGTCAGATTTTGAAGACACACACTTGAAATGTACTTAGTCCTAACAATTAAATACACATTAATTAGTATGTTACTGACATCTCTCTCAAAAATTCTGGCAAACAATTTAAACTATACTGAGGGGTCCAACTTTCTGTGTGAGAAGCACACACTAAATATCACTTGGGCAATTTTTAAAAGAAACTGAATACCTACTATTAACTCCAAAAAAATGTATTCCTATATAATTTGCTTTCTCGATGCAATAAGGGTTCCACACGTACAACTCTAACGGATTTTTTCAAAAAGCTACTGTTTAGGAACCAGGTATTATACAAGAGTAATGATTGTCCATTGCTCATTATTATTTTTACACAAATCAAGTTATTATTAGCTTCCTTTACAGTGTTCCGCCTACAATGGATTTAAGGGAAAATGATATTTCAATATTAGGTAACTTGATTTTATTATGAATATGAATAATAGTTCTTGAGTCATCATGCAATTTTATTAACTAGTCTTCCAATTCCTTCAATTTCAGTCTCTAAAACATCCCCACTCTTTAGAAACTCTGGGGGATTTCTGTGTGCTCCTACTCCAGCTGGTGTTCCAGTCAAAATTACATCTCCTGGATATAATGTGAACACCCTGAAAACAGTAACATTAACACATAAATATTTATGTAGGATTAAATAGAACTTACTGTGATAAGTAAGACACTATAAAATCTATTTTGTATAGCAGCTCCGATGTACTTCCGTTTTGTTTAAGAACCCCATTTACGAATGTTTTGACAGCTAAATTTGTTGGATCAATTTTATTTTTTGTTACCACAGCCGGTCCTAATGGACAGAACGTATCCATTGATTTGCCTAGGAGAAACTGGCCATTATTTCTTTTTTTCTGCCAATCTCTTGCACTTATGTCTTGGGCCACTGTGTATCCAAAGATGTAATCGTTCACTTGATCTTGTCTAATAGCTTTAGCTTTTCTTCCTATCACCACAGCCAATTCTGCTTCCCAGTCAACTGACTAGAACAAGGAAAAATGTGAAAAAAATGGTCTACCGAGTACTCATGTACATACATGTAGAAAGCTTATTTTGACATGTTAAGCAAAACAATCCTTAGAAATGCATTGAATATTGGTAGCGATCATTTGACAAAAAGTTTTACAGTTATCAAAAGAAAATGTTTTAATTTATTTATTGTAAGTAGATGAATAGAATAATATAACAATAATAAATAGATTTGTCAATATATTTTCCGTTTTTTTTTCTCTAACAAATCTTACAAGCACTTATGTTGAATGTATGAAAATAATCCAAGTGAATAAAGGGTAACTTTTGAATTGGAATGTCAAATAAATATTATGGAGTCTTGAAAACAGATGAACTTAAAAAAAACTTTTGAAAGAAAAAGGAGCTAAAATAGGTGATAGACCTCAGCTTGTCGGAATGTAGGTTTAATTTAATATTAAACTATGTAATTAATAAAAAGTAATATTAAATTTAAAATTATAACGGGCATGGCATCTTTTAGGTTCAATGCGTTATGGCTGCACATTTAGAATCCTTATAAAAACCAAAAATGGATGAGTACATGTGAATTCTTATTTGTTTGCGTCAATGACAGACGTGAGGGCACAAATGGTTATAAAAAAGGACATTAGAATTATTTATTACTAATTAACTTTTTAAAACATGTCAAAATGTATATTTGTTTTTGTTCAATAGTTCCTTCTATTAAAAAAAAATGAAATAACACTCTAGAAGACTTAAACCAAATTAAATTCAAATCTCCCAAAAACCTACAGGGTGTAAATCAGAGTAAAATTTCAAATTGGTAATTATATGAAAATGTACAATTAAAATCTCGTTATCAAATTATTTTAATGGATTCTATTTAAAAACCACAAAAAAATCCAAAAAAGGAGAATCATGGACAACATTTAAATCATCTCGGTTTCTGTAAATTTGTAAATAATCATATCGATTTGTTGTTAAATTTGAACAGCCATATAGAAATTCAAGCATTCACACATTTTGTTTGATTAAATTTGTACAAAAAAACTATAAGTATTTAAGATAATAATAGTAATTCAAAGAAACGGCAATAAATAAAGTGCAATAAGGAATGGAAGTTTTGAATTTTACATATATTGTGCTTGGGGTTAGTAAACAATCATAAATTGTTAGTTTGAATCTGGTAGGCAATGTAATTCGTTCCTCGAAGTTTCCTAGGACTTCCATCGTTTTGAAAAGGTTGATCTCACAAAGTTTCAATAGCTTTGTATCTGCTATCGTCATCAGGTGAATTATGGGAAATTCAGTTTATCCATGGTATTTATACTTTTAACCGGTCATGCGTCGCCGGTCATGGTCATTGAGTCTCATCCGGTCCAATCAGCGTCGTCGTAACAGGCGGTTGGTTATCGGTGATGCGTAGCGACAGTGACCAAAGAAGAGGTGACCAAATGATTTTAATTTGGGCTCTCTAATTATATTCTCGTTCGAGATTATATATGCTGTCTCTATAAATTTTCTTTTATACCAATGCTGTTCTTTGTGAATTACCCTGGTCTGGTCCCAGTTGATGTTGTGGTGTTCGGTCCACGCGTGGTTAGCTGTATCTACACTATAATTCTAACCACCTATCAGCAACAAAAACTGGCATCATCAAACCTCTAATCTATAGAGCCAAAAATATATTCAGCGCACCAGAAGTCCTCAAAGAAGAACAAGTGAAACTTAGAGAAGACATATTGGCGAATAGATACCCGGAAACCATCATTAACAAGGCGTTTCAAGAACTGGACAAGCCAACTAGTCAGGAAGAGGAAACCACGATAGCAACTCTATTATTACCGTATACTAAAGGCTTGCCGGACGAATTGCACAGATATGGAATCAGAATAATCTTCAAAAGCAGCAACACTCTGACGAGTAGGATTACAAGAACGAGGCCGGACGCTCCAGCAAAACCAAATAACTGTATATACAGTATACCTTGTGAATGTGGCAATGTTTACATTGGAGAGACAAAGCGACCGCTGGACACCTGGTTTAAGGAACAACGCATAGCTACTCAAAGGGCGGAGCTAACGAAGTCTGTGCTAGCTAACCATGCGTGGACCGAACACCACAACATCAACTGCGACCAGGCCAGGGAAATTTCCAAAGAACATTGGTATAAAAGAACATTTATAGAGACAGCATATATACTCTCGAACGAGAATATAATTAGAGAGCCCAAATTAAAAACATTTGGAAACCTCTTCTTCGGTCACTGTCGCTACGCATCACCGACATCATTCACCTGATGACAATAGCAGATACAAAGGTACTGAAATGTTGTGAGATCAACATTTTCAAGACGATGGAAGTTCAAGGAAATTTAGAGGACATAAAAAGATAGAAATCATTCGTGTAGTTGGTTTTATCTAGAATGGCGCAAGTATTCGGCAAGGTCAGCCCTTCTGTCATCTATCCCTACCTTGTGTGGAATCGATACCTAGAAACTGGAAGGTATAAAATACATTTCGGAAAAGGTCGTAAGAGAAAAACAAGTAGGATTCAAAGTTTAGAACAAACTCATATTTTGGAGATATTCAATCAGACAGTTAGGAATAGATTGAGCGAAGCTAGTTTGAGACAAAAAAACCTTTGCGAAAACCTCCGTACTACATAAGGTATTGTTTAAATTTGCACATCAACATTTCGCATTGTAACCTGACAGTAGAGACCACAGATTTCGTCTGATTGCTTGTGATGGTCGAGTACGTGTCCAAATTTTGTGTTTATAGAAGATAACGTAAGGCCGCTTACTACTGCTATCACAATATACTTGTTTCAGCACCAATCTCTGAATTGGTTTCCAGTAATAAATCCTGGTATAATCCACATTGAACATCTTTGTTGATTTGTTTAGGGTTTCACGGTCAGAGTCAACGCATTAACTACGGTTTTCGGTTTTTTTTTGTCGTGGTTTATTTGAATTTCATCTGAACGTTTCATCTGCAAATGTAGTAAATATCTTCAGCGGTGCGGTGATACCTCCTAGATTCTTCGCGGCATCTGTCGGATCTACTAGCATGCCTCGTGGATGTTTGCAGCAATTCCTGCTAACGGAAGGCACATACAATTTTCTGTTATATAAGTAAGATAATTAAGATGGTTACTTGCTCCACTTTATTTCTTGTAGTTTCTTTCAATTTGTATTGTTCTTTGTTTTGTTTGCCAAATGAGCGTTATTATATTTGTCTATGATTTAGATTAAAAATATTTATATATTGATCATTAAATATATGTTCTTCTAAATATTTTGAGCAGGGTGTTTTCATTATAGTGCAGTTTGAGGTTCGGAATATAATTCATACTTACATCTGTAATTGGAGGAATTACAACATTATCATATGGCCCTACAATACAAGAAGAAAACTTGCTAAAGAACATCGGTTCTTTCGGATATGGCAGATTTTGTTCATCACAATGTCCTTTGTAATTCAATCCAATGCAAACTACTTTGTCTGGTTTGGTAATAGGTGGTAAAAGATCCACGTTTTGAAGAGGCGTGACAGATTTTCCAGCACCGACTATCCTAAAATTTAAGTTTCATATATTTCTTAATTAAATAAAAAATGGCTATACGTTAAAAATATACAGTGAGGACGCGTGGGTTGGAACAATTTCATTTAAAATTTGAGTGTTTGTTTTTTGGACAAAAATTGTAATTTTTTTAATAACTGTAATTGTACATGAAAAATACTTAGAATTCAATGCACAATTCAAAAATAAAATAAAAAACAAATGTTTCCATCTTTAAAAATGAAGTTGATGGTCGCAATATGTTTCTGGCCCACCCTGTATAAATGAGTTTATCATCACAAAAATCGCAGTGAACTTGGAATTTTCCACATCATAACAGCTAAAGAAAATAAAATGAAATAAAGGGATATACAATCGAATTTGAAAGGACATAGATTCCGAAATTAGTAATAGAAATAATTATCAAACAAATTTTTTCCGACCAGTATAAACATGACGAACAATCATCAACAAGAAATTTAATAACTACATCTATCAATAACTAGTGTAAGAGAAGGGAATGAAAATCCTAGTAAATAGCCATAGGCAAAGTTTATATTATGCCTTGAGTGGGGTGAGAGAGTTAGCATTTAGGTGCTCCGCCGATTTTTGCTTGAGTTCTTCCATCGACTCGAACGGGGTTACTTTTAAGGCAGACTTGCTCTTCGGATACGTGAAAATGTCACAAGAAGCTAAATCATGAGAGTACGGCGCGTGTTCGAGTACTGGAGTGCCTCTAGTAAACTCTCTATAAACAAAGCGTTATAACAAACAACCTTCAAGTAGTAAGTTTGGTTTACAGTTACAGCTTTCAATTTTTTTTCATCCTTGGCTATGCAGGAGTTTTCCATGCATGGACTGCGGCTTAGTTTCAACATCCTATTGGAATATCCAACGTTTCATCGCAACTGATGATGTTTTCCATCAACACAGGCCCTTTACTTAATCTCCCAACAAAATCTGTTGACAGACGAGCTTTTGGCGCAGGTGGGATTTTTTTGGTACAAACTTCGCGCAGCCTTTCTGCATGTTCAATTCGTTATGTAATATTTTTCTGACCGTTTCTTTATCGGCGTTTAAAATCTCAACAATCATCCGAATGCTAATACAACGATATCCGCGCACAATTTAATTGATTTTGATCACTGATTGCGGAATTAAAATAGACACAGGTCAACCAAAACGTTGGTTTTCTTGGGTTCTCTGTAGGCCTAAGTAAAACTTTTTATGCCATTCGAATACACGTGCAGGAGATTTTCACCATAGATCACTTTCACCAATTTATAGCACTCAGTTCAAGTTCTATTTAATTTAACGAGAAATTTCATATTGATCCGTTGGTATTGGAGCGAGGAAAAAAAAAGATTGTTTCTAACCCCTGTAGAAAAAATACTACTGCACAGTGGCGGCTCCACCAAAAAATTTCACGGAGGGCACTAGCAAGGAGTATGGAAACAAAAGTATCGGTATCGGTAGTAATATCGAACAAATAGTATCAATACTGGTATCGAAAGAAGATTATTAATACCAATATAGCGAGGGAAAAATCAAAAAAATATGAATTCAGCGGGGGGTGAGACCTAAAATAAGTACTAATTTAGCGGGAGGTGAATATCATCAAAGCATCAAAATCACGCGAAGAAGTATCGATACTGGTATCGAAAAAATGTATACCAAGTGAAACCCTAAAATCTAGAAAAATATGAATTTAGTGGGGGGGGGGAGGTAATAACCCTAAAATGATTACTACTTTAGCGGGGAGTGAATAAAATGTCCCCTTGAAGACGCCAATGCTTCTGCAGCGACTAAAACGTGTTTGGAAACTGGAATACAAGACACTTCCTGGTATCCAATGCTTCTTTTGTTTCTCTTCCTACCTTTCTAGTACGCCTTCTGCGCGCGCAGCCTCGTTATTTAATAGCCAGACCGCCAGACCTCTTAATGACATTTTATCTTTGAATAATTAATTGTAGCTAATCGGTGAACTCAAATTCTTTTGAACCGGGATTTTTTTACAAAAGATGAGATACATCTGATAAATCAACAAAAAACATTTTCACAGATATTTCACATTTTGGCATCCAGCTTCAAATATTAATACGGTTTACGAAATTAACATATTGATTTCGCATTTTTTATCTCAACCTTGAAATGATATGGTTAGCAGCGGACGACTTAATCAAATGTCACGGCCTGTTTTCAGTTTATTGCAAAATGACCTTCAAAATTCGCTATCATATTGATTGTGATTGTGGAATAGCTAGAAGAGAGTATTTTTGTTTAATTACAAAATCATTAAAATTGCAACATTTCTTGTCAGTTTCTCTCAAAAGCTTTTAGTGGTTATAAAAAAGTAATAAGCGAATTAAAGTTTGCTTTATCAAACTAAGTTCAGTTCTGACTAAATGTAGGAAATTTAAAAAAACATTAATTAAGGTTAAAGATAAATTTTTTGCTCATTTACCTTTCGAAATTATATCACTGAAAAAAAATATGGAAGGTTATGTACATTCATATTTCATGATAAAAATAAATATACATATACAAACAACCATTGATTTCGAGAGTAATACAATGGAAACACTAAAATTTTTTCATCCCCTATTGTCACCCATTAGGCTAAACACATAGTGAAGCGTCGAGGATAGGGGTGAGAAGAGCGGAGAAGAAAGTAGTTATCGCGAGTGGCGGTAGTAATAGAGCTGCAAACACAGTGGCGAGTTTAAAAGCGAGATATTGGATCTACGATTAGTAGAAAATTGTTCTCTGAAAATTTGTTATTTATTTAAAAATAAAAAAGAAAAGACGAAGCAAATGCACATGAAATAAATAAAAGTAGATAGGTACACGGTCAATTCCATCATTTATATGAGCTACGACGCCAAAATCCCCCAAAGTTTCATTCGTATTTTCGTATATCTATATGGTATATTTTCGAAAAAATTAGGCATAAGTTATTAAAAAAGTGGACCAACATTAATGATGTTGAACATCTTTTTGATTGGAAGAAAATTTCGTACAGAATATGGAAGAGAAAATTCTCCGTCAAATGTTACTATTGGAAAAATTGTCAAAAATTTGTGGAAACATCGTAGTGGACGTTCAGAAGAAAATATTGGACATTCCAAAAACAACTTTATTCAGAATTTTGCACAAAAATCTTCATTTAAAGGCTTACAAGATTCAGATAAAGCAAGAAATAAAGCCAACAGACTTTGGTTTACGTTGTCAATTCGTTAATTGGGCCATACAACAGAAACTTGAAAAAGTGAATTTTTTCAACAAAATCATCTTCAGCGATAAAGCACATTTTGAATTGGGGGATTTGTTAACAAGCAAAATTGTCGAATCTGGGGTGAAGCAAATTCACGATAAATAATGGAAAGACCGATGCATCCATAAAAAGTAACTGTTTGGTGTGGTTTTTGGGCTGGTGGAGGGATTGGTCCATACTTTTTGAAAATGACAGTTGCTGTTACAGTGAATGGTGATCGATATCGAACGATGATTACTAACTTTTTGTGGGATGAATTGGAGCAAATTGATATGAAGAATATGTGGTTCCAACAGGACGGTGCAACATATCATTCAGCAGCAGAAACAATCAATCGTTTGAAACAAACATTTGGTAATCGAATAACTGCTCGAAGACATTCTCAAATGTGTGTATTTTATTAAAAATTTAAAAATGAACCTCAAATTGGAACACCCTTTATTAACGAGGAAAACAAAGCAAATTTTTTTTAATGCGCCGCTGTACTCTCTTATATCAGCGCTGTTTGCCTAGTCCAGACCGCTGATATTTGGTTTCTTTTCACCGCTTTCCCCTCCGCTCTTCTCATCCTCTGCTTCCGCTTCACTATTACCAGAGAAAAGTATGTTCAACTATATTGTAAACAAGAATTTCGATTAGTCGTGATTTAATTAAAATATATAATAACTATAAAATCTGCAAGAACTGTTATAATTCACAATACACACCTAACGTAACGGCGTTAGATCGATATCCAAATATGGCAACTTGGAGTGTCCAATTCTTGGTGTGACCTTAATCGACATATTTTACCTATGCCTTTGTCGTGAATATTCTTTGAAAAGAGACAGCATGGATTTTAAAGGGAGTTTCATAGGCAGGCATTTGATCATATCAGGAAGCTAGGTCTAAATATAATTCTTCTTATATAGATATCGCCAAGGCTGGTCATAAAATCATAACATTCAGTGTACATATTTAGTTTTAGTTTGTATATATGCATAATAAAAAATAAATTATTCCGAGGTAAATACCACTGTCAAGTCTGGAATACATGAATGATAAGTATATATTTTTTCTGCATACGTCAATTTAAACATTATATGTCTTAGCTATGTTAAAAAAACCGAGTAAAAAATAGTTTTGATTGCCTGGCTGGAGGTAACTTAAAAATTATATAATTACATTTAAATTTTAGCAGAAGACCTAATAATTTCTGAAAAAGAAAACCGAAACTGTACAGCAGATTTCATTTTTGTATAAAAATAGACCAATTATTACCGATCGGGTGGGTACAACAAAACGATAAACCTAGTTAAAAATAAATACATTAAAAAAAAACCGACTTCAAATAAGGAACGTAACTAAAACGCGGATCTTCAAATATATTTTCAATTCATTACACTGGTCAACAGTAAATTTTTTCCCTAAAATTTAACATGTATTCTGTAGAAAATTTAAGGTATTAACAACGAAAAAATATTAGTGTATTTGTATCAGCTCTACTTTTTTATTTAATTGAAATAAATATATTTTTAATTTAAGTTTTTTAAATATATTTATTTGTTATTAACGCCCATAAAATATCTTGTTATACGATTTTGTTGATTGTTCGGCAGCAGACTGGTCCCTTTGTAAACCTCAACAGTAATCAGCTATGATATGACAGTCCCACTGTCCTTGATAGCGTTCTTTCATTATCCTAATATCTTGGTGAAATCCTTCACCCTGCTCTTCACTGCCTGCAATCGCCAAGAAGAGCTGTTACGAATAAAACAGCGTGAGTTTTTAAATCTACGCATGCGCATTAGTTAAAAATTACCATACATCAGAGGAAAAAAATGAAAATATTTTTTTGTTGACCACTGTTATTACACTTCAGGTTCCGAACAAGAGACATTTTAAAACTGGCGCCTCCACAAAATTATACTATATAATGCCGGCTCTACACTCTCGAGAGGCGCCTCTTAGGCCGCTATTACATTGTACAAGATCTTTGTCAAAGATGTTTTATAAAAGATTTTATAAAAGATATTTGAATGTCAAAACATATTTGACAAAATGATCTATTACACTACATCAAATATTTTATGAAATGTTTTATTGTATGTATTCAAAATGGAAGAACAATACATTTACGCAGGTGTCGCAGCGGTGTGTTCAATAATTGCAGTTTGGGCTATATTAAAAAAGAAAACCCAAAAATCTGGAACTAAACGTCCGTGGGTAAAATCATGGGTCGCAAAACGCGGAAGAAAAGGTATGTACCATAACTTGTTGCGGGAGCTCAAAACAGAAGACACAAAATGTTATAAAAATTACTTAAGAATGGACGAAGCTACATTTCAACTATTGATGACACGAGTATCACCTTTAATTGCCAAAAAAATACACACCTAAGAAATTGTATTAGTGTAGAGGATCGACTTATGGCGACTCTCCGGTTTCTAGCAACAGACACCGGGTACAAACAAAAACCTCTTTGGGTACAAAACTCTTCTTCATTCATTACGGAATTTTTTTCACAAATCACTAGTACCAATTATAAAATTGTCAAAACATCAGTAGCGCCCTCTAACCGTACACATCTTAGAGCATATACTTTCTAGAGATAGCCTGTAGTGCACAAATGCCATGGTAAGACTAAGGAGAGAGAGGGCAATAGAGAGGGCAAGAGGCTATTTCATTCAGTTGAGAGCTGCTTCCAATGAAATACGTTCAACATGTTGTTCATTGGCTGCTTCCACCCACTAAGTGAAATAGCCTCTTACTGTCTCTATTGCCCTCTCTTTCTAGCATTGATACGATTTTATGCTTGACAGGCTATATCTAGATGGTAAATGATCTAAGGTACAGATGAATTGATTAATATGTAATCAGCATTCCAGTATAGTTATGCAAAAAAATTATTAGAAACTGTTAACCTTTATTAATTTCTTTTTCGCTAAAATACCACCAGCCAGCTAAATCAGCTAGTTTTAGTTGTAAAAATACTACGTTGGCAACACCAAATAACGTCAAATCTCAGTATTGTATGTTCTGTGATTCTGTGGTCAAATCTTTTATAAAAGATAGGACGATGAGAGTAAATGTGATAAAAGATATATGTCAAAGAAATCTTTTATAAAAGATGATACATTACACTATCAAATATCTTTGACAAAGATGTTTTATAACAGATATTTTATAAAAGATTTGACAATGTAATTAATAGCGGCCTTAGGCGAATCCTATATCCATCCCTGCTTTGGCAAACCTTCAGCACTAAACATTTTGTTTTTACTTATAGGCTTATCTCTCGCGTCCTTTGACTCCGGCCCGAAAAACCAAGCCCGTAGCCAGAGGGGAGGAGTGATCTGGTGGTTTAACCCCCCCGAAATTTTTGGACCTTTTGTTTTTAAGATTCAATTTTAACCAATTATTTATGTTTTTCATAAGAATAAATTTTATATTAATACAATTTTATGTATCCTGGAAATACATAGACAAAAATATGCATTTTGTAATCCTAATCAGCACATCACCAATCATAAAAATTATCCAACCCCCCCCCCGAAAACCCACTCCGAAAAAAATGTCAGGCTACGACCTTGCAAAAAACCGACACAAAACGGAGCGACAGCGAGGCGAGGCAAGGGAAGGCGAGGGGACACGAGCGTACCGTCTGCACTCTCGCACTCGCGTTCCCTCCCCCTCCTACCTGTAGCTTGGTGGAGAGTCTGGATGGCATGGGCGGATCTAGGGGGGATCGCCCCCTCCGAGAGCCTCAAAGTTCCTAAATTTAATAGTAAAATGAGGTAATCTTCACTCCAAGAGCCTAGAAGAAGGTAACTTCCATGGGTTAAAGCCTCATAACGACTATTTTTAATGAATTAGCCCAAAAAATCTGGGTTTCGAATTATATTTAGGTGGATTTAGGATAGCATCTTCGAAATTCCTTGAGCCGTTTTCGAGTAACCGCTGAAAAAATATAGAGTCAGACGAACTGAGAACTTCCTTCTTTTTGAAGTCGGTTAAAAAATTAGACTGGGTTCTTTAGTTTCAGAGATACATACAAATAATTTTTATCGTTTTATTGTTTTAGTATAGATTAGATTAGCTTGAAAGCCGTAGATAGATAATATACTTTTTCAGGTACTGACACATTTAACGAAACAAGTTTAGACTAATTAAATGTTAATTTTTGAATTACCATATTTCATTAAAAAATGCACAACCATTATGTGACATTTAGAGCAAAAGTAATAATTTTTGCATCAATATGCAAAATATGGTTATGCACTGGCAACAACGCTTCACCCTTATCACAAATCAAACTTGACCTGTTTATGCAATATGCGTTGAACCGATTGCAACCACAATTGCAACTTGCAACCTATAGTTTGATATTCGGTGTTTTCGTCCCCCCACTTAAAAAACAAAGAAATCCAGTCATTTACGCAATACGCAATAAAAGGTTCAATGACTGCATCAGATGATACGCAATGTTAATCAGTTTATAATAAACCTAAATACATTTAGAATTCAAGGTATCTTATGATGTCAACTATTTACTATGGCTAGATTATGACAATTTAGTCCTACCACAATATAAATAAACAAAATGTAACAATTTTATAGAATCATCATAAGTCATAGATGCAATGAAATTCAAATTTTATAATGAATTTACACAAAATTTAAATATTTTAGTACTAAAGTCATGTTTACCTTTTGGCTTTGTCATATGTGCAGTTCCCATCATTCAAAAAGTGGACTAAAGAATTCGGTACTGTGGAATCAACTGCACTTATATCTATAATGTCACCGTCGATTGTTAATTGTGCACCTAATTGTTGTGGTCCTCCTTGTTTCAGCTTATATTGCACCAACCTCATATTTCTAGGACAAGAAACACTAAAATTTTTCACTTCTTTTTTGAAGAACTGCTTGAAAAACGAATTAAACAAAAGCTTTCCAGATTTTTCAAGAACGTTTGTCGACATACTGGATGTGTGTCTGATTAAACACTTTAAAGATGTTAATCGATAAAGTAAATATAAGAAAGTATTTTTAAACGAACGGGCGTCGTGTATCTCATAGAATTCTCCTCAAAACTGAAAGCGAAAGCCAGCTTATGCACAACCCGACAAATTCAATGGGAAACCGGTCGACGAAACATTCGTATTTAATGGTACTGTAATACTGTAATTTATTACCTTCCTCATTCTTCACACGTACATGTGGTTTTCTAAAGGAGGCAAACAATTGGCATGAGATAAGGCAAATTTGTATAATATCTTGTTTGGAATTAGAGATAAAAACATATAATTTTTAATCGCTGACACAGATAATCTTATTGTTAGCTCATTCCTTAATAGACAGATTTTCCCCCTAAAGTATTCCTTAGTTATTCATAAATGATTTCATATTTACAAATATGAAGTAATTAAAATATTCGCAAAATCATTTGGGTTTACTTAAAAATATTTATTGTACATAAGAATTCGCCAATGAAGTACATACTACATACAGTTATTTCAAGGTTAAGAAGCAGGATCGGAATAAGCCAATAATCGTAAAAACTAGTTGAAAATAGGAAATTGCATTAATTAAATATCTATTAACAAATGGAAATACCAGAAGTGTGATTAGAAAAGTCAATATTTCGAAATTCATAAAACAAAATTAACGTTGAACAATGTTTAAGCAGACAAAGATGTAAAATGACTTTGGGTTTAAGTATACTGACATCGAAAGTTAACAGTAATTACAATGACTTTAATAAAAACTATTCTCAGCTATTTAGAACAGGTAGCACTCTGTGAAACTTATTCAATGCTATTTATCACGAAAACAAGTACGTTAAAAAAAACCATATACATTCATTAATTTTTAATTAATTCATTTAATTTTAAAATATTTTAGAGAAGATTTGACGGATTTGATAGGTAAGATAAGTAATTTATTTCAATAATATATTCACTAAAGACTGCGTGACTGTCACCTGAGGGCCCAGCTCACAAAATGAATGCAAAGAAGTTTAACTTTAAAAATTCAAACTCCTGAATTAGTACCAAGTACCTCAAAGTGTAGCATTTCTATTTCTGAATATTACAAAGTTTCAACAAAAAATGAAAGATGAGTAATGCTCTTTCTATCTTTCTCTGTTTAAAAATTATGCGGTATTATTTTCAATCGAGTGGCCAGCTCGTTCACACGATTTGAGTCCACGTGATTTGCCCCCGTAGAGATATTTGATATCCACAAAAACATTAAGACAAAATATTCCATCTTTTAGGATTCTATTTATGTTAAAAGTATTGTAAATTTAAACCAAGTCTAAAACTCAAATGGCCTAAATGCCTAGAAAAATTGAAATGACTTAATACAATTTGAGAAATATATTCTAGGAAAGTTCTGTTGACAATCAGGGAAACAGATATAATATACAAAATTTCTCCACATGTGTGGTAGGGATTTTTTGGTACAAGTAGTCTATATATTGATCATAAAAACAACACATTACATAGATATATTTATTTATTTTATCATAATAATACTGTTTACATTCTCTCAAGATTTAATGAAAACTTGCAGGCCACTTCCAGAAATACATGCTCTAGAATATAACAGCATCTAACGATCGCTCCCTCCATATATAATTACTCAATGTTCTGAGTTTTGACCGTCTGGCGGCGGCGGTACTGTAAGTTGTTTGGTGTTGACAGTATGGACGTAAATAATGAATTTTTATTATATTTTATTTAATGAATGAACCAATGTTATAAATTAATATTAGCATTCTGCACTGATGGTCGTCAGTAGCTACTAAACAAAACAAAAATGAAGAAAATCGGTTGTGAGACAGAGGAGAAAATGGTACCTAATCATTTTGTCTTTGCCTATTTATATATAGATAATCTTAGTATTTGGTATTTGGTGCATTTACAAGGCTGGACAAACTTAAGGCCCAAAAAGAGGTTAATGTTTTCACACCGTTATTTTAACATGTTCTGGGAGGAGGACCCCCGTCCACCAACCGCCATTTTCTTATTTCAAACGTTCTGTCGTGTTTTTACCACATTATTTATCTAGATTCAACTGGAAATAAGTGTTAGTAATAAAAATGTAACTCAATCAATTTGACATGTCCGATGTCATCTTCCGTCTTCCGAAAATTTTCTCAGAGGAAAAAGTTGGGCCCCTTGTCGAAAGAAAGCTGCTCAAGAAATTTTAACTTGTTATTAATCAATAAAAAAGGGGCTGTACTGTGGAATTTCAGTGAATGTAAACAGTACTATTATGATAAAGTAAATATATACTCCCCTGTAATGTGTAGTTTTATGACCTAAATATTATTTTATATCTGAATTCTGAATCATTTTCAACATATTTTTAAAAAATACTGAAAACTGGGACAGATACATAGGCGTAACCCGGAGTGGCGAAGGTGGGCCCTGCCCTCAATGCCCCCAAATCTGGTGAACGTTAGACGATTAATAAAAATTTGAGTTGACCATCTCCCCCCTCCCCCCAGGAAAATCTCTTAAGCAAACCAATGTGTAGAAGATAATTTCTACGTTTAGTATACATGTGGAAAATTGAAATTGGATAATTCAGGTTAATAGGGTGAGAAAATAATACTCAAAAAATGTATACAGATTTATGCGCAAAAATTATAAATGAAACAAATTTTATCTTACTCATATTAATAAACTATCACTATCTAACATTTTCGCTTCTTGTCAGTGATCAGCGTTTTCGAAAACCTTTTGATAGGGTTTTTAATTCTCTGTAAATGGTTAATTGAATATAACGCTGTTTCATTTAATTCTACATGAAATATTCAAAACACAAAAAAAAAACACTTTTGTAATTTTTCTGCCAATGCCCTGTTGAAGTTAAATTTTATGTTGCGCATCTGTGGATTACCCTTAAACTCAAATGGTGCAGTGCACAGTGTGCCGTTAATTTTCTTTGCATGAACAACATGTTTGCTGATTGGGGTAAACTCTATGCCACTGTGCATCTCTATGGTATGTGTTAAATTTTGACATTTAATTGCAAAAAAGTCATTTTATGCCTGAAAAGCAAAGCTGAAAAGTCGGTATACTGAATTTTTAAAAGTGGTTAGAGAGATGGTCAGAAGTGGTCAGAAGTACGCTAGAGTTATTAAAATTTTACTCGATGTTGGAAATGCTAGTTTTTTAAACTTTTGTTCATATTTCATTAATACTCAGGCAGGTATGACATGAAACATGAAGAGTCCAAAAATGAGGTTTCAATAATTTCATTAATTAGTGAATAATTTATAAAATCTGTAAAAATAATAACTTATTACGACCCTGTACGTGGTGACGAAAGCACATGTGGTAGGTATCACTTATATCTATATCAAGCCCCAGTATTTTAATTAAATTTTGGATTTATTTTATTAACAGTTAATATCAACTATTGCTATATAGCTAACTCACATACCTGATTGGCAAAGACCTTGATTATCTATTTAATCAATTTTATACACTTGATAGGATGATCTTTCAACACGACCGCTTTGACAATAGTATTGATTGTCTCATAGGTGGAAATTAACAAAAATATTAATTCATTTGCAACTTAATAAAGTCAGTAATTTGAATATAGCACTATCCTTTTTGAAACTGAAATTACGATAATGATATCAATTAATTAATCATGAGAACTTCAAATAGCGCCAGCGGGGGAACTCTATCAACAAAAACTTGTACTAAAAGTAAATTTCTCCAGTATATGAAAGGAAACTGTTACGACTATATTAGGCTACTCACAAAAAGCAAAATATTCCTGAATAAGTCATACTATTTGCCAAGAGATGGCATCACTTACACGATTCTGAAACGAAACGACTATCAATTAGTTTTATATTTTAGTAGTTATTTATATTAATTATTGCCAATTTATGTGTTTAAAAATTCGGTTTTTACATATCCTCATTTATTGTGAGTTATGACTAAAAATCTTGTGTTTTATGTCTGTTACTTTTTGTACATTTTCTTTTAGGTAGTTCCATTGCTATATTAATTGCTATTTTTATTGAATAGTCTATCTATTTGTTAGGTTCTCTTTTACCTCTTCATTCATCTTTCGCATTTCCTTTTTCAGTATCTTTCTTCTCTAGTAAATATCTTAGAACAGTGGTTTCCAACCTTTTTGTACCAACGTTTACGTATATCTATTTTGCTGATTAATTTTTTTGACACATATTCGACTTTTTTGGTTTGTATTCGAAAATGATTTTTTGTAACAGCTGCATGCCCCCTTGCAACAGTTTCGCGCCCCCCTAGGCGGATCCGCCCCACAAGTTGGAAACCACTGTTTTAGAGCAGACACTGGAGGTAGTATTTAATCAAGGATGATTTAAATTATCCTCTGCCTGTAATGAACAAAGGATAGGAAGAGAGGACAATAGTGAGGTCTATTTCACTCTATTGGGAACTGCAACTACCAATGAGTGAAATAATCTATTTATCCTTGGCACGATATTTGTGCATTGCAGGGTACCTCTAGATGTATACTCTAAGGTAAATATTTAGAAATGTTATTGTACTTCATAGAACACCTTCTATATACTCCTTGACTTTTTTAATTGTTGGCAACTTCGATTTTTTTGCTCAAAGTTATACTTTGTTCGCCAATATGCGATTAACAACTCTCTAGCGGATCCAGAGGGGGGCTAAGGGGCTCAAGCCCCCCAAATCATCTGAATGGATTGCTTTTTTAGTGTTTATTGTGCTAAAATCAACCTTCAATGACGTCAAGCCCCCCAAAACGAGATCAAGCCCCCCCCAAATAAAAATCCTGGATCCGCCCCTGATACCACTCACCGTCTTTTACGAACATCTTCAGAAAAAAGGCATTGTTTCGTTTTGGGTAGTATTACCTGGTTGACAAAGCTTCGCTCGTAACTTTTTTTTAAGGTTTTATAAAAAATGTAGGTACTGATATCCAATCAAACATTTGCTATGTAAACTATTTTTTCCTAAGAGGAAATAAATCAGATTAATTTCATTTCTATAATATTCATTTTTATATTTTCATTTTATAATATATTCTTACCACCCTGGATATGCTACTGCTTAGGAACCACCCATTGTAACATTTTTCCTAACATTTTTTTAACCACCCTGTATAACTATAATTCCACTGCTCTCTATATTCCAACATCCTGTATATGCAACTGCTTATGCGTTTCCCAATAAAACATTCAGTTTCTAAATTCACCCGACATAATTATAATTTTACAGCACCTTTTATTTAACCAGTTTATTTATGCCTATGCAACTGCTTATGGACTACATATAACATGTGTTGAATCATTTTATATAATTATTATGTAATTGGAACAAAATAATAACGACTCATCTTCAAAGTGTTCTTCAAATTACCATGCGAATAATATTTTACTATATCACTTGTTCACTTTAAAAACTTGAAGGGTTCAGTTGTAAGAATATATACTCACTGACAAAGAAATCGTAACAAGGAAGGAAATGTTGAAAAAGCATATTGTTTTGGCAAATCTACTTGTATTTTATGTCTTAGAACCTCCAAAATCTGTGGTTGCGGTAAATTTCCGAGCCTTTTACCCATCATATCCCAAATATGTTCTATAGATTCAGGCAGATTCAGATGGGTCTCTTCAAGAAAGTTTAAACTAACTCGAGCAACATGAGGCCATGAGAGGACTAAGGTAAGGGAGTACATACGGCTTCCAAATGTCCTGGAGAGAACATTGCGCTGTCATGTTGCCTCGAACAAAGACTAAAGGTGATCTACTTTCATGTCCAGTATCATCCCATACCATAACGCCTACTGTTCGGTGTACATGTCGCTCAACATCAAATTGAGTTTGACTTCTTTCTCCTCGACGTCGTCTTATCCTTCTTTGACCATCATGTCTACCCAAGCAGAATAGAAATTTATCAGAGAAGACGACCTGATGCCATTTCGTATTCCAATGTGGTTGTTCTCTGCAAAACTGTAGTCTATGCTCAGTGGTCACAGGTAGCACAAGATCAGTGGCGGATCCTGAAGCTTATTATTAATAATGATAAAAATAATTATAGGCATTACTCATTAGACAACCAACCTAATAAACCGAGAGATATTGTTCAACAGTAGGCAAGGAAACCAATAATTTAATAAATATCACGACCTTAGTACCAAAATATTTATCTTGCGCCCCCTCATCAAGAAACCCCAGGATCCGCCAATGCACAAGATGGGGTCGATAATGCTGCGGTCCAAAAGACATATGACGGACACTTACAAGATGACCTTGTTCTCTTCATCACTCATCAGTCAATTTTCGAGTCTCTAAAGGCCATAAATCGTAGAAGTCGATCTTGAACTTCATTTGTGCCCCTTCGACGTTCGCTGCTTACTCTTCCCCAATTTTGGGTATTATTAAACCACGCTTGACAACATCTCATAATAGTAATTGGATTTCTGTTAGTGAGGTTAGCGATTTCTCTAAATGAAATCTAGTCATTTTAACATTACTAAACATCGATTTTGGATCCCATCAAACAGTTTGTTGTTTGGTAAATAAAAAAAATGCAAAAAGCGACTACAATATTAATTGATAAAAGAAGTTTACATGAAAAACATTCCCAAACTTTACCACCAAATTTTAATCATTTACTCTTTACTATAGCATCTGTACCTATTTTATCAAAACAATATTAAATTTAAACATCTTCTTCTAGGTGTTGCCATTTCTTTGTCACATATGAAAATAGATGAGCAAGGGAATGAATTGGATAACTTGAAATTTCATTTGTTTCGATACCGACACTGACACCGCATACTTGAAATATCCATACAATTCAGTTCAGGGTGTATGAAACAGAGACCAGATAAAATATATTTTGAGTTTCTTCTTTTATAGAACATCAATAATATATAGGAAATAAACTAATATAGCATCCAATTAATATAGAAAACCTGCACAAAATTTGCTTTTCTAATTAAAACTCCAATTCTCTCTTTGCGACATTTTGCATTACGGACTTGACATATGTCAGAAAGAATGCTATTAATTTCATACACCTTTTGTTAAATTTTTTGCCGCATTTACAATTCATAGGATATGAGCTTCAACTTGCAAGTTAATAATTTAACAAATTTTATTTGGCACTTATAGAAATTAAATTAATTATTAAATTACACATTAGGATTAAAACTTGAGTCATAACAAAATAGTGACAATTATTTTAATTCTCCTGAAATTTATAACCGTGACTAATTATAACACAAGGAAATAGAAACAGAGACAGGAGATAACAAGAAACGGGAAGTATTCGTAAGAAGCTTTCGCTTCCATCGTTTAGTCTCAAATGACTGCCGCCCTCTTTTCTTTTTTGTTTTCAGATCCAAGTGATAAATTGACACTTAAGTAATGTTATTCTTTACTAGGACGTGGAAGCCTTTTTAAAAGTTTTTTCATAGAATTCTGATATTATCCCAGCTTGTTATACCTTTTTCGATAGCTAATGTCATAGCCTTTTTCAAGTGTTTCGGAAAGGAAAAATATTTTTGAAGAATATTTTTCAATGTATAACTATCAACCGTCTACTGCGACCCAGTCGGTTTAGTTAACTGCAATTTTACTGTTGAGAATAATAAAACAACATATCTACTAGACAAAAGTCGCAAACACAAATAAATGAGAGGAAAAAACACAAAATAGGCCAATATGCAAAAAAAAACGGTATTAAAAAGCTTCAAAGTCCAATATCTTGAAATTGGTTACGTTTGGCATACGATGTTTCCTGGTCAAATCAGTCAGGAATGATGGAACTACAACCTCTTAAAGGATATATGTCGACTTAACCTGTAACACTATACTAAATTCTTTCTTTATTCTGATATTTTATGAAATTTTAAAATTTGGATAAACAATAAATTTGAATATTTAAAATAAATTAATTAACTAAAATGGATTTTCAACCAATAGTTTTTTTCAGGCAGCAATTTAACACTTGTAGAAATTACAAATGGACTAAAACAGACAATAAAACTGAACCGACCGAATACCCAGAATTATAGAGGCTGTGGTTCTGTCGGTTTCGACTCGGACATAAACACAAATGAGCTAGCTGGTTAGCATCTGATAAGAGTCAGTTGTATGACAACATTTCATAAAAGGGTCTCTCCAAACAATTGACGTGCGGTTTACTTTTATATTTCTGTGTGTTGAGATTTTTAACCGATAAATATCAGGGGTGGGTTTACCAATACCAATAAATCTCGCTATATTGGTACATCCAACTACAGTTTTCAGTAATTTTGTCAACCTATCTGTGTTTACAAAATATGGGGTGAACTGCAAGGGAATACATTAAATGTTATATTATCAAATAGAAAAGTTTTCTTTCATTTTGTTTTATTGGCATCCAAGATATAATGAATTTTGTAGATATGTTTTTTAGTTTAATCAAAAACTTGTATTTTTATAATTTCTTGGGAATAACACCACAATTACTGAAAACTGTGTGTATTTCAAATACTCGAAAAGTTTCAGAATCTAAAACAGACTCTGTTTTCAACTGAACAAATAAATTTAAAAATTAAAAACTTCACAATGACAGTTTTAACAAAACCCAGAACTCAAAAAACTGCATATATAAGATTCCTTACGAATGCAATAAATTTTATATTGGAGAAACATCGAGACCATTAAACGTACGAATAAATGAACACAAGAATTACATAACGAAACGACAATTTGAAAAAAAAATTTGTGAACATGCTTGGGACCTAGGCCATAAAATACAATTTGACAATTCAACTATACTTCACAAAGAACAACATAACACAAAACGAAAAATAAAAGAGTCTGCCTTAATTCTTTTGAATGAAGACGATTGTATCGCTTCTACTTCTGTAGAATTTAATCGTATCTGGTTACCGACAATTAAGGAAGAAATTATTAATGGTAGCCTCCTTTTGAACAACCCAATATCGGGATAGTTCATAAGGTTTTTCCTAGGTTTTCCCTTATGACGTTAATGGGATCACTGAAACAATAGAATTCTTTGATCGCATTTTTGGCGAATGCGCTATCTTATAACAAAGTCGTACCTAGGAACGCCACATATAAATTCTAAAGACAACTCTTTCAAATTCTTTTAATTTGAAAGCTGGTTAACTATAATTCATGATCTTTAGATTTTTTTGTGCTACCTGTATATCTAAAAACAACAAATTTTCTAATGTCAATTTTAAATGTCAAATCAAATTTTCATTTTGCAATCACATCAATAAATATAAAGCCATTGACAACGAAGTCAGAATAGACTTTGAAACGTTTGGTATTCCTGCAATATACGTAGTTTTATTTCTATTGTGGTGTTATTCTCCAAAGAAACATAAGTTATCAAGAATATGCCACAAACAACGTTTAGAAGACGACAGTTTTAACATTCACAATTTGATTTTAAAATATTTGACAATATAAACTAAATTAATTAAGAGAATTTACTGCTAATTTGTTATATACAGGGTAGCAAAAAACAATTCTAAAAATTATGAGAAATAAAAAAGCTTGTTTCAAATTGACAGAATTTGAAAGAGTTATGTTCTGATTTTTTTTGTGGCACTCCTAGGTGGGAATTTGTTATAAGATAGTGCACTCGCCAGAAATCTCATTAAAGTAATAAGGGAAAACCTAGGAAATTTCTTATGAACCGATCCCCGATATGGAGTTTTTAAATAGATTTAAAACATTTATTAAAAAATACTATTTGTTAACAATTATGCTAAAAAAATCATCAATCCAGAGTTAGACAAAATTGAGTACAGAACAATTACTAATATTTCACACTAAGCTGCTCTAAACAAAACTGATACCCATGACAATTACATGACTACAAGAACCATACCATACGTACAGTGTCTTTCAGAAAGACTAAAAAAAGTGGCAAACATATTTAATATTTAAACAACACTCAAAACTAAACCAAATAACGCCAACCCACAACTCAAAAATTGCATTTATAAAATTCCTTGCGAATGTAATACATTTTATATTAGAGAAACCACTAGATCTATAAATGTCCGAATAAATGAACACAAAAATTATATAAAGAAACAACAAATCGAAAAGTCAAAAATTTGTGAACAAACCTGGAATTGGTCAAACAATACAATTTCAAAATTCAACCATATTACATAAAGACGAACACAATTAAAATTAAAGATGAAATAGTGCATTATATTTATTAATTGAAATTGATTGTATCGCTAGAATTAAGCCGTTCTTGGTTACCAATAATTCAGGATGAAATTAATAATGACTACTAATATAAATGAACTCGGCACTTTCATATACGGACAAACGAAAAATGGTTGAAACATGAGTCAAAAATAGAAAGACACACATATATATATTTGTTTACTAATATTCCAGCTCCAACAGTAGCGTCCAATCATGTTATTCAGATTCAATCTAATACAACTACGTATCTATTCCATAAATATAAATGTATTAAAATCCATTAAAAGATGTGCACAATAAAGAAAACAATTTTGGCTTAATTACTAATATGGAACAGTAATTGCCAAAACAATTATTTATTCATGTAAAATGTTGTTTTATTTACTACTTAAGTGACATTTTGTAAAACGCAGTTAACACGTTTATGATCTGACACTTACCGGTGAGAAGATAATTCGGCAGAAGAATATGCCGTTTTCCTGCATATATAGCACTGAAATACCATTGTCTTAATGTTTTTTTTAGACGTATACCAGATAGTCACGATTTCAACATCAAAAACACGCTAAATAAATCGAAAATTGAAATTAACCTCAAATTCAAACTTAAACAAAGCGAACTGTTGGTAAAGTGCGCTGTTGCCTGCTCCTCACTTGAATCGTAATGATTCCGTAAAGCGTTGTAGAATGCCTAGATTTAAGTATTATTTGTTACAATTGAAAGAAGTTTGGCACAGAAAAGCATCGGTAAGCCTGTGTTTACTATTTTTCGGCAATGATCTTTCAACCCATTTTTAATGTAAACAGACAGGTCCATTGATATTAGTAGTCATTGGCAATACCCGTTTAACAACCCTACATCCGGATAGTTCATAAGGTTTTTCTTAGGTTTTTCCTTAATACGTCTGGAACTTCAGAATCCTTTGATCTCTTTTTTGGCAAATGCAAATTTTAGTGCTACCCTGTATTTGTCAAATTACCTGTAAATTCTCTTATTATATCAGTTTATATTATAAAATTTTTTAATGTTAAATTGTGAATGTAAAACTATCATTTCGAATTTTTAAAATTTGAAATTTCTTTAAGCATTTGTGCTAATTTTTTATTTCCAAACGGGGTCTTATTTATACCCTGGAACGTTTGGAGTATTTGAAGTATACAGAATTTCTAGTAATTGTGGTGTTATTAACAAAACCTAAAGATGCCACAACAATCATTCTGAGAATTTTTTTGCAGATCTTTTTTACTCTTTTAGAAGTCTTTTTATACAAGATTTTATTCACAATTTCACTATGTACTCGCTGCACTAATTTCGTTGCAATGCCGACCCTGTGAAATTGTCATTTTCCTGTAATTGATGACTTTGTACAGATGACTGTCGATGGTATCGGAAGTCTTTTGTTTCGACAATCAATTATCTTTAAGTTGGCTGCGGCATTTTAATTTAATTAGGGTTTATTATGTGACACATTCTCAAAAACTAACCACTCGTTTACTTCAACCAGATACATCATGGGGATATCACTTTTAAGTATGCTGTTTTTGTTTGTCATCCCATTTACGACCACAATCTTACTCCATGTCATTACCATCATCATCATTATTATTGACAGGGGATCTTTTTTAATCGATTTTGTTTTACAATTAACAGGGCTTTTGCGTACGAAAGCATAGCGAATGCCTTCATAAATATTTAGATTTTACTTAAAACTCAAAAATATACAAACTTGAGAAGAGAAAATAAAATGCAAGAGGATAAATATGGAAGTAGGGGTAGAAGAAAAATCGTAATAAGGAGTTCGATAATCAAACAGAACAAAAGTCGTTAAGAAGCCAATAAAATAATTTTATTAAATTAAAAATTAACATATGGGAAATTATATTTACTACAGTTTGAGTACCAAATATTGAGATTTATAATGTTGGTTTCTTACAAATGCACGGTATATTATTTGATTAAACTTTAATATATTTGCATATAGACACGTCATCGAGAATTTTTTTAAATGGCGTCACCAAATTTTGACCATGCTAATTGAAGGAGCATGTCTTACGTACACATCGTCAAAAATTATTGTTGGATAGCAACGTTAGCGACCGAGAATGTTTTTTATAACTGTCAGATAAAAACTTGAAATCTTTTGTTTGTCAATTAAAAAAATGGAGAATTTAACTGAACGTGAACGCATTAAAATCTTCACAAGATTTGGAGACACGATGCGCACTTAACAAGAAGTAGTTGAATCAATCAGTGAAACTCATCCTAGTTGGAGTCCCATTAGCTAGAGCATGGTAAAAAATATTGAGTCTAAGTACCGTAACATTGTTGTTTCCTGAAGGATAGTTGTGGCATAGTTTGTTTTCACTTTTTTAGGTAATAACGCTACAAGTCAAGAAATTACTGTACTGTATTATTTCCAAACGTTTTGGGGTCTAGAATATACATTAGAAAGGGGTGAACTCAGAATTTTATGTGACGCTCCTAGGTGCGACATTGTATAAGATAGTACATTCGCCAAAAATGTGATCAAAGAATATTGTTGATTCAGTGATCCCATTAATGTCATAAGGGAAAACCTAGGAAAAACTTTATGAACCCACCCGCTATTGGGTTCCTTAATCATTGGCAACCAGGAACGATTGAATTCTACGGAGGTAGTAGTAATACAACCTTCTTCATTTAACAAAATCAAAACAGACTCTTTTAGTTTTCTTTTGGTGTTGTGTTCTTCTTTGTGTAATATAACTGAATTTTGAAACTGTATTTTATGACCAAGGTCCTAAGCATATTCCCAAATTTTGGATTTTTCAAACTGTTGTTTTTTAATATTATATCTGTTGCCACCCTTTTTAGTGTTTCTGGTATAGTTATTATAGTAATGTCTTGGGAGTCAGTGTTGTCTGGTGAAGTTTGGGTTGGTAGCTAGCTATCGTTTGGTATTCAATTTTGTTTAACTCTTTATTAATAAATTTTTCTGGGTAATTATTGGCAGAATGCCCTTTTTTATCAACCTAGTTTGAGTCGCCTTTCTTTCAATTGTCTTTTAAATGTCAATTGTGTTTTTTTAATAACAAAAACCAATGGTTGATATTAAACATATTTAATCCAACAGGTCGGTTTGTAGAAACTGAGTAAAAAAAATGAAAAAATTGTCAAAAATGTAAAAAATGTTAAAAATGTCAAAAATGTGAAAAATGTCCAGAATGTCCAAAATGTCAAAAAGTTAAAAATATCAAAAATGTGGAAAATGTAAAAATTCCCAAAAATGTCAAAATAGTCAAGAATGTCAAAAACACCAAAATCGACAATAACGTCATTTTATATTTAAAATTTCAAAAATGTCAAAAATGTCAAAACTCTCAAAAATGTTAAAAATGTCAAAAATGTCAGAAATGTTCAAAATGTCAAAAATTTCAAATTGGTCAAAAATGTCAAATATGTCAAAAAAGTCAAAAATGTCCAAAGGTAAAAAATGTGAAATATATCAGGAACGTTAAAAATTGCCAAAATGTCAAAATAATCAAGGATGTCAAAAACACCAAAATCGTCAATAACGTCAAATATGTTTAAAATGTCTAAATTGTTAAAAATGTAAAAAATGTCAAGAATGTCAAAAATTTGAAGACGCGAGATGTAAGACCGACATCTCGCGTCTTCAAATTTAACGAAATGCATCAAATGCATAAAGAAGTGTTCGAGAGGACATTCAATTGTGGGAAGCGCAACTGATGAAGGTTCCCGACCAGAAACAATATATATTATATTTATATATAATATATATTGTCTTGCGTACAAAGGAATGACACCTCGAAGAGAGTAATGTCAAAAATGTTAAAATGTCAAAAATTTCAAAAACGTCATAAATGTCAAAAATGTCCAAAATGTCAAAAACTTCAAAAATGTCAAAAACGTCAAAAATGTTAAAAAACGCCAAAAATGTCGAAAATGTCAAAAAGGTCAAGAATGTCAAAAATGTAAAAAATTTCAAAAATGTAAAAAATGTGAAAAATGTCAAAAATATAAAAAATGTCAAAAATGCCAAAAATGTCAAAAAAGTCAAATTTGACCTAGACCTCGAATAAACGTTTGGAATATACACATCAATTTTCTTAACTGTGGTGTTATTTCCCAAGAAGTACTTAGACATTTGTCAAAAAAGTCAAAACTATCCTAAGCTAAAAAATGTTCACAATGTCAAAATGTCAAAAATTTCAAAAATGACAAAAAAGTGTTAAATATAACAATAATGTCAAACATGTCAAAAAATATCAAATAGGTATGTTGAAAATGTCAACAATGTTAAAGATGTCGAAAGTGTCATAGATGTCATAAATGTTAAATACGCCAAAAATGTTATAAATTTTGAAATTGTTAAAAATGCCGAAAATCTTTAAAACGTCGAAACTGCCTAAAATTTCCAAAATGCCAAAAGGTATAATAAGTAAAAAAACGTCGATATTGTTAAGAGCGTAGTAATCGCCGAAAATGTCAAAATGTTAAAAATTACAAAAAAGTCAATATAAAAAATCAAAAATATCACTTAAAACGAACAATGTTCGAAATCTCGGCGTTTTCAATAATAGATATAATTTGTTTAAATGCAAATCTGATTACGAACACTGGACTACATTATAATGTAAAGAAATTTAATTGACTCATTAAACAATTCAATAACGTTGAATGACTCAAGATTTCTCTTTTCCCCCAAAGCCCTCAAATTAAATAGTTAATTATAACTTATCAAATATGTATTCATAATTTTCGAGCATTTGCTAGATGGCAATTACTAATTATGGAAGCAAAGGTACCAATTTAGCGATATTAGTAAAATAATTCTTCACATGTGACGAGCGTATGGGGCGAGTTCGAAGCCAGCAGGTATAAAAACTTTTATTCTTAAGGCCTTATAGAAATTAAATGCCCATTATAATCTTATGGGGTTATAAGAAATTATAGCAATTTGCTTCCAATTATGTGTAAATGTTTGGTCAAATTGTATAGGGGAAAAATTTTCAACATTTTTTCCTATTAAGACTGTTTATAAAGTAACTGGAAACTTGTGCGAAATTTACATTATTGAAGACAAAGATAAACCTTATAAAGATAACAGAGTTTGATATTTTGGTATAACTTCTTAGAAATAGACGTTGCTATTTTACTAGTTTTCTGAATGATATTTGTGGCATATTTTTCAATGTTTAAGTACTTCTTGGGAAATAACACCACTAATCACGAAAATTGCTGTATATTCCAAACGTTTCGGATTCTAGGTCAGACCCCGTTGTTAATAGTTAAGAAACTATGAATAAAAAAGACACAATTCTAAAATGTAAAATTAAAATGTTTGACAATCTATATATAAATAGGCAAAGACAAAAAGGTTAGGTACCATTTTTTCCTGTGTCCCTCAACCGATTTATTTGATTTTTGTTTGGTTTACTGGCTATTGACGACCTTCAGTGCAGAATGCTAAAATATATTTATAATATTGATTCATTCATTAAATAAAGTAAAACAAAAAATTCATAATTTACGTCCACAGTGCCGCCAGATTGAGTGGAGAGAAAATCGTAAGACGGATTGACTCGAATGAGAAAAACAAACTAAATTAAACGAAAAACTAACAAATTTTGTTTGGTCCTGAAAGTTATTCTACATTATCATGCTATTGAGAATTCACCCACAAAAATTGATATTATATAATAATGACAATTTATTGGGTACTCGCAAGTTATTCTAAATATAATTTGTCAACTAAAATCAGAAATTTGTATTGCGTGGCAACTGAACAATGTTTTTCCGATAATATTTTATTATTTTAACATTATACTATTAATTTATATTGTTTCTATTTTAAAGGCTAATAGTTTCATACAATTTAACTAAGATTACAAAGCCTATGGTATAAATACAAATAGTGAAATTGAAGATGAATAGTTAGATCTGACATCACGGCAATGGTTCTAATTTCTCGACCAGTTCACGGCCAATCACATTGTAGCAGATTGAATTTCAATTTGACATTTCTATTTCTTAACAGTTAACCGCTAGGTTAAGGTACCTTCTCAATGCAATCAGAATATTATCAATGTATAATTTTCAAAATGAATTTCAATGAAATTACAAAAATTGTCAACAAATAAAGGTATTATTTAACATAAATTAACAGGTGGTGCATTGTATTTCTTAAATGTTTGATATAATCCCCGGATGAAAACTTTTACGTAAGTAAACTAACTATTGAGAAATTATAAAGCTAATTGATACATTTGATTTCAGATCCTCTCAAGCTGAATATGTTTTTTTTATTTTATGCAATGTGCAAATGAAAATTGAATAAGTATTAGTAATAAATTGCTGTTTTATTCGATATAAGGTAATCCTTTAAATTAATTTTTACATGTCGTCTAAAATATTATCAGTCAGTTAAAAATTGTTAAATGTTCTTTTAACGAGATGTCATATGCTGCAAATATATTTTTACTTATTTATCTAACAATATAATACATATAATGTTTTGTTTATTTACATATATCTTAATATATGTAATTCTCGCAAACTGCACTATGACTGTCGAAATTTCGTTTCGGGGTTTTGGCGTCTACAAATCGATTGCTCGGGAAAAATCGTATTACCGAGAAAGAACGAGATTGTGACAATAATAATGACAGCTCAGTTTTGAAATTACAAGAGTTTCAATACAGGATGATTTGGTAACATACTTGAAGTTGAAACTGCTCTTGAAAAAAATTTCCAATACAAATTGATGTGTAGAATCTTATAAGAATTGTATAGCTTTTTAATATTTTTTAAAATAAAAATTGCTGCTTAGGCGATTTTTGGATGGGTAAAAAGTGTGTTCTCATGTTCTATATTGACTGAGATGAAAGGCGTTGTATATTATAATTACACAAGGCGATTATAGATATGTTAGAAATCATTTTTTTTGGTGGGTAGCACACAAGCAGTTGCATATATAGGGTGTTTAAAATATAGAGTAGAGTGCAATTATAACTAATAAAATAATTATATAGGAAAGCCCATTAGCGGTTGATTTTACAGGGTTCTTGGAATAGAGGGAGCAATAGAATTACAGTTATACAGGGTGGAGCAAAAAATATTATACAGAGTTGCATATACAGGGTGGCGGAAATGGAAATGCAACATTTCGTAACCTCTAAACAGTAGTATATATAGGGTAGATTAAATATATGAATTATAGATATACAGGATGATTATAAAAAATGTTAGAAAAGGAAATGATTTATAGAGTAGCCCACGATGAGTTCCATATATATGATGATTGAAATATAGATCGGAGAAGAAGTATGGTTACAGAAGATCGTTAAAAATTTCATAAACAAAAAGAGTAAATACGGTCGCTTATAGGCTATGCGACAGAATGTTCTACCGGGTAGTTCAAAAATGTTAAGAAATATTATGCGTGGTCCATGAGCAGTTCCATGTACAGGGTGGTGGAAATATATAATGAGATGGAATTATATATAAATGTTAGAGAATTGAGTGCAATTATAGTTATACAGGGTGGTTAGAAAAAATAATTATGTAGGGTAGCCCATTGGCTGTTGAATTGTTGTCATATTAAATTAAGAATTACGAATTTGAACATAAATGAAGTCCTATTCCTTATATCTGAAAAAGAACTTGAATTTCGTTAGTTATTAGTAGAAGCGATATGTAAGACCGACATCTAGGATTTTCGAGAAAACTATCACACAGAGGTTCCGAATCTGGATCCGTTCCGTGTAATTGTTGTTCTACCTTAAGTCCTAGAATAGAATGTCACAATAAAATGTTCAGGGCACTTCACCTGCCAGAGATATTGACACAATTGGTTGAATTTCGACCACTGGGCGACAGCTAGTATCTATTATTTGACTTCTGACGTAACTAAGAGAATTTTATTTGATAACATACAGGGTATCACAGAAACTTCTAAAGATCATATAAACATAAAGTCCCTTTGAAACTGGAAGAATTTGAAACTGTCATTTTTTTATGTAATTTTTGTATTCGTTTATTTCATTCACAAGGGATTTTATAAATGTATTTTTTCTGTATTTAGAAGTTTTTGTGTTACCCTGTATATTATCAAATAAAATTTTCTTAGTTACGTCAGAATTCAAATAATAGATATTGTCAAACATTTTAATTTTACATTTTAGAATTGTGCCTTTTTTATTCATAGTTTCTTAACCGTTGACAACGGGGTCTGACCTAGAGTTTCGGGGTCTAATTTACTGGTAGGTGTAACTTAGACAAAATTGTAATTTAGATTTAGTTTGGTTTACTCCTTGATGATGACAACATAGAGTTGTTGAAGAGTTGTTGAAACAGCGTTGAGTGTTTAAAATAATGGTTTGGTGTTAGGGTGCAAAACTGTATTCTTACAATTAAATAATGTTAAGGAAATGAATTCTTGGACGTGCTCATATATTACACAGTGTGAGCCATAAATCTTGCAATAGTGCGCATTTTTTTTACCCTTAATGAATAACCCTGCATAAACTTTTTTTTTAATTTGTACAGTTTTTGCAATCCTTTGGAATATAGTGTGAGGGGTAGTAGATTTATTTAGTTTAATATGAAAATGGCAGGACGCTGGTTTATAGACTCGTGTGGGTGTGTTTGTGTGTGTTTGCATGCATGTGCGTGTGTAAGCATGTGGGCTTTATAAATAAGACTATAAAAAATCTATTATTAACTGTTTCATTGAACTTAGAAATATCAATCATGGAATAATTTAATATGACAGCACAAAATGAACATATAAATCTAAAATTCGTATTTTTTAATTATGTAATTTTGTTTCATGCACTAAATTAAGTCTTGAAAATTAATACTTTTGTCAGAATTAATATCCTCCCTCCGTTTGAATCGGTTTAAAATACTATTTGCAAAAATAATAAAAGTTGACGTGAAATTTCTATTGCCTCATCCCTTCCTTTAAATGAGATTTGTTGAGATTTTGCCGGACCCCTACCCTTCATATGGTCAGCCCCTCAGTACTTTCTGTGTTACAGTGAAACATATAGGAATATGTATAAACACACATTATCCTGCCTTTATAAATGTTTCTTATTTACTTATGAAAATTGATAAATTATGGAATGATTTATAGTTTTGTTTTTTTTCCATCTTGCTTAGGGAAAACAAACAGAAATCTGTAAACTCTACTCACTGAATACGTCACTGCTTTCGGTAATAAGAAAATTACGGCGTTCAACTGCAACAACAGTATTCTGGAAAATTATACCGATTGCCACATTTTAATATACAAATTATTCAAATTAAAACGTCTGTCAATCATTTTTTTCGTATTTTGTTACAGGTCGCCTATTTACATGTCATTATGCCAGATATTTAACGCATAATTAACTTTAATGCGTTTTATGTACTTTAAATTATATCCTGCGTTGAGTAACTCCCCATTGAATTTTTAAGAAAACGGTTAAATTGCTTTCAGAAAAATGCTGTCGTTAATTAAGGATATGAGTTGAGGAGTCCTGTTTATGAGATAATTTAACGTGGTTTAACAGATGCAAAGCTGCGACTGATATTCTTTAATTATTGGGTATGAGCTATCACCTCATGAGAAATCAGCAATTATGTTGAGTTGGTAATCGTATGATTTACATAAGAAATACAAGATATCTAAGAAAGGAATCCACAAAAACAATTTGGAAATGCTGTTTCTGAGTATTCAATTTGAATATAAACATGCAAATAAGGTGTAAGACTTAGACGTAAGTAGGAGCAAATCATCGTGGGAATCATGCGGTAATCCTAAGATCCCGTTGGTGAATAAAATTGCTTCAGGTCATCATCACCATCATCTTGTACTCGTCCACTGCTAGGCAAAAGCATCCCTTAAATACTTTCTTGTTCCTCTATTTTGTGTTGCTTGTATCTAGTTGGTGTGATATCACAAGACCATCTAGTTGGTGGCTACCGTCTGTTTCTGTGTGCTTCCAACCCAGATCTCCACACCATAATTCGCTAGGTCTGTTACCCTGATTTCTTACTATGTGTCCTTTCCAATTCCACTTTAGGGTTGCGATTCCCTCTACTGCGTCTATAAGCCCGATTCTTCTACATATTTCAATGGGTCAGTCCCTTTCAATAGCACTTTGTGCCACTTTTATTTTCTGTGTAACCTTTTTTGTTAGTCTCAGTACTATCGCTAAGAACAGACAGAATACACTGATTAACAAGCGTTGTTTTTAAACACATTGGAATGCTCGCTTGAATATATGTCTCAGGTTTCCAAATGCAGCCCACTTCAAAGCTACTCGTCTAGATAGCTCGCAGGTTTGATTGCCTCTATTTATACAGATTTCATGACCGATATTTTTACAAGAGTTAGTATCTTCGACCTGGACCCCATCTATGTCTACATTTTCACTGAGTACGAGGTTAGTCATTAGCTGAGTTTTTGATACATTAATTTTTAGACCAACTTTATGAGAAGCAGAGTTTAGATGTTGTAACATGAGCATAGCCTTGTCAAGGCGATTTCCTTAGTCCCATGTCATCTGCAAATCAAGTGTGTAACGTTTTCTGCGTTTATACTAATACCAAGATTTTCCAGGTCTGCAAATTTGCACTTATACTTGATCAGATTTGTGAATAGTTTCGGCGAAATAGTGCCACCCTATAGAACTCCTTGTTTAGTCACATTTTACTTGTGCTCTTATATGATCTTACGCTAGAGCTAGCATTATCATATATTGATTTTATTTTTGAGGTGTATGGATGGTCTATTCTACTACCAGGATTTGATTGATGGTATCAAAGGCCTTTACATAATCCACAAATTTATTGTACTCGATTGATCGTTCTATAGGTGTCTTTAGAAGTTGGAGTTAGTCAGCCTGTTCTCTCGGTTGGTGCAAGGCAAGTTTCACGCACAGTCCATTTATAAAGATATTTTTCCGATTATCAGAGCACAAAGGGACTTTGCTCACACAGTGCTGCAATTTTCAGGTGTTAATTGGAACATACTTCATGTTTAATGATAAAGTTTTGTGGTATACTTAGAAAAACATCCGAAGGAACAGCTATTTCTCGTGCCCGTTTGTGCGACCGCTGTGCTGCTGTGTGCGCAGTTGGGCGGAAACTGGAAAACAGCGAATAACTCTCTTAACTGACTTGTACATACAGGGTGAGCCAAACGTATGGAAACGTTTGAATAACTCTCCAGGAATATATTTTTTTGAAAAATGATAAATACAAAAATTTTAGCATTTTTCCCTAGCTATCTAACTGTGACCATGACCTTGAAGGTCATATCGAGGTCAAATGCAATTATACAAATCAGAACCCCCATTTTTTATTACGTTTCGGAAAGAGCAGAAAATTTTACGTCCAGAATGACCTTGACCATGACTTCGTTCATGACCTTGACCGCTACTAAGGTCAAATGCCATTTTATTGAAAAATCACTAGATTTTCACCAAAATCGGTATAGGCGGTTTTTAAGGTTACTGATTACGAATCAGGGGCCAGATTTACAAATTCAAACTAGCGGATACTAGATGGCGAACGCAATTTTGAAAAATCTATAGATTTTTCACCAAAATTGTAAGTAAAATTATCGGCTATTTCCCAACGATTTGAAAGATAAGGGCTTTCAAATTGAAAAAAATCATGTTGACTTTGAAATGCGACCGCCATCTTGGATCCGCCATTTTGAACTTTGTAAATCTGACCTCAGATTCGTAATCAGCGCCCTCAATAAACCCCTATACCGATTTTGGTAAAAATCTATTGATTTTTCAATAAAAAGGTTTTTGCCCTTGGTAGCGGTCATGGTCAAGGTCATTCTGGTCGTCAAATTTTAGGCTATTTTCGAAACCGGGACAAAAAATGGGGTTTTCATTTGAAAAAAGTGATTTGACCTCGATATAACCGTCATTTTTTTATCATTTTTCAAAAAAATATATATCTGAAGAGTTATTCAAAGGTTTCCATAGTTTTGGCTGACCCTGTATGTGGCAGTAGACTGAAAGGATGGTTGTTGTTGAGGTTAGTAATATAGGTATTCTCGACAAACTACATTTGTTGAGGGAACTAAATCCTAATGTTACTAGTAGGGATAAGAAATTCCATGCTTATCTAACACCATGTCATCTTAAACTTACCAAGAGCCTTAATTTAATGCTCAAATCCATTGAAAAAATTGTGAGGTCACACTTTAAAATAAAAATATTTTGTTTGATTCCACATTAATCAACAACTACCATATAAGATCAATGCTCTTTAATGAATTTTGAGAAAACAAGATCAGGTAATAAACCACGTGTAGGACAATTTTGAAATCAGGGTTCTCCCAAGTCATTTAAAATGGCAACCTTTAAATATCTGCGGTCAGTTTTCTGGGCAAGACCGGTGGTTTATAAATAAACTTAATGCCATTTATAAATAGAGTTCAAATTGTTGAACCCAAGAATTGTGTTTTTAGAGAACAAAAGTCCTGATATTTCATGATGAATACTATACGCGCCAAAGAAAATATGGGCAAAAGAGCCATGAAAATTATTAATGGGTCACAGAAAAACTGAAGCAGACACCCTCGAATATTTTGGATTAAATGAGGCACAAAGAAATTCAGTGAAAAACAATGAAATGTAACGACATTCATGAAAGATAATTAGCGAGACTTAAATAAGATGTAATGCCAACAACTGAAGGAAATGTTGCAAGTGATGGGTACTATTGAAATCGTTCATAATGAAATTATTGAAATGAAATAACGGGAGAATGGGTAATTTTTTTAAAATATTTTTTTAAATATATTTTAAAATATTAATTTAAAAAAAAAAAAATAAAAAAATATATTTGTATTCGTCATAATGAGCTCTGTGATTTGATATATTACATGATCCGTTAGAAACAATTATAATTTTTTATTTTCCATTTAATTCTATACTTTGCACCCCAAAATTAATATTAGGGGTTTCTCCTTATTTTTCCAGTAAAGTTTAGGTGAGGGGCTATACCTCTATTTTTTTCAAAATTTTCCAGCTCATGGTTTTGGAGATAAGGGGGGGATGGGAATTTTTTTATATTTTTGTTAATATCTTTTAATTAATTTATTTTAAAAATATGAAAACAATATATTTGTTTTCGTCATAGTGAGCCCTTTCATTTGATATATAACATGATGGGTTAGAAACAATTTTAATTTTATATTTTCCATTTCAGTCTATAATTTGCCCCCCAAAATGAATATTAGGGGTTTTTACTTATTTTTCCAGTAAACTTCAGGTGAGGGGCTATATCTCCATTTTATTTCAAAATTTTCAAGTTAATGGTTTCGGAGATAAGGGAGGGGGAATGAGTAAAATTTTTTATATTTTTGTTAATATCTTTTAATTAATTTCTTTTAAAGATATGAAAAAATATGTATTTTTTTCGTCATAATGAGCCCTTTCATTTGATATATAACATGATGGGTTAGAAACAATTTTAATTTTATATTTTCCATTTAATTCTAAAATTGCCCCCCAAAATGAATATTAGGGTTTTTTCTTATTTTTCCAGTAAAGTTCAGGTGAGGGGCTCACTTTTTTTCAAAATTTTCCAGTTAATGATTTCGGAGATAAGGGGGGGGGAATGGGTAATTTTTTTAAATATTTTTGTTAATATATTTTAATTAATTTATTTTAACAATATGAAAAAAATATATTTGTTTTCGTCATAATGAGCCCTTTCATTTGATATATAACATGATGGGTTAGAAACAATTTTATTTTTATATTTTGCATTTAATTCTGTAATTTATATATATACCTCTATTTTTTTTTAAACTTTACGTTATATAGTTTCGGTGGTAAAGGGGGGGAATGGGTAAATTTTGGTATAATTTCGTAATATCTTTTAACTATTTTTTTTAAATATAAAAAAAATATATTTGTGGTCCTCAGAATGGGACCTTTTATTTGATGTATTACATGATGCGTTTGAATTTTTTTTATTTTTAAATTTTAATTTAATTCTATAGTGTGCCCCCAAAATTAATATTAATGGTTTTTCCTTATTTTTCCTATAAACTTTTTCAAAATTTTAGGCTCAGTAGTTTCGGGATCAGGGGAGGGGGAACGGTCGATTTTTTTAGTTTTTCCCTCCAGAAGTACACCTAAAATAAAAATTTCTTCTTTTACGATATCTATTCCTGATCGGGTCACCAAACTATACATTGATACCAAATTTCAACGTCTTCCGTCCAGTAGTTTAGGAGAAAATTGCTGTGATGTGACAGAGGCAGAAATCCGGAGTGATATTATAAGACGGTTAAAAAATTAAGTGTAAGGGAAGAAAAAATATGGGTCAAAGATGAAGATTAGTTATATCACAGTAAAGAAGTAGACAGTGAAATATAAGAAAAGTCTTTGATACTCCTTGATTGAATTGTTACGGAATAATGATGAGAAGATTGTCTCACCTTGATTGCAAATTATTGTGCGGTTTATAATAGCAGATATCTGTTCATAATTAACTAAAACGAGAAAACATTCACAAACAAATTTAATTACCAGTCCACGAATTTAACCTCCGTTTCATATAAATTAGCTTCTAATTGATTGATAGATTGACTGATTAATGGTAGATGCGAGTTTAACATTGGGATAATTATACGATTCTAGCGTACGCCGTTACCGGCAATTAATTACCGTGCTAATTAAGTGTTTCATTTTTTCGTGCGCTTCAATAATACGTGAGAAAGATTTACGCCGTGACAGGAAGGAAAATATCCTGCTGGGGTAGAAAAATCTACCGGAAAATTAACAGTGTAAAAAATATTTATTGTGTGAAAATTAAACAAACTCCTAAGGAAAGACCTTATATACTTCGGTTATCCAACTATCGTGGTTATTAAAGAAAATTCATGAGTGTTCCAGTATTTGACATGGAACACACAAGAATTTACTGGAAAAATCGAGAACGAGAAGTGTTTTAACCCAGTTGAGTTAATTTAATTTAGTCACCAAAGCCACGTTTAACTCAGAGTTCACAATTTGTGGTGTACTTTGAATTTCTGATTTATAGTTGTCGTGAATATAAGTTTTTATTGGTTTGAAGACATGCTCGGCTATAATCCAAGAAATTCGTAACAATTGGTGTCAGAAATGGGATAATATACTGTCATTAAATAAATGAAGCACAGAAAAAATGAACAAAGTAAGATAAAGAGACGTCAATAAAAGAATAAATAAGAGTATAAGATGTGAAATGTTCGAAATATCAAGAACATTTAATAAAAATTTACCCGGAACAATTTCAATAAATGGTGCAGCTAATAAGAAATGCTAACGAACAATAACAAAATAACATAAATAAAAGTTAACGAATATCAAGTTGCAGTGGTTAGCAAAGACGCTCTTGTAAAGCCACTCACTTTCTACTACTTCTGTTCTAAAATAACCTCATAGAATTCCTAAACACCAGTTTGATTTGAGCGAAATGGTTTCAGTCCTTAAGTAGCAATATGACCACTAATGACACGGATAATAATCTGGTGGAAATTTAAAAAAGGTTCGAGAACAATATTGTCTATTTGATGAAGTTAGTCTCTACATATGTACTTGAGGAATTTCGGGAGCGGTTCCCTAACCTAGGCTTTACTGAAGGCATTGGAGATTACGATTAGGATTAGTTCAGGTGAGGCCTAAAACTCGTATTTCATACTTAATAGATTCTGAGATGCAGAGGGATGGCTCGATTTTAATATATTTTTAACAAACTGAAGAAAAACGCGGTTCTCAATTTCTCGGTATATACAGTGTGTCCGGTTATCGACTAGCGATATTCTAAATACATCTAAAGCAAGTATTTTAATACACAAATACACCATTTACTAGGGCTCAATACCCCACCCCTCCATATGGCAGCCATTTGTTTTTTTTTGATTACCTATTCTCTAAGTGTGAACATAAACGTTCATATCTCTTAAATTTTTGGTCTTACTGAGATAAAAATAGGCTTATTCGACGGACAATAATACTGTCTATCAAAAACATTTCAAAACAAATTGTTAACGTTTTGTTAACTTTTGAAAAAAAGATGAAATGCAAAAAAAAGGGTCAAAAAATTATGCAATTCAACAAATTATTGCAAATCAGTGCAAAAGCAGTCCCGATAACCTTTAATTTTTTTCAGTAAATCGCAAGTTTTTTAGTTAAGCTACAATACAAAATTACAACTGTATGTTTATTACTTTAGGAGTTATTGTTGTTTGAACATAGCGTATGCGCAAGCACAAAAGAGAGTTACCTTTATTATACCGTCAACATATGTGGTTGCAGCTAGATGGTGCACCCGCGCACTTTTCTCGAGCAGTGAGAGAATATTTAAACAATAACCATGCACCGTGGATCGGTCGCGGTGGTGTAGTAGCGTGGCCAGCTCGCTCGCCCGATTTGCCCCCTTGGACTATTTTTTGTGGGGTAATATGAACCAAAAGGTGTATGCTACAGTTCCAAACACCAGAGAAGACCTCGTCGCTAAAATTATGGCAGTCGCCGAAGAAATAAGATCAGACCTAAAACTAATTAAGCGCTCAACTGCCCAGATAACACACAAAGCATTAACTTGTCTACAAGCTGGAGGTTGGCATTTTGAACAACTGCTGTAGGATAAAATTTAATGTGTATAAAAGATTTTAAAAGTATCAAATAAAAATTAATAACAATTTTATGTGGTTTTAATGTTTACCTATTTGAAGTCCCGACAAAGGTCTTTTGTGCTTGCGCATACGCTATGTTCAAACAACAATAACTCCTAAAGTAATAAACATACAGTTGTGAATTTAATGTTGTATTTAGTGAAAAAAAAAAAATTAAAGATTATCGGGACTGATTTTGCATTGATTTGCAATAATTTGTTGATTTGCATAATTTTTTCACCTTTTTTTTGCATTTCATCTTTTTTTCAAAAGTTAAGAAAACGTTAATACTTTGTTTTGAAATGTTGTTGATAGACAGTATTATTGTCCGTTGAATAAGCCTATTTTTATCTCAGTAAGACTAAAACTTTCAGAGATATTAACGTTTTTGTTCACACTTAGAGAATAGGTTATCAAAAAAACAAAATGGCTGCCATATGGCGGGTTGGGTTATTGAGCCCTAGCATATGGTGTATTTGTGTATTAAAATAGTTGCTTTACATGTATTTAGATTATCGCTAGTCCATAACCGGACACACTGTGTATTCTTACGTGTTCAGTGAATACTTGCAGCCGGCTAAATTAATTTGGATCGTGTAAACTGCATTTTGCTAAGGGGGATCCCGAAGTGGTCCCATATTTTTTAAGCACATAGTTTATATAGCTTTTTGGAAAAAAAAGGAATTTTTTTAAGCGATTTTCTTATATAATATACTTTGGTGCAGGGGAGATAATATTAAAACAAGAACATGTCCCTATACGGAACCTGTGGTGTAATAAATTGAAAATAGATTGGAATTAAATCAAAATAATTGTCAGTTAATCAACATCAAGATGGCAGTTCCCTGTTGGTCTCTATATAACAGAAGAGACACTATTAAATGAATGTTATTGGAATTAAATCAAAATTTTAGAAAATTAACAGACCTAAAAAAGTGAAAATTTTAAAATCGTCTACAATATAGTGGGTCCAGTTAATACATATAGATAATTGCAAAACAAGTTACCGTATTCTATTCAACACAAAACCAGGTTGGCCAAAATAATGAATGTTGCTTAAGATCAAAATAAATACCTTATATTTAGCAATACCAAAAAAGTTAAAAACTCCATCCAACAAAGCCATTATATCACTAAAAATTGTAAAATAAATACATAAAAAAACAAAAACCGACTTCTAAAAGTAATTTAACTAAAAAGCGAAAAAATATTTTTTCCTGCAACTAATTTTTCTGCCAAGTTAAAGTGAAAATAATGAGGATAAAGCATTAATGACTTGTGCTTTGCAACTTTGCTGAACAACTTGACACCGACTTCAGAAAAACGTGCTTCATTGTTGCAGGAAAAAATATTGTTGGTTTTTTAGTTAAGTCACTTTTTTGAAGTCCGTTTTTGTTTTCTAAATGTATTTATTGTTGATACCTTTCGAACAGATTAATTATAAATCTGAAAAAATATTTGTTTTCCTCACAACGGACCTTTTATTTGATATATTACACGATGTGTTTGAGAAAACAATTTATTTTTCAGTTAAATTTATAATTTGCTTCTCAGTTTTTATATCTTCAGATGTAAGGGGGAGAGTGGGTTAATTTTTCTATATTTTTGTTAATATCGTTATAAAAAAAATATTTATATATGAAAAAATATATTTGTATTCCTGATAAGGTGCTGTATTTACAAATTTATCCAGAATTTTATGTCTTATATTTTCTGTGATTTTTAGTATTTAGAGGATAAAATCTATCATTGCCCCTCTTCCTTTAAAACCGAAACTATTGAGTCTAAAATTGTGAAAAAATGAGGATATTTAGTCTCTCTCTCTCTCTCTTTTACAAACTCATCATGTTATAAATATATTGTATGAAAGAACTCTGATGAGGAATACAAATGTATATTTTAAAACTTTAAAATATATTGATTAAACAATTCTTCTTCTTCTTCTTTATCTCCGAAGCTACTGAGTGTACAATTTTGAAAAAAAAAATTCTCCAGTACCTCATGTACCCAAAATTATTATTTTTTTAAAAGCATGCTAATATATGGCCTCATCCGTCCTATCACCGACAGTACTAAAACTAAATAATATATTGAAAACTTAAATGAAAATTTCATTTATCTGAATGAAAATCCGATTGTGAAAATTAAACGGAATTGAAAAGTAAAAATGTGCTGCATATCTTGCAACATTATTAAATTTAAGTATCTCGCAATAAGAGTTATTAGAAATATTAATTTACACTTCAATTTTATGGTAAAAATTAAGCAGAAACCCTAATAGTAATTATTTTGAAGTCGAATTGCAGAATTAAATTTAAAAAATGTCGCAGACGCAACATGTAATATATCAAAAAATAAATAACCCTTACCTCTGAAGATATAAGAACTGAGGAACAAATTATAATTTTAGCTGAAAAATAGTTTTCTTAAACACATCGTGTAATATATCAAATAAAAGGTCCGTTATGAGGAATACAAATATTTTTTCAAATTTATAATTAACAAGTTTCCCACAAATTGGGGGACTTTAGACATGCATTGAGTTCATCAGCTGGCGTTGATCGTGGAATCACTGGCAATGTTTGACGAAAATCTCCTGCTAATAAAATCATTGCACCACCAAATCGGTTATGATTGCTCCGTAGATCTTTTAAGGTTCTGTCTAAAGCCATTGTGAATTCACCACAAACCAGGTTGGAGTTTCATTGCTTTGCATATTTAATGGCAATTTTAGTGCTGAGTGGGCTGTTCGACCACTTTCAAGCAAACTTGCTGCGATCCCCGACGAAGCGAGTGCAAGCGCAATTTTATTTTGGTAGCGAATTGTTGCTAATATTAATGAAATCAAAAAAGTTTTTCCTGTACCACCAGGTGCATCTAAGAAGTAAATCCCTTCAGTTTCATCATTTGCAATAGCAATAAAGCTCAAATTGACTCTACGTTTTAGTTAGAAAACGTTTGTATGGGAAAAAGAAAAGGTCTGTTTTTAGAGTTTTTCCGGCAATTATTAGAATTTTTGTCGTCGTAAAAACCATCCTTGAACTTCAACGAACATTAAAAAAAAAACAATTGGCCAAATTGGTCCAGGTTTTGCTGAGTTATGCGCTTACCAACACATTTTGCGATTCATTTTTATATTATAGATTTGTTCGAAAGGTATCAACAATAAATACATTTAGAAAACAAAAATGGACGTCTAAAAAGTAACTCAACTAAAAAACCAACAATATTTTTCCTGTAACAATGAAACACTTTTTCTGGTGGTTCAGCAAAGTTGCAAAGTACAACTCAATAATGCTTTATCCTCATTATTTTCACTTTAACTTGGCGGAAAAATTAGTTCATTGATGCACCAAAAAAATATTTGTAGTTCATTGATGCACGAAAAAAATATTTGTTCGTTTTTTAGTTAAATTACTTTTTAGAAGTCGGTTCAAGGGCGTCGCCAAGGGGGGGGGGCACGGCAACTGCCCCCCCCCCTAGAGATCAAATGTAGCTTGTGCGAGCTTTATGCTCTCGGCGTTCATATTTTTTATCCTACGTAATATTGCCCCATTGCCCCCTCCTTAATCATAAGCTGGCGACGCCCTTGTGTCGGTTTTTGTTTTTTTATGTATTTATTTTACAATTTGTCACATCACAGCAATTTTCTCCTAAACTACTGGACGGAAGAGGTTGAAATTTGGTATCAATGTGTAGTTTGATGACCCGATCAGGAGTACATCTCATAAAAGAAGAAATTTTGATTTTAGGGGTACTTCTGGGGGGGGGGAAACTAAAAAAGTCGACCGTTCCCCCCCTGATCCCCTACTGAACCTAAAAATTTGAAAAAAATTGGAAATATAGTACGTTGCCCGAACTTTACAGGAAAAATAAGGAGAAACCATTAATATTAATTTTGGGGGGCAAATTATAGGATTAAATAAAAATTTACAAATAAAAAAAAATTCAAACGCACCATGTAATACATCAAATGAAAGGTCCCATTCTGAGGAACACAAATATATTTTTTTCATATTAAAAAAAATATATATTTAAAAAGATATTAACGAAGATATACCAAAATTTACCCATCCCCCCCGTTATCTCCGAAACTATACAACGTAAAGTTTTGAAAAAAATTAGAGGTATAGGGTCTGACCTGAAGTTTACTGGAAAAATAAGGAGAAACCTCTACTTTTAATTTTGGGGGGCAAATTACAGAATTAAATGGAAAATATAAAATTAAAATTGTTTCTAACCCATCAAATGAAAGGGCTCATTATGACAAAACAAATATATTTTTTTCATATTTTTAAAATAAATAAATTAAAAGATATTAACAAAAATATAAAAAAATTACACATCCCCCCTCCTTATCTCCAAAACCATAAGCCGAAAAATTTTGAAAAAAAATGGAGGTATAGCCCCTCACCTGAACTTTACTGGAAAAATAAGGAGAAACCCCTAATATGCATTTTGGGGGGCAAATTATAGAATTAAATGGAAAAAAAATTATAATTATTTCTAACGGATCATGTAATATATCAAATCACGGGGCTCATTATGACGAATACAAATATATTTTTTTAATTTTTTTAAAATGAATATTTTAAAATATATTAAAAAATTATCAATTCCCCCCGTTATTCCCCAAACCATAAAACCTAATTTTTTTTGTTTACAGGAAAAACATGAAGAAATCCCTACTATTAATATTGGGGGCCAAATTATAGAATTAAACGGAAAATAAATTTTTAACGCATCATGCAATACATCAAATGAAAGGGCTCATTATGAGGAATACAAATATATATTTTTCATATTTTTAAAATTAATTGTTTACAAGATATTAACATAAATATACAAAAAATTTTCATTTCTTGCTTTATTTCCGAAACCATACTACCTAAAATTTTGAAAACACTTAGGGGTACTGGGCTCACTTGAAATTTATAAGAAAAAATATTAGATAACCCCCATAGTAATTTTAGGGACAACTTATATAATTAAATGGAAAAAAAAATTCAATTTTCAAACGCATTATGTAATATATCAGATAAAAGGCTCATTATGTGAATTACAAATATATCATATTTTTAAATCATTTGTTTAAAAGATATTAACAAAAATATTAAACATCGACTTAATTCCCACTTGAGAAACTACACTATTTAAATTTTGAAAAATATATTTTATTTGTATTTTTAAATAATTTGGATAACAGATTTAATAATTTATAATTTAAAACTTGACCTATTTTGCCCTTTATCTTCCAATGTACAGAGCCTCAAAACTCAGACAGTAGATTATAAAAGGCTTCTCTAGTTTATTAGTAAAATAAAACTCTAATGTTAATTTTTGGGGGCCAAATTAGAAAATTAAATACATATGTATCCTTATAAGAATCAAGTAAATCCTGAAGCAGATAAAATAAAAAGTCTATGTGTGGAAAATCAAAGTGTATATTTTTTATAAATTCAAAACGCTTCCTTTAAAAGATATTAGGGTAAATATAAGAAAATGCACTCATTCCCTGCTTGTCTGAAACTGGAATATTAGAATCTTGAAGGTGGTACGGAACCCTTAGTAAGGTGAGTGGTTTTACAACTGGTTTCAAGAATCGAAGCCCGATTCTCGAAACTATTCGACTGCTCTACCCTTAGATCATTTACCATCTAGATATAGCCTGCAAAGCATAAAATCATGGCAATGCTAGAAAGAGAGGGTAATAGAGACAGTAAGAGGCTATTTTACTTAGTGGGTGGAAGCAGCCAATGAACAACATGCTGAACGTATTTCATTGGAAGCAGCTCCCAACTGAGTGAAATAGCCTCTTGCCTTCTCTATTACCCTCTCTCTCCTTAGTCTTACCACGTCATTTGTCCACTGCAGGCTCTCTCTAGAAAGTAAATGCTCTAAGGCTCTACCACTCGACTTTCGACGTAAGTCGCATGAAAATTGACATAAATGAAATTTAATCCATATATTAAATTTGATTTATCTCAGTGTTCATGCGACATACGTCCTTCGTTGAGTGGTAGTACCTTCGAATGGTTTTCTTGCACCGTGGTTTCATGAATTGGGCCCCAGTAGTTTCGAAGAAAGTAGGCTGTGACAAACGGACAGAAACAACAGTGATCCTTTAAGGGTTTCCGTAAGATGCACATAACTCTAAAAATATTAAAAATGTAATACTCAAAGTAAAAAACAGTGTTTTGAGGAAATATATATTTTGCTAAAGAATTTATAAATATGGTAATGTTATATATTCCCAGTATACATCTCTTCGTCTTCTGATTCTTCACTTGGGTCCACGAACCACGTAGGATCTATTGGAGCCGATCCCGTTATATTTTTCATTTGCCTTATGCAAGCATTTAGAGTGATATCCTGTATTTTTTTTCTTCTGTGCCAAACTTTTACGTTTTTCCTGTACTCATTTAATTCTCTTTTGATTTTAATGTATTCCATAACATCTGGAACGGTATAGGAATTTTTCAGATGCATAATGTGTTCAAGCCTTTCTCTTGCTTTATTATATTCCTCTTGTGCTATTTCGCATTCCTTATCTAATTCTGTCATTTGTTTTTCATGGTCTCGTAATTTGTTTTTGAAGCTATTGAACTCTTGTTGCTGCTTATGTAGATATTTTTTGTTTTTACTCAGAACCAAATTGGCTCCACCATTCATTTTTTTCAGTTCAATAAGATGAACCTGTTTTTGATCGATTTTATTTACGAAGTGTCTGTTTTCTATCTCTAGCTGATCAAAATCCACTGCATGTACATTTTCTCCAAGTTCTTGACGTTGAAGTAATATCTGTGAGACTTTTTTTAAGGTAACTTTGAGCGACGCCGTCCTCAATCTGAGTTTTTCGATGTTGAGTGTGGCACTTTTGAGCCAGTCTTCCATGTATCTGATGAACTTCTCAGCTGGAATCCTTTGGGTGAGTTTGTCGACACCTTGTGTAACAATGTTATATTCAAAGATATCTCTGGCCTCTCTGGTATCACTCTCTCGAATGCTGTATTCTTCCAAATCTGCTTTCAACTTTCGACGGGTTTTTTCACTTTTTTCGATAAACGTCTTCAGTTTTGCCTGAGTTTCTTCAGTGGCCTTCACTACCATGTCAGATTTCTGCGATAAATTCACTTTAGGGCCTCTCGTGTCAAGCATAGATGATATACTTGCAGAATCAATTTTGGAAGTTCTTACACTCGTCAAATCAAGTAAAAGTTCAGGGGGTGGGGGACCCTCACCCGTAGCAAAAGCCAGTAAACCTTGAAAACCCTCCAGCAATGAGGGGTCATTATTTTTTAAGTAATCATAAAATATAATATTCTCTAAATTCTTACGTTCATAATCTTTTTCTAACTCAGCGACAATATCTATTAGTTGTTGATCACTGAGGTCGTCTAGAGGATGCAGAGGTACTACGGCTGTTCTCTCAATAAAATTGTTCATATTTCTAAATGGATTCTCAATTTTGCCGATTTCTTGAGTCACTTCACTCTTTTGGTTCTCATCAATTTCATTTTCACTGCCTTCATTATCTTGTTTTTCGTTTTCTGTATCAGCTGATGATTCGGTACTGTCCATTGAACTGTGAACATGTTCTGATTCTTTGGTATTTTCGTCTGACATATTCAGAAAAATATTGATGCCGGCGGAGGGGTTTTAATCATAACTGTTTGATCGATAACATGACGGTTTCCATGGTCGGGCCAACAAGTGGTTGATTTCTACAGTGAAGTATGGAACTAAGGGGGACAAATAAAGTGAAGACTATTTTAATTATTGTAGTACAAATTTCACAACCATTAGAGACGGAATTCAGTGTGATCACTAGAATAGGTTCAAATAGAAAAAAAAATCATGTAGAATATTTCCTTTAATACCGAGAAAAGAATTAGAAACACTATAAAGTTTCAACAATAAATCCACTTCAGTCAAAACTACGTTGACATAAATTTAACTCAGATGTGTCGAATGAAAATGTATGAATCATTAATCTAATATAAGCAGGCACAAACTTTCAGATAAACAATTAAATGTGACAGAAATGTATGCTTTGTAATTTGTTTAAAAAGCTGTTCCAAATTGACCAATTAATATTATTACTGCAGACCGCAAATAAATTATCATAAAGTGTAAATTTTAGGTTTTTAGGAATATAACCAAATTTTAGAAAAAATAATAAATTTGAATGTATTTTTTGTATTCTTCCTAAATTTGCTGGTCGAGTCGGTTTAATTTTCAAGCATCTCCACAAGAAAAAGCCGAGAGGATATAAATTGGGTGATCTGGCTGGTCCCTCTTTTACCTATTTTACGTTATTATATGTTTTTCTGCGCAGTTATTAGGTTTTCATTTACCTTTCTATTATATGTATATATTGGTCCATTTTTCGATTGTCCACTGTTTAGTGTTATTAATTAAGTTATTTTCTTTTACAGGCTGGGTCCGCCACTGACAAGACATCGGAGGAAAAGTGAATATTTACAAACATTATTACGACACTACGGAAAATCCAAGATATACAAAGTGAAGTGCATTTTATGTGCTTACCAAGTATACTTTGTATATCCAGATCAAATGGTCGTGGTTAATACGGTACGTTCTGCAAAATATTTCTATAAATAAAACAAAATGAGCAAAACCGCCTTTTTGTTTTTTGTATTTCTGTACTGAAGCTAAATATATATTGCCCGGATCTTTATTTTGAAAATCAGTCATTTTATTTATTCAATTCAATTCAATTTTTGCACCTTTATTATAAAATGATTCAATGCAGTCAATATTTTTCACTGTATTCTTATATTATATTATTATGCCAAAAACAAATGATCAGTTAAAAAACTATAATTTGTGTTTAGTTTAAAAAATAAATCTCTTATTGTTCTTCAATACTACTTACGTTCATATATATGTTTGTGACTCACTCTGTATTTGTGTTAGCTACTCCCCATAGACGCTTATAAAGTGATAGTGACTGGTTTGTGTTAAAATTAGTGAAAAGCCGGAGGTCCAAGGCTGCCCTGTCCTGTATGTAGATTGTACTTAACCTCCAAACTCCCAATTAACATTTATCTCACGGACATACCAGTTATTTCATGTAGAGTTATAGAAAAACGTTTTAGTTATTTCAAGTGTTGATTTAAATATGTGTTTAATCTAAAAACATTAGTTTATTTCAATTCAAGAGGCAGTCTTTTCGTTAATACTTTTTCATTACTTGTATCAAGGATCTTTTCCCATAGCCACTCTTCACAGAAAAACCCCTTAAAGAAGAAGAAGAAGGTATAGGTTACTGGTACCTACTAATGATACATCAACAAGATGGTGAATGCGCAGGGCAATGCAACACAATTTTTTAACTGTTTTTTTTTAATAACAACTAAAAGAATTAAAAGTTTTCTTCAATACACATTTAATATATTTTTTCTTAATTTGCCTCACGAGTCGAGAATAATATATGAATAGCGTTCAACTTATCCGAATATGTCATAAATTTATAATGTATAAAAACTTTGCTATATTTATGGATATGGTGATATGGTTTAATATATTATTTTCTAAAACTTGTTCGGATTTTAGTGTACCACAGATATGTAATTTCCAAAATCTCATACTCGAAATTAATAAGTTATCAATTACCCCGCAAAATAGCATAGCGTTTCTATTGGCTTAGGTACATGTTTGTGGCTCTCTGATTCATATATTATTACAGTTTTGAAGCTTGAAATTTCATTTCTTCGACACATTTGGCCCGACACCGCGACTGATACCACGCCCGACATCATGACTGACACCATTGCACGACCGACACCCCACAATACATTGATCTTAACATACCCATACAATTTAGTTCTCTGTGTACGAAACAGGGACCAGGTAATATATCTTCTTTTATTGAAAATCAATAATATTTAGGCAATACACTAATGAAATTTATTGTGTGGAAAAGCGTAACATGTAAAAGTTCAAAAAGATGTATTCCAGAATTAATATTGTTGTATTAGTATAACATTTCGTTTCTAGATGGCGTCACTATTAATTAACCACGGATGAAAAATGATGACGTTGTTAAATTTCTTAATATGGCACTGTAGACCCTATATTTCTGGAGGTAGCTGCAGTGTACAATAACCTTAGATCATTTACCATCTAGATATAGCCTGTCAAGCATAAAATCGTGGCAATGCTAGAAAGAGAGGGAAATAGAGACAGTAAGAGGATATTTCACTAAGTGGGTGGAAGCAACCAATGAACAACATGCTGAACGTATTTCATTGGAAGCAGCTCCCAACCGAGTGAAATAACCTCTTGCCCTCTCTAGTGCCCTTTCTCTCCTTAGTCTTACCACGACATTTGTGCACTGCAGGCTATCTCCAGAAAGTACGTGCTCTAAAACAGTAACGGCCTTAAAGCATATACTTGATGTGACTTCGGCTGTTTTCCAATTACCAGAGCACAAAGTGATTTTGTGCCGCACAGTGCGGCAATTTTAGGACATTAATTGGAACATGGTTTTTTCAAAACCAACCGGTAGAGTACACTGATCATCATAAGGTTAAAAGTGTATTACTCATAGGTTATCAATTGACGTTTATGTGTACGTAAATTATTTACAGAATAATTCAATTCCAATTATTAGAGCCCAAAGTGTTTTTGTGTCGCCCTGTACCTTAATTTTCGGGCGTTATTTGGAACATACTTCATGTTTTATGATAAAGTTTTATGTCTACTTGGTAAACCTACATAAAACATCCCAAAAGCACAGTTATTTCTTGTGCTCATTTGTGCGAGCCAGTGCTGTAATTGGAACACTCAGTGCTAGCACTGTGCCGCACTGTGCTCAATTGTGCGCTAATTGGAAAACAACGTTCATAAACAACATATTATCGTTTTATTAAGTTATTCTTAATAGCGAACCTTAGAGCATATACATCTTATGACTTAAGAGCATTAACACAAAATTATCGTTTTGTGGTATTACGAAATTGAAACCAAACGTTAAGATTCTTTCGTACACCTTTTGTTATATTTTTTGCCGCACTTACAATTCATCGGATATTAATTTTTAGTCGCTCATAATTGATCGGGTATGAGCTTCAACTGGCAAGTTAGTGAATCATCAAATTTTTTATTGCTTTCTGAAATAGGTGCATGATTTATTGGGGTTGACTTTTTAATTATAAATAGTTATTATTGATGAGACTGATTCGATTTTTAATTTAATATGTTATAATTAATGTGACCTCGTTATATATTGCTAGAATATTAAATAAGTAAAGTATGTTCGAAATATTATAATTCAACAAATTTTATCTGGCACTTATATTTAAATTAAGAATGAAATTACACAATAAGCTTAATACTCGAGTCGTAACAAAATAGTGACAACTATTTTAATTATTCTAATTTATATCCATTATTATTGATGACACAAGGAAAGAGAACCAGAGACAGGGATATAACAAGAGACAAGATGTATAATTTTTTTTCTAGCAGCTCTGGTTTAAAAAATAAAAATACATTCTTGGAGATGTCCCAGAAAATTTGTGAATCAAGCTGTTCGCGTTTTCACTTTTTGGGTACATTTATTAAAGTCTTTTTCAAAAGGAAGAGATCTATCAAGCGTTATTTTCAGATGAGTCGGGTTCGAGATTTGCTTGAGGATATTATCACCAAAATTGACCACCAGCTCTACATAAGCATGCCAATTTGACAAATGGAAAGCACATGCATCATATTTCGAATGGTGTGGTAGTAACCTCCACTTCTTCGGGACCGCAAGTGTCAGATCATCAGCACTACTTTCTGACAGGGATGTGAGGCATGTCGTTGGTATAAATATTAAAGGGGGGCTAGCACAAAGCCCTGTGGAAGGCCATTCTTGATAGTTACATCTTTGCTCCTTTTGCCGTTTGTTCAACAAATATTGTGTGATTACCCAGCATGTTTTGTCAAAGATATATTGTTTTAACACACAGTACAAGTTGTTGTAGTTTGTAGATATTTCCTAACTAGCACTTTTTACTTTAACATCTTGAAGGGTTCAGCTATAAAAATGTAATGCTAGAAAAATAGTGATACACTTTTTATAAGATCCAACACATCAATCTGCATTGAAAGAATTTTACAAGAGCAGTTTTATTCTCAAGTAGGTCACCAAATTACCCTGTATTGAACAAAACAGCTGTCATAATTGTAACAGTCTTCTTCTTTCTCAGTTAGTACGATTTTTCTCGAGCAATCGATTTGTAGACGCTAAAACCGCAAAAAGGAATTTCGGACAAAATCATAATATAATTAAACATTATATGTAATACATTCTTAGATAAATAAGTAAAAATATATTTCCAGCATATATATCACATCTTGTTTAAAGAACGTTAAACATTTTTTGACTGACTGCTATTTTAGATGACATCTTAAAATTGATATAAAAGATTGCCTGATTCCAATAAAACTGCAAAATAATTCGTTTTATTTTATTACTAATAATACTTAGATTTGTGATAAATTCATAACCTTAGAAATGTATATACTCAACTTGCGAGGATCGAAAATAAAATGTATCAATTAGCTTTAGTTATTGTACTTACGTAAAACTATTTATTTGGATTTTTCTGCAAATATGCAAACTTCTTATAGGAAAACACATTCAATTTGGTCAGTTTATTAGTTGCTGTCGTCATCGTTTTTGTAAAAAATACCGCCACAAATGAATAGTACTTAGTAAGTAAGACTCGATTATTTAAATAATACTTAACACGATTCACTCTCGACTGCTGTCAAAGACCTCAATGTCAAAGTCTGAACTCCGAATATTAGATTAAGGCTTAAGCTACATGTTCATAGATGGCGACTTCTCTATAATACGAGCAATGTTTGTATATATATGTAATTGAGTTCTGGAAAACGGCTCTAACGATTTCGACAAAACTTTCCCATTTGGAAGTTTCGATGGATAGAAATCGATTGGTGATGATCTCATCTTTGGGAAAAATCGTTTTACTGAGAAATTTAATTATTAAAAAAATTATTGACAGATTGTGACAATCAAGGCGGCTGCTTTGTAATATCAAAGCGTTCAATATAGGGTGATTTGGTAACCTACGTAAGAGTGAGACTCCTGTTGTAAAAATTCTTTTAATACAGGGTGATTTGGTGATCTATTTGAGAGTGAAACTTTTTTACATTCTTTCAATAAAAATTGTGTATGTTGCGAACATGTAACTATATTATGCCTCGGTCTTATTTTCCTAGCATTATATTTCTATACCTTGACATTTCAAGATTTCAAAGTGAAAAAATTAGCTACGGTAGGCAATTTTTAGATGAGTAAGATCTCATGATTTCGCATATAATATGAGTTGGTGGTGTAAAATTATAATTATACAGGGTCTTTTAAAATATGTTAGATGGTCCATAAGAGTTGCTATGCAGGATATGGTTAAAATATAGCGTCAAATGGAATTATAGTAAAGTGATAAAAAAAGCGAGAAAAAATAATTTTATAGGGTACTCCATAAGCAGTTGGAAATTAATGATAGCTGACATACAGGGCGAAGTAAAAGTATTGTTATGCAGGGTCGCTAAAAAATGTTAATAGAATGTTATACCTATCGGGTAGCTTATTAGCATTTACATATACAAGGTGGTTGCAATATAGGATGTACTGGAATTATAATATTGTATTTGTATGTTCCGAACATGTAACTATTTTATGCCTCCGTCATATTTTCCTAGCATTACATTTTTAGAACTAGACATTTAAAATTTTCAAGATGAAAAAATTGTCATGGTAGGCAATTTTTAGATGAGTAAGATCTCATGATTTCCTATGTTAGTTTGATGCATATAATATGAATTGGTAGTGTAAAATTATAATTATACAGGGTCTAACAAAATATGTTAGATGGTCCAGAAGAGTTGCTATGCAGGATGGTTAAAATATAACGTCAAATGGAATTATAGTATGGCTAGAAAAAAGCGAGAAAAAATAATTGTGTAGAGTACTATATAAGCAGTTGGACATTAATGATAGCTGACATACAGGGCGGAGTACAAGTATTGTTATGCAGGTCGCTAAAAAAATGTTAATAGAATGTTTTACCTATCGGGTAGCATTTTAGCAGTTGCATTTATAGGGTGGTTGCAATATAGGATGTACTGGAATTCTAATTATACATGGTGGTTAAAAAAAAAATATAATAGGTGGCCATATACAAATGCAAATACAGGGTAGTTAAAACATATGGTGGTGTGAAATTATATTTATACAGTGTGATTTAAAATATGTTATATTAGGTAGCCTGTAAAAAGTTGCATATATAGGGTGGAGCAGAATTATAGTTACACAAAGTGTTTACAAAAATGTTACAATATAAATGAAAGAATTTGGAAACAAAAGTGTTTGTAGAATGGCCAAAAGCGGTCGCATATAGGGTTGTTGGAATATGGAATAGAGTGGAACTATAGAGTGATTAAAAAAATGTTAGAAAAAATTGTTTGTATGGTTTTTCGTAAGCAGTTGCACATCATATAGGGTGGTTGAAATATAGAGGGGAGTTGAATTGTAGTAACACCATGTAAATAGAAAATGTAAGAAATAAATATTATGTTAGGAGAATTTAAATTAGTTTACATAGCAAATGTCCAATTATTTGGATATATGTACGTTTATGCTAAAACTTTAATTTACGAGTGAAGCTCGGTCTTTAATTTACTTATTTTAAAAGAATTAAATAAAGATTATTTATATATTCTGCACATCTACGGCACATTACCTTTCGAAATAAAGGCCGAAAAGGGGGTGGTGCGTTTCCCTTTTCGCCTATTAATAATAGTATGATATGATGTCTAACCTATAAATACAGAAGCTAAATATCGCCCGGCACCTTGTTACGTTACATAACATTCCGATGAGATGATATTCCATAGATGAAGCATCATCATAAGGTGCACCGAGCGAGGCAGAATAATCCGAATACGTTCTTAAGATGAGTTCGTTTCTTCCACGTCAGCATATTCAAACATCACGAATCGAACCTTAATGCTAATGATAGGCATTAGCCGGCCGTTCGATTCACCGCTAATACGTAGTTTAGTTACAAATTCAGCCTTCAGGGGGATAATTTACCAAATTACCCACCATAACACTTCAAAATAAACAAGAAAACAAGCCAATAATATTGCCACGGTATGAGTCGTGTACTGTTTATTTAAATAAGTACGGTTCGTTCTTTCTACAAGGTGTTTTTGAGGGAAATTTTATTATCAAATCATGGCAGCTTGACTTAATGGGTGTCTACTGGCGATGCAGTACAATCAAAGATATGCTCTTTGTAATTGACATAAGATTACTTCAAATCAATTCGAGTTTTGAGGCATATCGCAATTGTACATACTTAATCTTATCAGAGTCGTTTTGTTTTTCCAGACTTAATCCTAACTAAGTAGATGAAATTGCTCTTGATAGGAGGAAGTCTTTGTACATTGGAACAATTTTCTTGATAATGCTCAAATAGGAATGATGACTAATATTGAAAAACAGTAAAATACTCGCAACTACTATTTCACAGTTGTTTTCAGAATGATAGTTGTATGACATATTTAGTTTGTATTTTTATGATTTCTTGGGAATAACACAACAATACTAGAGTGTTTGAAATATATAGACTTTCCAACAATTGTAGTATTATTGAAGCGAATGCTTCTTAACGGCGGCCCATTACACATATGAAAATAGATAAGCAAGAGAATAAAATGAATAACTTTAAATTTCGTTTGTTTCGACCCGACCCGACCCGACCGACCGACACTACACCAGTGTGTAGTGTCGGTCGGGCATTTCAAGATCGAGCCAGTGCAATTAAGTTCACTATGTTAGAAACAGGAACCAGGTAATATACTAAGAGTCAGACATCAGGAAGAACACCTTTAAACTAGCCATTGAATTTATGTATTGACTAGCTTCATATTATCAAGTAAACATTTTACATTAAAACTTCTGAATCATAATGTTATAAAAAATCAATAAAAAATAGGAAAAAACCAATATAACATCCAAGTAATATAGAATACCTGCACAAAATTTGCTTTTCGTTCTAATGAACACTCCAATTCTCTCTTTGTGATAAGGCTCATACCTCAGATTTTTAAAATAATACCACACAAAAAGGCAACTTGATATTAAACTTACATATTATCAACGAATATAGACTCATAAAAGGGTACATATTAAGCAAAACATGTCCTTTGTTTACATCATTTTGTTATCGTAATAAACAAAGTACTCAATGGAGGGCTTGATGCATTATATACATCTGGAGCTTTTATGTTCACCAAAGACAACTAGACTAGTGTTTATTTTTTCTGAGTTCTTTGGGAATAACACTACATAAACTTGAAAGTCTGTATATTTCAAAAGTCCAAACGTTTCATGGTCTAAATTAAAATGAACAAGAAATTCGTAATCACAATTTGACATTAATTTAATTTATTGTTTTGTATAAATGTTATGTGTTTGTAATGATTTTAGCTAAGAACAAAAATTAACATTTTTTTGACATCTAGTCTTCAAATACTTATGCAGATGAACAAAACTATTTACAAACACTTACTCAATATATGAACTTATATTTCCTTGCAGATATATTTAATAAAGAATTAAATTAGAGTTAAAGAGTGATACAAATAAAGAAAAATAGAGACAGTGAGATAACGAGAAAAGAGAAGTATATTTCGTAAGAAGCTTTCGCTTCCATCGTTCAGTCTCAAATGACTGTCGCGCTTTTTCTAAGAAATCATAAACAGCCATACTATTTCAAATTTCCAAAATAAACTAATTTCTGCAAACAATAAGTGTTTTTAATGAAAAAAAAAAGTTTAAAATTCACCCCAATTTTGCGTATTGACCGTGACGTGATGCATGTTTGTCACCAGTGGTCTCGCCAGGAATCATCGATAAAAGTTCTTAGTAAGTTATTTGTAAGCGTTTCTCGTAAGATTGACGAAAGTTTTACTTTCTTCAGTAGATCCTACATACAACAATTCAATACTTTTAGCGGTTAAACATTGTCCTTTTAATGCTGATATTGTCAAACTTCAAAGGCAACTCAGCGACTAATAGACTTCTTTAACACACCTTATTTTTCTTATATAAAGAAATGAAAATGTGAAAAATGTGATTTTACTAATTATTTTGTTTTTAACAGTAAAAATGCAAAAATGTTGACAAAAAATGAAATTTAAGAAAATTTAGTTTTGACATTTTGAAATTTTAAATTTTGTTGGCCATACTAAATCAACTGTAACACCAGACTAACCAAAATCAATTGACAACCACAATTACGTCATATTGACAAACTACATTCAATTATGGAATTATATACTAAAAAGTATATAAAGTAACAAAAAGTAACTTGGCTAAAATCCAAGAAATAAATAGCCGGATTCAAGGCATAATAACAATAATGAATCTAAGTTAATAATAACTCAATTAGATATTTTAAACTACTCTAAAATCAGTTATATCACAAACAAAACTCAAAATTTAACCAACACCAAAACACAATCTCTTCACGTATGTACCATTAGACGAATCTCTGGACATAGCGAGAAAGAAACTTACTGAGGATGAAACTCTGATGGAGAGGACGGACCTGCCAATAGATTCAATCATGGACTTCCTACAATGTTGCCTCAAGAACTGCTACTTTCAGGAGAAGGACCGGTTCTTTATGCAAGAAGATGGATTGCCTATGGGCTCCCCGTTATTGCCAACCATCGCCAACATCTACATGGAATGGTTGGAAGATAATACATTAAAGCAACATGGAGAGAGAGAGAGAGAGAGAACTACATGCATTTCGGGAGCATCTAAACCGATCACAACCATCCATCAGATTCACCATGAAGAGGGCAGAGAGTAGGTGCCTACCATTCCTTGATGTGAAGTACCAAAGAACTAGGACCGGAATCGAAATAACAGTGTACAGGAAGGCTACATATGCAGGTTTGCACCTACACTCTAACTCTAACCAGCCATCAACAACGAAAAAAAAAGGGATCATCAAAACACAGAGCCAAAAATATTTGCAGCACACCAGACTCCCTTAAAGAAAAACAAATGAAACGGAGAGAAGACCTTTTGACGAATGGATATCCGGAAACCATCATTAACAAGGCATTTCAACCACTGGAGAAACCACCTAGGCAGGAAAAGGAAACCACGATAGCAACCGTATTAATACCATACACTAAAGGCAACTCTTTCATGATTACAAAAACTATTTCTATAATTCTGATGTTATTCCCAGCAAGTTTATAAACATAAAGTAAATATGTTCAGGAAATAACAATTTTTGAATATGTCTAAGTCTATCAATTAAGCTGCAATGAAAAATATTAATTTGTTGTGTTGACTAATTTACTTATGAAGTTAAATAGCTGGAACTGATTTCGTTCTTGATCCGTCTCTGTTTTAATTCAACTAAAACCGGAATCTGTTGAAAAACCGCCAGTTGTTCGGGGCTATTTCGGGCAATATTATAGGTTCCCTCTTATTAATATAATAGCCAATATTTAGCCGCTTTCTAAATAATCCGTTTAACATAAATTTAAAGGCAATTTTCGAGATTCGAACGGATCCCAACCTCTTAGAAGTAACTTATATTTTAATAGCCGCATTTTTCAGACCTTATCAACATAAACTACTTGGCTGCCTATATTACAGGCCTTATTTAGAATGATTTATTTTAGGTTTATTTTCTTTATTTTCGCATTATTGGCTATTGTCTGAGATGTTTGTTTTGCCCATGTAACAATTGGTAGGTAATTGTGTCGGGCATCAACAATTTAGATTCTCCGTTGATAGAACATAATTTACTCTTAACGATTGTAAACATTGTTCTATTTAAAGATCGTATTTTGTTCTGAGATTATTTCACTAACTGTAGGAACGTGCACCTTTATAAGTACCATATATTTAATAAAAATAAATAATCATGAACGTTATTAACCTACTTCCAAAAAGGAGGAGGTTATCAATTCAGCATGTATTTTTTTGTATGTATGTTACCTGAATTCTTCGTTGATTGTGAACAAATTTTAATGATTATTATTTTTTGTTTAATAGAGTGTACATCTGGATTGGTGTAATTTCAAATTTCAGACAAGAAATCTATTCATAAAGAGATTAATCTTGGGAATGAACACATTTCTGTATGGTTTTATGTATATTTTCTCCAAAACCGATTTGTATTTTTTTAATTACATTTTATTAAGGAAGATTCCTAGGACGTCTCATTTCCTCATAATTTTTTAATTCCAACCTAATTGTCCGGGAACTTTAGACCCTAAAAGTAGTAATCGCGAATTTGAATATTTTTTGTGCGTCGCAAGATAATAGGCACTAAGTAGACAATACTATAAGTAATTTTATTAAACACATTATTGGATTAAATCAAGGAATGAATGGTGACCTTATTTTGTTTTCGATTAACCTATAAATTTGTTAATTTTTCATTGACGAAACTTTAAGTGTCACCGATTCTTCGCTAAATAGAAAATTCAGTGATAACACATCAGGCTATAAATTGCTATTTGAGCAATTATACAGGGTGTCCCATAATTAATGGACAATACGATAACTACAGTAAAATGTTTGTAGTAAACGATATACAGAGTCCTAAAGTTGGTATTTCGTTTTTGAAAATGTTAAATATTCAATTCAATATATGATATATATTGAACTGAAATTTGGCACAGCATAGTTTTCAAGAGCGATAAACAAGAATTTGTTATCATTTTTCATGGTACTCTTACAGGGTGTTTGTTACGAAGGTCGAATTATGTAAATACAGGTTTATTTTTTTAACATCCCGTATAATTTGCGTTTCGACGATAAATAATGAAACTGCCATAATTTCAATTCAAAAAATGTATACTTGTTGAATCTTCATATTTCAAGGCGTTTTCGAGATATTGCCATTTTAAGATTGACCCTTAGTCACTTAAATACCTAAAATATTAACGGTTTCAAATTATTCAACAAAATTCAAAAACAAATAGATTAACTTCATCAAATGTTGAAATTGACCACCATTAGCATCAATGCATTTTATTACAATTTTTATGAGGCAAATGTACACATTTTCCGGTAAATTTGCCTCCTCTTTTGGGTAATGTACATTCAACTAACATTTGCAATTTCAAATAAGGGAGATGAACATTGAATTCACAATGACCATGTCGTTTTAATAAATGTGAGCATATAAAATACGAAATCGAAAGAAAAATTTCCTGCTGCTGTGATTGGTGACAGCGTTAGAGTTTCCATTACAGACATTGATCGTGGTAAAACGGATCCAAAAAATTTGATTTGCATTGTTTGTCTCGAGATGACGACAAAAATTTATATAAATTAGGAACTAAACAGGGAGTTTTAAAACAATCTTATTCTAGGCATGAATTCGCCATTTCCGAACAAAAGTTGATATCATACGAAGATGTTCCTCAAGATGTTGAGAATTCGGTAAGAGAAATTATAGTAATACAGTCCCTTACTGGTGGACAAGGTTTTAATAGATGCATCTGTAAAGGAACATGTTTCTCAAAAAAATGCAGTTGTAAAAATGCTGGAATATTATGTAATTCCAAGTGCCATAATAGTAAATCTTGCTCAAATAAATAAAACTTTTTTCATTATGAAATTTCTATATATGTTCCTTTATAGTTTTATAAAATTACTTTTAAAAGAGAAAAAAATATGTTATTATTATTATTTGTTTGATAACCTACGACATATTATATAATATGCAAAGAAAAGTATGTTTTGTTTGCCATTTACATTTTTAAATTAAAAACAATTTTCGTTATTAAAGCCTTGTGTATTATGTTTATTTAAAAAAAATATGTTTTTACTGCAACAACATTTTTAATTTATTTGTTTCCCAACTTTTCTTAAAACATGAAGGTAAGAGTAGACATTTACCGGGAAATGTACATATACATTATATTCAGTTCACATATACCTAACTTTTTGGGAAATGTACACATTTAACGGTAAAAGTGTACATTTCCTAAGAGTGTACATTTACCGTCTTATCTTGAAGAAGGTTGAAATGTTATTTTAAGAATATTCGCGGCGTCCTGATTTTTCGCTAAAAGCTCGTTTGGGGTATTAATTTCATTGCTGTACACCAAAGATTTCATATATGTGAAAGTCCATAGGATTAAGTTCTGGAGTTCGAGGCGTCCAAGGGAAATCACTGCCACATTCAATTCAACGATGCGGAAAGTAGTCACTTAAATATTGCTGTACTCTAAGTGGATAATGTGGAGGCGCGCCATCGTGCATAAACCACATATTACCAAATTAGTTTCCAACAATTCTAAATACTGTAATGCATTTATTTTCGTCGGAAGTTCAAAGGGATATTAATGAAAAATTCATACTGAAAATGAGCTACACGATACTTATGAGAATTGTCAAAATCATAATAGTGGTTATTCCTCCAGTTAAAGGCTCCACGGCGTGTGAATGTAGCTTCGTCAGAAAATATGATATTTTTAAGAAACGATGGATCTTGAATGATGTTATATTGCATCCACTGACAGAACTGTAGCCTATGTGGTAAGTCATTGGGCAATAAATTTTGTACAGGCGTAAAGTGATACGGATACAATTTTGCTGTACGTAAAATTCGTGAGATACTCCAGTTTCTTACACCAGCAGCTGCTTGCAAGCGCCGAGTACTTAATGCTGGATTTTCCACTATTCGAACTAAAATATCATCTTCATTTTCAGGTTACTTTACCTGTCAGAGATATTGAATACTCTCTTCGGGGTGTCATTCTTTTGTACGCAAGATAATATATATGATATATATTGTTTCTGGTCGGGAACCTTCATCAGTTGCGCTTCCCACAATAGAATGTCCTCTCGAACACTTACTTATGTATTTGATACCTATATAACAGTAAATTTGTGGACGCGAGATGTAAGACCGACATCTAGGATTTTCGATAAAACTGGCACACAGAGTTTCCGAATCTGGAGTCGTTGCGTACAAAAGAACACCTCGACGAGAGTATTCAATATCTTTGACAGGTGAAGTAACCTGAATTTTGTCTCGACATTCTAACCTAGGAGTTACGGGACAACAGCAGTTACACGGAACGGCTCCAGATTCGGAACCTCTGTGTGCTAGTTCCCCGAAAATCCTAGATGTCGGACTTACATCTCGGGTCTCCAAATTTACTGTTACTAGTGGTCGCCCAGTGGTCGAAATTCGACCCTATTTCATGAAATTGTAAAAAGTATATTTTTATAAGAAACAGAGTTGTGGAGAAATCGGAGAAGTAGATGTAATGACCAAAATTGTTCACTAATTTTGACAAATAAAACGAAAATAAAAATGTAATCAAATATCGGTATTCGAAATTTTTTTGACAAATGAATGACCCCCCGATTTTTGGGCTGGAATCGCTCCTGATAAAATATTCGATATAATAATTGGAAGATTGTTCTTTGCAACTTCAACTGCGGTTTCAATCTAGTTCAGGAATATTAAAGAAAAGAGAGGACCAACAAACCTAGCAGAACTTAAGTATTTAATACATTCTCTATTGTACAAAAACAAAAATTAAGAAAACCGGTTGAGAGACAAAGGAGCAAATGGTACCTAATTGTTTTGTCTTTGCCTATTTATACACAGATGTGTCAAATACATAAATAAGTTTTCCAGAGGACTTTCTATTGTGGGTAGCGTAACTGATGAAGGTTCCCGACAAGAAACAATATATATCATATATATTTTCTAGCGTACAAAAGAATGACACCTCGAAGAGAGTAGAAAATTGGAATGTTTATTAGAACGAAAAGCAAATTGTGTGCAGGTATTGTAAATTAATCGCATGTTATATTTAATTGTAATTAGAAGCTATTAACTTTCTATAAATGAAGTTACTCATATTACCCGGTTCCTGTTTCTTATACAGAAAAAAAAAACTGACTCTTATAGGTGTTTAAAAATCAAGGTAGTTCGTTGTCGGTCGGAACAAAGTGTCGAAACAAATGCAATTTAAGTTTTTGCATTATATTACATGTTCCATAAAACATCGATTTTTAGTCTAAATTAAATGCACTAAGATTTCAAATATTTTTACGATGTCTCCTCCGTAGTTAAAGAGTTAACCTGATAGATATTTCTAACCCATACCCCAGCTGAAGTTTAAGCATTCAAAAATTCCTTTTCATTCATTTCATGGTTGGAACTGTCTGTGGGGAATTTCTAGTATGCAAAGGATTTAGAGATTAGCCAGTGCTATTATTACAACACAACATAATCTAAAACCACACCATTGTGTACAAACCCTTTGGTCAATTGTGGTTAGAAAATAATAGCATTTAAGTAACCAGATAATAGGCTTTCTTGGGCAAGTTTAATTTTATTACCCAAAGATCAATGTAATTCTTTTAACTTAGGCTTTTCGGCGAATTTATGACATTATAATCTTCAAGTAAATACAAGCAGATTAAAGGTGATTAAATGGATATTAGAATTAGTGACCGCAAGGGGGCGGCACCGAGCAAACCTTCAGTTAAATTTATTGTATACTTTTGGAATGCTGTGGTATTACTGTTATTGCATTTGGTATTTGAAGTGATAAGTTAATTGCAAACGGTATTGGTTATCACCGAGACAGTGTAAATATTGAAAATGAATAGGAATGAAATACCTTCTTTGTAAAAATAAGCAGTTATTATATATTTATGGAAACTAATGGGGACTGCAAATTCAAATTATACGTTTTTGACTCTGAAGTTTGTATTTAAAAGAAATTAGCCTCTCTGAACTTCCGGTTATACCGGAAGTAGATGTCGACGTTCTTATTTTAAATACATATATAGGTTGTTTCAAATTGAATGCGAAAAACTTTAATGGGCGAGTCCTTGTTAAAAATAAAGGATTAGGTGTTGTACAAACGTTGGATCAAATGTCAATCATTGGGGAGATATCGCGATTCAAAGATGGCGGAAAAATATTTATTTTATTTTTTATCTTAAAAACGAAAAGCGGTAGAATGAAAATTCATAGTAGTTTCACCACAATGAAAAGACATAACCTGCATATTTTTCCACTGTTTTAAATGCGTGAAGAAGTTTGAAATAGACCACCCCTATAATTCTTGTCAACTAAATTTAAAGAAAAACTAACACAAAGACTGAAAAATTAAATTTAGATAGTACGATTTATTTAGAAATTTTTTTATCTCTTGCATTTTTCATAAAATTTCCCGATCTGAAATTAAAAAATAAAATGTAAATAATTAAGTGGAGGTAAGAGAAAATTTTGTAATAGATCTGAGTCAAATAATTAACACAACAGGCAGGTATTATACCATGCGGCCTCTGTTTGACAAAAAGTTTTTACAGTACCCCCTGACTGAAAAAAAATTCGATAATGAATAAATGAAGGCGTATTGGGAAAAACGCTTGGACGAGTCGATTTGTATTTTTAAATGTCATGTGAGTGTGGCCAATACTAACTTTCTTATTTTAAATACAAGCCCCAGTATATTATTTATTTTTTGGATTCTCCAGAAAATTCTACACATAAAATGCCCTATACCTATTTTTAACTGTTTAGGAAATATTAAATGTTTTCAGATTTATTACAAAAATTAACATTAAAAAAATCCTGATTATTTCTTAATAATATAAAAAACAAAAAAAAAACAACATTAATGTCAGTGTAGGAAATGTTCAAAATGCTCGCCGCGAACGTCTTGTCAACATGCTAATTTGGTATAGAAATGTCTTCTAACGTTACTCAACGTCTCAGGCGTGACTGATCTAATCGCAAGTGTGATTCGTCTCTTTAGGTAATCTAAGTTGAGGGGTTTAGTTTTGTATAAAGTACTTTTGACATATCTCTACAAAGGCGTCAAATCAGGAGATCGTCCTGGCCATTCTATCTATCCGCGCCTCCCGATCCATCGATTTGGTTCAAGTACTGCCGGACATTGAGTTCGTAATGGGGCGGTGCTCCATCTTGCTGAAACCGTCTTGTATTGGCAGGCACTTGTCGGTTTACTGGATCAGGATATAAGTTCGTCAAAGTTGGCACGACATTATTTTGGAGCAGTTCTAAATATTTATCTCCATTCCAGTTGCCATCAATGAAAAAGGGAAATACGATATAGTTTATAACAATTCCTGATCAAACATTAACTTTTTCGGGATATTGCATATGTTTCTCTATCATCCAGTGAGGATTCTCATTAGACCAATATCAGCAATTTTTACGATTAACATGACCGTGAAGTGTAAATATGCTCTCGTCAGAAAACAAAACATCTTCTAATTGGATCACATTGTTATCTAACATTATCATCATTAATTCATCATTTTATAGGGATTTTATTTTCCTTTAATACTCGAACAATTGATGTGTGGCTAACGTTGAACAATGGGGCTGCTTTTCGACCAGAATTATGTGAGTTTTTTTTAAACTCAAGCATAATATCCAATTTCGTATTATCACTTAGAGCATTGGCAAGCCCGCGAAACTGCTTTTCTATTTGCTAATTCTTTCGGATACAGGAGGATAAGCGAGAAACTTCCATTTGTGTCCGAGTGTTATCTCCATAAATTAGTAGAATGGTAATTTTGTGCATTTCTGTTAAATGAACCATTTTTCTGATATTATTACGTACATTTAAGGAAATTGAAACAAAAATAGCACTGGCACTGATCACCACTGTCATGCAGGCAGATAACAAGATGCTAAGGCTATGAGTTTTGACGAAAATAAACAAAACTGTTTTTTTTTCAAATCAGTAAAAAGGAATGCATGAATGGTTTTTGCTTACTATCTCAATATCAAGAGATAAATGGGAATTAAGTATTGAGTAATTTGACAAATAAAATAATTTTCTTTTTCTAATATTAGTTAAATCTGAAAACTTCTAATATACTAGGGCTTGCATTTAAAATAAGAAAATTGGTATTGGTCAGTGTTACATGACAGGAGCTATATCTTTTTTTAGTTGAAAAAAATCCAAGCGTTTGTCCCTTCAAGCCCTCCTTTATTTATCATCGAATTTATTTCATTTGGCTGCTCCACACTGTATATATTAATTTATGGTTTGAATGAATAAGATTAAGGTTGATTAACACAAAATTGATCTTTTAATAATTTTGTTATTTCTTGTTATATTTGCATTGGGAGTATAACGACAGGCCCATCTTGTAATTTATTTATCCAATATTTATCATAAATTTCCCATTATTTACAACAGATGCTACTTACTCGGGTTGTTTCCATTTGCTTAACTTTCCATTTTATTACCTCGTTTGTATTTTAGTTAATGCACCATAATTTCTCAGTGATACACATCCGACCGATATCTTCCGATCACCGATATTATCTCGAGGTGTAGCCTTCCATCCATCCTGTAATTTGACATTCAAATATCAATGGAATTTAACAACGTTTATAAATTATGGGGTTGTTAACGATGTGCTTCGATGTGGACTAATTTAATTTAATTTTTCGCCCCATTATTTGCGTTTTTTCTACCATGATACCCAAAGTTCAATTTACGGTATTGTAAATTGAGATTAAAATTACATTTTGGTTAAATTGGGGTATCAAACCACAAATGAATCATAAAAGCTACGTTAATATTATATGATGATATGAGAATTAACAGTTGACTTACGGTTCTTATGTACGTTACTTTATTAAAAGTTTAGTTCTATAAAACTAGATATTTATTTCGTTTTTTGTTTATTATTGTTATATTTTGTAAAGCTCAAGTGGGACAGTATATTCTCAGTTTTATTCAAAATTTTATACATAATGGTGAGAGAATGAGTCGACTTTGGTATATTTTTGATTATACTCTGTAAATAAATTAATTAAGAATTTAAAAAACATTGTATTTCTTATAATAGTGAGCCTTTTCATCTGAATTTTATACATTTTTAGGGTTCCGTATATACAATATACGGATACCCTTATAATATCACTCAGGATTTCTGCCTCTGTCACATCACAGCCATTTTCTCCTAAACTACTTGACGGAAGAGGTTGAAATTTGGTATCAATGTATAGTTTGGTGACCCGATCAGGAGTACATATCGTAAAGAAGAAATTTTGATTTTCCGAAACTACTGAGCCTAAAATTTTGCAAAAAATAGGAAATATAGAACGTTGCCTGAACTTTATAGGAAAAATAAGGAGAAACCATTAATATTAATTTTTGGGGGGGGGGGCAAATTATAGAATTAAATGAAAATTTAAAAATATATTTTTTTTAAACTCATAATGTAATACATGACATGAAAGGTCCCATTCTGAGGAACACACATATATTTTTTCATATTAAAAAAAATAGTTAAAAAGATATTAACGAAAATATACCAAAATTTACCCATTCCGAAACTATAAAACGTAAAGTTTTGAAAAAAATTAAAGGTATAGGGTCTGACCTGAAGTTTACTGGAAAAATAAGGAGAAACTCCTACTTTTAATTGTGGGGGACAAATTACAGAATTAAATGGAAAATATAAAATTAAAATTATTTCTAACGCATTATGTTATATATCATTATGACGAAAACAAGTATATTTTTTTCATATTTTTAAAATAAATAAATTAAAATAATTTAACAAAAATATAAAAAAATACCCATTCCCCCACTTATCTCCGAAACCCTAAGTTGTAAAGTTAAAAAAAATAGAGGTACAGCGCATTACCTGAACTTTACTGGAAAAATAAGCAGAAACCCCTATATTCATTTTGGGGGGCAAATTATAGAATTAAATGGAAAATATAAAATTATAATTGTTTTTAACGGATCAAGTAATATATCAAATCAAAGAGGTTCTTATGACGAATACAAATTATTTTTTAAATATTTTTAAAATAAATTATTTAAAAGATAATAACAAAAATATTAAAAAATGTACCCATTCCCCCCCTTATCTCCGAAAGTATAAGACGCAAAATTTGAAAAAAATAGAGGTGTAGCCCCTCACATGATCTTTACTGAAAAATAAGGAGAAACCCCCTAATATTGATTTTGTGGGGCAAATGACAGATTTAAATGAAAAATAAAAAATTAAAGTTGTTACTAACAGATCATGTAATATATCAAATCGCAGGGCTCATTATGAGGAATACAAATATATTGTTTTAATTTTTTTAAAATCTATATTTTAAAATATTAAAAAAATCTCATTCCCCCCTTTATTCCCCAAACTATAAGAGAACTATTCCCCTCTTTATTCCCCAAACTATAAGACGTATATTTTTCTGTTTACAGGAAAAATACGAAGAAATCCCTAGTATTAATATTGGGGGCCACATTATAGAATTAAACGGAAAATAAAAAAAAATTAACGCATCACACAATACATCAAATGAAAAGGCTCATTATAAGGAATACAAATATATGTTTTTCATATTTTTTAAATTAATTGTTTACAAGATATTAAGATAAAGATATAAAAAATTTTCATTTCTCGCTTTATTTCCGAAACCATACTACCCAAAATTTAAAAAATAATTAGGGGTACTGGGGCTCACTTGAAATTTATAAGAAAAATTATTAGAAAACCCCCATACTAATGTAGGGACAAATTTTACAATTAAATGGAAAATAAAAATTCTATTTTCATTGCATCATGTACCTAATATATCAGATAAAAGGCTCATTATGTGAATTAAAAATATGTCATATTTTTAAATCATACACTATTTAAATTTTGAAAAATATATTTTATTTGTATTTGAAAATAATTTGAATAACAGATTTAATAATTTATAATTTCAAACTTGACCTAATTTGCCCTTCATCTTCCAATCTACAGAGCCTCAAAATTCAGGCAATAGATTATAAAAGGCTTCCCTGAAAGTTAATTAGTAACGTAAAATTCTAATGTTAATTTTTGGGGGCCAAATTAGAAAATTAAATACATATGTATTCTTATAAAAATCGAGCGAATCCTGAAGCAGATAAAATAAAAAGTCTATGTGTGGAAAATCAAAGTTTATATTTTTTATAAATTTAAAACGCTTCCTTTAAAAGATATAAGCGTAAATATAAGAAAAGGCACTCATTCCCTGCTTGTCTGAAACTACAATATTAGATTCTTGAAGGTAGTACGGAACCCTAAGTATGCGAGTCCAACTCGCACTTGACCAAATTATTTATATTTCAAATATGCTATCTGTGCAACTAATTATGACCTACGCTATTATCTAGTAATTTTTAAAGCATAGTATAAAATATAATTTCTCTCCGCACTTCATTTAAATCATCCTTCATCCGCAACTTTTTCTAACCTTGTTTGAATCACACTGTGTAACGATAACTTGACTTTGGTCTATAATTCAGGAACTTTTTTACACACACTGTATAATTATTGTTCTATGCCACGCTATATTTCTACAACCTTGTATATGCAACTACTATAACATTTTTTCACCACCTTGTATACTTAGAATTCCAGTCCACCCTATATTTCATCTATCCGGTATATGAAATAGGTTGTAGATCATAACATTTTTATACTATTTTTTAAACCCACCTGTAGATATAGCTGTAATTATACTATTCTACATATTTCAACCATCCTATAGTATGCTACTTATGAACTACTTGTGTTTATAAAACAAATAACTTTAACTTTTAACTACCCTCTAAACCATAATTCAACTCCATCTTATATTTCATCCACCCTGTATAAACAACTGCTTCTAACATTTTTTCAACCCATTTCATAACTATAATAATAAAGAAAATTGAGTTAAATGCTTAAATAACATATTTCTTTATCCACCCTGTACAATATAATTGTATTTTACCCTTATTTCACCCACATTGTATATGCAACTACTTATGACGCTACTAATACAACATTTTGTTATCCGCCCTGTATAAATATAATTCAACTTCAACCGTTTTTCACCAACTGGTATATACAATTATTTATGGTCCACTCAATATTTCTTTTTTGAATTACCCCGTATAACTTCCTCCAGATTTCAACCCCATTGTATATATGCAACTACTTGGGCCCCTTAATATACCTTTTTTTTTTTCAACATTTTTTAACTCCATTCAATTCTACCCATCCAGTATATGGAACACTCTGTAAAATTATACTTGATATATCAGTTGGAATTTTTTATAAATCGAAACATTTTAAATTGTATGTATGTATTACTGAACATGGTAGTAGATTCTTCCCTATATCTACTGTTTCTGTAAATGTAGGGAGATAAAATTTATACCAGATTTTAAGTCAAACTATAAGCTTTGCAACAAAAAAAGATTCAGCAAAATCAGTTCAATAGTTCTTCCGTGATGAGGTAACAAACAAACAGACAACTACAATTTTATAATAGTATAGATAGAAGATAGATTCCTTGTAAAAACTTAAACCACAACCTGGCCTCACGTATTTTCAAAGTCCATTTTAATATGTGATTAATATTTCACTGTGGCATCCGATCCACACAAAACAATATTCTTTTGTTCAAGATCGAAGAAGGACCATCGTTGGGGCTTCGCTTAATTGTAAACAGAAGCGTGACATATTGTTGATTGTCATTGAAACAGTAGGTGGTTTGGTCCTTACTAATTGAGTGACTTGGACAGACCTCGTGAGTAGCGCTTTTTTCCCAGCTATGATGGTCATTTAAAATCTGACAGGTAGAAAATATTTAAACTAATGACAGGTAGAAAATGCCTAAACGATGATATAGAAAATATTGCGGCACTCTCAGAAAGGTGACTAGGCTTTACTGATTTTTATTTTAAATTGCCTTCAGTTTAAGCCATGTAGGTAATATTTTATATTTATATTGTTTGTTATAATTTAATGAATAGAACAAGTGAGTCTTTTTAACTTAACACATTCGTATTTACTGGTTTTTCTGATTATGAGCTAATTTGGTAAAAATTTTGCAATACAGTTTAAAGCAAGTTAGAGTTAGAGCTTTGAAAGTTTGCAGATATTTCAGAACTGGATGACAATGCAATTTATTGATATAATTCTAGGAAAATGAATTAAACATTTAATTGTAACTCAGAAATTTTTATAGCGATAGCAGTGATATGAACGCCTAGATGTTGAATATACGCTCTCACAACAATAAATATGTTTTGTGCATTCTTTAGGTAGAAATTACTAGTGACACCAACAAGTGTGGTCATAGCCCTGATGAAATGTCAAACTTTAGATTTAGTTGTGTAAACATTTTCATTCTATATGGGACATTTCACGTTAACCGGTTCACCTATATATCCAAAATTGGCTTGATGGATTTTGAGGTTTCAGGTATAAAAGTGTTCGCCTGTAAGAAAGGCGAAATTCCTAATTCAAAATGACGGCTCTAATATGGCGGCTAGACGATGGAAAAAATTTAACTGTAAGATGAAAAAGGTTTTCAGAAAAGAAAATACGCAACCCATTGGTTCGTTTTGTGGCTGAAATTGAACCTGAAGGATTTCCGTTAATGGCTGGTGTGATGAGATAACAAAATCCATCATGGCTGTAAAAAATTCAAAATGCGGGAAGTATTTATTAATTCGATACATGGGAGGATTTTGGAGTCGCTGATCACGAATCCGAGGTCGAGTTTCTAAAATTCACGATTGCGGATCCAAGATGGCGGACAAAATTTTCACAAATCAACGAATTTACAGAAAATTTAGTATTCAGGCGGTTTTGGGGTAGCTGGTTATTACTGAGATCAGTAGTATTTGCCATTCGAATCTTTGATCCATGATATTTAATTAAAAAAAAATTTACGTATTTGTAATCAGCAACTCCAAAAACTCTCTCTCTCTCTCACACACACACACACACACACACACACAACACACACACCCCGGGGTGGTTGTTGGTCCACTACCGGGCGCCTCCCCAGGTGGCGGATAGGGGAACGCTCTCCAGCAATGGTGAGTACTGAGGATTTCTTCAGGGCGGACCAAAATCAGATAGGGGAAGGAACCCCGAAAATAAACCATTCATGGATATGGGTGATAAGGTCAACTTAATACCCCAGGTGGGTACCTCTGCAGAGGATAATCCCACCACCGGTTCCGATCGAGTGAAAGCCTCGGTGGCCGGTGCACGCTCCACGGATTCTGGGGGGAGCGAATTATCACTGGTTCCGTCACATAGTGACAACAAGAAGAAAGAAACTATTAATGGTACAACATCGACCATTAAAACTAGAGCTGGCAGCAAGACACTATTCAGCCAAGTCCTCCAAAAGGCGGATAGTGGAGTTGACGTGCCCCAAAGGGCAACAAATGAGAGTGGCGCTCCAAACAAATTAGGAGCAAAGATCGATGAGCTCTTGAAGTTCATTGGGCCTAGGCACAATGTACATCATGAGATCAAGAAACTGGCAAACGCCATTAAGTCAGAATATGACAAATATCTGACGTCAACGATGCGGCCGTCTCCTGTAGCGAAACCTGCTACAACACAGACATCGCCAGTAAAGGTGTCAAACACTCAGACACAAGGTGAAAAGCAAAAGGAGGTCCCAAAAGCGGCTGCCTCAAAAGCAGCTAACTCAAAACCGGCTGCATCAACACCGGCAGCCCCAAAGCAGGCGGCTGCAATAAAAGTAGCCTCACTAGCGGCAGACTCTGTAGCAAGGACCTCGCCACCGAAGGCCTCGCCTTCAGTAGCCTCATCAAGTAAGGCACCACTACCAAAAACTCTTAAACCGGTGCTAGCTAGCAAGCTAAAGCCCGGTAAAGAAGGTTGCCAGAACATCAGGCAAACCACCCAGGCAACAACAAGTAGGGTGGTCAATTCAGAAGCGGAGAGAAACAATGGATTAAAATCCAAGTTTAAACCGCAGACCAAGAACCAACCTTCAAACCAGTCTACTGACTGGCAAGTGGCAAAGAGGAAAAAGGCCTCGAGGACCAATAAGCAAAAACCAGCGCCACATTGTACGCTGCTTATAAAGAGAGGCGAGAAGAGTTCCCATGCAGATATCTTGCGAGGTATCAAGAATGATCCCACCTTGCAGGATATAGGCAAAAAAGTCAATAAGATCCGACGAACAGCTAAGGGAGATCTCCTATTGTTATTCGCGAAGGCAGACGCTCAGGAGATGGAGCGTTATTGTAACGCCATCAAGAATAAGCTCCCAAGCGGGGCCACTGTACAATCTCGAATACCGCAAATCGAGATTGAAATTAAAGACCTGGACGAGATCAGTACCAAGGAAGACGTAGTAAACCTGCTCAAAGATAATATCGACGGCCTGGCAGAGATCACTGAGGAGGCAGTGAAATCACTTCGACGGGCATATAGATCAACACAAACGGCAGTTGTTTGTCTCCCAGAAGTCCAGGCCAAGAAAGCCATCGCACTTGGAAAGCTGAAACTCGCGTGGGGCACAGTACGTGTTCGCGAGAGGATCAGCCTTCGACGGTGCTTCAAATGCTGGCACTTTGGGCACAACGCCCAGGCGTGCAGAGGCAAGACTGATCGAAGCAGTTGTTGTCACAGATGCGGAGGCGCCGGTCACAATGCCTCGGCTTGCCAACAACCTGCCAAGTGCTTACTCTGCAAAGAGAAAGATAGTAGGTCAGACTGCCGGCATGTTGCGGGTAGTTGGAAATGTCCGATCTACCAACAGGCGATGAGAGCAGCACAAGCCCGTAAATGAAAGTACTGCAACTCAACCTCAATCATTGCGAAGCAGCCCAAGACCTACTGGTACAGCGGGTGCGGGAATTGGATTGCGACGTAGCCATAATCTGCGAGCAGTACAAAAACTTCGACACCCCGTCCTGGGTAAATGACACAACGGACAGAGCAGCGATATGGGCTTGCGGTAAACTTCCGTTCCAACAACTCCCAAATACCCCCGAACAATGTCTAGTGAGAGCCAAAGTGGGAGGGGTTCACTTCTATAGCTGCTATGCACCTCCTAGTGCACAGCTCGAGGAGTTCGAGTTATTCTTGGACACCTTGGCGGAGGATGTACGGAAGCGTGAATCGGTCGCCATCGCAGGAGATTTCAACGCCTGGGCAATTGACTGGGGAAGCCGGGAAACGAGCGCGAGGGGACGAGCTCTCCTTGAGACCATGTCTTCGCTCAACCTGGTACTCCTCAACACAGGAGCCGTAAGCACATATCGCAAAGGCACAGCCAGCTCCATTATCGATGTGACATTCGTTAGCAGCAACCTAATTAAAGGGGGCTGTGAGTGGCGTGTCGATGAGGAGTTTACTAATAGCGACCACCAAGCTATTATATGGGAAATCAACACCACTCCCAAACGAAGATTGTGTGTCAGTCGTGCGAGGCCACAGCCAGTCGGTTGGAACAAAAATGCTTTCGATGCTGATTCATTCGCCTTGGTTATGGAGCAGGAACCATTGTCAATAGCAACAAGCGCAGAAGCCACTGCCAAAGAGGTAATGACAAGCGTTGTCAAGTCCTGCGATGCTTCCATGCCAAGGAGACGGCACAACAACAGCCGCCCACCAGTTTACTGGTGGAACGACACGATCTCACAACACCGACGAGAGTGTCTCAAAGCACGAAGGCTGCATCAACGAGCACGGAGACGCGACAGGGTCACAACAGAAGAACTAAGGCTCGACTATGAGATCAAAAGACAACAACTACGAAGAGCAATTCTCTCAAGCAAGAGATCCTACTGGAAGGAGTTGTGTGACGAAGTTAATCAAGATCCATGGGGAAAACCGTATAAAATCGTGATGCATAAAATTAAGGCCCCTCCCATGACATCAACGAACTGCCCCGAATCATTGCACCGCATTGTCACTCACTTGTTTCCTGCGAAGCCTGAGCTACCCGCTTATCCTTCGTGGCAGGTGAGGGACGAAGATATACCATCAGTGACTATGAATGAGCTGATGGGCGCATGCAAGCGGCTCAAAAACTGCAAGGCTCCCGGTCCAGATGGCATACCTAACATCGCGCTAAAATGCGCCATAGCCAATAGGCCTGACATGTTTCTACAAATGTATGAGACCTGCCTAAAGCAGGGGGTTTTCCCGACTAAGTGGAAAAAGCAGAGGCTTGTGCTCCTCCCTAAAGGGGGAAAGAAACCTCCAGACGAACCGTCATCATATCGTCCCCTCTGTATGTTGGACTCTGCGGGAAAACTCCTTGAAAGAATAATAGCAGATAGGCTGGAGCCCTACGTTGAGCCAAAACTTTCCACCAACCAATTCGGGTTCAGAAAGGGGAGATCAACCATCGATGCCGTGACACTCGTTACCAACATCGCCAGAGAGGCTATCTCGGGAAAGAGATGGAGAAGAGGTGGAAAAAAGTACTGTCTAATAGCCACCCTGGATATCAAGAACGCCTTTAACTCGGCCCGCTGGGACCGCATTTTGGAGGCTCTTGCCAGGATGGAAGTTCCTCAGTACTTGCGGAGAATGGTTTCAGCGTATTTCAAGGACCGCATCTTATTGTACCAAACTGAAAATGGGCAAGTCGACTATAAGATCACAGGAGGTGTACCTCAGGGCTCTGTTCTTGGCCCCCTCTTATGGAACGTAATGTACAACGACCTGCTCCTGCTCGGTCTGCCTGAGGGCGTCAGGCTAGTGGCATTCGCCGATGATGTGGCATTGATCATAGTGCGCAAGCACATAGAGGAGATACAAACAACCTTCTCATTCGCTATAGCCACAATTCAGCATTGGATGCTCTCAGCGGACTTGAGTTTAGCAGAGCAAAAGACCGAAACACTTCTTGTTAGCAGTCGAAAGGCAAGGGAAACCATCACCCTCAAAATAGGCGACACCTACATACAGTCGCAGCCCTTCATCAGCTATTTGGGGGTGCTCCTGGACACACGGCTCAACTTCAAAGAGCACATAATCGCGGCCAGCAAGAAAGCAGCTGGGGTACAGGGGGCATTATCTAGAATAATGCCGAATGTCGGAGGCCCTAGACAGATAAGAAGACAGCTACTGGCAACAGTAACTACTTCTGTTTTGTTGTACGGGGCACCGGTATGGGAGAAATCGCTCGAGCTACCATCGTACCGCCGGAAAATGGAATCAGTCCAGCGGCTCTCAGCGATTCGAGTGGCATCATCCTACCGCACTGTGTCTTATGAGGCGGTGAGTGTGATTGCCTCTACCCTACCAATCGACATCCTGGCTGCAGAAAGGGGACGGCTTTACCGCAGAAAGTTAGAAAAAGACCAGCCGACAAGAAACAGCGATGAAAGAGCCATGAGTCTAGGGCAATGGCAGGAGAGGTGGGACAGCTCTACAAAAGGCCGGTGGACATATCGATTGATACCTAACATCAGTCGTTGGGTCAACCGCCAGCATGGGGAGGTTGGGTTTTACATCACTCAACTCCTGACTGGACATGGATGCTTTCGAGCATACCTGCACAGATTCAGGAGGGCAAACTCCCCAAACTGCCCACACTGTACAGACGTGGTAGAGGACGCGGAACACGTGTTCTTCTCCTGCCCCCGGTTTCAGGATCAACGTGCCGAAGTGGAGAGGATTCTGGAGACTAATATCGTTCCAGAACAATTAGGACCTCCGCAATACCTTCGAGGAGTAGGCTTTAGAGGCTTTCAATGTAAGAGCAGTTAACATCTGCAATGAACCACCCTTGCGAAGTAGTATTGACAAAGAGTGCCGCAGGGGACCATGGTTGTAGGAGAAAGAGGTTAGGGTTTTAGCGGGTATACGTTATACTGGCTTCAATGCAACGATTTAATCTTGCTTTGAAGTCATTGCATCGGGAGTCCCGCACGACGGCCAGCACGTGCTAGCTAAGTACGCAATGTATTTCCCCCCTCTTCAAAAAAAAAAAAAAAAAAAAAAAAAAAAAAAAAAAAAAAAAAAAAAAAAAAAAAAAAAAAAAAAAACACACACACACACACACCCTCTGTTCTTGGCCCCCTCTTATGGAACGTAATGTACAACGACCTGCTCCTGCTCGGTCTGCCTGAGGGCGTCAGGCTAGTGGCATTCGCCGATGATGTGGCATTGATCATAGTGCGCAAGCACATAGAGGAGATACAAACAACCTTCTCATTCGCTATAGCCACAATTCAGCATTGGATGCTCTCAGCGGACTTGAGTTTAGCAGAGCAAAAGACCGAAACACTCCTTGTTAGCAGTCGAAAGGCAAGGGAAACCATCACCCTCAAAATAGGCGACACCTACATACAGTCGCAGCCCTTCATCAGCTATTTGGGGGTGCTCCTGGACACACGGCTCAACTTCAAAGAGCACATAATCGCGGCTAGCAAGAAAGCAGCTGGGGTACAGGGGGCATTATCTAGAATAATGCCGAATGTCGGAGGCCCTAGACAGATAAGAAGACAGCTACTGGCAACAGTGACTACTTCTGTTTTGCTGTACGGGGCACCGGTATGGGAGAAATCGCTCGAGTTACCATCGTACCGCCGGAAAATGAAATCAGTCCAGCGGCTCTCAGCGATTCGAGTGGCATCATCCTACCGCACTGTGTCTTACGAGGCGGTGAGTGTGATTGCCTCTACCCTACCAATCGACATCCTGGCTGCAGAAAGGGGACGGCTTTATCGCAGAAAGTTAGAGAACGACCAACCGACAGGAAACAGCGATGAAAGAGCTATGAGTCTAGGGCAATGGCAGGAGAGGTGGGACAGCTCTACTAAAGGCCGGTGGACATATCGATTGATACCTAACATCAGTCGTTGGGTCAACCGCCAGCATGGGGAGGTTGGGTTCTACATCACTCAACTCCTGACTGGACATGGATGCTTTCGAGCATACCTGCACAGGTTCAGGAGGGCAAACTCCCCAAACTGCCCACACTGTACGGACGTGATAGAGGACGCGGAACACGTGTTCTTCTCCTGCCCCCGGTTTCAGGATCAACGTGCTGAAGTGGAGAGGATTCTGGAGACTAATATCGTCCCAGAACAATTAGTAGAAGCCATGCTGAAGGGCCCCCAAGCCTGGAACTTGGTATCAGATTACGCGGAGACTATCCTCAAAGAACTCCGCGATACGTTCGAGGAGTAGGCTTTAGAAGCTTTCAATGGAAGGGCAGTAAACATCTGCAATGAACCACCCTTGCGAAGTAGTATTGAGTAAGAGTGCCGCAGGGGACCATGGTTGTAGGAGAAAGAGGTTAGGGTTTTAGCGGGTATACGGTATACTGGTTTCAATGCAACGATTTACTCTTGCTTTGAAGTCATTACATCGGGAGTCCCGCACGACGGCCAGCACGTGCTAGCTAAGTACGCAATGTATTTCCCCCCTCTTCGGATAAAAAAAAAAAAACACACACCCGGGGTGGTAGCCTCATCAAGTAAGGCACCACCACTTGAAACTCTTAAACCGGTGCGAGCTAGCAAGCTAAAGCCCGGTAAGGAAGGTCGCCAGAACATCGGGCAAACCACCCAGGGAACAACAAGTAGGGTGGTCAATTCAGAAGCGGAGAGAAACAATGGATTAAAATCCAAGTTCAAACCGCAGACCAAAAACCAACCTGCAAACCAGTCGACTGACTGGCAAGTGGTAAAGAGGAAAAAGGCCCCGAGGACCAATAAGCAAAAACCAGCGCCACATTGTACGCTGCTTATAAAGAAAGGCGAGAAGAGCTCCCATGCAGATATCTTGCGAGGTATCAAGAATGATCCCACCTTGCAGGATATAGGCAAAAAAGTCAATAAGATCCGACGAACTGCTAAGGGAGATCTACTTTTGTTATTCGCCAAGGCAGACGCTCAGGAGATGGAGCGCTATTGTAACGCCATCAAGAATAAGCTCCCAAGCGGGGCCACTGTACAATCTCGAATACCACAAATCGAGATTGAAATTAAAGACTTGGACGAGATCAGTACCAAGGAAGACGTAGTAAACCTGCTCAAAGACAATATCGACCGCCTGGCAGAGATCACTGAGGAGGCAGTGAAATCACTTCGACGGGCATATAGATCAACACAAACGGCAGTTGTTTGTCTCCCAGAGGTCCAGGCCAAGAAAGCCATCGCACTTGGAAAGCTGAAACTTGCGTGGGGCACAGTACGTGTTCGCGAGAGGATCAGCCTTCGACGGTGCTTCAAATGCTGGCACTTTGGGCACAACGCCCAGGCGTGCAGAGGCAAGACTGACCGAAGCAGTTGTTGTCACAGATGCGGAGGCGCTGGTCACAATGCCTCGGCTTGTCAACAACCTGCCAAGTGCTTACTCTGCAAAGAGAAAGATAGTAGGTCAGACTGCCGGCATGTTGCGGGTAGTTGGAAATGTCCGATCTACCAACAGGCGATGAGAGCAGCACAAGCCCGTAAATGAAAGTACTGCAACTCAACCTCAATCATTGCGAAGCAGCCCAAGACCTACTGGTACAGCGGGTGCGGGAATTGGATTGCGACGTAGCCATAATCTGCGAGCAGTACAAAAACTTCGACACCCCGTCCTGGGTAAATGACACAACGGACAGAGCAGCGATATGGGCTTGCCGTAAACTTCCGTTCCAACAACTCCCAAATACCCCCGAACCATGTCTTGTGAGAGCCAAAGTGGGAGGGGTTCACTTCTATAGCTGCTATGCACCTCCTAGTGCACAGCTCGAGGAGTTCGAGTTATTCTTGGACACCTTGGCGGAGGATGTACGGAAGCGTGAATCGGTCGCCATCGCAGGTGATTTCAACGCCTGGGCAATTGACTGGGGATGCCGGGAAACGAGCGCGAGAGGACGAGCTCTCCTTGAGACCATGTCTTCGCTCAACCTGGTACTCCTCAACACAGGAGCCGTAAGCACATATCGCAAAGGCACTGCCAGCTCCATTATCGACGTGACATTCGTTAGCAGCAACCTAATTAAAGGGGGCTGTGAGTGGCGGGTCGATGAAGAGTTTACTAATAGCGACCACCAAGCTATTATTTGGGAAATCAACACCACTCCCAAACGAGGATTGTGTGTCAGTCGTGCGAGGTCACAGCCAGTCGGTTGGAACAAAAATGCTTTCGATGCTGATTCATTCGCCTTGGTTATGGAGCAGGAACCATTGTCAATAGCAACAAGCGCAGAAGCCACTGCCAAAGAGGTAATGACAAGCGTTGTCAAGTCCTGCGATGCATCCATGCCAAGGAGACGGCAGAACAACAGCCGCCCACCAGTTTACTGGTGGAACGACACGATCTCACAACACCGACGAGAGTGTCTCAAAGCACGAAGGCTGCATCAACGAGCACGGAGACGCGACAGGGTCACAACAGAAGAACTAAGGCTCGACTATGAGATCAAAAGACAACAACTACGAAGAGCCATTCTCTCAAGCAAGAGATCCTACTGGAAGGAGTTGTGTGACGAAGTTGACCAAGATCCATGGGGAAAACCGTATAAAATCGTGATGCATAAAATCAAGGCCCCCCCATGACATCAACGAACTGCCCCGAATCATTGCACCGCATTGTCACTCACTTGTTTCCTGCGAAGCCTGAACTACCCGCTTATCCTTCGTGGCAGGTAAGGGACGAAGATATACCATCAGTGACTATGAATGAGCTGATGGGCGCGTGCAACCGGCTCCAAAACGGTAAGGCTCCCGGTCCAGATGGCATACCTAACATCGCGCTAAAATGCGCCATAGCCAATAGGCCTGACATGTTTCTACACATGTATGAGACCTGCCTAAAGCAGGGGGTTTTCCCGACTAAGTGGAAAAAGCAGAGGCTTGTGCTCCTACCTAAAGGGGGAAAGAAACCTCCAGACGAACCGTCATCATATCGTCCCCTCTGTATGTTGGACTCTGCGGGAAAACTCCTTGGAAGAATAATAGCAGATAGGCTGGAGCCCTACGTTGAGCCAAAACTTTCCACCAACCAATTCGGGTTCAGAAAGGGGAGATCAACCATCGATGCAGTGACACTCGTTACCAACATCGCCAGAGAGGCTATCTCGGGAAAGAGATGGAGAAGAGGTGGAAAAAAGCACTGTCTAATAGCCACCCTGGATATCAAGAACGCCTTTAACTCGGCCCGCTGGGACCGCATTTTGGAAGCTCTTGCCAGGATGGAAGTTCCTCAGTACTTGCGCAGAATGGTTTCAGCGTATTTCAAGGACCGCATCTTATTGTACCAAACTGAAAATGGGCAAGTAGACTATAAGATCACAGGAGGTGTACCTCAGGGCTCTGTTCTTGGCCCCCTCTTATGGAACGTAATGTACAACGACCTGCTCCTGCTCGGTCTGCCTGAGGGCGTCAGGCTAGTGGCATTCGCCGATGATGGGGCATTGATCATAGTGCGCAAGCACATAGAGGAGATACAAACAACCTTCTCATTCGCTATAGCCACAATTCAGCATTGGATGCTCGCAACGGACTTGAGTTTAGCAGAACAAAAGACCGAAACACTTCTTGTTAGCAGTCGAAAGGCAAGGGAAACCATCACCCTCAAAATAGGCGACACCTACATACAGTCGCAGCCCTTCATCAGCTATTTGGGGGTGCTCCTGGACACACGGCTCAACTTCAAAGAGCACATAATCGCGGCCAGCAAGAAAGCAGCTGGGGTACAGGGGGCATTATCTAGAATAATGTCTAATGTCGGAGGCCCTAGACAGATGAGAAGACAGCTACTGGCAACAGTAACTACTTCTGTTTTGTTGTACGGGGCACCGGTATGGGAGAAATCGCTCGAGCTACCATCGTACCGCCGGAAAATGAAATCAGTCCAGCGGCTTTCAGCGATTCGAGTGGCATCATCCTACCGCACTGTGTCTTACGAGGCGGTGAGTGTGATTGCCTCTACCCTGCCAATCGACATCCTGGCTGCAGAAAGGGGACGGCTTTATCGCAGAAAGTTAGAAAAAGACCAACCGACAGGAAACAGCGATGAAAGAGCCATGAGTCTAGGGCAATGGCAGGAGAGGTGGGACAGCTCTACTAAAGGCCGGTGGACATATCGATTGATACCTAACATCAGTCGTTGGGTCAACCGCCAGCATGGGGAGGTTGGGTTCTACATCACTCAACTCCTGACTGGACATGGATGCTTTCGAGCATACCTGCACAGGTTCAGGAGGGCAAACTCCCCAAACTGCCCACACTGTACGGACGTGATAGAGGACGCGGAACACGTGTTCTTCTCCTGCCCCCGGTTTCAGGATCAACGTGCTGAAGTGGAGAGGATTCTGGAGACTAATATCGTCCCAGAACAATTAGTAGAAGCCATGCTGAAGGGCCCCCAAACCTGGAAGTTGGTATCAGATTACGCGGAGACTATCCTCAAAGAACTCCGCAATACGTTCGAGGAGTAGGCTTTAGAGGCTTCCAATGTAAGAGCAGTAAACATCTGCAATGAACCACCCTTGCGAAGTAGTATTGAGTAAGAGTGCCGCAGGGGCCATGGTTGTAGGAGAAAGAGGTTAGGGTTTTAGCGGGTATACGGTATACTGGTTTCAATGCAACGATCTACTCTTGCTTTGAAGACATTCTATCGGGAGTCCCGCACGACGGCCAGCACGTGCTAGCTAAGTACGGAATGTATTTCCCCCCTCTTCGGATAAAAAAAAAAAAAAAAAATCACCCGGGGTGGTTGTTGGTCCACTACCGGGCGCCTCCCCAGGTGGCGGATAGGGGAACGCTCTTCAGCAATGGGGAGTACTGAGGATTTCCTCAGGGCGGACCAAAATCAGCTAGGGGAAGGGACCCCGAAAATAAACCATTTATGGATATGGGTGATAAGGTGAACTTAATACCCCAGGTGGGTACCTCTGCAGAGGATAATCCCGCCACCGGTTCCGATCGAGTGAAAGCCTCGGTGGCCGGTGCACGCTCCACGGATTCTGGGGGGAGCGAATTATCACTGGTTCCGTCACATAGTGACAAGAAGAAGAACACTAGTAATGGTACAACATCGACCATTACAACTAGAGCTGGCAGCAAGACACTATCCAGCCAGGTCCTCCAAAAGGCGAATAGTGGAGTTGACGTCCAAGAAAGGGCAACAAATGAGAGTGGCGCTCCAAACAAATTAGGAGCAAAGATCGATGAGCTCTTGAAGTTCATTGGGCCTAGGCACAATGTACATCATGAGATCAAGAAACTGGCACACGCCATTAAGTCAGAATATGACAAATATCAGACGTCAACGACCCGGCCACCTCCTGTAGCGAAACCTGCTACAACACAGACATCGCCAGTAAAGGTGTCAAACACTCAGACACAAGGTGGGCAGCAAAAGGAGGCCCCAAAAACGGCTGCCTCAAAAGCAGCTAACTCAAAACCGGCTGCATCAACACCGGCGGCCCCAAAGCAGGCGGCTTCAATAAAAGTAGCCTCTGTAGCAAGGACCTCGCCACCGAAGGTCTCGCCTTCAGTAGCCTCATCAAGTAAGGCACCACCACTTAAAACTCTTAAACCGGTGCTAGCTAGCAAGCTAAAGCCCGGTAAGGAAGGTTGCCAGAACATCGGGCAAACCACCCAGGCAACAACAAGTAGGGTGGTCAATTCAGAAGCGGAGAGAAACAATGGATTAAAATCCAAGTTTAAAACGCAGACTAAAAACCAACCTGCAAACCAGTCGACTGACTGGCAAGTGGTAAAGAGGAAAAAGGCCCCGAGGACCAATAAGCAAAAACCAGCGCCACATTGTACGCTGCTTATAAAGAAAGGCGAGAAGAGCTCCCATGCAGATATCTTGCGAGGTATCAAGAATGATCCCACCTTGCAGGATATAGGCAAAAAAGTCAATAAGATCCGACGAACAGCTAAGGGAGATCTACTTTTGTTATTCGCCAAGGCAGACGCTCAGGAGATGGAGCGCTATTGTAACGCCATCAAGAATAAGCTCCCAAGCGGGGCCACTGTACAATCTCGAATACCGCAAATCGAGATTGAAATTAAAGACTTGGACGAGATCAGTACCAAGGAAGATGTAGTAAACCTGCTCAAAGATAATATCGACGGCCTGGCAGAGATCACTGAGGAGGCAGTGAAATCACTTCGATGGGCATATAGATCAACACAAACGGCAGTTGTTTGTCTCCCCGAGGTCCAGGCCAAGAAAGCCATCGCACTTGGAAAGCTGAAACTTGCGTGGGGCACAGTACGTGTTCGCGAGAGGATCAGCCTTCGACGGTGCTTCAAATGCTGGCACTTTGGGCACAACGCCCAGGCGTGCAGAGGCAAGACTGACCGAAGCAGTTGTTGTCACAGATGCGGAGGCGCTGGTCACAATGCCTCGGCTTGTCAACAACCTGCCAAGTGCTTACTCTGCAAAGAGAAAGATAGTAGGTCAGACTGCCGGCACGTTGCGGGTAGTTGGAAATGTCCGATCTACCAACAGGCGATGAGAGCAGCACAAGCCCGTAAATGAAAGTACTGCAACTCAACCTCAATCATTGCGAAGCAGCCCAAGACCTACTGGTACAGCGGGTGCGGGAATTGGATTGCGACGTAGCCATAATCTGCGAGCAGTACAAAAACTTCGACACCCCGTCCTGGGTAAATGACACAACGGACAGAGCAGCGATATGGGCTTGCCGTAAACTTCCGTTCCAACAACTCCCAAATACCCCCGAACCATGTCTTGTGAGAGCCAAAGTGGGAGGGGTTCACTTCTATAGCTGCTATGCACCTCCTAGTGCACAGCTCGAGGAGTTCGAGTTATTCTTGGACACCTTGGCGGAGGATGTACGGAAGCGTGAATCGGTCGCCATCGCAGGTGATTTCAACGCCTGGGCAATTGACTGGGGATGCCGGGAAACGAGCGCGAGAGGACGAGCTCTCCTTGAGACCATGTCTTCGCTCAACCTGGTACTCCTCAACACAGGAGCCGTAAGCACATATCGCAAAGGCACTGCCAGCTCCATTATCGACGTGACATTCGTTAGCAGCAACCTAATTAAAGGGGGCTGTGAGTGGCGGGTCGATGAAGAGTTTACTAATAGCGACCACCAAGCTATTATTTGGGAAATCAACACCACTCCCAAACTAGGATTGTGTGTCAGTCGTGCGAGGTCACAGCCAGTCGGTTGGAACAAAAATGCTTTCGATGCTGATTCATTCGCCTTGGTTATGGAGCAGGAACCATTGTCAATAGCAACAAGCGCAGAAGCCACTGCCAAAGAGGTAATGACAAGCGTTGTCAAGTCCTGCGATGCATCCATGCCAAGGAGACGGCAGAACAACAGCCGCCCACCAGTTTACTGGTGGAACGACACGATCTCACAACACCGACGAGAGTGTCTCAAAGCACGAAGGCTGCATCAACGAGCACGGAGACGCGACAGGGTCACAACAGAAGAACTAAGGCTCGACTATGAGATCAAAAGACAACAACTACGAAGAGCCATTCTCTCAAGCAAGAGATCCTACTGGAAGGAGTTGTGTGACGAAGTTGACCAAGATCCATGGGGAAAACCGTATAAAATCGTGATGCATAAAATCAAGGCCCCCCCCATGACATCAACGAACTGCCCCGAATCATTGCACCGCATTGTCACTCACTTGTTTCCTGCGAAGCCTGAACTACCCGCTTATCCTTCGTGGCAGGTAAGGGACGAAGATATACCATCAGTGACTATGAATGAGCTGATGGGCGCGTGCAACCGGCTCCAAAACGGTAAGGCTCCCGGTCCAGATGGCATACCTAACATCGCGCTAAAATGCGCCATAGCCAATAGGCCTGACATGTTTCTACACATGTATGAGACCTGCCTAAAGCAGGGGGTTTTCCCGACTAAGTGGAAAAAGCAGAGGCTTGTGCTCCTACCTAAAGGGGGAAAGAAACCTCCAGACGAACCGTCATCATATCGTCCCCTCTGTATGTTGGACTCTGCGGGAAAACTCCTTGGAAGAATAATAGCAGATAGGCTGGAGCCCTACGTTGAGCCAAAACTTTCCACCAACCAATTCGGGTTCAGAAAGGGGAGATCAACCATCGATGCAGTGACACTCGTTACCAACATCGCCAGAGAGGCTATCTCGGGAAAGAGATGGAGAAGAGGTGGAAAAAAGCACTGTCTAATAGCCACCCTGGATATCAAGAACGCCTTTAACTCGGCCCGCTGGGACCGCATTTTGGAAGCTCTTGCCAGGATGGAAGTTCCTCAGTACTTGCGCAGAATGGTTTCAGCGTATTTCAAGGACCGCATCTTATTGTACCAAACTGAAAATGGGCAAGTAGACTATAAGATCACAGGAGGTGTACCTCAGGGCTCTGTTCTTGGCCCCCTCTTATGGAACGTAATGTACAACGACCTGCTCCTGCTCGGTCTGCCTGAGGGCGTCAGGCTAGTGGCATTCGCCGATGATGGGGCATTGATCATAGTGCGCAAGCACATAGAGGAGATACAAACAACCTTCTCATTCGCTATAGCCACAATTCAGCATTGGATGCTCGCAACGGACTTGAGTTTAGCAGAACAAAAGACCGAAACACTTCTTGTTAGCAGTCGAAAGGCAAGGGAAACCATCACCCTCAAAATAGGCGACACCTACATACAGTCGCAGCCCTTCATCAGCTATTTGGGGGTGCTCCTGGACACACGGCTCAACTTCAAAGAGCACATAATCGCGGCCAGCAAGAAAGCAGCTGGGGTACAGGGGGCATTATCTAGAATAATGTCTAATGTCGGAGGCCCTAGACAGATGAGAAGACAGCTACTGGCAACAGTAACTACTTCTGTTTTGTTGTACGGGGCACCGGTATGGGAGAAATCGCTCGAGCTACCATCGTACCGCCGGAAAATGAAATCAGTCCAGCGGCTTTCAGCGATTCGAGTGGCATCATCCTACCGCACTGTGTCTTACGAGGCGGTGAGTGTGATTGCCTCTACCCTGCCAATCGACATCCTGGCTGCAGAAAGGGGACGGCTTTATCGCAGAAAGTTAGAAAAAGACCAACCGACAGGAAACAGCGATGAAAGAGCCATGAGTCTAGGGCAATGGCAGGAGAGGTGGGACAGCTCTACTAAAGGCCGGTGGACATATCGATTGATACCTAACATCAGTCGTTGGGTCAACCGCCAGCATGGGGAGGTTGGGTTCTACATCACTCAACTCCTGACTGGACATGGATGCTTTCGAGCATACCTGCACAGGTTCAGGAGGGCAAACTCCCCAAACTGCCCACACTGTACGGACGTGATAGAGGACGCGGAACACGTGTTCTTCTCCTGCCCCCGGTTTCAGGATCAACGTGCTGAAGTGGAGAGGATTCTGGAGACTAATATCGTCCCAGAACAATTAGTAGAAGCCATGCTGAAGGGCCCCCAAACCTGGAAGTTGGTATCAGATTACGCGGAGACTATCCTCAAAGAACTCCGCAATACGTTCGAGGAGTAGGCTTTAGAGGCTTCCAATGTAAGTAAACATCTGCAATGAACCACCCTTGCGAAGTAGTATTGAGTAAGAGTGCCGCAGGGGGCCATGGTTGTAGGAGAAAGAGGTTAGGGTTTTAGCGGGTATACGGTATACTGGTTTCAATGCAACGATCTACTCTTGCTTTGAAGACATTCTATCGGGAGTCCCGCACGACGGCCAGCACGTGCTAGCTAAGTACGGAATGTATTTCCCCCCTCTTCGGATAAAAAAAAAAAAAAAAATCACCCGGGGTGGTTGTTGGTCCACTACCGGGCGCCTCCCCAGGTGGCGGATAGGGGAACGCTCTTCAGCAATGGGGAGTACTGAGGATTTCCTCAGGGCGGACCAAAATCAGCTAGGGGAAGGAACCCCGAAAATAAACCATTTATGGATATGGGTGATAAGGTGAACTTAATACCCCAGGTGGGTACCTCTGCAGAGGATAATCCCGCCACCGGTTCCGATCGAGTGAAAGCCTCGGTGGCCGGTGCACGCTCCACGGATTCTGGGGGGAGCGAATTATCACTGGTTCCGTCACATAGTGACAAGAAGAAGAACACTAGTAATGGTACAACATCGACCATTACAACTAGAGCTGGCAGCAAGACACTATCCAGCCAGGTCCTCCAAAAGGCGAATAGTGGAGTTGACGTCCAAGAAAGGGCAACAAATGAGAGTGGCGCTCCAAACAAATTAGGAGCAAAGATCGATGAGCTCTTGAAGTTCATTGGGCCTAGGCACAATGTACATCATGAGATCAAGAAACTGGCACACGCCATTAAGTCAGAATATGACAAATATCAGACGTCAACGACGCGGCCACCTCCTGTAGCGAAACCTGCTACAACACAGACATCGCCAGTAAAGGTGTCAAACACTCAGACACAAGGTGGACAGCAAAAGGAGGCCCCAAAAACGGCTGCCTCAAAAGCAGCTAACTCAAAACCGGCTGCATCAACACCGGCGGCCCCAAAGCAGGCGGCTTCAATAAAAGTAGCCTCTGTAGCAAGGACCTCGCCACCGAAGGTCTCGCCTTCAGTAGCCTCATCAAGTAAGGCACCACCACTTAAAACTCTTAAACCGGTGCTAGCTAGCAAGCTAAAGCCCGGTAAGGAAGGTTGCCAGAACATCGGGCAAACCACCCAGGCAACAACAAGTAGGGTGGTCAATTCAGAAGCGGAGAGAAACAATGGATTAAAATCCAAGTTTAAAACGCAGACTAAAAACCAACCTGCAAACCAGTCGACTGACTGGCAAGTGGTAAAGAGGAAAAAGGCCCCGAGGACCAATAAGCAAAAACCAGCGCCACATTGTACGCTGCTTATAAAGAAAGGCGAGAAGAGCTCCCATGCAGATATCTTGCGAGGTATCAAGAATGATCCCACCTTGCAGGATATAGGCAAAAAAGTCAATAAGATCCGACGAACAGCTAAGGGAGATCTACTTTTGTTATTTGCCAAGGCAGACGCTCAGGAGATGGAGCGCTATTGTAACGCCATCAAGAATAAGCTCCCAAGCGGGGCCACTGTACAATCTCGAATACCGCAAATCGAGATTGAAATTAAAGACTTGGACGAGATCAGTACCAAGGAAGATGTAGTAAACCTGCTCAAAGATAATATCGACGGCCTGGCAGAGATCACTGAGGAGGCAGTGAAATCACTTCGATGGGCATATAGATCAACACAAACGGCAGTTGTTTGTCTCCCCGAGGTCCAGGCCAAGAAAGCCATCGCACTTGGAAAGCTGAAACTTGCGTGGGGCACAGTACGTGTTCGCGAGAGGATCAGCCTTCGACGGTGCTTCAAATGCTGGCACTTTGGGCACAACGCCCAGGCGTGCAGAGGCAAGACTGACCGAAGCAGTTGTTGTCACAGATGCGGAGGCGCTGGTCACAATGCCTCGGCTTGTCAACAACCTGCCAAGTGCTTACTCTGCAAAGAGAAAGATAGTAGGTCAGACTGCCGGCACGTTGCGGGTAGTTGGAAATGTCCGATCTACCAACAGGCGATGAGAGCAGCACAAGCCCGTAAATGAAAGTACTGCAACTCAACCTCAACCATTGCGAAGCAGCCCAAGACCTACTGGTACAGCGGGTGCGGGAATTGGATTGCGACGTAGCCATAATCTGCGAGCAGTACAAAAACTTCGACACCCTGTCCTGGGTAAATGACACAACGGACAGAGCAGCGATATGGGCTTGCGGTAAACTTCCGTTCCAACAACTCCCAAATACCCCCGAACCATGGCTTGTGAGAGCCAAAGTGGGAGGGGTTCACTTCTATAGCTGCTATGCACCTCCTAGTGCACAGCTCGAGGAGTTCGAGTTATTCTTGGACACCTTGGCGGAGGATGTACGGAAGCGTGAATCGGTCGCCATCGCAGGAGATTTCAACGCCTGGGCAATTGACTGGGGATGCCGAGAAAGAGCGCGAGAGGACGAGCTCTCCTTGGGACCATGTCTTCGCTCAACCTGGTACTCCTCAACACAGGAGCCGTAAGCACATATCGCAAAGGCACAGCCAGCTCCATTATCGATGTGACATTCGTTAGCAGCAACCTAATTAAAGGGGGCTGTGAGTGGCGGGTCGATGAGGAGTTTACTAATAGCGACCACCAAGCTATTATATGGGAAATCAACACCACTCCCAAACGAAGATTGTGTGTCAGTCGTGCGAGGTCACAGCCAGTCGGTTGGAACAAAAATGCTTTCGATGCTGATTCATTCGCCTTGGTTATGGAGCAGGAACCATTGTCAATAGCAACAAGCGCAGAAGCCACTGCCAAAGAGGTAATGACAAGCGTTGTTAAGTCCTGCGATGCATCCATGCCAAGGAGACGGCAGAACAACAGCCTCCCACCAGTTTACTGGTAGAATGACACGATCTCACAACACCGACGAGAGTGTCTCAAAGCACGAAGGCTGCATCAACGAGCACGGAGACGCGACAGGGTCACAACAGAAGAACTAAGGCTCGACTATGAGATCAAAAGACAACAACTACGAAGAGCCATTCTCTCAAGCAAGAGATCCTACTGGAAGGAGTTGTGTGACGAAGTTGACCAAGATCCATGGGGAAAACCGTATAAAATCGTGATGCATAAAATCAAGGCCACCCCCATGACATCAACAAACTGCCCCGAATCATTGCACCGCATTGTCACTCACTTGTTTCCTGCGAAGCCTGAGCTACCCGCTTATCCTTCGTGGCAGGTGAGGGACGAAGATATACCATCAGTGACTATGAATGAGCTGATGGGCGCGTGCAACCGGCTCCAAAACGGTAAGGCTCCCGGTCCAGATGGCATACCAAACATCGCGCTAAAATGCGCCATAGCCAATAGGCCTGACATGTTTCTACACATGTATGAGACCTGCCTAAAGCAGGGGGTTTTCCCGACTAAGTGGAAAAAGCAGAGGCTTGTGCTCCTACCTAAAGGGGGAAAGAAACCTCCAGACGAACCGTCATCATATCGTCCCCTCTGTATGTTGGACTCTGCGGGAAAACTTCTTGAAAGAATAATAGCAGATAGGCTGGAGCCCTACGTTGAGCCAAAACTTTCCACCAACCAATTCGGGTTCAGAAAGGGGAGATCAACCATCGATGCCGTGACACTCGTTACCAACATCGCCAGAGAGGCTATCTCGGGAAAGAGATGGAGAAGAGGTGGAAAAAAGTACTGTCTAATAGCCACCCTGGATATCAAGAACGCCTTTAACTCGGCCCGCTGGGACCGCATTTTGGAGGCTCTTGCCAGGATGGAAGTTCCGCAGTACTTGCGCAGAATGGTTTCAGCGTATTTCAAGGACCGCATCTTGTTGTACCAAACTGAAAATGGGCAAGTAGACTATAAGATCACAGGAGGTGTACCTCAGGGCTCTGTTCTTGGCCCCCTCTTATGGAACGTAATGTACAACGACCTGCTCCTGCTCGGTCTGCCTGAGGGCGTCAGGCTAGTGGCATTCGCCGATGATGTGGCATTGATCATAGTGCGCAAGCACATAGAGGAGATACAAACAACCTTCTCATTTGCTATAGCCACAATTCAGCATTGGATGCTCGCAGCGGACTTGAGTTTAGCAGAACAAAAGACCGAAACACTTCTTGTTAGCAGTCGAAAGGCAAGGGAAACCATCACCCTCAAAATAGGCGACTCCTACATACAGTCGCAGCCCTTCATCAGCTATTTGGGGGTGCTCCTGGACACACGGCTCAACTTCAAAGAGCACATAATCGCGGCCTGCAAGAAAGCAGCTGGGGTACAGGGGGCATTATCTAGAATAATGCCGAATGTCGGAGGCCCTAGACAGATAAGAAGACAGCTACTGGCAACAGTAACTACTTCTGTTTTGTTGTACGGGGCACCGGTATGGGAGAAATCGCTCGAGCTACCATCGTACCGCCGGAAAATGAAATCAGTCCAGCGGCTCTCAGCGATTCGAGTGGCATCATCCTACCGCACTGTGTCTTACGAGGCGGTGAGTGTGATTGCCTCTACCCTACCAATCGACATCCTGGCTGCAGAAAGGGGACGGCTTTATCGCAGAAAGTTAGAGAAAGACCAACCGACAGGAAACAGCGATGAAAGAGCCATGAGTCTAGGGCAATGGCAGGAGAGGTGGGACAGCTCTACTAAAGGAAGGTGGACATATCGATTGATACCTAACATCAGTCGTTGGGTCAACCGCCAGCATGGGGAGGTTGGGTTCTACATCACTCAACTCCTGACTGGACATGGATGCTTTCGAGCATACCTGCACAGGTTCAGGAGGGCAAACTCCCCAAACTGCCCACACTGTACGGACGTGATAGAGGACGCGGAACACGTGTTCTTCTCCTGCCCCCGGTTTCAGGATCAACGTGCTGAAGTGGAGAGGATTCTGGAGACTAATATCGTTCCAGAACAATTAGTAGAAGCCATGCTGAAGGGCCCCCAAGCCTGGAACTTGGTATCAGATTACGCGGAGACTATCCTCAAAGAACTCCGCAATACGTTCGAGGAGTAGGCTTTAGAGGCTTTCAATGTAAGAGCAGTAAACATCTGCAATGAACCACCCTTGCGAAGTAGTATTGACTAAGAGTGCCGCAGGGGACCATGGTTGTAGGAGAAAGAGGTTAGGGTTTTAGCGGGTATACGGTATACTGGTTTCAATGCAACGATTTACTCTTGCTTTGAAGTCATTGCATCGGGAGTCCCGCACGACGGCCAGCACGTGCTAGCTAAGTACGGAATGTATTTCCCCCCTCTTCGGATAAAAAAAAAAAAAAAACACACACACACACACACACATATATATATATATATATATATATATATATATATATATATATATATATAATTTCAGGAATGCAGGTTGATTTTTTAGTTAGATTTATCCGCCATCTTGGATCTGCCATCTTGAATTTTGTAAACTCGACCTCGGATTCGTGATCAGCGACCCCAAAGGCCCAAAGTACCATTTTGGCACAAATTAGTTGTTTTTTGAAAATACCTCCCCTATACTGAATTTTTTACCGCTATTATGGATTTTGTCATCTCATCACACCAGCCATGAACGGGTATCCTTCAGGTTCAATTTCAGCCACAAAACGACCTAATAGGTTGCGTATTTTCTTTTATGAAAGCCTTTTTACCTTACAGTTGAATTATTTCCGCCTTCTAGCCGCCATATTGGAGCTGCCATTTTGAATTAAGAATTTCGCCGGCAATTTTTTGAAAGCTCCAGACGAACATTTTGTTACCTCAAACATCCGATGCCTACTCTTCTCCGATTTTGGGTTTATCAAACTACTGTTAACAACTTGACTACTCATAACAGTAGGTAGTTGGATATCTGTTCGTGCGGTTAGCTATTTCTGGAATTGAAAAACCCGCATTCCGTAAACTAATAATTCTTTCAAATTTCAAACTGGCGGTATATTCGACGTACACGTACTCTAGGCATGTTAATAATATTAATTAATAAAAAAAAGGTTAACATGAAAAAAATTCACTAATCTTTTCCAAATTTCAAACATTTACTCCTTACTATAGCATCTATGTTTTATCAAAACAATATTAAATTTAAACATCTCCTTCTGGGTGTTGCAACTTCTTTGTCAGTGTGTGTATTTATGTATTGTAGTAAACTAATTTATGCTGGTGTTTTGAGTTGTGTTTCAGTCGGTATATACCTGAGAACCGCCTATGGTTTTGTTTTTATTCTGGCAAGGGCCATATTTGCAGACCAATTGTGCGTATGCGTGTGCGTGAATGCAAAATCAGTCGGTTGTAATGCCACACAAGTCATCTATATATAAATAGGCAAAGACAATACGGTTAGGTACCATTTTCTCCTCTGTCACTCAACCGATTTGCTTTATTTTTGTTTAGTTTAGTGGCTACAGACGACCTTCAGTGCAGAATGCTAAAATTAATTTATAATATTGGTTCAATAGTTAAATAATAAAAAAATCATTATTTACATGCATACTGTCAATGCCAAACAGTACCGCCAGATTGCTTCTAGAGAAAATCATAAGGTAGGTTGACTCCAATGTGAAAGACAAACTAAATTAAATGTAAAACTAAAAGTTTTGCTTATTCGCTAAAGTTAGCATACATAGTCATGCTTATGAAATAGAATCAACGAAAAATGATAATACATAATAATCGCCGTTTATTGGGCGCTCGCAAGTTTGCAGTTTGCAACTTTCATTGCATTCTAAATATGGTTTGTCAACAAAAATCAGAATTATGTTGCACCTCATCAATTTATTTCTGATATCTTCTTTATTTTGACCTTATACTTTTAATTTAGAGTCCTTTTATTTTTGTCGGGTAACTTTCATGTAAGTTTAACTAAGATTACTGAAAATTGTGAAATTATGCACAAATTCACGATAAATAGGTAGATCTGACAACACTGAATGTTTAGCCATCTGCCGGAAATTTGATTTAAATTTTGACATTTCATTACTTTTGTAGCGATTAGGTTGAAAGTTTTCAATTTAGTAAGACAAGATTTCGAAGTATTTTCAAGGTTTCAATTTAAATTCACAGAAAAAAATTCTGAAAAAATATGTGTATCTAAGTAAATTTTTTATATTGAAAATCATGCTGAAAATTAATGTTTTCTGACAATGTGGGTATTTTATCGTTAATTAATTTTACATTACATGGTCTCATTGCTGCAAAGTTCTGACTGTTAAAAACATTTTAAAGATTTGTTTGAATATATTGGGTTAAGTTATTGTTTATTCTAGATTAAAAATATATTTTTTACATACATATTACGTTTGAAATCGTACACTGCTGGCTTTAAAATTTACACCCTAAATGTTCAAAAAATTTAATATTCAAAGCGCTCTACATAACAACAGAAACCACTGCGTAATTATATATGCGAGGTTGGTTTTCAAATGATAAACACAGCAGTGACTGGGTAACGCTCTTTCAGACCAAGTGATGACCATCTTTTACTATCTTTGGAGTTGCCTATAGTTCAATAGAAAAATATTAAGTATTAAGTATAGATTAGTATTGATTTTTGGGACAATTAGTACTGACTTTCGTAGAAAATAATATTTGTAATTTTTTGTTGTGATTATAATTCTGTCATTAATATAATATAATTTTCACAATATTCCGAAGGTGTTGTGCAACAAATCATCAATCTGCGGATAATGGCAATGTCATTAAATATTAGAGTTTTCATTGAGTTGTTTGTTATATTTATTTTTAAAATCGGAAACGGAAAATTTTAGGTTAGAACTTTTAGGTTAGAAAAAAAAATCTACCGATAATTAGATCGAACATGTTGCAAAGACATATTTATGTAAAAATAATCCTACAATTATATACATAAATAAAAAAATATTTCGTGAATTATTTCTATAAATGTAATCCAAATGAAATAATAGGGATAGCAAAGGAATGGCCTACTTTTCTAATTTCGCCTCAACTCTGAATCTTATATAGTCAATAATGTTCAGCTCATAATTATAATGAATTAGGGTCGAATTTCGACCACTGGCCGCTAGTTTTGATAATTCAAGTAAAAAATCATTTAAACAAGTGTAAAACATAGGTAAGCTATCTGACATATGTAAGGGAAAAATAATCATGGCAGTGAGAGTGGAGCCTATACTAAGAAAGTCATATTTCTGTTAAAGAGTTGCCCTAGATTTTGACAAGCTTTGCCAAATTAATAATAATAATTTGATATATTTATTTAGCCGTTTCATTTTCCGTCAGACCGAATAATTAAATATTAAACTAATTAGTATGAAATTGTTTGCTGTTATGTTAGTATGTTCTATACATAAATCTAGTGTTACTTGACGCAATTCTGCATCAGTGGAATGTTTTACATGCGCCACTTGACTCGACAAACGTACCTCAAATCTTACCAGTAAGTACTATGCAATTACTTATTGATATTTCACAAAATGCTTGTGGGAAAAGCTCAATCAATTATGGCATTAGTGATTTTATGCACGATAAAGTTGGCAAATTATTTATATTTTTGTTCACTTATCAACGTGTAGCTAATTATAATGTATCCACTAACCATTCGCTCTAGGTCAAAGGTGATATAAGGTGTGGATTCTAAATGAATAGTTATATTACACTCGTAAAAGTGTAACTTGCAGTGAATGGCACCTTTCGTTCTTGCAGGAATGGGTTCGACAGTTGAAATTGCAAAGCGTGAAGACTGACAGAACAACACGAATTTTGTAGTTTAAGTGCGAAATAGATTGCTGCTGAAAATTTTACTTGTTTATGGTTAAATAGATAGGTAAAAAACAACGACAACACCGATACCAAACAAAAGAGAATGATTGGAAAACAGATAAAATACAAGCCTAAAGTCGAATATATAAATATATATATATAGTTGAACAAGACAAGTAATTTATACCAGTGTTTTTCAGTTTAAATTTTGATTGACTAATTAATATATTTACCCTCCTGTCAACTAGTGTAATTTAAAGCCTTTAAAAAACGATTAGACTCGTCTATATTGAACTTAAGGATGTAAGAATTTCGGTATTTCACTGAACCCCTTGCAGTTGACAGAAATGGTTTCAATTTTTTAGTAGCCAAGAGGGTCATGTGACACCTCATTTGAAAAGTTACAAAAATGTTATTTCAAAAATAGGTACATTGCAATAAAAGTGTGGCCTTACGTTAGTTCTGAATAAATGGCATTATGAATATATTAAAATTAAAAAAAAAACAACTAAAAAAACACATTTTGGTAGTAAACCGAACTAAAAAGTCGAAAATAATTTTTAATTATGAACAGTTTGTGTTACAATCAATTATGAGTAATTAATTTGGAATAAGAGTAAAATAAAAATTAAGGTTATTAACAAATTATTTCAATTCCTAGTACAAAAACGGTGGGGTGGAATTTATTATATTTTCATAATAACGTGTTTTTTAACTATAATTTATTTTCTTAGTTTTTAGTTTCAAAACGATATCAGCAGTATTTACAATCAAGAGCCTGGATTTTTAGTCGATATAGAAGGTATAAATGAATAAGTGCGAAAAATTCCAAGATCTGCTTCCTCGGGTCAATTTATGACGAAAAGTTCCTACCGATGTACAAGGTGATAAAATCCAAATTTTTTTTTGTTTTCCAGATATTTTGTCCAATTTTGGACCGTTAATGCCTCTATGAAGTCAATAAGATCACAGAAACGGTCATGAGAATCTACAGGGTGGTACTTTTTCTGAGGTCACATGTTCTTTCTGCCCCTACAACTTTTTTTCAGTACGCCCCTGGCAATTGACAGAAATTGTTAATGAATCTCCTATGAATTTGCAATCTCTTTTATTTCTTGCGTTTTATTGGTATCTGCCACTGTTTTTGTCTAAAAAAATCTCCTATTATTTAATTCTTTAGTAGGCGGCTGTCACATTAATTCCTCTTATTGACAACTCTAACTTAATTGTTATTAATTTAGACTCATTGATTTTTACTGACACATAGTGATAGTTGTGCGTGACTTTTCGCGAATTTTCACCAATTTGGCGGTTTTTTCAAACGCAGAAATGGTTGACATGCATTTCGTCTACTGTTTCTCTTGGTAATTCGTTAGAAGCGTCGAGAAGATATGCTTTAATGTATCCTCAACGTGTAGCCTCTAATCATACTTTGTTTGGACGGTTTCATCAACGACTAAGAGAAATAAGTAGCTTCAAACCCAGAAAACATGATGGTGGTTGCCATGGGGATATTAGAATACCAGAAATAGAAGATGTTGCACTTAATTTAATTGATGAGCAACCCGATACCAGCACAAAAAATAGCTGTTATATCCATCTCATGTTCAACGAGCCCAGTCACTGTTAGCTCGTGATTCGTGGATAAGATTAGCAACACCCAGAATTTTCTGAGCATATTTTTTTCCCGGACGAAGCACGTTTTTCAAGGGAAGCCTTTGTTAATAACCACTACAACCACATATGGGCGGAAGAACATCCGCATGCTAACCTTGAAGCTCACCACCAGGCACGATTTTCTTTAAACGTGCGGATTGGAAATATTGGAGATCACCTAATTGTCCTATATTTCCTTCCACTTACAGTAAATGGAGATACATACGCTCAGTTTCTAAGCAAAGAGCTGCTAGTTCTACTTGATCCGATTCCTTGAGGTGTCAGAGCGGGAAGGTGGTTTATGCACGATGGCGTTCCTGCCTATTTTACTATGAGAGCACGTCCAATATATGAACGAAACTTATCCAAATCGCTAGATAGGTCGTGGTACCTTAATGCATTAAATCATACTAATGGTCGCCCAGTGGTCAAAATTCGACCCCATTTCATGAAATTGTAAAAAGTATATTTTTATAAGAAACAGAGTTGTGGAGATATCGGAGAAGTAGATGTAATGACCACAATTGTTCACTCATATTGACAAATCTATTTAAATAAAAAGAAAATAAAAATGTAATCAAATATCGGTATTCGAAATATTTTTGATAAATGAATGACCCCTCAAATTTTTGCTGGACCCGCTCCTGGCAAAATATTCGATATAATAATTAGAAGATTGTTCTTTGCTACCTAAAAGTTTTCGTCATTTGCGGTTTCAATCAAGTTCAGGAATATTAAAGAAAAGAGAGGCCCAACAACCCTAGGAGAACTTAAATATTTAACACATTCTCTATTGTCCGCTGTCTGACATTTTTTTACACAACACCTTCGGGAAGGTTGTGATAATAATATATTAATCAAATAATTAAATTCCCATTAAAAACAGAATATTTAATATGAAAGTTACTGCAACCCGTCCGAAAAATCAATACTGATCTACAACATTGACTATTTTACCGCTAAACAATAACTCTTGCATGGTACTTCCAGAAGTACATGCTCTAAGAATATGTCTAACGATCGCTGCCTTCATATATAATTACTCAATGTTTTGAGTTTTGTCCGTCGGGCGGCGGCGGCACCTCAGATCAATTAGGCGGCACTGTCAGTTGTTTGGCGTTGACAGTATGGACGTAAATAATGAATTGAATTTTTATTATATTTTATTTAATGAATGAACCAATATTACAAATTAATATTAGCATTCTGCACTGAAGGTCATCAGTAGCCAAAAAACAAAATAAAAATGAAGAAAATCGGTTGAGAGATAGATTTAAATATATATAAAATTTTAAACATTTTTTAATTATTTATTTTATTTGAAAACATAAATGAAAAGATAACATTTTAAGTTACAGTTTCGTTTTGATTTTAAGTTTCTCAATGCAGTTTTTCCCGAAGTTTATTGATTCAAAATTATTTCAGGATTATTTTTATTTATACTTTTTTACTTTTTTTCAATGTGTTTCGAATAAAACTTGTAGCTGTCTAATATTACAATAATTCAAATATTAGCCTGCAAAGTAATCTAGATATATTCTTTTTATCCTGATCACCGTAGTCAGGATATTAGAACAAAGTTATGAAATAATTGTATTGTCATCAACTCTTAACAAGCGTGCAAATTTTCTTACAGTTGGTGAAAAGTACTTTGCAAGATTTCATTGCATACATACCTACATACATACGGATAAGTCAACCAAATAAAACCGTGTTAAAACAACGGTTTTATAATCTCAATTATCAAATTAATAACGGTTCAAAAATTCTAGTTTCGCAGTAGGAGGTATACCTCTTTTGGAGTTTCTTCTTCAACATTCTCTAAGTATGTTGCGCAGCTCATTAATAATTTATGGTTTCGTCGGTTATATGGAGCTATAAGATAAGCCAACAAGAAACACTAATGCTGGATTCTCGGGTTTTGGTGGCCATTTTATGGGCCTCAATCTAAGCTCTTTTTGTTGGATAATTATGCCTTGATAAGTTCTTGTGTATGATTCGCATTTGTATCAGTTATTGCAGCTTTATTTTAATCTTCAACATATTGAGGTTTTATTGTATCTTCTCACCTCTTTTCTATATAAGATTAGTATTTAAAATGAGTGAAGGAAACAGAGTGTGGCAATTTCGAGGTGCCCAGGTTATTGGCTGCTGCTTACAGTAAGTCTTCCTCACAGATGCAGAAAAAGAAAGCGCTATAACGTGATCAATCTGTTTTTGTTTACTATTTAAAAAATTGTGGCGACATGCCGGGCCAAATTTCTAATTGTCAACTGATATTCATATTCATGGATATTGGTAGTTCTAGTCTGCGCAAAACTCTGTGATGTATAAATCCAATCCTTCACTCTCTTCTTAAGAAAGTATCCAGTGATTAGCTAAAAATTGATTGTGGATATTGTGCAATGATCTTAATAATTTCTTTTATCATTTAATATTATTTATATATATTGATAAATCCACAATTTAAAATCGAACTTCAGATTCGCGTATCGAACTTGATGGCAAACACATTTATCCATTAAGTGGTATATTCGGTAGAATATACTAGAATTGTCGAAGAGTATTAGAGAGCAACTAAAGTTTCCTTTGCAAATAGATCCTCCGTGAAGAGCCCTTCATTCCAAAAAAATGTTGATGCCTTCCATCTTAATTTTCTTATAGCTGCTGCTCGGAAAAAACACTATTTATTAGTTTTTTTACTGGAATGAATTATTCACAATTATAATTATGTATAAAATGATCTATGTACACTGACTGTATAATAATTGTACACCTAGTTCATTCAGAAAACATTTATCTTTCTAGAATTTCATCACTGCTAATAAGCCATTTATCACTTCAAGGACTTACGTGCGAGTACTTACCATAAATTAAACAATGCAATTTTGATCCTTCATATGGGTACGAATGATTGACTATTAGAGTGACTGCAAACAATAATTCTTCGATCAATTATGATCAAAACCGCATTTAACGAATTTATGCTTTGAGTAGCAAATTATACAAATTGCGAATGTGATGCCGGCTGTTTTAACCATTGCGAAAATCACGACTGACTTTTTTCATCGCCAATTCGCTTGAATATGTTCTCGATATTCAGCAGAATATCTTTATTAGCACATGATAAATGATTGTTAAGTTGTTTAGTGTTGCTGAAACGTGATGAAATGAATATAATTAGTGAATTTGAAGTATAGGATGTTTTCATATGATTGTCTAGTCTACTCTTGGTAATCGTGTAACGACCAAAATTAGTACTCACTGGAAAACAAACTCAGCACTTTTAAGTTCTAAAAACGCAGATAATGTTTGGGTGGCTGATAGATGAAGCTTCGACCAAGATATGGAAATTTTCTGGTATAGTAGTTGGGAACCTAATAATTGGTCTTGAAAATCGGTCTTGCGTGTTAGCGTTGGTATCATTAACTTTATATCTTATCTAAGTTACCTTCATGGGTGATTTCAACGCCCGAATCGGAAATATTCCGATTACAAATATTGTAGGATGCTACGGGGAAGTAACGTGCAATGAAATTGGAAGATTATTTAGAGATTTTGCTAGTTAGTATAACTTAAAAATGACAAACAGTTTCTTCCGTAAAAATGACATACACAAACAGATCTGGACGAGCCGAGGCTTTAGATCAATTATTGATTATGTAATAATCAATGGTACACCAGCCTGACAGGCAAAAGATACACGACCATATAGAGGACCGGGCACAGGCACAGGCCACTATTTACTCGTGAATGCAATTGATATGTTCAAAAAGTTGAAGAAACCGAACCCAAAACAAAAGCAAAAGAGGAACAAATCTATAAAGTGTACTTATTAATTGAAGAAAGCATAAGAAACCTCTATAACTATAGACTGCACAGCAACAACATAAGATTTGAGTAGTTTATACATGATTGAGGAGGTAAAGAGTTATTTTGAATGTTCAATTGGAATTTTCCCTCTTCACAATGGTGAAAATACATGTGTATTTGATAAAATTTGTTTAGATATTGACAAAAGTAAAGGTACTTCACTTTTAAGCAAAATTCCTATTTGCTGACGAACCTCGTCTATAGTTAAAAAAGTGACTAGGAATGATTACAGTATACGTTTTAGACAATGCAAATAATGAAGAATAACTTTTTTGTCTTAAAATTATTTTAAAAAATTCGTTTGATTTATGAAGACATAGTGTATATACAGAAAACTGAAAATCTTCACCTTGAAGTTGATTAACTGACATTTATTTTGATTAATCCAATTTTTTTGGAATTTACGCCAAGTACCGTACAGAAACATTTTCATATTTTGACCAAAGTGTACTATATAAAAAAGTCGGTAAAAAAGTTATTTTCGATTTTCTAAAAAACGGTACAAGCTATGTTTATTGAAAAAAAAAAATGGGACTACTTCGGGATCCCCCGGAACAGAGCCGTTTGCGGGTAATCGCTGAAGAAACATAAAAAAATAGATACAGACTAATTCAGAACCCCCTTTTTTGAAGTCGGTTAAAAAACAATAGAACAGGCAGCCCTAGAAACATTATCCTAAAAAAGAATGATAAAAAAGGTTTGCGAATATGGACAGAAGAACTTCGGCAAACAGTAGACGAAAAGCAAATAGCTTATAAAAATTATTTAAGTAATCCTACAGAAAACAATCAGAAAATATATAAACAGAAAGCAAACTAAATAACAACATTAACTAAAAACGCACACGGGCAATCCTGCGAACGATTTATTTGCGAGATTAAAAAAATGACATACATGGTAGACAAAAAATAATAGATAAGATAATGAAAGCACTGAATAAACAAGAAAATAACAGAATCAAAATAAATAACATAGCAGAAGATAACTGGGTAAAACACTATAAGAAACTGGCAGGAGGAAATGTAAAAGAAGAAGAAATGGAAAATGTAAGAGGTCTAGATGATATAGATCTAGAGGAACTAAGAGAAGCTATTAAAAATACAAAAAACACAAAAGCAACAGGATTCAGAATTGCTGAAATCCTGAGGGACAGTACTGTAACTGAGACTTCTCCACCTATATGACCGAAAATATAAATAAAATAGAATACCAAACAAAAATGGAACAAACAAAAGTACTATCAATATTTAAAAACGGCAATATACACGATACTAACAACTATAAATCTGTAACTTCTCTAAATCAACCACAGCTCTGAAATTTTGTTAAAATTTAATTACACATTTTTTATGTATTTAAAATCAGTGGATGCTATAATTAGGGAATAGTTTGATTGTCATACTGGCATCCAATATTACCGAAAACTGTTTGACAAATAAAAAGTTGTTTAATTTCATACCGAGATTTTGAGCGTCACTGTATATAAATTGTAAAGATGCATTTGTTTCTACAGTACTTTCGAAAAGTAACAAATTGTGAAGATTGGTCCTTATTTATTGTTCAGGATCGCCATGTGATATTATAATGTTGCAGCGGCCTTCGACCAATAATACTAGTTGTAAAGACTATCTGTTTATTTCTACTGATTACTTGATTACACTATACTAACTACATCTAATCATTACTATGCTACATTTTGAACTCGACTTGTCATGGCTACATGTTTTACTCGACTGATGGTTCGCGATTTACATCAATTATCGAAAGTGTGCCATCAGTCGATTGTTTTGCTATTTCAACTGTTTGGTGTACGTGATAATATTTGTAGACATGCTGAATTTAATAAGGTTACCTAGAATGGTTTTTGATGATGTTATGCTAGTAATTGTTTAATTAATTTCCTAAAAAGTGTCATGAGGAATTTCCGTTACACCACCCTTCCTTGGGGAAAGTGGGATCCGCGGTAGCGTATTCCACGCAACTTCAAAGTTTAACTAATAATTGCGGAAGTTCCTCTGACTCACAACAGTTTACTTGCTAAATTCTTACATATGTCTTATTCTAAGGAAATTCACTATATGTCCATAAAGTCAAGTCCACTATAGTTTCTAACACTTGTCACGCAGTTTTTACCGTCACTGTTCACTGAAATCTTAAGCCTATATTTATGAGTTCGGTTATTTTATTGTAAAATGTCCCAAACTTAACCTATATAATGGTACATAGTTTCTAATTAGTATTTGAAAACTCTATTTTTATGTATCTTAATTTCCTTTGTATTATTTGAAATTAAACAATTGGAGTTTCCTATGTCTGGTTCCGTTATAATGTACGGACCTTTATACCATGGATCAAATTTTAACCTATTCTCATTTGTTATGAGAACTTGTTCACCTTTTTGGAATTGTAAGTCCTTCGCTTTAGCGTCGTATGCTAATTTACGATGCCGTTTTGCTGCTTGGAGAGCTTCTCGAGTTCTTTTCAATGCTATCTGAAGTCTAAATCTTATTTCTTGGTTGTAACTATCGATATTATATAGTGGGTGTAGGGATGATTGACTTAATTTGTCTGGAAGGGTAGCCTTTTTGGCGAAAACTAATTCAAAGGGTGTATAATCGTGATATACGCTGGGGGGTGGTATTATAACAAAAAGTATAGTATTTAATCCATGTGTCCCAATCGTTTTGCTCGTTATTAATATACATACGGATAAATTCGTTAAAAACTCTGTGATTCCGTTCACAAGTTATTGATTGATGATGATATGGGGTAGAAGTGTTATGATTAATGTTTAACAATTGTAAGATATTGCGTAGTAGCTCATTAACATATTCCGTACCAAGATCTGTTCTAATTTCTTGCATTGATCCATAAATCAGTATAAAATTTTCGACAATCGCTTTGGCTACTGTAGCTGCTGATTTGTCGGGGATTGGAGTCATCACGATGTATTTCGTTAAGTCGCATTGCAAAGTGACTGCATATGCGTTTCCTAGCTCTGTGCGGGGGAATGGACCTATAGTATCTATAGACACTATGTCGAAAGCTTTTTGCGGGGTTGGAGTTATTTGCATAGGTTCTGTGTGCTTAATTTTGGCTTTATTGATCTGGCATTTGTGGCAATTTTTGACGAATATTGCTACATCTCTTGACATATTTTTCCAAAAATATGTTGATTTTAATTTTTTTAGTAAACGCTTTTGTCCGCAATGGCCACCATACGTTGGATCTGTGTGGAATTTTTCTATTATACTTGCCTTATCATTTCTGTTGGTAATTAGTACTGGTTTATGACATAAAATTATATTCACATTCTTCAATATTTCTTGTCCCATTTCTTTGAATTCATTCACAGTGTACACTTTAAATATTACATCCTCGAGGTACAATTTTAATTGCAATTTTTCAACACTACCAGCCATTTTATTTAGCTTAGATAGGATTTCTTCTAGGAGAAATCTACCATTGGTTAGGTGCAGAGAAAAATTTGAGCTCATTTTACCTTTAGGTTTTATAAACATTTGCAATGAATTTGGGAAAAGTTTAAATGATAATATTGGCAATTTCATCAAGTGAACGTTACCTAAGGCTTCGTATACTTTGCGGGGTATGGTGTCTTTTTCGCTTATATTTTCTACTAAGGTTGCGGATTACACTTCTGGTTAGTGTATCTGTGGAATAGTTTTCCACTACTTCCGATGGTACTCCTTCCATGATGTAAGCTCTTTTTAGTTTGTTGCTCATTGGTTGCTCATATAATTGTCTAGGGCCCATTGACATTCCTACACTCTACGTATTGTACGAGTAGCTTTGTTAAAGATTTCGTAAAAAAATATAATTCGTAAGCACCTCGATATTTTAATTTGCAAACAAAACAAGGAAGTTTTCAAATACCTTACAAGGCCAATGATGACTATGGGTCAGCAAAAATATAATAAATAGAACATTTAATGACCTAGTTATATCACAGGTTATTAACACCTTTAGAGATTAAGTTCATTCATGATATAATGTACTTACTCAGCACGTTCATAATTTCCTTTACAATGTATTATAAGCGTTCGACAGTTCTTATATATATGCTAAAATAAATCTCCTAAAATTCTTAAATTAAGACATAATAATCATAGATACACAAATGATATAAAATGTAAAATAGTTCATTATTAGGGTCACAAGCAATTAAATATTTTTATATGAGTTACATTTATAATATGTTATAATGTTCTGTACCTTACAACTTTTAGGGCTGTTGGGCTTGCCTGTTTAGAATAGCCATACTTCTTGATATGTCTCCTGTGCATATTTTTAAATTTTATTAGCAGCATTACCAGGGCTACTGCAGCTATTACGTATAACAGCACTCTTACGTCTAGCGGGAAATTATTTTCATTTATATAGACATTGGAATTGACTTCCCCATTGTCGGTCGTATCTTGAGTTTGTCTTTTTGACTGTGTGGTACCCATTATTGAAAATCATGTAGTTTTAAATCGGCTGAATTATTCTGTCAGAAGATTATGTTCGAGGGCAGGATCGCCATGTGAAGATTGGTCCTTATTTATTGTTCAGGATCGCCATGTGATATTATAATGTTGCAGCGGCCTTCGACCAATAATACTAGTTGTAAAGACTATCTGTTTATTTCTACTGATTACTTGATTACACTATACTAACTACATCTAATCATTACTATGCTACATTTTGAACTCGACTTGTCATGGCTACATGTTTTACTCGACTGATGGTTCGCGATTTACATCAATTATCGAAAGTGTGCCATCAGTCGATTGTTTTGCTATTTCAACTGTTTGGTGTACGTGATAATATTTGTAGACATGCTGAATTTAATAAGGTTACCTAGAATGGTTTTTGATGATGTTATGCTAATAATTGTTTAATTAATTTCCTAAAAAGTGTCATGAGGAATTTCCGTTACAAAATAAATTCATTATTTCTAAAAGTGAGAGTTTTTCGAAATAGTACCCTTATTTGTGACATAATCCTTAATTGAATGAGCGTGTCATTCTACGTACACATCGTCAAAAATATGATTACGTCAGCCAGGGCCGGATTTACATAAGGGCACTTTAGGCACTGGCTCAGGGCATCCACCAATTTGGGGCCCCCACCAACTGTAGACCAAAATTGAAAAAAATATATATTTGAAGAAAAAATCCAACAAAAATGGTAAATGAAAGCCAAAATCCAAAAAAGTTTACAATCAAAAAACTAAGATACAATGTTTACATTGTATGAATATTAATTTTGAAAATATGTTTGTACGTTTTCGTACTCTCAAGCGTATATATAAATTATATTTAAGATTTTTTATATATGTGGCAACCCCATTATTTAAAATAAAATTTAAGATTTTTTTAATATGTGAGCAATCCTAATTTCGTATAAGTTTCTTTATTCTGACGTATTTTATATAAGTAAGTAAAAATCCATTTATCTGACATAATAAAAATATGACTGGCAAATTTGAATCCCTTAAGTATGCCCCCATTAGTTTTGTGCCCAGGGGCTCCCACTACTTTTGTGCCCAGGGGCCACCACCAGTTTTGTCCCCAAGGGTCCCCACCAACTTAAATCCGGCCCTGACGTTAGCTAAGTCAGATAAAAAAAGAAAAAATAACATTACCTTGAATTCTATTAAATTTAATGATAATGATTACAGTAAAATGTTGAATTGTGTACCGCTGGCTTCCTGTCAATAACCGAGACGCTTGATAAATTATTGTTGAACATGGTCAATAACCTCAGGAGGTATACGATTTATCTCCTGAAGAATTGGAATTCTTCTGAATTCGCTTGTGTAGTAAAGTATACTTTTCTTTTTAAGTACCTCCACAAAATATAGTCTGGAGATCTGACAGGCCACTCAATCGGCCCCCTTCTCTCTATCTAACGGTTCGGGAACACCTCATCTAAATAAGCACGGACCGGTGCTGCATAAGGGGGAGGTGTACCATCTTGTATAAACAAAATATCATTTCTTGGAAGATAGTGTTCCCAATTTGAATAGAAATTTGTTAGTTCAGGGATGAGGTGGCCTCGAAGAAACTCCAATTATTCTGCACCAGTTAAATTCACTTCAAAGAAATAGGAACCCACATTTCTTTCTCAGATTATGCCACACTCACGATTACTATCTGAGGATGTTGAGTGCGATACTCCATCATCAATCGATGATTGTCGGCAGCCCAATGACGACAGTTTTGCCTGTTCAAAAAAAAAAAAAAAATTGTTCGCAAAATTGAATTCGCCGTTCAAAGTCGTCTTCAGTTAGCTATTGAACAAGGCATACCATATAAGGATAATACTTTGCTTTCTTCACAATTTTGTAAAGTGGGGTCGTTGCCATATTGAAATTAATAGCCATTTGGTTAAGTATTGAGTGTTGATTATGTTGCATTGCCAACAAAGCTTTAAGTTGATTTTCTTCTGATTTTGAGTGTTGACCAGATTTAGATAAATCACGAAGATATCTAAAGTTACTCAATATTGCTGACCATGCGTTGCCTAATGGGACTCGTACCATGAGTTTCGTTGAACAGTTTAACCACTTCTTGTTGGGTGCGCATCCTGTTTCCAAATACGATTATGCAGTGTTTCAATTCGTTCTGGTTCAGTTAATTTTACATTTTTTTAACATACTGATTTTGCCAAACAAAAGATATGAAAAAAAAACAAAAATGTGATTTCAAGTTTTTATCTGACTATAATAAAAAAGATTCAGTAAGATTACTGTCAGACGTCATATCTCAAATAACGATTACGTCACAAATAAGAGTCAAATATCAAAAAGTGCCTTTTTTTTAAACAAAATGACGTGTCACGGGGGGACTTCCGGTTAAGATGGCGGGGCAGCCGCATGTGTGCGTGTGATAGGTTAGGGAAAATTCTTTAAAATTGTATAAAAATCTATAAATTGGTTCACGATTGTCCAGAAAGAAGTTTGCTACTCTCCACAGACGCTTTTAAAGTGATTAAGACGCTCCGGTAGTAATTGGTTTGTGTTAGTTTGAGTGAAAAAGCCGGAGGTCCAAGGCTGCCCTTTTCTGTATATAGTTTGTTCATAGTCCCCCATTTATCATTTATTTTACGAACATTCTCATCGCACGAGATATACAATTAGTGGTTAATATAATTAATTTCCAAATATTTTATGGACCCTAAGAACATTGGTTTATTTATTACAAGAGTCAGATTTTCCATTTACATTTTTACTCGGACTTCAAAGTCGTAGTACACTGGTGAAAAAACAATAAATTTTCCATTTCGAAACTGGTAGATGGTATCAAGGGTCTTTACACATAGGCACTGTTCACAGAGAAACCCTTAAAGAGGAAAAAGAAGAAGAAGACGTGTCAGAGGACTTTTTCGAAAAACTCTCACTTTCAGAAATAACGAATTTATTCGTTACTACTCGAAAACACTTTAAAACACTTTATAAGTCATCCATTTATATATTTATTACGACGCCACAAACAGTGTGTGCCGATTTAGAAAAAATTATGTAAGATAATTTAATGACTGGAATGTATGCCGTAACTTTCTCTAATTATTTCAAGAATGTAGTTCAAAATACTGCTTAATAAAGTGTAATAAAATATCTATTTCCTCGTTGTCATCGAGGATCGTCAGGTAAACAAAATAATTGCAGCTTATTCTTAGTAATCTGAGTAATAAATTTAATCTAACCTCTTGTTACCATCTCAAAATAATCGACTATCTCTTAATTCCAGTCCTAAATTATTGCCTTCTAAATTACACAACGTGATTCCTAAAGCTAAACCATCACCGTATCTTCATAGAATAATAATGACGTTGTTTGACAGTCCCCCGCCTTAAAAAAAGTCACATTAACACGAAAATCACCCCGGAGCATCCAAAACGAAACCACGGGGGTTGACAAAAAACGCATCTGTGGATGATTTCTCAGAATGTCCGCCTACCTAACACCATTCTAATCTCACCACAACATCAAGTATTATATTTGTTTTGGACCTGAAACGACGTTCTTTAGAAAGGAAAAGAATTACCACCATAAATTGTGACATAGTATTGTGTGATGATTTCTTTAAACTGTTTATCAAAGATGACAGCCCCACACTTTTCTGACCAATTCTTATAATGTCTTCATTGTGTTGCGTGGGACAGCATCAATCAAACTGTGAGGGTTGAATCTGTAAATTATGAAAATTGCACAACTTAAAAAACACATTAAGGATTCTGACAAAAACATAAGAATTAGAGCCTGAGGTACAATATTTATAGATCATTGCCAAAGATCGTTCATAAAAGATAAAAAATATCTTTAAATGACATATTGCAGAGAGAGCAGAAAGTGAGTATCTTTCCAAAATAGTATTATTATTCAATCTTTTAAACGATTGTGATTGGTCAGACGTCTTGGCAATTGATAATGTCAATAAAAATGTAAATTTCTTTTACTCAAACATGTACAGATGTTTGGAAGCGTCTATTATTAAGTACTTAGTGAGAGACCGGTCAAATGTTGGAAGGTATCCTCCCTGGTTTACATCTAATTTACTACCAGGAGTCCTTCCAAATGCGGAACATCTCGGCATGCCTGATGATGTTCTATGGTTCCAGCAAGACGGTGCACCGCTACATTATTCACAACCTATCCGAAATTATTTAGATACCACTATCCTAAACAAATGGATTGGCAGGAGAGGGCCGATTGAATGGCCTGCTAGATCTCCCGACCTAACTCCGCTTGATTTCTTTTTGTGAGGCTATCTGAAATAAAAAGGTTACGTCAATCGACCACTAAAGTTAAAATAATTTGGAAAGTATATATATATGAGTTGTACTTTCCAACTTCGCTGTTCAAGTTGGCACCAACTTCAAAAAAAGTATTTAATAGTTGTAGCAAAAAATTATTTCAGGGTTTTTGGTTCATTTTTATTTGAAGTCGGTTTTTGTTTTATCTTATGTATGTATTTTACAATTTTTAGACTTAATTGGATGTAGTTTTCAAATCTAATTAACTTTTTCAATATTGCCTAAAATAAGGTATTTTATTTTTACCCATCATTTTTTAGCTTGACCAACCTCGTTTACTGTTGAATAGAATAACATGTCTTCTAAATGTGTATATGTATTAAGAAATTTTTGTATATGATTCAAACTTAGGTGGATCCACTTTATTGTAGACGATCTGAATATCATCATTCTTTAGGTCTGTTAATTATATTGACATTCATTTAATAGTCTCCTCTCCGCGGAATCTTATAATAGTTTTTTTAGTTTTAAATTCTAAAAAACTTTGTCTGATAACTGTTAATATAACATTAAGGGTACTTAACGTAAACAAAATTTATATTCTTTATCAAACCTAGTACACAATTTGGAAAAGTGACATGAAGATTTATTATACATTTTTTAGTGATGTGGCATAATTAGATGAATTTTATATTTCTTATTACTCCTGTCTGATAATAATTTTATATAGTATGAAAAATAAAGGTATTTTACTTTTAAGCAAAATTAATATTTGCTGACAAAGTTGAAAAAGAGACATGTAATGATTACAGTATACGTTTCTGAAGACTTATGAAGACACACTGTATATAGAAACCAACCGAGAACCTCCATCTTGAAGTTGATTAACTGACATTTAAATCGATTTATTTCCAATCAACTTTCAATTTATTACAATTTTTAATAATACAGTATAATTGGATGCAGTTTTCAACTCTAATAAACTTTGTTTGATTACAATTTGAGATATTGTAAAAAATTTATCAAAATTGATATATTATTTTTAAAACTACTATATATTTGGAAAAGGTACAAAAATACTAATTATACAATTTTTACTGCAATGGCATAAGTAGATGCAGTTTTTAATTCTAATTACTTCTATTTGATAACAATTTTAGATACGAGGGCTGCCTTTTATATTTCGGGATTGGACAACCCTAGTGTTGCAATCTGACAACTGACAGCTCTATCGTAAAGTTTGACATTTTTGAGGTTATACGTACTCAGAACGTTTTGACATACGAGCGCTATGTGTTGTTTACAGTAACTTAAAGGATTCATCTCGGCCAAAAAATGGAATTAATTCGTGAACATTTTCGTGCGATTATTTTTTACAACTTTTGACGTGGATTAAGTCAGCAAGAGTGCATGGATGAACTTAATTTAATTTTTGGCGATGAAAGTCCAACAAGGACCACTGTTTATCGATGGTATGGGTGAATTCAATCGAGGTCGTAGTTCATTCCAAGACGAATTTCGTGAAGGTCGTCCAAAAACAGTTGTTGTTCCGGAAACCATTGATGCTGTGCGCGAACTGATATTGCAAGATCGTCATGTGACCTATCGTGAGATTGAGTCAACCTTACGCATTAGTGGGACCAGCATACATTCAATATTGTATAAACATTTGAATGTCAAAAAAATTTGTTCGCGTTGGATCCCACACAATTTGTCAATCGTTCAAAAAAAGATTCGTGTCGATTGGTCGAAAGAAAAGCTCAAAAAATACGATCGCGGTGCTTCAAAACACGTTTATGACATAGTGACAGGTGATGAATCGTGGATCTACGCGTATGAGCCCGAAAGTAAACAGCAGTCGACTGTATGGGTGTTTCAAGATGAGCTGAATCCAACAAAAGTTGTTCGCGCACGACGCACTTCCAAGCAAATGATCGCCTGTTTTTTCGGAAAAACTGGACATGTCGCAACCGTACCACTAGAATAATGCAGAACAGTCAATTCTGAGTGGTACACAACCATTTGGTTGCCAGTTGTCTTCCAAGAAATGATGAAAACCAACCGCCGAAGACGGATCACTCACACATCGGCTCAAACAACTGCATTTTTGACCACTGAAAACATCGATTTGATGAGTCATCCGCCGTACAGTCCTGACTTGTCACCACTTCTTTTTATTCCCGTACGTAAAAAACAAACTGAGAGGTCAACGTTTTTCGACACCTGAAGTAGCGGTTGCTGCGTTCAAAATGCATGTTTTGCAGATACCTCAATCACAGTGGAAAAAGTGCTTGGACAATTGGTTCAAACGCATGCAAAAGTGTATAAATCTTCATGGGGAATATTTTGAAAAACAAAAAAAGCGATTTTTGATGATTTATATTTGTTTTTCTTCTCTAATCCCGAAATATAAAAGACAGCCCTCGTATTAACAAAAATGAAGATACTTCACTTTTAATCAAAACTCCTATTTGATGACAAACCTCGCCTACAGTTAAAAAAGTGAGATAGAATGATTACAGGGTACGTTTAAGATCATGCAAATTTGTTTGTGGAAAATAACTTTTTCTCTGAAAATTATTAATAAAAAGAAATTGTTTGATTTATGAATACACACTGTATATACAGATTAATCGAAAATATACACTTTGAAGTTGATTAACTGATATTTATTTTGATTCATTCAATTTATTTACAATTACCCCAAGTTCCGTACAGAAACATTTTGATATTTTTAATACCAACAACTCCATCAAAGCCTACTGTATAAGAAAGTCTTTAAACAAGTTTTTCCCCAGTTTCTAAAAAATGGTACAAGCTATGTTATTGAAAAAAAGGGACCACTTCGGGATCCCCGGAACTAATACAATTTCTTTTTAATTTATTATACCCCATGTTTCGAACAGCTTACTGTTTAGAAAGTCGGTAAAAAAGTTTTTCCCGATTTTCGAAAAAACTGAAAAAGCTATGTTATAGAAAAAAATATGAAATCACTTTGGTATATCCCGGATCTAATTCAATTTATCCCATGTTCCGAATAGAAAAAATTCCATATTTTTAATACCAACGACTCTACCAAAGCTTACTGTATAAGAAAGTCGGTAAAAAAAAGAGTTTTTCCCTATTTTCTAAGAAAAAACGGTACAAGCTATGTTATTGAAAAAAAATTGTATAAACTGTCGAAATTCATTGAGCCGTTTGAGAGTAAGTTGAATTTTGTTAAGACCGAATTTCGACCAGAGGCGATTCTAGTATAATTAAACGTTCTTAATTTATTTCATTGTTCCTGTTAATTAATACCTAATACATAGCGGAATGAACTTTTAACATGTTATCACACGACACCTCTCATTTTTAGATTTTGTTGTGTGTTTGAGTTGAGATTTTATAAACATTAAGGAAAGTTGTAACTGGTTTATACGAAAAATATGTATTCTATCGAAATAAAATAAATATAAATGATTACTGGAGTAATTTATTAAAGACTTAATTAAATATATGATATGCTTGCTCACTTTGTGTAATAAATTACTCTAAATAAATGATTTGCGTCAATATTAATACCAAAACATCATTTGCAAAGCTAGCCATGCACAACAAAAAGTGTGGAGTGTTTTTGATGAAAATCTTTCAATTACTTTCAGTCCCGATTTACAGCCGGATAAGTTATTTACCGACAACGTTTGATCCTTTCTATTTGCCTTATAAATTACGAAACATTACAATTAATAAACAATTTGCAGAATCTAGAATGAGTGAATGTTAATTCTTGGGCGAAGCACGTTGTCTACCGAGCGTGGTGATCGTAAACTTTGTGGAAACAAAAAAAAAGCGAAAAAAATACGAATCCGAAGCAATTCAGCCGTTGGTGGAGTCAGGTTAATTGACGCAGGAAACGTAGACTAAGATGAAATTACACCCTGTCAAACCTACAGAACTGTACATCAGAGGCGGGTAATCGAGGTTAACAAAGAGATTTCGATAGCGGTATGATCAATGTGTAGGATTCCTTTAGTCAATTATAGTCATTCTTGCTGTTTACAAATATTTTGTATATTATAAGGTTACATTTTTGAAAATTAACATTTTGAGCGACTCCAAATGTCAATTAAAAGTGGCCGACCAATAATTCTATTTTGACAAGTGATTCTACCGGTTACTGTTTAAGTCTTAATAATACCGACAATCACTGAGATTCCTAATTCTAAATAGTTATTAATCTTAAATATTGCTCAACGTAGCAAATAGTTTAAATATTGAAACATCTAACCTAAGTTTCGTTTCTGATGTTCTTTTTTAGAGGTTTGTTTATAGGAGTTGGCAACACTGTTTCTATTAACAGTTACTTTGATATATGAGTGAGAGATTTTGTTTTCCGTGGTTGATTGAAATACCTATGTTGACTATGTTTTTTTGCACTCCGTATATTTATACACGCAAAAAGGGGCGTGGCCTGGATAGTACTTTCTGATTGGCTGATGACTGTTCTTGTGACAAAAGATTTATTAAATGACCCATACCGCAACAAGTTGATAAATATTGTTCTATACATCTTATCAAAGATAAAAGATTTTTATTCAAAGCGATACTCCTTATATGATTTTATGAGAGCAATTTTTTACATTTTAATGAATAATTTAACAAGTGTGTTGGACAAAGGCGGGGTTGTACACTAGATGTATACCGACTTTCCTAAAGCATTCGAGTGCCCCAGGGGTCCACTCCTGGACTTTTGATATGTAACATATTTATAAACGATTTTACCGTTTTCAAAATGCTGATTAGTTATATTTTATTTTGCAGACTCCAATCTTTCTACCTATCTTCTCTATAGAAGACTGACTTTCGCAGTAGTCTGACTTAGACTTGATGCTTGGTGTTCCACTAAAGGTATGTAATGTAATAGCTTAGGCATTTTGTGAAATCGCAACCACCCTACTTGATTATGAATTTTGTAATACTTCCTTGTCACCCGTTGCACAAGTTAGAAACCTAGGTGTTTTAATTGACCCAAGTTTATCGTTTTTACACACATTAATCAAATGATATCCAAGGCTCTGAAATCTCTCGGCTTCATAAAAATTACACAGTAGTTTAAAAATACAGATACGATTTGGATACTCTACTGCTCACTAGTTATCCCTATATTAGAATATACATCGTTTGTTTGGTCTCCAAATTACACTTACCACACCTATAAAATCAAATAAAAACAAAGGGAATCGTAATATTTTATTTAAAGCTAATAGATGACATTTCTCACAATGTAATGCAGATTCGATTCGGCTCCCTGAGAATACCTATATAATAATAACTAGCGGTCGCCCAGTGGTCGAAATTCGACCAATTGTGTTAATATCTCTGGCAGGTTAAGTAACCTGAAAATTTTATTTTGACATTCTATCCTAGGGCTTTAGGGAGAACAGCAATTACACGGAACGGATCCAGATTCAGAACCTCTGTGTGATAGTTTCCTCGAAAATCCTAGATGTCGGTCTTACATCTCGCTTCTACAAATAACTAACGAAATTCAAGTTTTTTTTCAGATATAATTCATAGGACTTTATTTGTGTTCAAATTCGTAATTCTTAATTTAATATGACAACAATTCAACTGCTAATGGGCTACCCTACATATTTATTTTTTTCTAACCTCCCTGTATAGATATAATTGCACCCCATTCTCTAACATTTATTAAAATCCTCATTATAATAATTCCATCTCATTATATATTTCCATTACCCTGTATATGTAACTGCTCATGGGCCACACATAATATTTTTTAACATTTTTGAACTACCCGGTAAACCATTATGTATATGCCACTGCCTATGAGCCACCGTATTTACTCTTTTTGTTTATGAAATTTTTAACTATCTTCTGTAACTATAATTCCACTCAGAGCATATTTCAATCATTATATAAATTGAACTCTTTGTGGGCTACTCTATAAATCATTTCCTTTTCTAACATTTTTTATTATCATCCTGTATATCTATAATTCCCCTTACCCTATATTTCATCTTCCCTATATATACAACTGCTTATGGGTTACGAAATGTTGCATTTCCATTTTCGCCACCCTGTATAATACATCTCTGTATAATATTTTTTGCACCACCCTGTATAACTGTAATTCTACTGCACCTTCTATTCCAAGAACCCAGTAAATTCAACCGCTAATGGGCTTCCCTATATAATTATTTCACTAGTTATAATTGCACACTACTCTATATTTTAAACACCCTATATATGCAACTGCTTATATGCCACCCACGAAAAAAATGATTTCTAATATATCTAGAATCGCCCTCTATAATTATAATATACAACGATTATTTAACCACTAAACAATAACAATAAGTACATGCTCTAAGTATATAACAGCATTGGTCCCTCTATATATAATTACTCAATGTTTTGAGTCTGGCGGCGGCGGCACGCGGCACATTGAGTTGTTTGGCGTTGACATTATGGAAGTAAATAATGAATTTTTATTACTGCACTGAAGGTCGTCAGTAGCTATTAAACAAAACAAAAATGAAGAAAATCGGTTGAGAGACAGAGGAGAAAATGGTACCCAATCGTTTTGTCTTTGCCTATTTATATATAGATAATCGTCTGTTTTGTCTCCAAACTAAATTTCCCACACCCATAATATCGAACAAATACAACGGAAATTCTTAAGATGAAATCTCTCACAACCATATACATCTTAAAGCTTACTTTCATTGGAAACCCTGCATGCTAGGAGGGAAAATAAAAATACCGGTAGGTTACATTCCTTCGTAGGCTACAAACACTTTTAGGGTAGATTACGATTATGATTGTTGAGATTATTGGCATTTTATAATATAATATAGGTATATTATATTTGATTTTACTAATTTGTATTTCTGTAACATATAAATGCAATGTAAATGCAATTAAAAGAATAGTTTTTCTCAGATAGATGTTTTTCTGGCAAAACACAAAATTGTCATCACATATTATAACTACAGACCTTGGTTCTATATGTTCATATCATTGGTTCTCGTAGATTAGCTTAAAAGGTGTTCAGGTCATTTGTATTTTACTGCGATATTATGAATGGATTCATTGATAGGGATATTGGTGAAAACAAAAAAGCTTGCAAGATAGTAAAACAAATTTGTTCTGACTTCTCAATTTCAATGAGATATGTCGAATTTTCTCTCTCTTACTACTACTTACTACTCTAAAAGTGGTTGAAGCTACTAAGTTATGTATTTAGCCAGCTAGTTCAATTAAAGCATTGCCTGTCTCAAAGGTACGATCTTTTTATGTAATTTTGGAAATTTGTTTTTAAGACCTTGAGAACCAAATCACAGAATCTGACAAAGATAACATTAAAGAGAAAATGGTCAGTGTAAGTTGAGTGACATAATGTAACAATGGATTTATAAACAAAAATATACAAAGTGGAATAAAGTCAGAACCAGGAAACAAGAAACACAAGACACCAATATGTCAAGGTAATATATCAGATGAAAAGGGCAGTACTGCGAGCCACACTATTAGCACTATTTTCAATAGGTACAGAAAAATCAGCATACAATTGAGAAATCCGAAGACAAGAGTATTTTTAAAGCAAGAAGAAGTGTATGAAATTCCATGTCTATAGTGCCTTACAACTTATCTAGGGCAAACCAACACAAGAATTAAAGATAGACTATAGCTATAAGACTTACAAAGAAGAATCTTTAAAAACAGAGGTGTAATTACAGAATATACTAAATCTGACTGGCCAGAAAATCACGATAAAACAGTTCCATGCCACATTGTAATAAGTTAACAAGTTACCACCATTCAGTGTAAGGTTGATATTACGACGCCTCAAAAAGGGCGTTTGCGTTTGCAACACCAAGAAGTAAGACCAGTTAACAGCGCCCGGGTTTCAGTAAGCGTTAATTGTCGCGTAACCAGTAGTGTAAAGAGACGGATACGAGGAGAATACCGTATGACTTGAAAAACATAGATTTTATTTTGCTGGAATCTTGCTATATGGCCACCGACTTCACGTGGGATCATATAAGAGCTCCTTAGATCAATGCGGAAACTATATGATACAACAGTATACACACAGCTCCAGATACTGTAATATCAGCATTTTCCTCGTTCTACCATAAAGAGTCGTTTCCATTTTCAACAGCTGATTTCTTCAGTGTGAATTGGAGGTTTGGCCAGTTCTGCAGTGATTGGTACTTTGGTACCAAAACTGTTTCATGGAGTTTCAAGAAATTCATGAGTGTAGTTTAATGGTGTCTGAAATCTCTCTCATAGGTGTAGAAATCTAACTTTGATAAATTTGTGTAGTATATTTTATTTGGAAATACATTTCACCTGCTCAAATAATTAATATATACTATCGAAAACAAAAGTAGCTGAGCAATTAATCTAATTGAAACCCGCATTACTCTAATTAGTATTATTGACAATCAGTTTGCATTGATACATTGATATAATAAATTTTAATTTGTGATTACTGTTCACCTGTTTAAATAATTATTTATGTCAACTAAACGAGAACTTTTATGGAATTTAATTAGGTCTAATGAAACTTGCATTACTTTAATTAATTTTGGCAGATAATTTGCATAATAACATATGTAAAAGTATGGTGAAAGCACAAATGCCTATTGTATTATGTTTCATGCCCTAATTTGTTTGTTACGATCTGTGTAAATTTATTAATGCTCATACAGATTCATTTATTCATTTTTTTCTTTCAATTTTTATTATCTTTATCCAGTTCTTGGTTTTTAAGTTTTATTTTCTATTTTAGCATTCGACTAAAAATCTTTGTTTTTATTAAATTCATTTTTATACCGATTTAAAACGTTGCTTTTTCAGTTCTGTGACCATTTTTCACAATTTATTGGGGGTTATGCAAATCTATCAATGTAATTTGTTGAAAGGTTTTCACGAAAAAGTGTCTGACTTTCTTATATCTCTTTTTATGCTAATTGGTTTGGTGTTTCCTTGTAAATGTTTAATGGATATATAAGCTTTCAAAGTCTGGTCTGGTTCAGTCTAAATTTTTTCAGAAACTTCCTAACGTTTATTTCTAAACTAGAATCAACTGATTTTTTGGTTAGCATGCTCATTGTCATTAGATGTTTGCTTCTGCTATAACCTCTTGTAAGACCAGCTTGTTTGATCGGTTGGTATTCTTTGCTTTTAATTATCCGATTTGTAATAACTTTAGTGAGTGTTATATACAGTTGAGATAGAAGGCTGAGCAGTTTATAGTTTTTAATATTCTGATCCCCTCTGATATCTGTATTGTTTCATATCCCCTCTCATATTTGCATTATTTCAGGTCTTTGCAATTTCTAGTCTTGACACTAGGTACTTACAGTAAATAAGTATACAGTTGTCTAATTTTTCATTATGATAGATTTCCATTTCTTTGCACGGCTTGATGTTGACGAAGAACTTTGGTATTATATTTATCTTGTTTTTGGTGTCAATTAAGTGATTATGGGGGCTTTTTTTGCCTGATTCAGTACCAAATTTTCTAATATATGTTTTTATTAATCATGAACCCTACGCCACTCTGGATTTAGTTGTCTACTGCTTCCCTACGTCTAATTTTACAGAGTCTGATGAGTTAAGTAATATCGAAAAGATTGTTGAGTAGGTTTTGAATTATTTTGTCTGTTCATTGGGTTTTCTCTTCTCAACAGATAAGTATTTGAAAATTGTATATGTAGGAGAAAGTGAAGTAATTCAATTTCGTAAAATTGCCCGGATTACTAGCGGTCTCTACAGAAATTCTTCTTCATAGTTATTCTGAGAGAAAGATATGTATACAAAATGATCAACCAGTATTCCTGTATATAAGTAACGTATTGGACCATCTAACATTTTTTTTGAAAATGTTATAAAAAAAACTACTGAATATTTTTCAATTTGTTTTTTTTTATTCGAAAGTACAATCCTTGCGGTTATTTATGGAAAACAATTTCATTCAAATGGCTTTTCCACGGCTGGCCTCACACTAGCTAATTCGGCCGGTCCAATTTTTCAATACATTTCAATTGTATGCGGCGATGCAAGCACGAATATTGTTTTTGAGCCCGTCAATTGTTTGTGGATTATCGGCATAACACTTGTCTTTAACAGCGCCCCACAAATAATAGTCCAGCGGTGTCAAATCGCAGCTTCTTGATGGCCAATGCACATCTCCAAAACGGCTAATTAAACGATTTTCAAATCGAGTGTGGGATAACTCAATTGATAGGCGCGATGTGTGGCACGTGGCACCATCCTGTTGAAACCAGATGCCGCCCATGTCCAATTCATCAATTTCCGTGAAAAAAAAATCGTTCAACATGGCGCGGTAGCGTTCGCCATTCACAGTAACAGCTGCTCCTTCCTCATTTTCAAAGAAAAATGGGCCGATGATGCCGCCAGATCAAAATCCACACCAAACAGTCACTCTTTGGGAGTGCATTGGCTTCTCAACGACCACATGTGGATTTTCCGTTCCCCAAATTCGGCAATTTTGCTTGTTAACATATCCATCGAGGTGGAAATGAGGTTCGTCGGAAAAGATGATTTTTCGGTAAAATTCCGGGTCTTCGTTCAAGTGCTCATTGGCCCATTGTGCGAAGCGATAGCGCATTGGATGGTCTGTTGGCTTCAACTCCTGTACCAATTGAACTTTATACGGTGTCATTCCGAGGTCTTTATGCAAAATTCTCCTCAAAGAAGTGCGTGAAATGTGCAATTCTTCAATATTCCCCCGTGTACACACAGTATATAGGTGCACGTTGACGTGTTGGTTTGTCAATGAGCAAACCAGTTTCACGCACTTTTTTCACAAATTGTCTCACCGGAGCGAACGGCGCTTCTTTTCGGCCCATAGAAGTACGTCATTTTCGCATACATTCGGCAACAACACACTCACTTTGGAAATAATTTTTGAGTATTTCCCAACGTTCTTCAAGCGTATATCCAACCATTTTCGTTCACGGGAGACTTCAAACTAATTTTCTGTCAAAACAGATCTGACATAAATGTTACCATGTTGAAAATGACCGCTAGTTCAAAAAAAAGTTAGATGGCCCACTTATGTGTGTTTGGAGACGTTTCAACTCCGACTCTGCAGTCGTCGTCAATCGTGTATTTCTAGTTTTTTTCTAAAAAAAATCGCTTTGATATTGATTTTGTTGTTTGTCAAAAATTTGACAGTGACAATTTGTCATTTGGCGAACACTTGGTACTGAGGGTACCATTTTTCTGCTCTGTTAGCAATAGATTTCTCCAGCCCAAATGAAGGTCGATTGAAGGTGCCCCGATTTCCGTATTGTTTATCATCATAGAGCTAGCTTCTTTAAGTTTTTTCTTTTTTAATATTTTCATCTTTCAACAAACTCTTTGTTTCATTCCAGTCTATTCTATGGCTGCCGGTGCTGGTTAATACATGATTGGCCAAATTTGATTTGTCCACGTGTCTTCCGGAAAAGTTATACTGATGTTTTTTTAACTTTTAAAGGTCTTGAAGTTTCATCGGTATAAGAATGGCCACAGTCACATAAAACACTGTACACACAATTTTTGGAATTCTGAGTTACCAAGTTATCTTAGTAAGTTTTTCTTCTATGTCTATGCCTATGTCGATTTTTACTAGTAACTTTCTGCTACCCGGTGATTGTTATATCAGCTTCATTTTTGGGCTGTTAAGTCCATCGTGAAATCCGTCCATGTCTTTTGTTTTCATGAGATTTATTAAGGAATTTAAAACGTCATGCTTACCAGGCAAGTTGATAAAATGTGCGAACGATTTGTGGCTTGCGTAGGTGGGGCCACTTCAAAGGAAGAGAGTTTATTCTCTATTTCAATCGCACAGGAGTGCCTATTCGCTACCCATAATAAGGATGTAGGAAGAACATATTCGCTATCGGTGGAACCTGAATAGGGCGTCAGTAGTGAAGTAATTATTGGAGTCCAAAAACAAGTCTAACTTTGTTGATATCATACACTAACATGAAAGGAACTAAGCCCCTTTCTCGTTAATTTTCTAACGCATAAGTTTATCGAAAGTCGACTAAGAGCAGTTGGATGCACTATGGAAGATGTTTACTTCACTACAAAGTGTACCGATGACACTGTTCTGATTGCTGATACTGTGAATAAACTACAACGATTCTTCCTCAAATTGAAACGTTCACAACTGTTATTACGAACATAAATATAAAAAATCGAAATGTAATGCTTCCATCAAGACAATCTCCCAGATGTATACTCTTAGAGAATGTACTTCTAAAGGTAGTTTGCAAGGCACAAATCTCTCTTTTGCCCTCTCTTTCGAGCCTTAGGACGATATTTGTGCATTGCAGGCTACCTCCAGAAGTACAAGCTCTATGTGTAAAATAGATACTAAAAAGATGCTCACAGAACAAACCAATACGAAACCAGATAACAAAAAATTAAAGTATGACGAGTAACAGGATATTTGAAGAACATAATCGTAAAACTGGGGAAAAACACTTGCACCCAAAAAGAAAAATAAAACAAACCAAGTGCTGACCAATAATGCTATGGAAACCTGAGCGAATATTATTAAAACTAAAAGAAGTAATGTACTCTGGAAATGAAAGCCTTACAAGTAAATCCATATAGGCATTTACTGAGAGAATGAATCAGAGTAGAACCACGAGATAGACTGATGGAAAGAATGCTCAGACCAAAGATTCACTTGTCTATCTGTTCAGAACCTTAAAGGAAGATAATAAAGAATAATTTATTCTATCAAATTATAAAACCAGGTTATCTACTTCAATTTAGATACTAACTTTTCGATATTTTTCAATCTATTGAATTGATTTTTTTAAGCGCTTTCCCCACGTATACGTCTTGCCAACTGCATTTCCTTCGGCATGATGGTTACACGTTTCGCGTGAATAGCACACAAATTGGTATCTTCGAAAATACCAACCAGATAAGCTTCGCTAGCATCTTGCAAAGCCATTACTGATGAGTTCTGAAAGCTTAAGTATGTCTTGAAATCCTGTGCGATTTCCCTAACAAGATGTTGGATTGACAGTTTTCTGATCAACAATTCGGTAATTTTTTTGGTAGCGACGAATTTCACGAAGAGCTACTGTGCCGGGTTTATAACGATGTGTTTTTTTATACCGCCTGTAGCGGGCGCACTTTTACAGGCTGCCTTTGTTGCTAATTGTTTTCTAGATCATTTTGATATGATAACGAAATAAATGTAAAGTATGCGACAGCACCACGACGACGACGTTCACACTAACAGTGAATTTACATATAACTGAATTTAATATTTTATCGCGAAATGAGTTTGGACATCCAGGAGTGTCAGGAAAATCTAGCTCACAGAGACTCCAAATCGGGAGTCGTACTATGTGTAACGCCGGTTCCTTGTGATTCCTAGGACAAAAATCACACAATAAAATATTAAATACAGTTATAAGTACTATATGCATAAGTAATTATTGGAGAAAATCAATTTGAAGGGAGCGCAACTGATGAAGTTTCTCCACTAGAAACAATATATTGTCTTGCATTCAATGGATTGACGAATCTCGGAAAGGTAGTATCTTAATTTCTTTGACAGGTTTTAGTAAACCTACGAATTTTTTCGTGTGATTTCTATGCTAGGAATCACAGGGAAACAGCGTTACACACAGTACAACTCCCGATTTGGATTTTCTGTGAGCTAGATTTTCCTGAAACTTATGGATGTCAAACGTCATTTCGCGTTAAAATATTCAATTTAGATATTCATTACACTAAAGTCATTAGCAAAAAAAAATAATTTATCGATTATAGGATGAATATTGCCAAACTTTAATTTAATTTAGTTTAGATTTTAACAGTTAAAAATGATTTAGATCTTTCGTAACTCTTTTGTAAATATCAGCCGCTCAGAGATAACAATCAAAACACATACAGTTAAGACTGCTCTCATGAATTTCTAGAAATTACGCCCTCTTCGGGTACGCTCATTCGTTAGAACTATCAATAATTATCTAATAAATGCCCCTTCAAGTAGAATGCACCGGATTAACGTAAAGAACCTTTCTAAAGCTTCCTTCATTCCTTTACTTATTATTATAATGATAACGCTAATTTGAAGTACACTGAAGAGGTAATAATACGTTTCATGGAATAATTGAAGTGATCTTTAACCAGGGCAAAGAATATCATGGAAACATTAAATGCGAAAGTTGCTGACGATCTTTTAGCATTCAGCTTGAGATGTAGGTTGGTATTTTTCTGTGAAAAGAATCGGCAGCTTGCAAACCGGTCAGAAGTTTGCAACAGTAAAAAGATGGATTTGGTGTTAATTGGTGTTAATGTTATTCACTACTAAAGATTGAATAAAAATCTTAGATGAAAGCTTTTTGGAAATAATTGCTACTGGTTGTGTAAAATTAATAAGGTTTTTTTGGTAACCAACTTAGTTAAGTTACTAGTTGTTCATTATTTTTAGAATAAGTAGGTACTCAGTATTTTGAACAGGAGGAATATTTTTCGAGATAAAGAAATTTACATTTGCAACTAATTTTGACAATTTTTGCCTTTGGTTGTTTTAGAGTTAGTTTTGTTTGTCAGTTTGTTATGATTTCACTTAAACTTTCGCAAATTTTAATTCGAATAAAACATTTAAAAAATATATATAACCGACTTCTACCTATAACTGAAAAGCTAAAAATAATTATAACAAAATACAACTCTAGCAAATAAATAACACATTCAATGTTGTTAGGTACCTACCCAGGAAGTAAAAAATGTAAACATTAAAAGGTGCTCATTCTGTATAAATTAATTACTTACCAATCTAGTATATTTTTGAAGTCAACTTTTTTCGACAACCCGGTATGACTATAGATAATTCCACTCCAACCTATGTACCAAACATCCTGTACATACGACTGCCCACGGACAAGCATAAATTTGTTAGCTGCCTTCTTTAAACTATATGACGGAGTAGAATCCATCCCATATTTACGGAGTCAAATCCGTCCTATATTTCAACCATAGTATACAACTCCTTGTGGGCTACCCCATAAATTATTTCATTTTTAACATTTTATATTATCGCCCTGTGTAACATTAATTTCTCCACACTTTATGCAACTTCTTATGGGCTATAAAAGAAATATTTTTTTAATCAAACTGTATAAATATAATGCAACTCCAGCATATATTTCAAACATCCTGTATATGATTTGCTTATGTCCACATCATATAACAGTTTTTTAATCACCCTATATAATTTTAATTTCACATTTTTTCCAACATTTTTATACCACCAAACGTCCAGTCCACCTTATATTCCAACCATCCTGTATATACGGTTGCCTACGGACCACTATCATTCTAGTCCGTTCTATATTTCAATCATCATATAAATGCAACTCCTTCTACCACTTTACTTTGTGATTTTGTTTGCTATAACTAAACACCCTGTCTATAAACGCATCAAATAGCAGTTTAAAGTTTGACATGTGTTGTCACTGAATTTTCTATTAGGCCGGGAGAATGTGTAAACCAAAAGCACCGTCTTCGCAAAATGGAAAAATTTGCATTTAAATAGGTATTTGCCTGGTATACAAACAAAACGAGCTTGGTACTCATTAATTTAAGGAACCGAAAATACTATGCTTTACTACCTATATGCTTGAGATGTACATAGAAAATTTTCAAGTTCGGAATTAAAACTTCCAGTGCCTAAAATTACCGCACTATTACGTTGGAATTAAAATATTTATGAGGAAATGTCCGTTATGTCATTTCGATGAAATTTTTGATAAGAATTTTCGAAATTTTCAGCGATTTTCTGCAAAACTGCAAGTTGCACGTCGCAGAAAAGTATATGAGATTACCTAAAGATCTTCCTTAATAGATTAAAAACTATACACATCCATAAGGAGTTATCGAAAAATCGACTAAAATATTAGTGATATTGGTCGATTTCCATGCACGCATGTGTTCATTCACAAATTTTATCAATTTATCAATAGAATTCTTTTCCAAAATTTGAAGTTTCACCAATCCGGATATATACTCTATTAAACAAGACCATATTCATTCAAAACGGTGCACCACAGGAGAAGAAATCAGGTAACATACATACAAAAAAAAGCGAAAAAAAAACGCGACGAATTGATAACCTCCTCCTTTTTGGAAGTCGGTTAAAAACTCATCGGGCGTTACGTGCAATATAAGGTGCTCATAACTGTTTGCTCTAAACCCCTGGCCATCAAATTACAGACCAAAAAATTTTAGTAGACAATGACGATCAAAATTGATTTCTCGTAGATTAAATAAGTAATGAATACTTTTACAAATATCAGAACTGATCACCGAAAATTTAAGACTCACTTAATTAATTACAAGCTAATTTGGCGATGACTTTCTAAACACTCCTGTCAGTTGGTGGAGCAAAGGAAAAGTTCTGGAATAGATTTGTCATTAAAAATTCAAAATAATTCCAGCTTAAAGTGTTAAATAAAACCCCCATTTTTTAACGATGAATTGGGAGCATTCATGGCTTTTTTGGTCAACATTATTATAAACTTCAGTAATCGTAATTCAAGTTGCAAAGGACAAACAAGATGATCGGACAAATCATAGTATCCTACTTGAGGAAATATTTGTCAGAAATTAAGAAAATATTTAATGAGGTGAGAAATATTAGGAACAGTCTTATGTTTTCTGGAGATATATGTTGCATGTATACGCCGATAAACCAGAGAAATTGCTCATTGAAAAGTCAACATTCGATGTGTTATAGTCGCTATAGTACCAGGCAGTAGAAAACGAAACCATATTGGCTCAGAAAATTTAACCAACTGGGAAGATGCAATGAGAAAAGTAACTGGAAACTACCTTATAATTATTACTTATACATTATGGAAATGGTTGATGAAAAGTACAAGCAATTCTTATATGAGGGTCAGGCGTGCTAAGAATTTATAGATTAACCAAAATATAGAACATAAAAGGTTACTTAATTGGAAGGTATAACTTTCAGAATGAAGAATGTTAAAGTCTTATGTCATAAACACACATATAACAATCTAAATGGTGCTGAACACAAAACAATAAATGAAGAAATAAGAAGAAAAGTACGTCAAGCAAAAGGGTAAATAATAGCTGAAAAGTTTTCAGAGTGGAACAACTCCCAGAAAATCTACTGGTCCCCTGCAGTACTAAAACGAAACTGGAATAAAACTATTTCTGAAGAGGGTGGGTATACTAAATGTTTTATTGAATTCAACCTTTGATATGCTCACAAAAATGAGTCAAGCATGAAAAAGATTCTATGCAGTCCGGTTTTCAGAAGGATTTAAAAACAAGACAAGGTAGTAAGTTGAAAACTACTAATATATAAGAGATTAAAAATGTGTTCTTAAAGAGGAAAATATTTGCAGTAACGAAGTTCAAAATCGTTAAACTCTATCTCTTTTATTAAAAATATTAATTTAATTTCAAAAATGGAGCTGGGCACGCAAGACGCTAAGCTGTTACGATGCTCTCAAGGTTGCCCTAATATAACAATATTTTTTTAGTTTAAGATTTTTTATCTACACACTTGAAAAGACACTTATATTTGATAAAAACACTTATTTCTTATTAATTCACAATTTATTTAGTATTTTAAGCCACTTAATTATTTAACTTCGTAAAGGGTTTATAACAACTATATATAATTTATGAAATTATGACATTGAAATGCCTTTAATTGTTCTGATGGGTTACTGTTATTTAATATAGAAGCTAAACAGGTAAAAAATACAAAGAAAACGTACACTTTTCATTAATAATTATCATTATTAATGTTATAATATGATGTAGTATATTTCTTTTAAATTTTGTGTTTTATTTGTTTAACCTATTTTATAATACAAACCAATAGATTGATTACACATTAAAAACGACATTTTATTTACTATAAAACAAGTTTCAAAAAAATAAATTTTAACTGTTTATAAGCATTTTTTACTTTATTCAATAGTTAATCTAAAATAAAAAGCTATTACATATCTTGATTTAAAATTCAGGTTTCTCAATTATCTACCATTGCAAAGAAACAAACATTTCAATAATAAAATACATACGTTCATTCTGGTGAATGCGCAAGTTTCGCAGAATATTGCATTGCTTCAATTATTATCACCCATCTAAAACATTCGTAGCAATTACTAAAACTACTTCGAATTGAATTTGTTGATTTGTTGATCAGAAGCTATGATAAGAGAAAAAATGTTCCTTCACACAGTAATAATGATTTAATTTCTGAAATAAAAAACACTATAATGTGGAATTTTTTTCCTTATACAAAACAAAAGACAAAATTTCAATATAATATAAGTTCTTTTAATCTTTTAAGAATTCACTGAATGATGACCAGGTTGACATACACATTAACATCTGGTTATAGTTTTTCCTTTGGATAGTGTGCTACCTCCGTTAAAGTATGGAAATCTTATGGTAGAGTTTTGATTCATTCTCCTACACTATTCATAAGCTATTGTTGAGCTTTTAATACGTCTATTTGACGTGCTCTACCTGTAAAAGTATTTATATTTTTTATGTTGACTATTTAACCGATCCAAAAAAGAGGGGGTTATCAATTCGTCGACACGTTTTTTTATGTATGCTCGGTGATTATTAAAAAACGGCTAGGGCAAATTTGATGATTTAAAAGGCATTATATTAAGGAGTATTACAGAAATGTACGATACAAATTTCTATAACGTGAGTTTTAAGGTTTTCCAGAAATTCAGAAAAAACAGTAATTAAGGGACTACATTTTAATGAATTTCAATAAATCTACACTGTTTTCTCTAAAACGGCTCAACCAATTTGAATATTTTAAATTGTATTCTACAAAGAGATGTTCTAGCTTGATTCCGTATTATCTATAACGTAAAACATACCGTTCTTCCGGAAATCGTAAAAATGTAAATCTCAAATTTTCATCATAAATATCTGGCTTAAATGTTAAGATGTGGCATGACAGTATATCGTACAGGGTGTTTGTAACGGTTTTCATTTCAGTCGACTGAAACAGCACAAAACAAAATATTCCATTTGTGTATCGAAAAGCATTTTTTTTAGATGAGCGATGTTTTCTATATGGTATACGGTGGTAAGTGTGTGCATGCATCGAAATTCATGCAGCAAGCAATGTGCGCAGTTGAAATATAGGGCGAAGTAAAATTACAGGTGGTTTCAAAAAGTCTTAGCAATAAATGTGATACTGTCTTACACAACTTTTTACGTTAAATAACATGTGCTACTTCGTTTTTCGACATGCAAATCATAAGCGTCCTATTTAGGTTGGTGAAGGGGGTTTTCGGCCTGTATTAGGGGGTTTTCAGCCACTATTTTTTTACAATTTTCTCTACAGATTTATTAAATCTTAACCATTTTACGTAAAAAATATGTTTGTCCAAATCGATATTTCCAATTGTTTTCGAGTAAACTGAGTTTGAAAATTACTCTGGTCTTTAAGTTATTAGGCCAAAAATTATAAAAATCTGTTTACCATGGCAAATAAAAGACTGACGTTGCCACAACGCTTAACAATTTAAGTTATTGATAAACTGTCAATTGAACTTTGCACTGTTTAATTGGTAAACGTTTTGTTTGAACCCTTTTAAAGGCATATTACTTCCTAAGGATGCACATGTTAATAGTGACTTTTAATGAGTTCTCTATACAGCAGAAGTTTGGAACTCTATTTTAGAAACCCCTATATAACACACTTTGAGAATTATGAGAATTGAAAACATAAATAACTTCAAGCCATTCCAATTAGTTATCGTATACTTACAGATTTCTAAAAAACCTTAGTACACCCAGAGAGAGTAAACAAATATCAATAAAACTTCCTATACTACACAATTTTTTAACAGTTATGTATTTTATGTTGTCATTTATCAAAGGATCCCGCACAGCCCCTGAAAGTTGATTTTTTATCCCTTAATTAAGAAGTATAGCGAGAAAGTGACTCTAGACTATTTTTTTTGAAACTTTGCCATTTGATAGTTCTGAACTGATGGATCAAAAGTCTTTTGTTTTAGAGATAATTCCAAGTTGATTTTTACTTCAGGGGTGAAAAAATCAATTTTGGGGTGCTGTATTTCGGAAACAAACGAATTTCATAGTTTGAGCCCAAAGAGACGTTTGATTCACAAGTACAGGACTATCAAATTGCAAAGTTTCAAAAAATTTAACCGAAAGCCACTTTCTCGCTATACCTCAAAGGGTACTGTACATAAGCAGTTCCATATATAGGATATATAAGGTGAAATAGAATTAAAGTTATACAGTGTGGTTCAAAAAATGTTGAATTGGGTGGCTCATGAGTAGTTGCGTATACAAGGTGGTTGAAATAAGAGTGGAGTAAAACTATTGTTATACGAAGTGGATAAAACACTAAAAAATGGTTAAATAAGCATATGCAGTAAGGATATTCGAGTTATAGGGTGGAGGGTTCAAAAAATGTTAGAAGCAGTTGCATATACAGGGCGATTGAAATATAAGGTAGAGTGGAATTATAGTTATACAGGGTGTTTAAAAAAATCTTATATAGTGTGGAAAGTAAGTAGGTCCTTATACTTGGCATATTGAGCGAAATAAAATTAGAGGTATACAGGGTGATTTAAACAATATTTAAATAGAGACAGTCAATAAGGTGGAGAGGATTAATACGATTCCAACATCGTGTAGAGTTGAATTATAGTTGTACAAGGTGATTGAGAAAATGATATAGATAAATAATTTATATTAGGTGACCAATGTACAGAAACATATACAGGGTGGTTTCAAAATAGGATGAATTAGTGTTACACTTATAGAGAGTGGGCCAAATAATAAAACAAATAAAAAAGTTAAAAATATGTGGATAAAATAAAAAAATACAAATTAGAGAGAGGGGGAGATAAGAATACGCTAAAATAATGAATAGAAATGTGCCTTAAACCAGATAAAAAAAATTATCAGAAAATAGTTATTGATTGCACACGGTTTCTAAACGGTATTTATTTTAAGCAGTTGAAGAAATTATTTTTTTAACTTTAGCTTACTTCAGTTCAAGATTTCATACATTTTTGATAGCATATGGCAAAAATCGTAAAATAAAACTAGTGTTAGAAATCTAGGAAATGGATTAAGATTTGACTAGTGATAAAAGCTAATCTTACTTATGTTGCAACTAGAGTGACGCCATGTGTGTGTATTATGGGTGGAAAAAAAGGTTGGAAACATTATTTAGTTCATTTATTGCTGATAATTAAAATTTACTTGTTAAGTTTCAAAACATAAACAGCAAAATGCAAACCACATGTATGTTATAGGAGGAAATATATCTTACACCGTGGAGTATAGAGAATAGAGCAACGTTCGAGTTTCTGATAGTACTGGAATATCTAATTTTGGTAAAATTAATTCATCAGTTTGTGAAGGGGTTTATGAAGTTATCAATATGTAGAAATTAATTTGATAATGTTGCTTGCAGTGATCTTCTTATAGGTCTTTATGTACGTAGAGATGTTATAAAGTCAAAAATAACTGCATTAAAAATGAATTTACTAATTACAGTATTTTGGTAGGTATTTCATTTTACATTGTCGTGTTGATAAAAGACAATTGATAGTGAATATTTTGTAAGAAAGGAACTTTGGACGAGAAATTGGATAATCATTGCTGAATAAAAATCTAATGAACAAGAAAGATAATTGGTGATATTTATAAAAGTACCTATGTAAATAACACGAATCTTTGCCACCTTTTAATATGAACTCCGTGTATATCCATAATTAAGTAAGTACATAATTATTCAAGTTTCTGCTGTTCATTGAAATTTTCAAATTAAAATTCTAGTAGGAATTTTGAAATTGAAAGTCTAGAATTCTTAGTTAATCTAGATATCGGCGTATAAAGTTTACAATATAGCCTTAACTAGCCGAAGATATTACCAGAAAAGAAAAGGTATAGGAAAGTTTTTTTAATTTTTGAATCATTTTTAAAATTAACTCAATGACTAGCTTGCCAAATTTCCAAATATAAGACAAGGGTCGGTGAGGACGTGTACCTGTTTCTTCCACTTCTTTATATATATATATATATATATATTAGGATATATTTAGTTTTTTTCTCTGTTCTGAGCTTATTCTTTTATTGGAACACACCATTTTTTTTTGTTTTACTCCTTAACACTTCTTCTTGTGTATCCATCCATAATTGATTTGTCTTCTAAAAATAAAATCAAATTTTCATTTTGCAATTACATCAATAAATATAAAGCCATTGACAACGAAGTCAGAATAGACTTTGAAACGTTTGGTATTCCTGCAATATACGTAGTTTTATTTCTATTGTGGTGTTATTCCCCAAAGAAACATAAAAATAATCATAATTGATTTATTTTATCAATTTTGATTGTTTATCCCATTTCGTTTTTTCTTGTGTTTCATCTCAGGCAATTAATTTAGAATGATGTTTTTTTATATATATTATCCAGTTTCCAAAAACATATTGTTTGAGTTATTTGTTTAATTTTGCATTGATTTATACACCTCCTTTCCCTTTAATACTAATACTTCATTCCCAATGGAAGAAAATAAAGAAATGCATTTTATTTGATTATCATTGATATAAAAAGTCACTGCTTCAGTAGTATTGGGGCCCCTTAAAAGTAGCTTCCCCAAACTCTCTGACGTTATCAAACAACATGAATTTCACAAATGTATTTCATTTTAATTTTTTGAAGTAAGTAACAAGAAACATGGATGATAATTCTTTTTCATCTCATTGTTAGCCTCTGCAATAAACTAGATACATTTTTAAAGAGCATCGCTGTTTCATACTTATTTACCTATTTCTAGGAGAAGAACTGATTTTTTTGTTTTCTCAATGAATATTAATTTTTCAATAACGCTTTATTATTCAACTTAGAATAAATCAAGAACTACAGCTTAAAACAGAAAAAAATGTCAGCCGGAAATTGTTAATGAGAATACTCAACAAATATCAGAAGAGGCACAGGAAAATGAAAAGAAGAATTTATTTGGCTTTCAAAGTAATACGTAGAAATGAAAAATACCGTTACAAGAAATGAACTAATACCTACCATTAAACAAAAATACAGAATAGTTTATCCAACAATATACTGATTCATATAAAAAAGCAGAAAAAAATTACAAAAAGTGAAACAAGTTAGGTACGAATGGAAAACCATAGGAGCAAGACAGAATATCTGCCCATATAAACTACCAAAAAAATTACAAATTTGGATACAATAACTAACAATATGAGAAATATCGAGAAAGTGTCAAAGGGATGAAAAGATGAAAATGTAGCATATTAATCTCGAAACTAAAAGAGAGGATTGTATCATCATAATTTTAAATTCAATAATATTATCAATCAACAAACCGTTATAGAAATTCTACAGCAATAGTACTAGGATAGAATTATCTGCAAGAGAAAACATATAGAAGAAGGAACTTGGTAAAACCCTAACTTACAAGATACTGTGAGTAGAAGAGGATTTGAGGTCAGTTAGCAATTGTGTTGTTGTTGGTAATATCACTTTATTACCTATATCTACTGGTAACTGCTAATAGTACTTTCCAATCATCTAACAGTTAAAATGCTCCTTAGGATTCGAATGTTGACAGCCTTTCTATAGTGTCGTCTTAACATTGTTGTGATCTTTTATGTTTTTTGATTATTTGGAAGGTTTCCGTTATACTTTGTTTTCTTATTTAGTTATTAATGTTATTCATCGGCATAGAATTCATTAATCATCTTGATTTGTATTTGGTTTCTCTATCCAATATAATATGTAACAGTTTGTGTTCTTCTCTGACATCCTTGATCTTATCGATCAGAAATATGATCAACCAAATAATTCTGATCTTTGACATAGAAGCCACGCTCTACTTCTCTCTAACCTATAGTTTTTTAAGTATATCTGATCCTTCCAGGTCTTTGAGAATTCTCAAAATTTCTCGTGTCGACTGTATCAAATGCTGCTTTTAGAATGATGGATTGAAAATGATGTACAATAGACTACCACATAAAAAGTTGTCAATAACCAGAAATTTATTATACCTACGTAAAACGTATCGTTAAAATGACTATGTAGGTAAACTACTGATTAGTTTCTAGACACCAGTCACTGTACTGGTAGCTGTGGTATATGATGTTCTTTAAACTTTGGAAACACTGGTCTAAACACAAAGTCTTGTGACTATCTTAATACCAAGTCTTTATTTTTCACTTTCAGTAACCAATTTGTCATTTTATCCAGTAAACACTATCTGTTAATTTAAATACCAAAATATAATACAGAAAAGTTATATTTCTAGGACATCCATAGTATGTTTGCCAGCGAAAATCACTAGGTATAATTAACTGGTTTTAATTTTTTGTGTATTACTGGTCATTCAGTAAAAAAAATAACATTATATATAGATATTATTAGGTTGTTTTACCATTCCATCAAATTCAGGTGTTGAAACCTTTATAGTGGTTGAATTGTCCTACTTAATAACATTTTTTAAATTTTGATATATTTTACAAATACAACAGTGATCAAAGAAACTTACTACTTAAAAAATCGAAAATTTGTGAACATGCTTGGGACCTAGGCCATAAAATACAATTTGTCAATTCAACTATACTTCAAAATGGGATCACTGAAACAATAGAATTCTTTTGATGGCTTTTTTGGCGAATGCGCTATCTTATAACAAAGTCGTACCTAGGAACGGTACTTAGAAATTCCAAACACAACTCTTTGAAAATTTTCTAATTTGAAAGCTGTTTATAATACATGATCTTTAGAATTTTTTGTGCTACCTGTATATCTAAAAACAATAATTTTTCTAATGTCAATTTAAATGTCATAAATCAAATTTTCATTTTGCAATCTACGTCAATAAATATAAAGCCATTGACAACGAAGTCAGAATAGACTTTGAAAAGTTTGGTTTTCCTGCAATATACGTTGTTTTATTTCGATTGTGGTGTTAATGCCCAAAAAAACATAAAAGTAAACTTACTAATACCCAAATAATGGTAAAAATAAAATAAAGAAAGCTATAAAATTCCTGTTTATCGGATTGGTACCTACGAGAACTTAAATCTAATTAAAAACTTGAATGCTAAAAAACAAAACATGATATTAATTAAAATGTAGAACGATAAATAGGCAATCCAATTTTAACAAGTCCTAAAAATAATTAATTTTCATAAAAATTTCTTAAACTTAATAAAAATTTTATTTTGTAAACATTCACTGATAACAGGTTCTATAATTTAAATTTTCTGCAGTTTGTTTAAAATATTAAGATCCTTTGGAAGTCTGTATTATATTTTTGGTTACCTATAAATGGGTTTGTGTTTAAAGATTTAGGGTAGATAAGATTCATAGTTCCAAAGAATTGTTTCTGAGATGTCATAACTTAGGTAATTATGACTTTTTATAGTTTCGGCTGCATTGGAGATTTTTTCCCAAAACTTAAAATATCTCAAAAACGTTTAACCTTGACATATAAAAATGTTAATAAATTGTACTTAAATATTTGAACTTTTACTAAATCATGTTAAAAAATATACTATTCCATTTAAAATAACAGTGTAACAGTCAACTTAGTTTTTCATATAGGTAAATGTGTTTTTAATGAATTAAAAAATTCTACAGCAGATCTTATTTTAGTTAGAAACAGTGAGTTTATCATTATCTTTATGAGTGGGTTTGATGTCAGCTGTTTTTATAGTATCACGTCAATATATCGATTGATTATGCCATTCTTCTGGTTCCAAAATATAATTAGCAACTATAAGAATAGTTTTTGTTAAAATATTATAAACTCGCCACGTTTTAAGTTTTTTATTTTAAATGCTGTTTACATTTATTAATTGGTGGCGTAAAATATTGTAATTGAATTTGAGAACCAATATAGCAAATATATGACTTAAAATCAGATATTTGCTGTGATGTAATTCATTTAAATCAAAAAAGGCAGTTTAGAAATATCCACCATTTTACCTACGGCTGTTTAGGAATAAAAAATAGGTAGGTACATAAAAATATCCTATTGCTTATGTTTGGCTGAAAAGCATTAGGTAGGTATGTGCCGAAAATGATTTCAAAATACCTACACCGTTTATTGTAATGGTTAAATTTTTCACTACTAAGACTTTCTTTATAGTTGATAGAATTAACTCCTTCACATTAGGTTAACCTAGTGGTCGACAAACTTATTAGACAAAGAGCCAAATAGGTATGAACATTACAACAATTTAAAAAAAAATGGGAGCCAAATCTGCTTGTTTAGTAAACTTTTTTACACTAAATTAGTAGTAAATAAAACTAAATTTCATAACCAATAAATATTCATTAATGTGAGCAATGTGCTTGCATATGCTTGGAAATTACCTATCTATCTTTTAACTTAAACAAAAAATTATACCTACATGTTCTCGATTTATAGAAGGATTTTAATTTATTAAAATAAGATATAGATATTTTTTTTCTTTCCATGTTTTTTTGTATTGAAAATATTATTACGCCTTCCGTGGATATTTGTGCCAGAGCCGCAGTTAAGGACCCAAAGAACCACATGCGGCTCTGGAGCCGCACTTTGCCGAACACTGACATAAACTTTTCTTAAATATTGGAAAGAAAAGTCATTGAGATTGAACGATGGAAGCAAAAGCTTCTTACAAAATTTACTTCCCCTCTCTCGCTGTTTCCCTGTCTTTGTTTCTCTTTCTTTGTGTCATTCTTAGTAACGGTAGTAACGGACATAGATTTCAGGAAAATTAAAATATTGTTCAATATTTTGTTACCATTCAAGTATTAATCCCAATGTGTAATTTAATGCTTCATTTAAAAACTTATAAGTGTTAATTTTTATTTTAAATTTAGTTTTTTTTTAATTATAGTAGTTCAAAACTACTTCACATATTTAATATTCTTGCAATATATAACCAGGTCACTTTAATTATAGATTCACCTAATTAGAGAAACACTATCTAAGTAGATATTTTTTAAATATCAAAGCATCTCTTTAAAATAGCTGCTTACAGCAGTATAGGTACCTAATCTAATATATATTAAAAAAGTGTCTATTTTAGAACCTAACAGAAAATAATTAAATTCATATGAAACTCTGGATCTGAGCTAGAACAACTTAATTATGCAAAATATTATATTAACACCTAAATATTACTTTTATGTGTTTTTTTGGGCAATAACACCACAATCGAAATAAAACGACGTATATTGAAGGAAAACCAAACGTATTAACATTACTACTACTCAGGACATTACAGTTACAACTATACCATATATACAGGGGCTGTCAGAAAGATTGAAAAGAGTGGGCAACAGTTTAATGTTAAAACAACATTCAAAACAACAAATACACTGAAATCTCTAATATCGAAAACAAAACCAACCAGAAAAAAAACCAGAACTCAAAAAACTGCATATACAAGATTCTTTGAGAGTGCAATAAATTTCATATTGGAAAAACATCCAGACCATTAAACGTACGAATAAATGAACACAAGAATTACATACAGAAACGACAATTTGAAAAATCGAAAATTTCTGAACATGCTTGGGACCTAGGCCATAAAATACAATTCAATAATTCAACTATACTTCACAAAGAACAACATAACACAAAACGAAAAATAAAAGAGTCTGCCTTAATTCTTTTGAATGAAGACGATTGTAGCGCTTCTACTTCTGTAGAATTAAATCGTATCTGGTTACCGACAATTAAGGAAGAAATTATTAATGGTAACCTCTTTTTGAACAACCCAGTATCGGGATAGTTCATAAGGTTTTTCCTAGGTTTTCCTTTCCCTTATGACGTTAATGGGATCACTGAAACAATAGAATTCTTTGATCGCATTTTTGGCGAATGCGCTATCTTATAACAAAGTCGTACCTAGGAACGCCACTCATAAATTCTAAAGACGACTCTTTCAAATTCTTCTAATTTGAAAGCTTTTTAATTATAATACATGATCTTTAAAATTTTCTGTGCTACCTGTATATCTAAAAACAACAAATTTTCTAATGTAAAATTAAATGTCATAATTAAAATTTTCATTTTGCAATTTACATCAATAAATATAAAGCTATTGACAACAAAGTTAGAATAGATTTTGAAACGTTTGGTTTTCCTTTAATATACGTCGTTTTATTTCGATTGTGGTGTTATTGCCCAAAAAAACATAAAAGTAATCAAGAACAACGTTTAGAGGACAACCTAAATATTACTATTTTTTTGAAAAGCAATATATAGGTATGTTAATATTAATAATAGTTAAAAACATCTAATATGTATACCTACATTTTTTGTAATGATTTAAATATATTATTTGACAGAAATACATTAGATTATTTTAGGTTTAAGTCTTTAGTTTGTAAAAAACCAGGACCTACGCACAAGTAGGTATTCTATTCATAAATCTGTAGGGTTTACAATGTATTTAGGTACCTACCTACTCTTTATACTATGTAGGTATTAATATGTAGTTCTATTTAAAATGCCTGATCAATAAATAAATAAATTAATATTTATTATAATTAAGGTAGATAGTAAATGTGTAAATTAACAAGGTACTCAAACATGTTTCCAGATCTAAATATTAAAAAAAATTGACAGGCCAACAGAGGCAAACTTGTAAAGAAACTAGCTTTTCGTTTGATTTCAAAGTACCTATTTTTTAACACCAAGGTAATACCTACCCCAAAACTCTAACTTTTTGTTTGTGCTCTTAAAGTCATATGATGTTTAAGCGCTAAGGTCCGTTATATAGATATTAACGTGCATTGCAGGCTATCTTCAGCAGTATATGCTCCAAAGTCCGATATTAAAGAATTTAAAAATAGAGTAAGTAGATATTTACTTTAAACTCAAATATTAGGTATTCAGAAGTGTTTATGTAAAATGTTCAATTTATGCTATGAACTTGGTCAGCACGCAAATGTAATGGCAACTGGATAACTGGTAACCACTGATAATTCAAAACTCTAATTTAAAATATTATAAACAGGGAATTGAAATGAGAACGTAGGTTTTCGTGGCCTGAGTCATAGCTGATTCCGGAAACGTCGGAAAACTTTGTTCATTTGTTGGTTTAGATATATAAATAAATTAATTCGAAATGAGACAATCTAAATCCCGAAAAAGCCGAATCGGAGAAATGGAATATTTGTTAGAAGGAAAAACATATGTTGTGTTGGTTTTGTATAATAATTGGATGTTATATATGTTTATTTTCTACAATTTATTGATTTTCTATAATAACGAAGAGACTCATAGATAATATATAATCTGGTCCCTGATTCATACACAGAAAACTAAGTTGCATGAGTTTTTTTATTTTTGGCATATCACTGATCTGTTTCCTTATGAGTAAGAGGCTTTTACTTCAATAATAAAGGACCTAGATTAGATCCTTGATGAACTCCAAGTAGGCAGAAATGAATCTAGACGTCGTTTTAATAAACAATCTCTTCCTACTGATTTTGTCAGTTGTTTTAGAGAAGTGCAAATAGTATCTCCTGCTACATCAAAATTTACCTAAAAGCTGTCAGATTTATTAACGGGATCTCATGAACCCGTTAAAGTTCATGTAACTCAATTTTTTTAAGCTTATCTAGCTTTCAATAATTTATCAATTGGATTAAGTAAACTGACAAACAAAAATGAGGAAAAATTATATCGTCCAGACATGATGAATTTCTGCTTGGGTAAACAATTACATCGATTACTCCGTCTTGTAAAGAAAAAAATGACATTAAGTAATGCAATTAATTTTACCGCTTATAAAGTTTTATAATTACATCAAGTATAACTTAAGGAGGCACAATAAAAACAAGAAATATTACTGTTGACACCTTAATTAAAATGAATTAGAGGAGTCGACACCACGCCTCGTGGACGTGCGTGCGCATCCGAAGGCGTTACGTCTTTCATAAGTCCAAAAACAAATAAGTAAATGCCAACTAGCCGTCTTGATCTGATGTAAAAAACTTCCCAACCTGTTTGTCTTACAACTAACTATGCCATAAGTGTAATATCCTAACATTTATCGGTTTAAACGAGTTTTTTTGGAGCGCTTAAGGAGGCGCAAATAAGGGGCGTAAGCGATCTCCGTAATTCCATTTGTATTACCTCACACGTCCAATCGTGTCGTCCGGATAAGTGCTGGGCATATCGCCTCACCGCCAATCTACGCACCGGATCTGACTCCCAGCCTCCCACTCTGTCGAGTCATTTAGTTGGTGTTATCCCCACCTAGGGAAACGTTTCAATTCTTTCAGCTTATATCGCTTATTAAGCGAGCAGATTTGTTGGCGGTAGCATGTTTCGAGTTTTAACTTATTAATCAATGTTTTAGCACTTCATTCACGATTATTTTGAGAGAAAAGTTTAACAAATGCCCGGTTTCAATGACATAACATTCAGTTTGTATGACTCTCGTGACTGTATTTTGTAAAAGTGTGCAATCAAGTGACAATAGACTATTTGCCGTCGGAAGAATACAGGTTTTTACAATTTGTGTGAATTCAGTGTTTTGTGATGATGGTGATTCGTAAAAGGGTTACATTGCTTCGGAACAGTTTTAGATGTTAGCATCCGTGAAATTTTCCATCAACCCGGCGTTGAACTCAAACATGATGCCTTTGGCACCGACACCAATAGTGGCAGTGCCTTCCAAACCGAAAATCGGTTTCTCGATTGACTCTATCGTTGGTGGTGCCAGTCAACCAAGTCCCCAACACTCCCCATTGCATTACTCCGAAAGTTCTGCACCGATTTCCCCAAGCAGTGACGCAGAAAACAGGCTGAATGGTTCCCCGAAGCACTACGCGTCGTCGTCACCTCAACGTTCACCTGTAGAATCACCAAAGCCCCCTATTATGGTACCTGGAATACCGGCGCACACGTTGGTGCGACCGAGTCCTACCTACGATCCCAACTTGGTACCTAAGAATGGATTCTTGCAACCTGAAATGATGCACAATCACGGGCAACATCCCTTTGCGTTGGCTGCCCATTTTCAAGGAGCGGCGCTGGCTGCTGCTCTGAGTTCTGGTCAGCACGGTTTTCCTGGGCAACCATCACCTCTAGCGCAGCACGCTCAACCCAGAGATAGTTATCCTTTGTACCCTTGGTTGCTTTCGAGGCACGGGAGAATATTTCCTCACCGATTTCCTGGAGGTAAGTGATAGTTTACCAATAACATTGATATGGTTGTTGATAGTTAATTTATTTTATTACCATGGCGGGTGTGAAAATAAAAAAAAATATCCCAAAATATACTTTCCGTTGTGATAATTATTTGAAGGTCTTCTATTTTGACAAGGAATACTTAGGTAGATAGTAGTACCTACCTAATCTTATAGGATTATAGTGACCTGAGTTCTGTTTGTCGTGGGGTTTAATCTCCAATCCAATAACAGAGCTGGGGTTACTCCCAGATTTGATGTCATTCACTTGCTTTTAATCCAAAAATATTTTATCCTTTTAGGGGATTTTATTTTATTGGTTTTGATGCTTTCTAGGAGTAGGTAGCGTTTTAAATTTTGTACAAAATAATTTTAATTCTTCACTTTTGATTAGGTACACCCCAACTGGCATTAACATTTGAAACATTTGTCTGCCAATTATTCAAAATTTCAGTAGTTTGTCTTTGTATGGACGTAATAGATAGTTTCTATAGTTTTTTAAGGCTAAAAACTTGGTTTAGTGTTTTCTCTGTAGATGTCAAAAAGTGCCCCAAGCTTTTAGATTCAAACTTCATTTTTGCCTGTCATATTGTTATTAAACAATTATTGGATATTTTGATGCTTTCTGACAAACAGGATTTTTTGTTTAGGATTTTTTAGCACATAATAATATTCCTCATAAATTCGTTTAGATTAAAGTAGGTAATAAAAAACATCCAAGTACAAAAATCGAAATTTTAAAATTCTCCCAAACTACTTAGAATAATTGTAAACTCTACTAGGCAGTAGCTGGAACATATACCCGAATAGACAATATTAATAGAGCTATCTCAAAAACCCTATTTAATTTTCAAATTCTTCTTCTCAATTTTTTAGAATTTGAATCAGTAGTGCTATGAAGCCTTTTATAAATATATTTAAATGTCTCAACTTTTATTAATTCTTATCACATATAAATAGATTTATATCGTTAAGGTTTTTATACCATTTGGTAGAAGGCAGTTTTTCTGAAACAAAGTTTTACTGTATGTGTATTTATAAAAACGGCATAAATAATCTTAAGAATTCAAATTTAATTCAGTGTAATTAATCTCAGGGTATTTTTTTACCCCAATATGATACAGGTCTGATTGCTGTGCTTTCATGTTAGGTGTCATATAACTGATGATGTTTGGTTCAAAGGCATTGAATTTAAAATTTTACCTAATGTAATTAATATGACATTTTTTGTTATTGACGAATCATTAACTCATAACATTGCATTCAGAAGTACAATATCTAATTTTCTTCCTGATCTGAATACAATAACAATAAACTTGGACGAAAGTTATGAAATTCGTTAATCATCGTGTTCACGAATAATTGCATATTCTACCGTGAGTAAATATATCTCGATTTGATATAGCTTGAGTTTCTAGAGCAGATGTAGATTTATGTTTTTTTATGGTTTTGTGCTTCAATCTAAATATTCCCGCGAAGAAAAATACCTACTATCGAAAATTAAGACATAAAACTTTTCAAAAGTGTTTTTATGTTTTAATACAATGCAAATAATCTGAAGAATCTCATCTCAATTGAATTAAATTGAGTTTATTGTTATTTGCAATATAAATAGAATAAATTTAAAGAAACGCAAGTAAATGTTATTATTCTAAACTAAAGTTTGATATAGTTATCAAATTTGAATGAATTTGGAGAATGTTTCTTGTTAGTTTTTTTGGGGAATTAACATCACATTCGAGAACAAAGAGCTGTATATTTAAAAAATTCAAACGTTTCTAGGTCTCAATGCTAGTTTAAACTGTATTAACAAAATATAAATTTCAAATTTAAAGTTTGACTTTTTTAACTATTTTACTCCCTAATTTAAATAATTAAGCCACTCTTTTAATTTCCGTTTCGTATAGTGTTAATCATTGTATTTTATGACTTACGTCTCAAGTAGGCTCACAGATTTTGAATTATTTTAATTCGCGTTACTTTATTTAATTTTTGTGTCCATTTATTCTTGTATCTAGATGCCTAAAGGTCTCTACTATATATTTAAAATTTGTCGAAAGTGCAGATTTTTAGATTTTATTATAAACCAGTTATTGATTAGGGTATTTACTAAATTTTCATCTATCAACTTTGGCGTTTAATGCTGATATTTTAAGTGTTTAATGCTGATATTTTTATCCGAAAAAAGTAGGTATGATATCGGTATTCCAAATGCTATAATGGAATGTTATTTAAGGAACTATAACAAATGAACCGAACAAATAATTACATTACTATTGTTCTGAAGGTAAATACTCAAATAAAATAATTTTTGAGTAGGTACCTACCTGTCTACCTAGTTTACAATATCAACAAAAAAAAACAAGTAATTTATTCACTACATATCTTTGAAATATGATCGTAAAAAATAATATGTTCATTAAACTTCTGTGAAGTCGGAAAATGTAGTGGCAGATGTAAAAAATGGTTTTGGAAATATCTGTTATTGTGTTAAACAGTTAATTGTCATTTTTTCTCAAGGCACAACTTTCATTATTATCAATAACGTCACTGTAAACTGTAATTTAGTAAAGAATACTTATAGAATATTTACAAATACAAAAAATACAAATATTTTTGTAATGATTGTTTTGAATGTTGATTGTTAAACGTTACTACTGACAATGCCCACAAATCTTAGTCAACTAGTCTTTCCTGAATTCCATTTTTTAATTAGAAAATTGTAGCGTCATTAACAGCAAACTGTTCCAAAATGGTAGTAGTATATATATTTCGTCCTTGTTTTCCACTCTCTTCAGAGTCAAACTCAGAAGTTTCTAAACTCCGAACATTTTTCTTCTTCTGCTATTTTTTAGTTGATATAACACTGATTACTAGAAGTTGAACTCCATGAGCAAATTTGGTAGTATATCTACAACAATGTCCCCCCGGCTTTTGTTTTTCACTGTGGCTCCATATGAATTTAGTTATGTAGACAATCTCTTATTTTATACATAACTCCGTTTGCTTTAAATTGCAGTTAACTACTTCTACACACATTTCAGTTGATATCCTTGCTGAGATAAGTAAGCTTTAAGTTTTCTTTCTAAGTGAATATTTATAATTAACTATCATCTGTTTCGATTTTTACGTTCGGTGAAGAAATCACATTTAGTGGTTCAAATTTTGTGATAATAGTATCAGCGTTCTTATATTTGAATGAAATATTTTCTATAATAGTTTTGTAAAAAATATGCTACTAGAATGTAAGGTCATACATTCTTCTCGGAGAAGTACACAATAATTTTATATAGTAGGCATGCAATGCTTTTGTTTAATTTGTCGAAACCAATGGCGTGACTGTGATCACTTGAAAAATTAGAAAAACAAGAATAAACCGACTTCTAAAATTACCCATAATTATACAATAAAGTATTATAGTTGGGAAATCTCATGTTTCAATCTATTATATCATAATGTATACGAGTGACCTTTAAATAAATATCAGAGGTAAAGTCACGTTTTACGCTAATTAATTAAATTATCATTAGGCTAATTTGATCTGGCAGATAAAGGAATCGGTTAAAATGACAACTGAACAAAGACCCGCTGCAAATTTTTAATGGATCAGTTTAGCCAGCGAATAGATAATTGCAAACATTCCGGCACGAGCCGCGGGCAGTTGACGGAAGTTTTGCGTTGAACACGACAAGTTTAGTGCTAGAAACCTCTAGTTATAACAGTGTAACTATTTTGAAAATTCTAGCAGTTATTTATTAAAGCTTAATTGCAAAATCCATATTTAAATCTTTGGTGTCATCAGTCTTGAGATTTATAGGTTAGTGGAATCTGGTTGTAGGGAATTCACGCATCTTATAGTCCAGGTAAAGTTTTAATCTATCGATGAGTTTTAGCTTTCACATATCTACCTATCTATTTTTTTGGTTCAACGTTTTTTTTTTTTTGAAACGGATATTTTCTATCAGAAAGCGTCTTCTATTTGAGATTTCATCTTTATTTTCAAAATTAATCGCTTGCTATATCATTCCTTGGTACTCACGGCTGTTCAGATAACCACAGTGTACATATTACATATTATCTGACCTAAAAAGTTTGGCAAGAGCTTTCAAAGACGTCTCATCTAAAACCCTACCAGTCTATTACGATAGTCTGAAGAAAGAAGGGATTACTGGAAGAGTAACTAGGAATAGGTAACTCAATTTTTGAACAGGAACCGTCTTCCTATTACAGCAATGTTTGTTAATGAAAAACGATGTTGTTTAAATTTTGCGAAGACGGTGCTTTTGGAGTCACCGACTCCCGTCCTAATAGAACATTCAGTGAAAAAACGTCAACTTCTAACCTGCTATTTGGTGCGATTATACACAGGGTGTTTGATATAACAAACAAAACCATAAAGTAAAGTGATAAAAGCAATAGTATTAATAATTAATGTAATTAACCATCATTCTGGCTCATTAAGTCAATGTTCATTTTGTTCCTTTAACTGTGTTACTTGCCAATTTAACGAAGATTTATCATTCTGTAATGTTAGGACTTTCGGTATTACCTAGTCTCTACCTATTAAGGCTATACGTACAAAATAAAAAATAAAAACCACTAGAGTTAAAACAGAACTAAAAAGCTGAAAATGAAAAATTGAAAAAAAATACAGATTTAAAAAACTAAAATTGAAAATAATACATTAAAAATATATATTAACCGACTTCCAAGTAGAACTAAAAAGTTAAAAAATTACCATAACATAAAATTAGACAATATACACAAAAACTTAAAAAAATGTAAGCATTTTAAGGTGGTTATTATGTAAATTAAATTAATAACCGTTCAAGAAAACTTTAACCCTTAATTTGCCTTAGTTATGTAATTCTGCAATGTTTGTAGATTCATTGGTACTACGGAACAATGAAGCAATTAATGATAATTTGGGGTTTAAGGAATTTTAACAGATTTCTTTCTCCTCCATTTTTTATGTTGAAACAATCTTTTTAGAATTGTTTTATATGGATTTCTTAATAAGACAGGCAGGTTGATAAGGTGATTTTTTCAATTTGCCGCGCAGTAGGCAACTTTAAATGGAACACTGATTATGTCAAATGTCCGCTATGCAGTTTTATCATGCGGGGGGATTTTTGCGTTTTTAAATTTTGTTTTCATATAATACATTAAATTACCATCAGTATGGGGGGATTTATCCCCCTCCTCCAGCCAGTATCTACGCCACTGCATTTAGGAATAGACTACTGTCAAAGTTTGAGCAAATTGTGTCATTTGGTTTGTTTTACTGCCATTAACAGATCAAACATTAACGTTAAATTGTGAATTACTAAATTTGTTATTACAAACCCTTTAAATTTTTAATTTTCTTGTTCATTTGTGTTTAGTTAATTACCAATGAAAACGGGGTCTGATTTAGACCTTGAAACGTTGGTACTTTTTGAAATATACAGACTTTCAAGTTTATGTCGTGTTGTTGAGTAACAATCCGTTACCAATACCAAGGAAATGCTTGAAAAGTAGGTACTAAGGGGACTCTGCACAATCAATTTCATTAAAGTGTATTTGGCGCTTAGAAAAAAATGATGTATTACCAATACAATGGACGGATGTAGTTACCGCGGCAAAAAAACATAAATTGGGCCACGAGCTGTTATCCCATCCATCATATTCTCCAGATTTAGTTCCCTGTCACTATTTCCTGGTCCAACATAGAGGAAATGACTGGACAGCAAGGGATTTTGATTTGAGGGCTTTCATGAAACCTATTATTGGGAATTCAAAAAATGGAAAATTGTGTTAGGCTAAAAGGAAACATTATTCAAAACGTCACATACTTGTTAATCTAATTAAGTAGTTTAAACGCTCTCTTCATTCTTAAATCACATTGTTTTATTTTTTGTATAGTTGTGTGCTTTTGTTTTAATATACCAGTTTAGTAAATGTCACAATTTTCCTATTTCAGTGATAGTTATCTATTTTACTAGCTAATATTTTGTTACATTGTCTACGTGGAATTTAAAAAAATATATATTTGCACAATACGTGCAAATACCTACCGAAAACATTTTCAACTATTAATTCAGTTATTAATTCAATAAAAGAATGCTTTATTTTAAATTTATTGTAATTAATCTCAGAATAGTTTACTTCTCCAAGATTTAGAAAAACAATTAACAGGAACTCATTTCAACAAAAAGTTGTGGAAATGTTAGTTGAAATTATTTTGATTGTAATTATGAATTTCCGTCAAGTATTAATACAATATTTCACGGCAATTAATTTTGGGGTTACTGATTTTCCTTTTGTGAACAGTTGCGAACAGAGGTTTCCAATGTATGTTCAATATACTGAACGAATATGCATTAATTTTACAATTTTCTTACATATGATGGGATAATAATTGAGTTTCCAAATATTTATAATTATTCAGCCGTGATGATATGGCGCGTGATGTAGTAGGTATAGCTGATATCGCATAGGTTCAAGTGGATGAAGATTTGCATGTGTTAATTTGATAGATTTTAATTTTTTGTGCCAAAAATCTGTATATTACGGAGAATGAAATGAGCTTATGACATTCCGTTTTATTTTATCTTAGAAATCTTGGGATTGACAAGTTTTCAATAAAAAGTGTACCTTACATTGTTATTATTGATCTACCTATGCATCTTCTCATTATAGAAACACATGCTGTATTTTGTTTCTGATTGTCACTTGTGATATATCCATACATTTTTTTATTATCTAAAAAGCGCATCAGGAAAGTTATGTAAATTACATTACCTAGACTTCAGTGCAATTGCATATTGACGCATTTCTACAAAAGTAATCTATCAAAGACCATATGTTACTAGTAGTTTTTGGTTCATCAACTAGAAAAATATGTGAGATTGCAAAAGAAAATAAAGTAATTTGTTTATCTTATTTTATTTTAAATTCGGTAAGAAGTAAATAGAATAAATACCTGCTTTGTACGAAGAATTACTTCATGAAACTTCAGTTTAATATTGAAAAGCTAGAGTCAAAATAAATAATTATCTATATGGTGATCTTATAAATGTACAAAATATTGCTCTTATGACATGGTACTATGACGTGGTCTAAACTAAGGTCTACTCTTCTTCAGGACAATAATATAGGTATGTTTCATCCGGCAGACACAAGTAGATACATTTAGATCTAGTTACCAATAAAGAAATAGAACAAATGAAAATAAAACGACTAGGAAAAGCAGTAGTACAGCCAGTAGATCTTCAGCTATAGGAGCCAAATATCTAGAACAAATCTCAAAGCTACTGGAACAAATTTGGTATCTTAGAAGTTCGAGAGTGTCCAGACATCAACGAATAACAAATCAAGAACTCCGTTAAATGAAGTTCAACCAAGATACACTACGCAATAGAACACATTTAAAAATCGGCTTATGCATGTTTGAATATCTAATCTGAATGGAAGACTATTGACGATATAAGTAATTATTTAAAATGGATACCACCTGGCAAACAGAATACTCGGAGCCAACATCTTGGAAAGAAGTAATTTAGCTGAGCTAGGCAGATTAAGAGGTCAATGGCTCAATCTATGTACCTACTATGTTCAAATCAGTTATCTCGTAAATTGTTTAAGGTGGGAATAATAAATTATAAACATATTAACTAACTAGAAATATTCTAAGTATATCATTATTTAGATATTAATACATTTTATGTTATTAAACGTTATAATTTGAGATTCTCATGAATAAAGTTGTAGGTATTTCAGATAATTAAATATTTTATTTAATTTGTATGAGAAGCAGCATCGATATATAAAAGTTAAATCACAAAAAAAACAAAGGGCTCTTATGAGACATACAAATATAGGTATGTGTTATAATTTTAACTTGCGCAGTTTAATGTACTCGAAATTTATGAAAAACATGGAATATGGGGCATTACTTATAGTTTACAGGAAAACCTAAAAAATACACTAACTCTGTTAATTTCCACAGGATTACCTTCTAGGTTAAGAACACGCACTTGTTTCAGGATAATTGTATCAGACCAAAATGATACAAAATTATCCCCAAGTCATCAATAACTTTTTAGGGGTCCGTCTTAAATGTTGGGTGCCCTATTGTCACTTGTTGAAGCCTTTATCACGGAAAACAGATAAAAAGTCATCACCCTGTGTTGGTTTTCATTAAATTTCAAGAGATCATAACCTACTTACCTCGTAAGCCATCTGGAAGGTGGTGTGTAATCTTTAGCTTTCTTAAAAATATTTTGCTACAACTTTTGGTCAGCTGTATGCGACTAATTTTACTCAGGGTGCTTAAGATTTCTTCTGATTATTTATTATTATTATTTTCAAACAATATTTTTCTTCTTGATGAGTTCTATTTGACGTAAAAAGTAAAATTGATTTCTTTGAATATTTGGTAAAAAACATGTAATTGTGTTTGTAAACAAAACAAGGTATTTTGTTGTTACACATCAAAAGCTTAACATAATCCATACAAAGTGAATACATAAATTGTTGTACAATTGTTCTTCTACGTGTTTCATTCTCCATTGTATTGCAGTTAATTATGCATGTGACAAAAATTACATTGGTCGTGTTGTTCTTGTGGAATTGCAAGTACCACAAACCCATCTGCTTGTTGCAAATCGCATGCTGTTATAGTTTATGCAAATCAACAGCTGATGCATATTGAAACAATGCAAAACCAAGTGAATGAAAATTACCGTTGCCTCACATCACCATCATCTTCGTGATGAATTTAAGCGGGTAATTTAACAAGTACTTTGATAGGAGAGCGGGCATCTAAACTGACATATACAATTAAAATGTTTGAATTTAAATAGAAGTATATTATTTATATCAAATACTCGCTTGTTACAATCTGAAGTAATTAATTTAAAGATGCTAATAGGAACGCGAAAAATATTTGTAATTTGTATTTTAATGAAATGCTGTTACCTACTCTAAAATTGTAATATAAATTAATTGGAACAGTTCTACTACAAGCCTCGACCTGAAGGTGATGGGGTTCAGCTACCAGTATGTTTTGATGGGGTTTCTTATTGTGTTGTATCTGAAATTACAAAAAATTATATTATATTTTACTTATTGTCGAATAATGGTTGCAATGTTTGGTTTGGTAACAAAATGGAAAATTACACTCCGGTTTATTTGAATTAAATCTATAAATGTAATAAAATGTCTGTACATTTTAGATATTGGAGGAAAACTAATATAGGGGGGGGTCTTTATTAGAGCAACAAAAGTTGAAACAACAGTTTTTTGATTTTTTTTCTATTTGTATGTTTGTTCAAGCATCACGCAAAAACTATTGTATGTAATTGAATGCAGTTTGCACTAATGTATTTCTAGAGAGAACTTATTTAAAATATAGACTCCATTTTATCACAGGAAAATGTCTTGTTCCTATTGTTTTGAATTTAATATTGTCCGGATCTCACGTTTCTTAATGACCTTAATTCTAATTTAACAAATTTTGAGGAAACTAGCGCCACACTTATATGAACAAATAATTTGTCGTTCTGTATACTTGCTACTAAAAGATCATAGATGGCGCTCTACATTATTTTAAACGTTTATCTCAACAGATTCCAATTAATTTTTTATAATAAGAATATTTAACTTGATTTCATGGAAAGAAGAAGTCGAAAATAATATTGCCATAGAATCGAATAGAATAAAAGGACCCAGAAAGTTAAGCACAAACTACATACAAGAACAGTATACAAAAAGGCGACTTTATTCCTAGGTAACTTTAGCTAAAACAAAAACATTTCACTTTTTAATACTAATAATTGTATTTTTATTTTATTGGTATTTAATTTTCAACTGTCTCTGCAAAAATTAAAATAAATATAGGTACATTACTATAAATTTCAGGCGTACGAAGAAGTGAGCAAGGGTTGGTTTTAATAAATTGAATTAAAGGTATAAAATACAAAAAAATGTTTATTTTAAAAGCTAAACTTTGCTTTAACTTAAGGCACTCGATGACACTTGCACTTCCGATTTTAAACCTTCATTGTAAAAATTTTGATATTGTTACCTTTTCTTTTGGTGATCTATACTTTATAAGATAATAGGATATCTGCCCAAGGGCATACCCAGAGAAAACCTTCACGGGGATGGGGAATGTTTCAGGGACGCCCTCGAGCTAAAATCTGAGTAGAGAGAAAACTTAGTTATTTTCTATTTCCTTGTCTTAATTGCCACTGAGACTGATTGGGACGGTTCAGCCCCTGAAATATTTGGAAGTCTTGAAATATACAGATGTTTCCACAAGTCTAGTGTCATTCCCAAAAAAATTCATCGACTTAAAAAAACAGAAATCTTTGGAGTGCTGTGTATGTTCGTTGATTACTCAAAAATGATAATCTCTATTTTCCAGACTAGGTATATAAAAAAACATTAAATTCATAGTCAACAAATTTTGACTGATGTCCCTGAAACGGCTTTGTAGATCTGAACGGTTTAAACCATATTATATTAGGGTAAATTCCCTGGTAATTCCTCATACTTATCATTCAATAACATAAATAGACAAATTAAATTCGATAAATCATAAAAGTCAACAAAGTGTCAAATAAGCAGTGTCTATAAACATTCAAATTTAAATTTCACTGTATCTATATCAGAAAATAATTACTGGCAAGCGATATTTTTTGAACGATATGTACCTACAGTATGTTTGTAACTGTCCTAATATTATATGTTTCAAGCCAGTTCATTTAAAAAAATTATATATATATATATATATATATATATATATATATATATATATATATATATATATTGTCAAATTTCTTGTATGACATTGTAAAGTTGTAATTTTCAATTTGCTAATGGTGCGGCAGAGTTTAAATTATTTCTAACTAAATATATACATGTATAAAGTATAAGATCAATAACTGCTAAATTTAGAGAATATGACATCAGAAATACCTGCTTCTTAGAGACAAGAAACATTATAATCAAAATTTACTCTTAAGCTCTAAAGTAGGTATTAATGGACTGCATAATTTCTGGGCTGACACATGTGCGAGTTACTGGACCATCAAGGACGGCTGTGCTTGATTAAATAAGGAAAAAATATTATAAGAACTATTTCAAGACGCTAGAGTACCTTTGAGCTAATACTGACAATGTGCAATCAGGTTAACCAATAATAAAAATTGACGTTATCTATATATAAACAGACAAAGACAAAATGATTAGGTACCATTTTCTCCTCTGTCTCTCAACCGATTTACGTCATTTTTGTTTTGTTAAGTAGCTACTGACGGCCTTCAGTGCATAATGCTAATATTAATTTATAATACTGGTTCATTCATTAAATAAAATGTAATAAAAATTCATTATTTACGTTCATACTGTCAACCCTAAACAACTGACAGTGCCGCCGCCGCCAAACGGTCAAAACTCAAAACATTGAGTAATTATATATGGAGGGAGTGATCGTTAGATGCTGTTATATTCTTAGTGCTTGTACTTCTGAAAGGAGCATACAAGCGTTGTTAGTGTTTAGTGGTAAAATAGTCAATGTAGTAGATCAGTACTGATTTTTCAGACGCGTTGCAGTAACTTTCATATTGAATTTTTTTTTTAGTGTGAATTTAATTATTTCATTAATATATTATTGTCAGAACCTTCCCGAAGTGTGTAAAAAATTGTCAGACGACGGACAATAGAAATATTTAAGTTCTCCTAGGGTTGTTGGTCCTCTCTTTTCTTTAATATTCCCGAACTTGATTGAAACCGCAATGACAAAAACTTTTAGGTTGCGAAGAACAATGTTCCAATTTTTATATTGAATATTTTGCCAGGAGCGGTCCCAGGCAAAAATTTGGGGGTTATTCATTTGTCAAAAATATCTCGAATACCGATATTTGATTACATTTTTATTTTTTTTATTGTAATAGATTTGTCAATATGAGGAACAGTTTTGGTCATTACATCTACTTCTCCGATTTTCTCTACAACTCTCAATATATACTTTTTGAAATTTCATGAAATAGGGTTGAATTTCGACCACTGGTCGACCATTAGTCAGAATAATAGAACTGACAAACAAAATAAAGCTATTGGTTCGATTATCATAAGTGCTAAAGCACTGATCTTATAATGATACTTATAACTGGTTGAAATAAATCTTTGTTCTATTTTCTAACAAGATAGGAGCGCGGAATAGCAGATAACATCAGATTAGATAGCACTATCAATCTGTTGACTCAAGAAAAGAAATTTATAAGCTTGAAGAAAATGTTGGCAATACTTAATTCTGTGTTTGGAAGAATATATTTGTGGAACAATTAGGATGTTTGTCTCTGTGGACGTGATCAAAACTAAAATAGTAACTGCCAATTTGTTGACCACCGATCGTTGAGCAGTCATGGTACTACCAAGAACAGAAGAAGGATACAATAAGTTTAGGTGTAGATGTCATAGAGATTCCTTCATCTAAATAGGGAAAATGCCGATGGTCCAACACTGTTAAAATATAGCTTTCAAATTTCAAGCTATCATAAAGTGCGCATATAAGAGAGGGCTATTAAAGAAAAAAACATAATAAGTGCATAGATTTTAATTTGTATGACATAGACGTCATATAAGGAAAAATATAAATCATAGTTATTATTTACTTGCGAATCTTATATTAATTGTTCTGCATCATTACCAAATTTAGTCATATATTTGTAGTACCTTAGCAATAACAGAATATGTTTTAAGGTCATATTAACTATTAAGGTTATTATTATACCGCTGTTTCTGTTTTATTTTCTTTACGCACAAGAAAGCATTGTGTTACAATATTAACACCAGTTTAAATATTGCACAGTAATCAAAACAAACATGTTTTAAAAGTTTAAATGTTTACATTAACTATATCATTAATGATTGCAAGAAACAAGGAATTATAAAAAAACCCAGTAAATATTGCAGTAATAATATTCCATTATGTGTTTTCATCTCGTATTAAACAAAACAATTTCTACACTATATGAGGTTAATTACAAATTATGTTCAGTTAAACGACTTCATGGAACATATTAAAATACTAATAAATATGTACATTAACTTCTTTAACAAGCCTGATTTACCTAATTAAGTGAAACAGTTCACAAGTGAAGTCTACGAGGAGTGATCTCTACACCCGTGACCTATTTGTAAAAACAATTGACAGTAGGTATCTTCCCCCTGATTGTTATCTTGGCCATGCTCCAATATTTCAAAAGTTTAATGAAATACGTTATTTCCATGTGCAAATCACATTAATGCTGTTATAAAATCATTTGTCACTGCAATTTTTTCCACAAATGTTAACGGGCGAATATGCAATTGGCTTCTAAAATAAATCAAATTTTCATTTTGCAATTTACATCAATAAATATAAAGCCATTGACAACGAAGTCAGAATAGACTTTGAAACGTTTGGTTTTCCTTCAATATACGTCGTTTTATTTCTATTGTAGTGTTATTGCCCAAAAAAACATAAAAGCAATCAAGAGTATGCAATCTTTTGAACCCTAGACGAGTTATCGTTTATAGGTGGGACCAGTCAGCATGTACGCTATTTCTAAAGACTAAAATCTGTAAACTAATATTTAACTATCAAACATATCACGGATATGATTAAATATTTAAATGAAAATGAAATGGCAAAAAATTAAAAATAACTCGATACAAAGTCGAATGTTGACTGAACCTTTCAAAGCTACTACTATATCTAGATAAATTATTTGTAGGTGAACCAAATACGGTGTTCTGAGGGTTTACAGCACCGAAATTTGATATGGATCAGTTCCCTGCTATAAAACAACGCTTGGGTTAGATTAAAGGGACCCCTCTGACCCCAATTCAAAAAGTCGCTGGTTAAAGTTAGTTTTATATAAACACAATATTACAAAAAATATATATATCCTTCTCACATTGCCTGGTTATTTGCATAAATATTTAGTATCGGCGTATACCATACTGTTTCCTTTGTTTTTTTTAATACATAACAATCTTCATTTCAAAATTTGATGTAAATAGGTAAGGAAATAAAATATTAAAGTGAAGAATTATATTGTCTTCTAAACGTTGTTTGTGGCATATTCTTGATTACTTTTACGTTTTTTTGGGGAATAACACCACAATAGAAATAAAACTACGTATATTGCAGGAATACCAAACGTTTCAAAGTCTATTCTGACTTCGTTGTCAATGGCTTTATATTTATTGATGTGATTGCAAAATGAAAATTTGATTTATGACATTTAAAATTGACATTAGAAAATTTGTTGTTTTTAGAAATACAGGTAGCACAAAAAATTCTAAAGATCATGAATTATAGTTAACCAGCTTTCAAATTAGAAGAATTTGAAAGAGTTGTCTTTAGAATTTATAAGTGGCGTTCCTAGGTACGACTTTGTTATAAGATAGCACATTCGCCAAAAATGCGATCAAAGAATTCTATTGTTTCAGTGATCCCATTAACGTCATAAGGGAAAACCTAGGAAAAACCTTATGAACTATCCCGATATTGTGTTGTTCAAAAGGAGGTTACCATTAATAATTTCTTCCTTAATTGTCGGTAACCAGATACGATTAAATTCTACAGAAGTAGGAGCGATACAATAAATAAAATAAAAGAGTCTGCCTTAAATCTTTTGAATGAAGACGATTGTATCGCTTCTACTTCTGTAGAATTTAATCGTATCTGGTTACCGACAATTAAGGAAGAAATTATTAATGGTAACCTCCTTTTGAACAACACAATATCGGGATAGTTCATAAGGTTTTTCCTAGGTTTTCCCTTATGACGTTTATGGGATCACTGAAACAATAGAATTCTTTGATCGCATTTTTGGCGAATGTGCTATCTTATAACAAAGTCGTACCTAGGAACGCCACTTATAAATTCTAAAGACAACTCTTTCAAATTCTTCTAATTTGAAAGCTGGTTAACTATAATTCATGATCTTTAGAATTTTTTGTGCTACCTGTATTTCTAAAAACAACAAATTTTCTAATGTCAATTTTAAATGTCATAAATCAAATTTTCATTTTGCAATCTACATCAATAAATATGAAGCCATTGACAACGAAGTCAGAATAGACTTTGAAACGTTTGGTATTCCTGCAATATACGTAGTTTTATTTCTATTGTGGTGTTATTCCCCAAAAAAACATAAAAGTAAGAATTATATTCTTACAAACATTTTCTTAATTCTTTCATAAATTTTCTTAATTTTATTCACTGAATTTTGGGTCCGTTCTATGTTACTAAAAAACCCAGTGCCGATTATAACATATATTAGTGTTTCGAAATTCATGGAAGAAACTTAACCGAAATAAAAACCATGCCGTAGTGGACTTGAACATTTAACTAACAGTTGAACCGGCATAATGAGATCGTATCAGCATTATTTATTAAAGACAAGCTGAATTCCTAGTTACATGCATATGGATCGATATCGTTACAAATCGAATTCTTTACATTATTTAATTTTTAAACACTCAATAAGGAATTCAAGGTTCGATAATTTAATTAAGTTTGCTTAGTAGGCTCATTTTTAGATTTTGTTTCTTAATATTGCTAATGCATTTTAAAATGGTTCATATTGATTTTGAAGGTCTCTTCAATGGGTCATATATAATAAAGATGTGCCTTTTGCCAATTTTATGTGATTCCTTTCACTCTGCGTAAAAATTAGTTTAAATCATGATACGGTAAAGTCTTTATAATGTAGTTTTCACTTGTTCATTATTTTACAATTTTTGGATAGAATAAGTAAATATTCAGGTTACAACATGTATTATAATGTATACTAAACATTTATTTTTATGTTTTTTTTTGTGAAATAACGTCACAGAAAATTCAAAAGATAATTTTCTAGTTATAAGAAGTTGAAACAGTTGTTTGTAGAATTTATATGTGGCGTTTCGAGGGACAGAAAATATAAAATTTTAACATTATATTGGAGAAAAAGCTAGGCACCCAAATGTATGAATAAATGAACATAAAAATTACGGACAGAATCGAGAATTCGAAAAATCCAAAAATTGTGAGCTTATATCACATAGTACTATTTGACAATTCAAAAATATTGCACAAAGAAGCACATAACACAACAAATATTAAAAAATTCTATTAAATGAAGACCATACTTTTTAATTCCCTAGAATTCACCGCATTAACAGCAACCTTTGATAACATTTTCGGTGAATGCATTTATTATTTTAACATAGTCCTCCCTACGAGCGGCACATATAAATTCTGAAGACAACTTTTCAAAGTTTTTTCTTACTCTGTACATCTAAAACGATAGGTGTTCTTTTGTTATATTATTGCAAAATTTTCAAAAATTTCAAAAGTACTTTGTTAAAATTTTAATGACTAACAAGAAATTTTGGAAATTCCCAAATATTTCTCAAAAATAAACTAGAAAATGTTAAAAATAACCCTTAGAAATCGATGTAATAAACATATTTAAACATTTAATTTTGTGGATGTAATTTAGTAACAGTAAACGAGCAAAAACTTGTTATGAATATCCCTAGAATTTTCCTTAATTTGAAATTCACAAACATTGCTAGTATAAAATAGTAATGTCAAACATAAATTCTTAAACATTCACCTTGTGTTATGTTATCCCCAAAATCTGTTTTTTTTTTTAACTAAAAACATAATAACTTATAGATTATGCAACCAATATTACAATATTATTTGCGGCTGTATGGTTACATACTAAGTGAGTTTTCATTGTTGATATCGTCCTAAGGAATCTTATTCCCAATTTCTACAAAAAAGTGGGGCTAATACATTAAATTTTTTTAAGTTAAATCTCAGATAATTTTTATAGCCCAATTAGACAACTACTCTTGAAATTTGTCGGTGGAATACTTGCTGTCATATGAAGGACCATGTTCTAAAGTTAGGACAGAACCAATCTAGAGTTTCGAATGATCTAGAACGTGGTTGTGTTACTACTAGAATAATTTTTCTCCAAAGCAATTTACCTTTGATGGTGTGTTTTTGCCAGCCCTTCTATCTAGCGCGATATTTTAAAAACCCTACACACAGGGCTATGCTCATGCCTACTCAGCCTTCTGATAAAAAACCGTTGGATCTAGTTGCAAGATGGCGCGTATATAGGTATATATACTAACATTGATCGTTTGGAGTCTAATCACCATAATGAAAACGGATAAATTCTGGATTTAAATTACACAAAAATAAAAAAAAATGAACAGCTTGAAGTTAATTTTTGTGAAATTTTATCAAAAGAAAGACATTATATTGTTTCTGATCGGGAATCTCAACGAATGGAATCTCAAAAAAAAATAAATCGGGAAAGAAAGAATTATTTTCTTTCGAAATAAAATATTTAAACTTTTATGTACAAAATACATAGATAATTATCCGAGATTTCAGTCAATTTGATACTCATAGTACGACTTCCGATTTTGAGGCTATGTTGGTTAGTTTTCCCTGAAAGTCCTAGATGTCGTTCGTCGATATTCCCTTCGCGATAAATTAATTATAAAAGCCTCATATCGAAATTTTCGATTTCTTTAGTTCTTTTCTGTTCATCATCAAACATTTTTTCTATGAAGTTTTATTTCACCTAGTCGTTGTTACAAATATCAGATTTCTTAATTGGCCTGATATGTTGCCAGTTGAAATCTTCAGGGCTCTGAGCTTTCGATGTTGGTATTGAGACTCGCTCGTGTGATATCTTTTGTTTCGCCGCCGTTGGCGCAACCAATTTGACAGCCATTATAGAGGTAGTAACATTTGCATGTTCTAGCTGTGAGGGAATGCTGGCCGAGTTCTTGAGGAAACTCACCTCGGCAATTAGTGTCTTTTTTCACTGCTATAGGGACGATTACGCCATTAAGGTATTAATTTCAAGAGTTAAAGTTAATAATAGTGGTGCAGCTCCTAGATATAATTACTTCATGTTGCTAATGTGTAAATAATTACCGACGTTCAAGGTAGTGCTCCACGATCGCTATCTGGGGCCGAAATGCACCGTAATCAAATGCTCCTAATATGCCTCGACAAATTATTGTAATTTCGTCGATGTATTCAGTTTTTTGTTTCTTCTCGGTCGGTTGTATTGTGTGTGTAAGGAAGCGTTTATACGTGTATTACTGTATCGCATGATGTACTCTGCTGTAATTTTTATCGCCAGCGTTCCAAAATGAGCAATTTTCGTGCCATTAGGATGGAATCATTTACTTTATGAACTCGTAATTCATGCTAATTAAAATTCACTTCGGGGCAGATTTTATCTACAGTAAAGTCTCACAAGTTCATTACAAAGGACACCGAAATGTAATAGACGGAGAGCTGGCTACATAAAAAATCATGTATAAGGTACATGATATTTGAATCGCTGCATAAATTCTATAAATGTTCTCGAACAATAAACACCTAGTCTGTCTGCATGTGCCCCTAGGAAGACTAATGTGTTTGACCTAGGAAAAATACAAGGATGAAATACTGGCTGGTTGCTAGCGCAAAATATTGTTCCAAACATCAATAATGCTATGAGCTATATTGCTCCAACGTTCAATTTTACTAATAAAGGAATCATATAGAAGTTAATCATAGACCAAAAGTCATTCGGAAAAATCATGTCGACAAAATGAAGTACGATTACTGGTATAAAAAAGTACCGAAATCTCGATAATACAGAGAGTGACTGAGATAGATTATACACAGCAGCAGATTAAATAAAGTAGGAGAGTGTGGTTACCAGACAAATCACTAGTTAGAATTGTCCAACTATACCACTACCAGAAACAAGAACAGAACAAACAATCAGAATAAGTGCTGCCCTCTGGACAGTACCCATCCGATAGAGCAATATGTACTGGAAGAACAAGGACAGAGGGCACCCAGGTCACCTAAAAGGTAGAAAATGAAATGTTGAAGAGAATTTGGGAAGCTATGATGGCCCATAAACTAATCAAGTACATAATGGGATTACCGGGGGTAATCTGGGCATGAATAAGACTTTGAATAAAACCCGTCAACGATTTTGCTAGGTTAGCAAAATATGACGTTTACGCAGACATAAAGGGCTCGAAGACCCGAACAAAAAACAGAATTCAGTAATATAATGTTGGTATCCTATTTGAAAGAATTGCTATTGAAATTGCTGGCCCACGCCACAAGTCTCAGAGGGGTAACAAGTACATACTGATGGCCATTGATAACTTATAAAATTATCTGAAACATTTGTTTTGGTGGAACAGTCTTTCAGCAGGTTCGGTGTAGTTCGGTGTACAGTTGGAGTTACCTTCAGACCAAGGGCGAAACTTTGAGTCCAATGTATTCCAGAAAGTTTATACGATCTTCGGTATCAAGAAAACGAAAACTGGATCCTTGCATCCACAATCGGAAGAACTTGTAGGAAATTCAACAGGACCTTGGAACAATATCTATCCAAAATCTTTAGCAATAATCATCGTGATTGTTGCTACCATATGATTTGGCTTTTGGCTCACCAGAATACAGCCCCATAAAGATAACGATTATGCCGATCAACTCAGACAAAGCATGTTGACCACACCCGAATTAGCCCAGATGCAGATGTTGCAAGTTTCCAAATTTTAAACCAGCTTGGCATATACCACATGAAGTAGTTACAAGGATCAACGATGTGGTTTATCGCATTCGCCGGAAACCGAAGGACAAGATGAAGGTGGGTCATTTGGATCGACTGGCTCCCTATCATGCAGAAAACGATTCAATCGGATCGATATAGAACAGTAGTAGTTCAGCCGACTCATCAGTGTGTTAGTTTAAGAAAAGTAGAACATTGATTGTGAAGTTTTGGTGTGGAAACAAAAATTAGTTTCTGAGGTAAATTTAGTGATTGAACCCATAGACAATTTATAATAACATGTTCTTATAGTCTTCTGCTGTTGACAATTTTCATTTTGTGGGTTTTTTGAACATGTCTATTGTGGTATTTCATATGGTAAGAAAAGAGAAGTGAAAATTGAGTGATTTAGGCCATGAAACGTTTCGAATTTCTGGTAATTCTGTTGTTATTCCTAAGAAATTATAAGAATATAAACTAGAGATGCCACAATCTCTCAGAAAATTACCATTAAATATGTAAAAATTAATTTATAGAACTTGAAACTTATTTTTCGTTCTAAACAAGATAAGATAATAAGAAATATGTTTTAGTTAACAATGATAGGGATTCAGCTTATTCCCAATTAAGATATTTCAATGCTCAGTAGATATTCCGAACATTCTTTAACGCATTTTACTTCCTCTTTGTAGGACTGCCCGAGACCACCGTTTAGAAATGTTTTTAAACACAGAAACGCTTTATCACCGAAGTAATTGTTTATACCTCACAGTACTGTTTTAACTACACATACTGTTTTAAAATTCTACTAACGCTTTACGTATCAAAGAATTCTAAGATCGATTTAATATCTATTTAAATTCTAGTAAGGTAAAGGCCTTAACAGAAAATAGTTTTTATTTTTTGCATGTTAAAATGACCGATTGTTTTAAATACCAAATAGATCATGTCGTTGAATATAAATGGTCACTAAACTATTAGTCCATAGGAGTAATTGTCAGCGATTTGCATTAATTGTCACTTTTTAACGTTGTGGCCAAACTTTTCAAGTTTACGAAATAGGTCATTTTGTTTATGAAAATTCTTAATATCGTTTTTTATTGTTTGTATCGTCATTAAAACGTTTCTTGGTTATAATATAGTCGATTTCGAGAATAACCGTAAACTTATTGCTAGAAAGCTCTCTTGAATATTTAAAAAGGTATTACAATTCAACTGGCGTACAGTATTTAATAGTCCAACATATTTCAATTAGAAGGTAAACATCTAGTTATTTTCTTGTTTTAGTGGACATATAAAGTAGTTGAGTTTCCTATTTGTTTACTAAAAGATGCCAAGTAATTTATTGCTATCGAAGCTTTTTAAATAAAGGTTGGATTTTAAAATTCAGTTGTCTCAACAGAATTTAAAACAGTCTAGGATACGCATTTAAGTAGTTTACTTTTGACCGAAGGAAAGTGAAAACTAAAGACGTAACATACGAGGGCTGCCTTTTTTTATTTCGGGATTAGCGAACAAAAACAAATATCATCGAAAATCGCTTTATTGTTTTTCAAAATATTCCTCATGAAAATCTATACACTTTTGCATGCGTTTGAACCAATTGTCGAAGCACTTTTTGCACTCTGAGGTATCTCCAAAACATGCATTCTGAAAGCAGCATCCGCTTCTTCAGGTGTCGAAAAATGTTGACCTCTCACTTTGTTTTTTACGTACGGGAATAAAAAGAAGTCATTTGGTGACAAGTTAGGACTATACGGCAGATGACTTATCAAATCGATGTTTTGAGTGGTCAAAATTGCAGTTTTTTGTGCCGATGTGTGAGAGCTCGCATTGTCGTGGTGAAGAGTGATCCGTCTTCGGCGGTTGGTTTTCCTCATTTCTTGGAAGACAACTGGCAAACAAATGGTTGTGTACCACTCAGAATTGACTGTTCTGCGTTGTTCTAGTGGTACGGTTGCGACATGTCGAGTTTTTCCGAAAAAACAGGCGATCATTTGCTTGGAAGTGCTTCATGCGAGAACAACTTTTGTTGGATTTGGCTCATCTTGAAACACCCTACAGTCGACTGCTGTTTACTTTCGGGCTCATACGCGTAAATCCACGATTCATAATTTGTCACTCTGTCATAAACGTATTTTGAAGCATCGCGATTGGATTTTTTGAGCTTTTCTTTCGACCAATCGACACGAGCCTTTTTTTGAACGATTGACAAATTGTGTGGGATCCAACGCGAACAATTTTTTTTGACATTAAAATGTTTTTGCAATATTGAATGTATGCTGGTCCCACTAATGTGTAAGGTTGATCTTGCAATATCAGTTCGCGCACAGCATCAATGGTTTCCGGAACAACAACTGTTTTTGGACGACCTTCACGAAATTCATCTTGGAGTGAACTACGACCTCGATTGAATTTATCATACCATCTATATGTTCCTTGATGGAGTTTCATCGCCAAAAATTAAATTAAGTTTATCCATGCACTCTTGCTGACATAATCCAGGTCGAAAGCTGTAAAAAATAATCGCACGAAAATGTTCACGATTTAATTCCATTTTTTGGCCGAGATGAATCTTACGATAGAGCTGTCAGTTGTCAGATTGCAACACTAGGTTTGTCCAATCCCGAAATATAAAACGCAGCCCTGTATCTTTAGCAAAAATGGAATCCTGTTGAGAGGAAATATTGGTACACATTTTTGTAAAAATGTATTGTGGAAACTGTTATTTGGTGACAGTTTTTTGGTATCTTATAGTTATTAGATAAATAACACAATCTTCACACAGTGTGTTTAAAAAATAGGTATAATGACGAGTTTCGGTATGTAAAGTACCATTTTGAAACTGTTTATCAAAAACAAAGACAGCAACTCAGTGTAATAAATATATCTAGCCAGTCGGACACAGTGACGGATTCAGTTGGGGAGCCGCCACATGTCACTTAGTAAAAATGGAAAATTACAGAGTTTTATCTTAGTAAACTCCTTCATTTTATTAAATTATTGTTTAAGATCTTAGAGGTTTGTTCTCTTGGTTTAATAGTCTGCTGTTTACTGTTACTAATTACCGCTTATTCTAAACTAAGAACTGAACTTCTTGAGTTTATTACATTACTATTTTTATGCCTACTATTTAAGATCATTTAGCGTAGTTCTTCCGGTTTATTACTTTTACTGTCATTAATAACCTCTTTGATCATAAACAATAGATATGACAACATTAATTTAATTAACTGGGTTACGTAAAAACCCTTTTAGCTTGTTTTAATATTATAATATTTATCTTGTCTCTATAGAGGGAAGAAGATTCTATCTTAGCCTTTGGTGGAACAAAACGAATTAGTAAAATACTGGAAATTCATGTTTAGCTCTGTTGATGACTTTTTACCTTGTTTAAAATAACCAAACACGTCATTATTACCGGTAGTAATACATGTGTAGGGTTTCATATTCACATCACACACAGCTATATAACATTATTATCATCATATTGACAACCAATTTTTCATGGTGTAGCCTCCCTGAGATTGCAGAGGAACTTGAAGAGCTGTGAAACTAGAGAACTTAAGGTTTTGAGGAGAAACGAAGAAGAAGAGCTTAAGATCTGTGAGAAAGACTGAAAGACCTTATTGAAGAAAATTGTAGATAGGTGACAAATGGTCATTTTGGCCAATTGAAATGAAAAATAAGGAGAATAAGTGCAGGACTAAAGAACTAAAAAACTCGATCGAAGGACTGAGAAGAAGAGCATATTTTTTTGCAGTTTTTATTGGGAACTTAAAGCTAGAGGTTGAGGAATTGATCTTTGAATAACTCAACGCATGAAGAAATGTATTAATGGCAAGAAATGCTAAAGAACTGATCGAAGACACTTAAGTCATGCGGGAACAGATGAAGAACTTAATGTTCTTTTCTGGAAAGAATTGACTCGAGGGATTGAGTGGATGAAGGCTATTTATAGAATTTTTACAGGGGATATGAGGCATACCTTACCACGCTGCCTAGGTGCGGTGTTGTAAAATGTTTTGATAAAATTACAAGAAAAGCAGTCATACTAGACAAAGAAGTTTGTTACAATTTGGAATAGAAAGAGATATGATTCTTAAAAATATCGAAATAAAAAATAATGGTAGGAAGAAGCAGGGAACAATTTAACGGAACAGATAGTAAATGATCTCAAATTTAGCAGATTGATTTGTATGAGATCCATGAAGGATAAGTGCTAGAAAGAATTTGTATATTTAGAAGTTAAAGATATTAACAGAAAAAGTAACAGCATGATTAATTGATTTTACGGTGAACGAAGAATTGAACTAGGGATAAAATAATAAACAACATTGTGTAATTAAAACATTGCAGAGTATTGTAAATTTAAAGTATTTTGGTAATAAAATATTAATATTGAAATGCCGCATTATTAAACAAATGAACTGTTAAACTGACATTAGCATTAGGAGTAGAGAAGTAAAATAATATCTAGCGGAGTACAATTTTATGACATTATTTATTTTTTAAGTTAAAAGTTGTTTAGTGCATATAATTTTACATAATATCTCCTTGATCAGCCAATAAGTTGTTTTTTTATAGAATGGAAGAACGATTTTCAGAGCATTCCTTTTCTTTACTTTCATCCTGCCTATTGCAGCCTAATAATATTGTAAATAAGCTGGTTGATGTAGAGAATGAGTCTTCTATTTCTATAAAAAAATCAGCTGATATTCTTGCATTAATTAAGTAGTTTATGCAGCCCATATTACTCTCTGATGTTCGAGGTTAAATTAACATATAGATATGTTTGTGATTTGCATTTTACTCTTTACTTCTGAGAGTCTATGGTTTGGACTACCCGCAATTCAAAAAATCTTATCCATGGTGACAGACTTATAGTCTTTTTATTATTTAGTGTAGGTATTTCATATTATTGGTGATATAAAAGAGCGCATCAGTTGTGGTAAATGTTAAATGTTTTGAAGCAGCAAATACATGGATTCTTTATAACATATGTTAATCGTCTGATGATGATACCATAATTACAGGAAATGTAAACTTAATTTTAATTGATATTTGTCTTGAAACTTTGAAATGAAACATACATAAAGAGTTAACGCAATGCAATGATTCAGGTTCTTATTTATGATTGAGAAATCACTTTTACTTCTAGGCCGTTCCTGTAATTATATTTTTTTTATAATACGTATTTGTAAGACTTGTGCAAACATTTCTGCCTGTGGACATGTCTCTACGCCGAATTACCTTTTATATAAAAACATCTTTACAAGTATTACTTCACTCATTAACTCCATTGCATAGTGTGGTAATAACAGCTTTGCACCGCATTTATACAACAATTATAGAACTAAGTAGTTTTTAAGAACACCTTTTCTCGGTGTCGTCGAGGAACAGTAATTGGGCTTAATTGTGTATGGTGTGGTTTTAATTTTTAGCGTAAAAAATTACAGTTAATGCTGTACTGAATGTAATGAAGGTATATTAAATTTTCGTGTAAAAAAATTTCTGCTCGTGGTGTAACTGAAAGGGCTTGTTTCGTGTTTGTTTTCTCGTTAATTATTTTATGAATACGAAGAATGTTGGCTAAGGAAGTTTAAGATTTAATTCACTGTGATATTTTACGAAAAATATACTACGGTGAATCAAGTCAGAACAGTTTTTGTTTTTGACAGTGTCAAAAAATCGTAAAATTGCGAAATTGTGGATCATAGTTGCTTGGAGACGTTATATTAATTTATTGATTCATCTTGTGCGATTTCACACCCAGGAATCCTAAGCTAACAGGGTCATACATGTAGGATCTTAAAAAGAACTCTAATTATAGCGCTACAGACAACAGGGTACCTTGTTTGAACTCGCTTTTACGACTCTATTTCGTGAAATTGCTATTCGAAATATTCAATTGTAAAGAAACTTCTGGGTTAGTATTTCATTAAAAAGGGCTTATTACAAATGCTGTCAAAGTATTAAATTTATTATTTAAAAAAATTATAATACCCACAATATTATGATTGTAGGAAAACAATTACTACGTTAAAGAATTAAATAAATTCAGAGCCGCCACTATTTTCTACAATAAACTATGTCATTTTCAAAATGAATAAATAAAGATAAAACATTTGAAACAGAGCAAATACCATCATATCTAGAACAGCAAACTCTCTTATTATTTTGTACAAGAATATAGAAACACACCTGAGGGAAAACTTATTTAAAGATTTATAAAAATACTTAAAGGTCTTAAATAAGATGCTTATTACAATATATTCTTTTGCATATTATTATAGCTACTTCATAGTATGGCTTAAAATTATTATAATGAATGATTTATATTCTTTTAATTTTGTAATGATATATTTAATCTACAAGATAATATAAAAATTTTAAACTACTTCTGACACGAAAAATTTCTAGAAAGTAACAAATAATCATATTTCGAACTTGTTAGGCTTGGAATTTTATATCTGAGACTAGGTTTTCATATTTGGGAACGTGCTTCACTTGAGCAGGTCCAGTATTTATGTACCACCTCTTTCACGGCCCCATTCAAAAAGACAAGAAATTTCATCATGATTGGTCCAGCTGTTTGGATTTAAAAAACATATAATTCTAGAGTAGATCATAACGCCATCTACCGGACTCAATTGTGATATTAACTATCCAGAGACCCATTCCATCACATACAAAAATCTATATATAAATAGGCAAAGACAAAACGATTAGATACCATTTTCTCCTATGTCTCTCAACCGATTTTCTTCTTTTTTGTAGCTACTGACGACCTTCAGTACAGAATGCTAATATTAATTTATAATATTGGTTCATTCATTAAATAAAATATAATAAAAATTCATTATTTACTTCCATACTGTCAACGCCAAACAACTGACAGTGCCGCCGCCGCCAGACGGTCAAAACTCAAAACAATGAGTAATTATATATGGAGGGAGCGATCGTTAGATGCTGTTATATTCTTAGAGCATGTACTTCTGGAAGTGGCATACAAGAGTTGTTAGTGTTTAGTGGTAAAATAGTCAATGTGGTAGATCAGTATGATTTTTCGGACGCGTTCCGGTAACTTTCATATTAAATATTCTGTTTTTAATGTGAATTTAATTATTTGATTAATATATTATTATCACAACCTTCTCGAAGATGTTCTGTAAAAAATTAACAGACAGCCGATAATAGAGAATGTATTAAATATTAAAGTTCTCCTAGGGTTGTTGGTCCTCTCTTTTCTTTAATATTCCTGAACTTGATTGAGACCGCAAATGACGAAAACTTTTAGGTTGCAAAGAACAATCTTCCAATTATTTTATCGAATATTTTGTCAGGAGCGGTTGCAACCAAAAATTTGGTGGGTCATCCTGTGTCAAAAATATTTCGAATACCGATAGTTGATTACATTTTTATTTATTTGATTGCAATAGATTTGTCAATATGAGTGAACAATTTTGGTCATTACATCGACTTCTCCGATTTCTCCACAACTCTGTTTCTTATAAAAATATGCCTTTGACAATTTCCTGAAATAGGGTCCAATTTCTACCACGATTTTAATGAAACTAGTGATCGCCCGAGCCATTAAGGAATTCCAGCAATATTTTGTAGAACTCGATTGCTTCACAACATACGGGCGAATTTTCAATCTAAATCATCCAGTGACCCACTCTAACACACATAAAAAAGTCATTCAAATCATTTCGGTCTTTTAGGAACGGTTAAATAAATTGTTAGTAAGACTTTAAACTTATAACACCCCTCTTTCTGAGTCGGGAGAATGGAAAAGAACGGAAATGTTCATGACATCGATTATTAATATTCCTACAGGTCATACCAAGATAAAAGCTATTGCACTCTGAAAGTTTTAACTTATATACTCCAGATTCCGAGCAAAAAAGGTTTTACTTAGCAAATTAATGAGTTGCGGCTAAAGAATCAATCAGAAAATATCATGTTAAGGTAATAGTTTTCAACTGTTGCTCTGTCAACAGCATTAGAAGTGGCTAGGAACATTACTTTCATATTATTTATAATTTTTCAGTTATTCTATTTAATTAAAAAGTACATGGGTAGATGGTTATCTGAGCTTCAGTCCTGATTCCATGCACTTAACCGAGACGGATTTGTAAATATCGCAACCCTCTTCCCAAATTTGGTTAAAATAGTTAATACAGTTTTCGGAAAGATGATTAACCTTTCTCCTTTAATAGAATTATATATATATATATATATATATATATATATATATATATATATATGTTTTAAGTGGTTTCCGGGAATTCATCAGCGTAGTTGATAACTGATTCCTGCCGGGATCGATGGTAAAATGGCGACGTTTCGGCAGAGTCACATCTGCCCTCTTCAGGTCGGTTCGCATAATTCTCGTAGCTTTCTGCATTCGCTTCTAGTTACTAGAGAAGGCTACGAGAATTATGCGAACCGACCTGAAGAGGGCAGATGTGACTGCCGAAACGTCGTCATTTTACCATCGATCCAGGCAGGGATCAGTTATCAACTACGCGGATGAACCACTTCCCGGAAACCACTTAAAACATTTAGTGCCCGCGAAAACTTAAAAACATATATATATATATATATATATATATATATATATATATATATATAAATTGTTTTTCTACCAACATTTTTATTTGGAATATCAAACATGTAACCTGCGCTATAGATTTAAATAATACAAGAAACACACTCCAAGAGACAGAAAATAAGTACCAAATAATTACCAGAGAATATGAAATCCAAAATATATGAGGATGGGGGAAGTACCAGAGGCAGAGTTTGCAACGAGCACCTTGGAAGAATGTCTAATGAGATAATAAAAAGAAGTAAAGTTTCTTGTAAATCAAAATCACAACAAATCTGTACTGATATCTCACACTTCAGACTTACACTAAGAAGAAGAAGAGGCATAACACCACACTTTTGTTGTATAAATTTTCGATATCTCAATTGTTTTGAGAATTGTGGATGATGTTTACGCAAACTTTTTTGACCTTTTGTCATTTCGTTTGACCCTCAAAGGTGTGAATTTGATCAAAATCGTTAGAGCAGCTTTATAAGCATTGTTTTTTTACTGTTTAAAAAAAGAATGTCCATATTCAAAAGTTTGGCCTGATGCAAAACGGTAAAATTGTTTCTGTATTAATACTTTTTTTTTTCTGGATTTCAAACTATCAACATGAAGAATAGTAATAAGGATATACAGTAAGTTATAGAAGAGGAAAGTTGCTTTCTATATAGAATTTCTTAAGTTGAAGAATTTGAGGAATCACGACAGATTTTTCAATAATAGATTTAAGACATAAAGAAGAAATTAACACTGTAACGTGTTAACTAAATCATCTTAAAGTTGCACGATATTGACAAATCCTTAAAAAACAGTTCGTTTGCTTACTGAGATATTTCACTCTGCTAAACTTAATGACGAAATATTTTAGTTGATGGATTTTACTTGCATTGACCAGCGTTTCAACGTACGTTAATTAAGCATTTATTTCTTCTCCCTCACTGGCTCATGTAAAATACCATGAGTACCTACCTTCACTGATAGGTTGCTGACAACACAAATTGGACTATGATTAATTGCAAAAGTCGTATATCCAATATGCATAAATGCCAGGCGTTATACGTAACCTGTTAAGTTTCCGAACAAGGTACGCTAAAAAGGTTACAACTCAATCGACGAAGTTCATCTCGCCAGAGGTCAATCTTTTGATCGAAAATGAATGAAATGAATTCAACATTTCATAAATATGTGATATCGTGATTATGTCAGATTTAATTTGTCAACTATTGATTGTTTAAATTTTCCATTATTCCACTATTTCTTGAATAGAAATGTGGGTCTTGTGATACTTCATTTGAAAGCTATTTTAGTGCCCTATATCGCCTTTTTAGTTTTTCTACGAAACAAGATGTATTATAGAAAAACAAAAAATATCAATTTGGTAAACATTTTAATTGTTATTAATTGTTCAGTTATATTTGAACTTTATTTTTTATCTATCCTTTAAGTTATAGTTCAGTCAGTTAGCTGTACTTGTTTTGAATCAGAAAATCTCTATTGATTTGTACACAGTGTTCAAAAAGTCAAAAATATGGTCAAAACAAAACTTTTAGAATTTTTCAGTGGCCACAAAATGATCATTTGACCTTGACCATGACCTTCAAGGTCAAATCAAGCTCAAGTTGAATTTTCAAATGGGAATATACATTTTTGATATCGGAAATGAAGAGAACGGGAAAATTTACATTCAAATGTGTCCTTGACCATTTTTTTCATTTTACCTTGGTGCTCAGGAACGATCAAATTGAGGTCAAGCAAACTTTGATTTTGGATTTGAATTTAACCACGACCTTCAAAGTCAAAATCGAGGTAAAGTTGATTGTTTTCAAATGCGAACACCCTTTTTTGATACCTGAAACGAAGAGAACAGAAAGATTTTCCTTCAATTATTTCAAACATACAAATATGCAGATATTCAAATATTTTTAAAGTGGATTATTTCTCTCATTTCTAATTGCTGATGTTTCCTAAAAGTTCCTTGGCGCTAATGGTCTGGGTCAGATTCATAATGATCATTACGTAGCCATTATAAAATGACGAATGCATGTGTCAAAAAGTCCCTTTCTGGGGTTCACATAGTATGGCGTCGTACTATGTGGTTGGTATAACCTCAGTTTGACCGTGAAGGTCAAATGAAAAAAAGGTTAGGGACACATTTGATCGTAAATTTCCCCGCTGTATCCATTTCTGGTATCAAAAATGGGTGTTCCTATTTGAAAAAACCAAGTTGAGCTTTATATGACCTTGAAGGTCATGATCAAGGTGAAATTATAATGAATTTCACCTTGATCATGACCATTTTGTAGCCAGGGGAAATATTCTAAACTTCTTGTACTGACCATATTTTTGTAAACTGTCTTTCTGCCGAGATAATCAGCCGTACCGGAACTTTTTGAACACCGTGTGTATAATACAGAGTAGATTCTTGAAGTTTTCTTGGACTTCCATCGTCTCACAACGTTTCAAGACGATGTAAGTCCAAGGAAACTTCCAGAAACGAGTTGCATTGTCTACCTGCTTCAGACTAACACAGAGTAGATTATGTTTCGTTAGGGCCCCACCAATTAAAAACCTGGTCTTCGGATTAAAATTATAATACTGTTCGAGTTCGAGTTCTATGTTTTTTGTCTAAAACGTTCCTTGCGAGTGATGGACAAGTATAGCTAAATGTGAAGCAAAGTAAAAGCAAATTAATTAGGAAGCTATGCTAATGTGGTTCTTTAAGTCTTTAAGAAATATCTACTTCAGACAAGGCCGCAGGCAAAATTTTTTTTTTTGATTGGTGATGGGTTGATTAGGACTGCAAAATTTAATTTTTGTGCAGGTATTTTCAGGATATATAAAATTGCATTAATATAAAATTTATTCTTATAAAAAACATGATTAAATGGTTAATATTGAATATTGAAACCCACAATTCCAAAATTTCCAGCCCCCCCCCCCTGCTGGCTATGGCCTTGACTTCAGAGTAGTAGTTAGGTTGTTGTGTACCTGTATCTCTTTGTATGAGAGGTTGTGCAGTCCTGGTTTGTTATTTATGATTTTAAGTAATAATACAATACGACAGACATTGTGAATAGTAACTTTCACAGCAAACCAATGACAATTTGTTAAATACAATTGAATTCTTGAAATGAACTGGTTGTTTCCATACACAAATGCTTTTTGAGCTCAGGAAAATGAGGCACTTATATGCTGTGTATACTTAAGAGGTTATTTCAAAATATAGACACTGGATCTCAGCTAAATTAAATAAATTAAAACAATGCAATCGAGTGGAGAATAATTCCTCATCTTTACGAATCTAATATAACTTAAAGTTAAAAATGGTAAATATATGATTTTGATATAACTTGAAAATTAGCTTTTTTACGTTGTAAAAATATCATTATTTGATCTTACTAATATGGGTGGATACATCATTAAAATGTTTTTATCATGATCTTTTCTCAGCAAATGGTTTTTAATAATTTCAATTGGGGGAACGCACACTGGCGGAATTTCAAATATTTTAGGTCCCCAAAATACGAAGTTGGTTGTAACAGTTACGTGACTTTATTTTTTGAAACTTAATGATTTATTAAACCCAACAACAGTTGTCATAATATTTTAAATGAATCTTTAACTTGTTAACTAACAACCGCGAAAAAGTATCGCTTTCAACATAAAAATTGACCATTATTTAAATCGAATTAAAATAAAATAGTGTCGTGTTTTAAAAGTGTTTGTTGTAACATTTTATCATGTATTGGGAACCCGGGGGTATGTATCTGTGTTTGTAAAGTTGTTTTTTCCCTTTTTCTAGTTTGCTTGTAATAAACAACTTAAATTTCATTCAAAGATTTATTTTATTTGCTTACAAAGTTGTATTTATTAGAATCAGACAACTTTATAAATATTATATTCAACTTATGCATCTTGGCCTAATATCTGTCTCAATTGCAGTTGCTACTCTCCTTTTTATTAAACAATTAAAAACATAAAGTTAAAAAAAAAGAAAATATTTTTGATTTATTTTTTCATTTATAGCTTCATCTTCTGAGAATGTCATCATATGTCGTCGACAGTTAGTTGAATATTATAAAGACTGTAATTCCACAGATAATAAAGAAAAATTTGAAAATCTTCTCCATGCAGTAAAATTAATTTAACATAAATTGATTCTTTGTATGTTTGACGGAAAAACTGTAAATGCTATAACTGACAGGAAATTAAACCAAGGTTGTTACCTGTATCATTTAACGCCCAAAGACTTCAATCAATAATCTTGGAATATTTCCACTACATGCCTGGATCCGTTTTTTGAATGTTTGAGTAATGTAAATTATAGATTAACTATATGTAAGTGGCACGTTCGAGATGCAGAAAATAAAAATAAAATAAATATTAGAAGAAAACGCATAGAAAGAGAAATTCAGAAAAAAAACATGGGTCTCATAGTAGATAAGCCTAAATCTCGATTTGGAAGTAGCAATGACGGAAATACGGCAAGAAATTTTTTTCATTTCTACGAAGAGTCAGCTAAAATAACGGGCATTAACAACAATATAGTTTATCGATTTTTTATAATCCTTTTGGCTCTTACAATTACCTTTCCAATTAATCCAAATAAGTTTTTTTTTTGTTGGAAGACAACTGTGCTGTTTATTAAACGTTATTCTTGATTCCCCTTACCAACAACAGTACACCAAATTTTATTCGATGGCTATGAAACAATACAAAATTGTGTAGTGCCTCTGGGATTATTCTTAGAAGAAACTCACGAGTGTAGGAATAAAAACATAAAAATGTATACAGAACATTATTCTAGAAAATTTAGTAGAATTCAAAATATCGAAGATGTGTTTAAGAACCTTCTAGTATCATAAGATCCTTATATTACAGACATTTCGAGAAAATAGCTTTATTCGCGGAACACAATTCTGAACCAATTCGTTATCAATTCAGTTCTACTCAAGAGCGCATGCCTGATTCAGAACTAGTAAAAGATACTTTTGTACCGCGAATGCCATTGCAACTAATTCTTCTATGCTGTCAAATTATACAAATATGTATGTGTCAATTAAATGAGCCACTCTACATTCTAGTACTGCTATTTATGGTAGAGGTTTGAATATTTTCACTCTTTCACGACTAATCCGAAAATGAAACTCAAACTGATGATTATTAAATTGTTCAATATGTTCAAAATAATCAATTGTGTTTGGAACACTCACAATTTCCAAAAGTTCTTCCAAATCCCCGTCACTTGAAATTAAGTGGTCCATGTCAACAAATATTCTAAACTATTTTAAAGTCCAAACGTAAACACAGTTAACAATAAGTAAATTTCCCGATGTAGGCAAAAATTATTCAAACGCGCATGTCAGAACCAGGAATCCTGGCTATAATTCAAGAACTGATAATCTGGTTACGAATCAATAATGAATCGAATTTTCCTTCACCGCAAACAGAGAATTGTTACTGTCAGTTCAGCAATTTCTGTACCGCGAACGGTTTTACTGCAACTGCGCATGCGATCAGTAATGAATCGATAACGAATTGTTACCGCGAATAAAGCTATTACAACAGTGATTCTAAAATAAATTAATATCCAAAAGAGTTAAAATATTTATTAAATATGGACAAGTGAGAATTAACAATAGTCAATAATATTACAAAAGTGTGAATCTGAGTGAAATAAAGCTTTAGTTTAAGCTACTAGTGTTCTTTAATTGAAGTATTTCAGCTTATACAAGGTTTAAGCCGATTGATAGGTTTTCACCAAAAATTTAAGAAAACCTGCCTGTGTGGAACGTCTTAATCTTGACGATAACAGAACTTGAGACCCATCCCAGGTTTTCACTGGGCTTATATAACGCAATTAGTAAGTGTCATGTAAACACGAATGGCTCACAATATAATTCCAAGAGATATTAAATATCAACTGTGTCCTTCATCAGCCACCTTCTGAGCGTGATTATTCACTATCATTATGCGAAATTAATACAATGTTCATTCGACTTCACGCGCTGATTTAAGTCCTGATGCAGATATAATATTACGTGCTGCATAAAAACGACGATTAATCTATATGGTAATTAGCAAAATAACTAGAGGCATACCTAGTAGCTTGTAAGTAATAAATTAAGATTGTATTTTCCTACTAAGATTATCACGATCAAGAGGATAGATTTAAAGATTATAAAGGAAATTAGTTCAAAATAATGCGGGCTTGTCTTGGTTTCATTTGGTAGCGTGTACAAAAAGTCCTAAATATATTTCTGTGTTATGGAAAGCTTCCTTTCCGAGTGTAACGGACAGTAGAAATTTGGAAAATAAAATAGTATTAATTCTACAACTATAAACAAGTAAAGTTCTTTTTAATTTTTTGGCCTGTTACTCTATTGGGTTGTTCTTTGTTTTATATTATCCCTTCGATCTTTTCTTATCTTCTGTCATTCTGCTTATGCGATTTTTCTACTCTCTTTTCCTTTTCAATAACCATTATTTTATTGTTTCTACGTTGCATGCTGTTCTACTATCTCTTCTTACTGGATTTCTTAGTGTTTTCCCAATGATTCTTTGTGGTATTCAAAAATTTCACAACTTATAATCATTTCATATGTTATTAATTCACAAACGATACAGCGAGTAAGTGAAATTCGTGACAGTCGTGTCGTTTTCGATAATTCTCTGACTTTTTGTAGATTTAGTTGTTTCTAAGAGTTAGAGGGTTTGGGTTTTATCAATCGTTCATATAAAACATTTTCTCATAATACGACTCGTTTACTATATTGTTCACTAGTACGATCTATTCTGGAGTACTGTTCTGTCATATGGAACCCCCACTATAACACACATATAGCTAATATTGAGAAACTTCAAAATAAATTTCTTCGTATAGTAGCATTTAAAATGGGTTTGAGCAGAGACAATGATGAATATAGTGATATTTTATTACAACTGCATTTACAATCTTGGCAAAATCGGCGTAACATAGCTGATATTTGTTTTCTATACAAGTTGTTGTCAGGTGAACTTGACTGCCCTTCATAACTAGACAAAATTTCTTTGAATACGACAATGAGAACTCGTTCCTTAGAACTCTTCCATGTTTCATTTCATAGAAATAACTATGGATTTTGATTAGCAATGACTTGGTTAATGCGTACAGCCAATCAGTACTCCTCGCATATTGATGTGTTTTATAACTCCGTCAATGTAATCAAGCGCTGCTTATATTATAATATTTAATCCTGTTTTGTTTTGGTGTGTTGTTTTCTTTTCTTCGCGACAAAATGTATTTTAATTTTAATTAACTATATTTTATTCTGTATTATGTATTGTTTCTAAAATTTGGGCCCAATGTTAGACATGTCAACTTTAGGTTTATATGTTTTTTAGATTTAATGTTATTTACACTAAATTTTTTATTTTTGGTATTTTATGTAAATGGGGTTACGCGTATAAGAATAAAAGAATAAATAAAATATTCTTATCTCTGTCGCCTAGCATCCTTAGCCTTTTAGTAGTCTCAGATCTTGTTAATGACTTCTGTTTGTCCTATAGCTTTGTAAATTCTCCTCTAAGTTTCCATTCTAATATGTTTGTTGTTGTATTTGACGTTTTACTTTTGTTTCTATATCTATATTTGGTTATAATGATGTCAATTATATAAGGCTGAGCTGATAGGAGCTCAGAAATTTTTGAAGGATGATGAGTGATAAATGTATAAACAACATACCAATGGTTCATTGCCCAGAAGCATTTATATTCCATAATAAGTTTAACTATTCCTGGTGCACGTGTTTTTTTTTGTAAAAATGGTATGAGTCGATCAAAGATGTTGCTACTTCGCTCCATCAAGATTATCAACGCAAGGTTTTAATAATTTTATGATGTAGTGGATTATTGGTGGCATTAATTTGAGAAGCTTAATGGTGGAAGTTGGCCAATCACGGTGACTGTGTTAGGTAAATTAACTCAGTCTATCCGGCGAGAGAAATTACACATTTCAAGTTCAAAATTGTTCCGTAGTGATGGAATAGACAATTTTGCATTTAGTTGTTGTAACCATTTTACCAATCGTAAATGTATTTAGTAGTAATCTAACGTACAGTTGGTCCTTCGAGCCGGATCTACTGTAGATTGTATTTATTTATTGCATAATTCTTGGTAAAATATTTCATTTTACTGAAAACATTTCTAAACCTCTGATATTTTATCAACAAAATGCAAAATTGTCTATTCTGTCATTAATTAAACCCTGACGATACTAGAAGCCAGTATGCTTCAGTTTCTCTAATACACTCATATTATTATTCAAGCAAAAAATGATGTTCTCTTTGATTTGTTACCTTTTCGTCCTTGACTACCTTGAGTAGTGCACTTGAGGCATGAAGTAAGGTTTTTAGTAGCTCCTCTTCCGCAATTTAGTGCATGATGTTTCTGTTTCAGGCCCTCGTATCGTAAAAAAGATTCGTTTAATGCTGATATCAGTTCTTGAAGCATTGCTGTGTTGTCAAGTTTTCGTGTTCTTCTACTTTCTGCAGTTTTTACTCTCTTGGGTTTAAATATAGGTCGGTTTCTTTTGCTTTTTCACATTGGCTGCCATTATATCTATAGATTTTTTGACCATCTGTTTTCTGGCATTCCTTTAACATGTCCATACAATTGAAATGCTCGATTTTTCATTGAGTTTGTTATAAACTGATTTATTCCCATTCTCTGCCGTATATATTTGGTTTTTAGTTTGTCTTGGCTCGTAACCTTCAAACATCTCTGCATATAGTCCATTTCAGTGGTTCTTATCTTATATCGAACTGCTGTTGTTATTGTCCACATCTCATCACCGTAGAGTACTATATTTTCATCACTGCTATTGAACAAACGTTTCTTTCTATCATGACATAGGTTCTCAGTCCACAGCAAACCATGTAGAGTTTTGTCTTTTATCGGTATTTTCCCCATATATTCTGTTATTTTGGAAATTGATCTTTAGATCCCACTTGCAATATTCCTCTCGTAGTTTCTTCAACATTTCATTTTTTCTTGGAAATATTGTATAACATTTGTATGTAGGATTGGTCTATGAGGAAAATGGTCGAGCCACTACTACTAATCAAACAAAGATTTATAATTTAGAGAGGTACAGTAATATTTCTTAAACCTAATTAACCTACATCTAATCTAAACTTTTTAGTTTCTATTATGATAGTACCAATAAATGAAATATTATTTAACAAATTTTTTAAGACGTGAATTCAATCAAAATTTTTAGAAGGAAACAATCCATGATATAGTAATTGGTGATTATTTATCACAAATATACTCCAGACAATGAGTGAAAAAACTGATAATTTTACCAAACAGCACCGATTTGCATGAGAATTTTACAGTAAGTTCTGTTTATCCCTCTCCTCATTTCAAACTTGATCCAGTGCCTGGAGTTGCCTCTGTATTTGGGGTGGATGCCACCACTTGCTTTGGTTGTAAAAATTTTAATTGAAAGTCCGGAAATTGATAGATTGAATAATTTTAAGTAACGTGTTTTCGTTAAAGTTGAAAGAGCATTTTTGTAATTTTGTGAAAATTTGCCTTTTTTTCAAAGTAACTAAGAAACTACTTTTATTTTTGAAAATTTTATACTCTACAAAATACACGTATCATTCGTAATTTTTAAGTTATTTTGAAAAAAAGATTTTTTGTAAAATTACAAAAATGTTTTTTCAACTTTAAGGTAATTAAAAAAAAAACTGTAAGCACTTGAATCCCTCCAATTTTTTTAAGCATATTGCAACTACCTAAATAAGGGAAATTGTAAAGGGGCAAAAAATATTTTCAATTGGGGTGCTATTTTTTTGTTCATAACTTGCTTAATTTTGAGGCTACATACTTTCATAAAAAAACGAAAATAAAGGATTTTTAAGCACTTCATGAAAGGTTCTAAAAGTCTTTCGTAAAAATCCATTGTTTTTTGGATATGTCACCTTGAAAATTTCATTTTTGGCGTTTGACGATTAAAAATCTATTTTCAAGAAGCTACAATTTTGTTTGTATTGGGTTAACAAAGATCACAAACCCGCCGTTCTTTTTATTTTTCTCGGGTTACATGTTTACTTAGAATAATTTATTCTACATAATGCTTAGTTTTTGAGTTATTCACGAAAAAAAAAACATGTGAAAACTTGGGTTTTTCAGTTAAAAATTGACACTCAATCAAGAATAAGTCGAAAAGTATTGACATATTACGAAAAAACTTTAAAGAAAAAAATAACATTAGTCATTCTATCGATTTTCATAGAGAAATTATCCACCCCCGAGTAGTGGTGGCATTCACCCCTAGGACAAAAGCAACCCCAGGCACACAGTCAACTTTGAAGTAGGGGTAAGCAGAACCTACTGTCGAATTTTCATGCAAATTGGTGCTGTTTGGCAAAATTATACAATCACCGTTTCTTGTCTTCATTGATTGGACTAATATATGTATAATAAGTGTGATCTCAAGGATCATACAGTATGTAAATTAACAAACGAGATCGTAATAAAATTATTAGATTAATGCAACTAACAGATCTCAACTAGACACCAACACATATACATATGACGTTTCCCTAGAATGTTAGTACTATCAATCGACAGTTATAATGATCTCATTATAATTAGCAACGATATTATTCAGTCCGGATTAGACATAATTAAATTTTTCATAAATAAATAAGCGATTAATATTTATCATCGCAATTATTCCAACGAAAACAAAAACCATCGGCTCGAACGAGTTTTTGCCCGAGCGATTTCATATGACCAAGGCAACTATTTAAGCAAAATAATTTATTATTTATAGATAACAGCTCGTAAATAAGTTCTAAGTAATTATGTTGAGAATTATTAATTAATACGTTATAATGACTGTGTTTGCGTGTTTTCAGTTTTTCTCGGAACGTTTATGTAATTCTATCGGATAACGATTTTGATTGGTATTAAAAGTAAAACAATAATAGCTGCAAATATTTACAAGTTTTTTATATATTTATATTTTTTATATTTTAATGAAAATTGGGTTCTGTATAGAACTCTGGGTCTCAATCTGTCTACTCAATCGGGCTCACTCAATAATTCAACTGAACTAATATTATTGTTTTACTGGTACTTCGTTGAATGTAATTTGAAATCCTTTGTATTTGTACAATGGTAAATAAAGATAATTCAGTATCGATTCAGGCTTACTTTATATAATAGTTAATGATTTATTCGGACTAGATTTCAATGCAGTTGTATGTCCTTACACCAAAACAAAGCTGTTGAAGAATTCAGATAGAAAACTGAATTATGTTTTCAAGAGATATGCTAGCGATAATGATTACAAAAGAGACATATTGTCAGTTATGCTAAGTACTTCTAAACGTGTCTGTGGCTAGAGACAAGTATTTAACAGCTCCCAGGTACAGAGATTTTGTAAACTTCTTCAAAACTCTATCCAGTAGATTAAACATGGACGACAGTGTTATTTGCATATCTATTAACCAATTCGACAAGCGACAAGTTGCATTTATATGCAGTGTGAACTGAGATGATTTATTAACACTAATATGCTATTCTATATATAAATAGGCAAAGGCAAAACGATTAGGTACCATTTTCTCCTCTGTCTCTCAACCTTTTCTTCATTTTTGTTTTGTTTAGTAGCTACTCACCTTTTTCAGTGCAGAATGCTAATATTAATTTATAATATTGGTTCATTCATCAACGCCAACAACTGACAGTGCCACAGCCGCCAGACGGTAAAAACTCAAAACATTGAGTAATTATATATGGAGCGATCGTTAGATACTGTTATATTCTTAGAGCATGTACTTCTGGAAGAGGCATGTAAGTGTTGTTATTGTTTAGGGGTAAAATAGTCAATGTAGTAGATCAGTATTGATTTTTCGGACGCGTTGCAGTAACTTTCATATTAAATATTCTGTTTTTAATGTGAATTTAATTATTTGATTAATATATTAATATCACAACCTTCCCGAAGGCAATAGAGAATGTATTAAATATTTAAGTTCTCTTAGGGTTGTTGGTCCTCTCTTTTCTTTAATATTCCTGAGCTTGATTGAAACCTCAAATGAAGAAAACTTTTAGGTTGCAAAGAACAATCTTTCAATTATTATATCGAATATTTAACCAGGAGCGGTTCTAGTCAAAAATTGGGGGGCATTTATTTGTCAAAAATATTTCGAATACCGATATTTGATTACATTTTTATTGTATTTTTATTTCAATAGATTTGTCAATATGAGTGAACAATTTTGGTCATTACATCTACTTCTCAGATTTCTCCACAACTCTGTTTCTTATAAAAATATACTTTTTACAATTTCATGAAATAGGGTCGAATTTCGACAACTGGGCGACCACTAGTTATAGTAATTCAGCATCGTTGTTTATATCACCTTTCTTCAGGTTTACGCGGTCATAATTTCTACCATGCCGACTTTGCGTACACCTAGGTCACAAGGTACAATAAGCTTCAAAATATTTTAATATTTCACCAAGCTCATCAAGTTAGAACCATCATTCAATTAAACATGGCTTCTTGTTTTAACTCTTCTTATTTGAAAAGTGTGTCCGCAATGAATGACAGTAATTGATTTCTGGTTTATTTGAAATCTGCGACTTTGGACTATGACACATTAACCCAAGTACTGATGTCCCTCAGTTGACGGATCAGGTGACATCTGAAAATATAGTGAATACATCTGCATTTTCACAGTCAGCTGCTGCTACCCATACTCTATCAATTGCTGAGTCCATACATCCAATTCTAAGTGCTGTAAGTCACCAAGTATAACTTTTACACCAATCGAAGTCTACAAAAATTATTGTTGAAAAGATAACATACCAGCGTCTAGCAACTCTATGCAAGTGATAGTATATTCACTCTTCTACTGGTTACAATGCTTGTAGTGTTAGTACTGAATTCAGGAAGCGTACTCTTCTTTTCTTGAAAAGGAACCATATTTCTGTGACGACTGTTTAGATTAATAATTTTCAGCATTCTTCTCTTTATAATTTTACTCAGCAGTTGTGATGAAAATTACTTATATTGGAATGATTGCTTTAGTATTTTGAATGTCTATGAATAATTGATTCCGTGAATATATTTCTGTATTTCAATACCAAATCAATATTTCGTTATTTCAGTTAAATGATCCACCCTGTTTCTTCTTTCCTTATAGTTTAGGCCCTAATAAATTTATCATCATTCTCTTTCTTTCCTGTATCCTCCGTAAGGATATAATGACGTAATGTTGTGCTGATTCTGAGAAAGAGTAACAGTTGAAATTCTCTATTTGACTTGACTCTTGAGGTGGCGATCCTCACTAGTGTGATTTCAACTACTAATCTCTCCATAACTTCCCATCGTCTGGTTATATGCTTAAAATATTTCAGTACGCTTTGGTTGATGATTGTGGTAAGCATAGTGGTGATGTTGAGTTCTGTTAATATTTTGATATTTGTGCGGTAAGCTATCCAGGGTATGGATCTCATTCTGAACAGGTCTTTGCTCACCTGGTCACAAATGACAATAGAATCCAGGTAGTTAAAATGAACACACTAGTTCATATCTTGCTAGGTTTCGGTTTCTTCGGTTGGTCAGTCTTATATCTGTTGATAATCATTACTTGGGTTTGTGGTGCATTAGTTTTGAAACTATACATATTCTCTCTTGTCTCTAGTTCATGTATAATGTGTTCCAGTTCTTCTGTCTAATTATACTCAAATGTAATATTTAAATTAAAGCTTTTGCACAAAAACGTTAACAATTTGTTTTACACTAGTATTAATTTAGACCGAGTTATAACATTTAACGAGGTCTACGGAACTTAAACAATCAAAGTTTAACAATGTTTCTACCATTTAAATAAGTTTTTTGAGATATTGGATCTAGTGCAATTGAAGACAAGTCTTGTCCAGCTAATGTCCTATTTTCTAATGCTTTTGATGTTCCGAAATGCTAAAGGGATTATATTACACTAAGTTTTATTTCATTTTATTGTATTACATTAAAGTACTTATATCCCTTCATTATATTGTCTTGAGGTGAATAGGAGGTTTACTTGAGGATTCCAGAGTGAAAGGGTACAGCTTTTGCTCACAGCCCTCTCGTTTCAGTCTATTGTAAGTGTGAAAATGCTGAATTCAAACTGTGTTTGAGGACTTTCTACTCTTTCTACTTATAATAGCCCAATTCTAACTCGCGAATTTTGCATTCTGATATTAACAGCTCTATCGGTTCATGGATGAGGTAGTCGGATAAGAGCTGCCGAAAAATTGTTTGTTTAATTATCAATTTCTTCAAAGAATTTAGTTACTGAACTGAGATTAGTTTGGTTGAGTAGCAAGTCTTTAGTTTTCAATCCAAATTATTAATAAAATTTTAATTATATCTGTGAATTTTTAAGTACTTCTTGGGAAATAACACCACAGTTATGAAAATTGTCAGACCATGTTGTCAATGGTTAAGAAACTATGAATAAAAAAGGGACAATTCTAAGATGTAAAATTAAAATATTTGACAATATGTATTATTTGATTTCTGACGTAACTAAGACGTATATCTGTCAGTTGAGTGCAGGACTATTAATGTTGGGCTCAAACTTTCTGTTTTTGTCAATAACAATGTCAACCTAATTGCCTTAATATATATATATATATATATATATATATATATATATATATATATATATATATATATATCACCTTTATGTCCGAATCTACGGCGCTTAAAATTTGGAAGAAAATCTTATACTTACTTATATTTATTTTTAATACGCTTTTATTAGGTCGATGTGTACGTATGTATCTATCTATGTAACGGAAACTTTCAACGTAATTTTCACCAATTTAAATTGAATTTTCCCGTTTGTTGTCTTTTTGTCACTGTTCTTGCCTATATACAAATTCGTCTATTAACTACTGCCATCTAGTTGGCAGTAGTAGAACTTGCTTTAATGAAATGGAAAGGTTATGCAAACATGAAGCAAACTTTTTAATTATAAATACTAAAGAAATGCTTATGAGACTAAAAATAATTATAGTTTAAAAATACTAAAAAAATACGCTTTAATAGAAAACCGAACTAAAAAGCAGAAGATAATCAATCATGATTAGTTACCTCAAAATTACAATATAATAAAATTTAAGTTAATAACAGATCAATTCGATTCAGAGTAAAAAGCGTGGGGTGTTTGAAATATTAAATTTTACAATTATTCTATTGGCAACTATTTATAAGAGGATAGTTATGTAAATATGGTGAAATGCACCTCACGCTTTTTATTCTGAACCGAATTATTCTGTTAATAACTTAAATTTTATTAGATTTTTTTTGAGGTAACTAATCATGATTGATTATTTGCTTTTTAGTTCGGTTTGCTATTAAAGTATTTTTTTAGTTTTTTTTTTAAACTATAATTATTATTATTTCAGAATATGTTGAGTAAAATGTTATATTATACGAAAATCGTGCATTACTGTATATCTTCGAAACCACTGCCTCCAAAAATTTGAATAAATAAGAAATATGTTTCAGTGATAGAAATTTATACGAAAATTATTATTTTTGCAGTAAAAATTAGAAAATTAAACAAAAAATATTAGTTAATTTACCTTTATTACCAGAACCCCTTATTAGAACAGTTTAACTCGCACTTTTTCTTACAATTATTTATAACTTAGTATGAATCTAGTACCAGTGAGTTTTGGTGATAAAAACAATAGAATAGTTTTGGGTAATTTTTACACCGCATTATGTTTGAAAATGAAGTTGATTAGGTGTTTATATAAGACAAAATGAAACATAATTATCCCAAATTAAACGACGAAGGACTTCCCACCTTCAAGGCAATCTGAGTACTCAACAGACACTTTTACCTGTTGATGTCCAATTACGACACAAATTCAGCAAATATGAATGCGATAGAAATCTTCGTACCTCAAACGAAATTACACGATGGCAACTACAATTTTCTCTCACTAACAACCAATTTCAACATCCAACTAAGTATGTAATCTTGTTTGCTTTTTCTAAGACGAATTATCCATTTATTACACGATCGTTTTAGCTAAAGAAAATTTATTGGATCCATTAAGCACTATACAATCATTAACACAAAATATCTTGCGAAGTAACTACACGTTGTTGTATCGCAAGGAAAATCATAATCGCCGCGACTAGTGGGTCAGCTATGGAATTAAAGTTTTTTTATTGCCAAGTTAACGTTTTGTCCTCGTTACTAATTGTTAGCAACAAGTACATGATATAATGTGGAGAGTTGAATTATTAGGCACACAAGTAAGTCGGTTTTAATTTAGAAGAAAGGTTTAATTCGTGTGGTAGTACTGGTGAGGAGAAAGGCACAACCTTCCTATCGTTTGCAAGAAATTATAGGAGGTTGCTGTGGAGGAAATTAATAGATGTGCTTGAATAAAGAAATTAAATCTATTAGAAGAGAATGTCTGCTTAAATTATTATGATTATTAGTAACTGACTACTGGAAAGTAATGCATAAAACATCAATCTGTATATAGCGGAATTTATATAAGGGAAACATGACTAAAACATGATTATTTACAGTAAAATATATTGTAATAAATACATTAAAAAAAACGACTTAAAAAAATTACTAAAAAGCATGAAATATTTTTTTGCTATAACGATTGGCACCGACTTCAGAAAAAGTATTTAATTGTTGTAGTAAAAAATTATTTCATGCTTCTTATTTAATTTTTTTTGAATCGGTGTTTGTTTTCTTAAAAATGTATTTTTTATAATTTTTAGTGATGCAATGGCTTAATTGAATGCACTTTTCAAATCTAATTTAATTTTTCGATATTACCTAAAATAAGGTATTTTACTTTAAGCATCATTTATTAGCTTCACCAACCTCATTTACTGTTGAATAGAATAACTTGTTCTCTAAATATATATACGTATTACGAAAATTTTATACAGGGTGAGTTTTTTTGATGATCAGTATGGGGATCTCGGAAACTAGCGGATATAGAGCAATGGTTAAATTGGGAAAGATTTGCAGTTTTACTGGCCCAATTTAATGACACTTTCGGATTTTTGTAAAAAGTCATGGCTTACTAGATATTTTGAAAAAAAGAAATTCTGTCGATTTAGTCAAATTCCTCTAACTCCTTTGTTTTAATTTTATAAAAAAGTGTAAATATCAAAATTAAAGGGAATTGTATACCGAATATGATTGTCATGTCCTCGTTAGCGTGGCAGCTCTCGTTTTTGAAATATGACACAAACTTAAGTTTTTTTGAATGTAAACCATAGTTCGCTATGACCACAAAAAATCGGACATTTTTAGAGCCTTTCAACGATATAATACTTTATATAGTTATTCATAAAAATAACGGAGTTATGGAGCTTTTCTCTCTTATTTTCACTTTTAACGTAGTTAGCCATGAAATACATTGATTTATTAATAACTATTCCAAAAAACATTGAACAATTTTTTTATTAGGTATATCAGATATAACGAAAAAACTAAATAAGTAGGAACTTACTAAAAACTTACGAAATTAAAGTACATAATAATGGTTACAATTTATGTTCGAAAAGTTGTTATATAGACAATTTTTTTTTAAGATTGACATACCGCTTTCCTCACAGACCGCCTATCAATTTCTTCAATTGCTTTTAATACCGCCTCCCTTAGGTCACCAACTGTCTCATACTTTCTTTTGTATACTTTGTTTTTTAGCGCACCCCATAAATAGAAGTCTATAACTGCCAAATCGGGAGACCGTGGTGGCCATTCGCATGGGCCATTTCTTCCTATCCAAGAGTTTGGATTGATATTATTTTTAAGTTATTTATTTATTGTCTTACTAATAACGAGTTATGAGCAGGTGCTCCATCATGATGGAACACCTCAATTTCTAAACGAGTTCTCAAATTCAAATTATGCAACATGTCTTGAAAAATTTATTGCAAGAAATGCAAGTAGCGCTCCCCAGTAACTGATTCGTCATAGATAAAAGGCCCCAGAATAGTAGACCCTATGATACTACACCAAACATTAAAACCAAAATCTGGGGTCGTCTTTGTTCTACATGGAAAGGGTTTTCTTTACCCCAGATAGGCTCATTGTGTCTATTGAACATACCGCAGTTGGTAAATCTAGTTTCATCTGATCATAACACCTTTAATGGAAACTGTGGATTGTCAAGGCACATGTCTCTAAACAATATACAAAACAAAATACGTCGATGTTCGTCACCAGTATGCAAAGTTTGAGAAACTGAAAGTTTGTACGGGTGGAACTTGTGCGCTTTCAGTACCTTAACTACAATTCGTTGAGATGTGTCAACTTTTGCCGCAATCTCACGAGTTGATGTAGATGGATTTTGATTTAACATTGCCAAAACATGTATTTGTGCTGCTTCGTTAATTTGATTACGTTCCTTTAGTGGTTTAGTAAAAGATCCATATCTGCGTAAACTATCGTAAAGCTTCTTAAATGTACATAGAGCAGGTTGACGACGATTAAAATATCTATGAAAGTATTCCTCAACTGCACGAACTGAATTTGTATGGCATAATATATAACATTCCACCATATTCAGTTTTTCTTCGTTAGAATATTCCATTTTATCGCGAAAACTTGTCAATATCCACTGTCAGTTCAGCACTACTAATGGAATTACTCTCAAATGAGGAAACGTCAAAATGAAAATAATCTTTTTCATGGCTAAAAGTGAAAATAAGACAGAAAGGCTTCCATAACTCCGTTATTTTTATGAATAACTATATCGAGTATTATATCGTTGAAAACTCTAAAAATGTCCGATTGTTTGAGGTCATAGTCAACTATGGTTTCCATTCAAAAAAAGCTAAGTTTGGTCATATCCCAAAAATGAGAGCTGCCACTCAAACGAGGAAATGACAATCATATTCGGGATACAATTCCCTTCAATTTTGATATTTACACTTTTTTTATAAAATCAAAAACAAAGAAGCTAGAGGGATTTGACTATATCGACAGAATTTCGTTTTTTCAAATCCGAAAGTGTCATTAAACTGGGGCCAGTGAAACTACAAATCTTTCCCAATTTAACCATTGCTACATCTCCGCTAGTTTCCAAGATCCCCATAATGATCATCAAAAAAACTCACCCTGTATAGTTGGAAAAGTTACATAAATACTTATTATTCAATTTTTCGAGCAATGGCATAAGTAGATACAGTTTGTAATTCTAATTACTTCTATTTGATAACAATTTTAGATATTAACAAAAAAAAGTATACTTTAATTTGTAATAAAAATTCCTGCTTGATGACAAACCTCATTTACAGTTAAAAAGTGACATGGAATGATTACTGTTTAAGTTTTAGGCCATGGAAATCTGGTTATGAAGAATAACTTTTTCTCTTAAAATTATTAATAAGACGAAATTATTTGATTTATGAATACACACTGTCTATTCAAATTAACTGACATTTTGATCAGTTCAATTTATTTACAATTTATCCCAAGTTAAGAGCAGTTAAAGCAGCAACCCCACCAAAACTTACTGTATGAGAATCTCGTTAAAAAAGTTTTTCCAGATTTTCTAAAGAACGATACAAGCTGTTATTGAAAAAAATATGGGACCACTTGGGGATATCCCGGAACTAATCCAGTTTCTTTTCGAATTATGCTATGTTCCGCATAGAAAAATGTCCATATTTTTAATATCGGCGACTCCGCCAAAGAAAATCGGTAAAAGAGTTTTTTCTCATTTTCTAAGAAACTGTAAAAGCTATCTTAATGAAAATGTTATGAGACTATTTCGCAATCCCCCGGAACAACATCCAGTATAAACGGTCGAAATTCCTTAAGCCATTTAGGAGTAATCGCTGAAAAAACATAGATACAGACGAATTGAGTACCTCCTTCTTTTTGATGATGATTGACCTCCTTTTGTGGTGTTCTTCTTATTTACTATATATCGATTAAGTCCTTGTAGGTACATGATACACCTGCTTTTGTTATTGAATTGTTTTATAAGCGTAATGCAAATCTTTTTAGTATATCTGTATTTCATATAATACCCTTGATTTTAATTTTAATAATAAATTAGGATAGATAAAGATCTTTAAGAAATTTAACTATGCCTTATTTTATTTATACTGAATGTGAGACTTGAATATTTGGGTATAATAAATTTGTAAAAATAAAGAGAAAGTGCAAATATTTTTTAACAGTTATCTTTTTTAGTGAAAAAAAACTAAGTAGGCTCAAATGAAAAATTGTATATACTAAAGGTGAATCAATTTAATCAATTTAATATCTAGAATACCTATAGCTGTTAAACCAAGTTGTTGATTTACCCCAAAATTCAAAAATGAAATAACATTCATATTATTTTACAAGTTGAAAATGTGTGAACGACTCCATTATATTCCCTGCAATTTATAAAAAAGTATTATCCTCTTTTTATACGTCAAATTTACGGTCTGGTGAGTGTGTAACAACGGTCCCTTTTTAAGGGCGTGAAACTAGATTAGGCCTATTGAAGAGCACCATTATTAAATTAAACAATTCAAGAGTCAATCATGATCTCGTTAGGGTGCGACAATTCACTAGGGCCAGAATGGGATCAAGTTTGTATCCGAAAAAAAAAATGAACAGAGGAGTAGAACCTTTGTTGTTCAATATGGCAGCGGTGACAAATCAAATGAATAATGCTTTCATAAAAAATAATAAGTTAAAGGTGCTTGTCGGAGTAAACTCAATAGATTCGATCAAATAGATACGTTGAATATTTTTAGACACAATTATATTTAGTTTGTTCTTTATTTATAAAGCTCATAAATGGTATAAATAAATAAAAACAGTTATTAGTGTTTTGTTTTTTAGTTCTTTTTAATTGTAGCTGAAAAAAACGCTTGTGGATGAAAGTTGTTTTTGTTATACAGGCAAGTTCTCAAAGTTGAGCATATTATTTTAACATCCTACAGAACTCCTAAAAAGAAGTCAATTTTACAAAAATAGTTTATATACGTTATGTATTTTTGGTAATATTGTCTTCTGTTTCAGAGTTTTAGCTGTTAAAGTAACCGGGTTAACTTTGAGAATAGTTTGAATAATATTAAATATAATTCTTCTTAAATCTCTTCTTAAACCAGCCTAGTCAGTCTCGAGACGTATATGTTTGTCTAAGACAGTGTTTTAAAAGTTTCATTTTCCTCAAAAACATTTATCACACTTGCATAACACATTTCTTGCCTTTTTCATTAACATTTATGTCTTTTTTATGGATTTTCAACGTTGAAAGCAAATAACTTTCAATCAGGAGCTAAGTCGAAATTGTAATGCTTCAGGATGGAATATATTCAGCAACTATTGTTGTCATAATCTATAATTTTTATTAACAATTCTGTCTGTTATCTAGCCTTAAGAGAAGGTTTTAAATGCCTTACTTAATTGAAATTGTCGACACAATTATTTATACTCTCTTCGAGGTGTCATTCCTTTGTACGCAAGACAATATATATTATATATAAATATAATATATATTGTTTCTGGTCGGGAACCTTCATCAGTTGCGCTTCCCACAATTGAATGTCCTCTCAAACACTTCTTTATGCATTTGATGCATTTCGTTAAATTTGAAGACGCGAGATGTAAGACCGACATCTAGGATTTTCAAGAGAATCAGTACACAGAGGTTCCGAACCTGGAACAGTTCCGTGTAATTACTGTTCTCCCTTAACTCCTAAAAGTATTGGTCATGAGTGATCATTTGATATACTTGGTGTGACCTTTTTTGAAATTTTAACTTCAATATCCAACAAGTTACAATAGATAACATTAAGATTTTGTAAACCAGTTCTTTTATTTATGTTATTTACTCGATTATTAATGTACACCATCTCTAGGAAGTTCCGTTTGAAAAGATTTTTTCTTGTTCTAATACTGTTGCATTTTTAAAATCGGCAGTGTGATTGTTGTTGATGCATTGTATTGCAAGAGCACAGCTTTCTTTGCCAAGCCTAATATCACTCTTATGTGAAATTATTCTGCTGTTGAGGCTTCTAGATGTTTGCCCAACATTATGGGTACACGACAGCAGGCGGCTTCCAGTAATAATACTCTTATCAACCCCAATAATACTACATTAATACATGTATCAATTCCATATATTCAACTAATTCCACCAAAAATTGCAAAAATTATTAACACCAACAACAATATGCTAGTGTCTTATAAATCGGTTAAAACTGTTGCTAACATATTTACTAAAATAAAGGACAAAACACCGAATGAAAAGAAATCAAATGTAGTGTACTCTATTAATTGCAAAGACTGTCAAGCTACTTATGTTGGGCAAACATCTAGAAGCCTCAACAGCAGAATAATTTCACATAAGAGTGATATTAGGCTTGGCAAAGAACGCTGTGCTCTTGCAATACACTGCATCAACAACAATCACACTGCCGATTTTAAAAATGCAACAGTATTAGAACAAGAAAAAATCTTTTCAAACGGAACTTCCTAGAGATGGTGTACATTAATAATCAAGTAAATAACATAAATAAAAGAACGGGTTTACCAAATCTTAATGTTATCTATTGTAACTTTTGGATATTGAAGTTAAAATTTCAAAAAAGGTCACACCAAATATATCAAATGATCACTCATGACCAATACTTTTATAATAGCTTAATTCTCTCTTTTTAGAATATTTCTGTAAGGTCTGGCATTGGTTGAAATCAAATTAAGATTATTATTACGATTTTGCTTTCAGTTAGATTTTTCTCGAATCATATCCCTTTCAAATAACTTCAAAACAGACTAATGTCAGTCAATCATGAAATATCTAACAAGAATTTTATTATAACATCAATGGTGCAATTTAACGAACAAGACGAGTTTTATAGTAGTATGGCCTTTTTTCCTCTAGTAATTGTTAGTCTGAATAAGAACCTCGCATTTCGTAAGTTTATATTAATTTTTTTTTTAACAATTCTTACTGTTATTTTTTATGTAATTTTAGTTTGAACTGACGAAGGAATAAACGTATTCTGAAAGCTTTTCAAAGTAATAAAGAGTATTTCTTAACACCCTCTAGTGAACTGCCTGCTTCCCAATTAATTGATTATATATATATATATATATATATATATATATATATATATAACTTAAAAACAAATATATATAATTTGAATAATTTAAGTATTTAGCAAATATTTTACAACCAATTAATTATTGATGAACTATACTTGATTATGTTGATGTGTGTCTGAATATCAAACAGTAGACACATACATATTTTGTGCGCTAATTTAAGAACCGTTTGAGACCCTATAAAACTTAATGAGTAGACAAACAACTTGTTTTTAGAGATAGTCTGATCATAATTTAGCCTAACACATATAATTATAAACAAATTTTACGATTCAATAATCATAATATAACCTTAAAGTTATTCTCACATTATGCATTCTAGATCTCGCATCAAGATAATCCAATCTGCTATCTATAATAAAACACAGGTTATCTACCCGAACCGTGACGATTATATTGATCATTTCTCCACACCTAAATGATGCACGTTAGAAGGTGACTTCTTCAAGTTTTTTCAAAGTGCAGACTTCCGATTGAGAAACTTTATTTCTTTACTTATTCATGCCATTTTTTTCTCACATTGTTTAGATTTTCCATTAATATTTATGTGATTTTGTCATAAAAACAAGAACTAAATTACATAGATTACTTTTCAGATTTTTTGTGTCGTAGAATGTGTACATCCATTTTTTATTTGTATTTGCTGTATAACTCGGTTTAGAAATTTTTTGTTACAATGTTTCTTTGACTCATATGGAAGGACTTGTTACTTTGTAATTTTTGAGATGGAACCTAATTTTGAAGAAAAGTATATACAATCTTACGTATTTTGGTTTCTGAGTGCTTGAGACGGTTTAGATATATCATTTTCTTTCAAATTTGCAATATAGTGCTGATTATGTTATATTTATTTAAATGTTAATTCACATCCCTATTAATTTGTCATTGTTAAAAATGTACCTTTCTGATTACTATATACGGCTGCCTTCGGACCACTATCATTCTAGTCCGTCCTATATTTCAATCTTTATATAAATGCAACTCCTTCTACCACTTTACTTTGTGATTTTGTTCGCTATAACTAAACACCCTGTCTATAAGCCACCAAGTACCAGTTTAAAGTTTGACATGTGTTGTTACTGAATTTTCTATTAGGCCGGGAAAATGTGACAACCAAAAGTACCGTCTTCGCAAAATGGAAAAATTTGCATTTAAATAGGTATTTGCCTGGTATACAAACAAAATGAGCTTGGTACTCATTGATTTAAGGAGCCGAAAATACTATGCTTTACTACCTATGTGCTTGAGATGTACATAGAAAATTTTCAAATTCGCAATTAAAACTTCCAGTGCCTAAAATTACCGCACTATTACGTTGGAATTAACATATTTATGAGGAAATGTCCGTTATGTCATTTCGATGAAATTTTTGATAAGAATTTTGGAATTTTCGGCGATTTTCTGCAAAACTGCAAGTTGCACGTCGCAGAAAAGTATATGAGATCACTTAAGGATCTTCCTTAACAGATTAAACGTTAAAAAACTATACACATCCATAACAGTTATCGAAAAATCGACTAAAATATTAGGGATATTGGTCGATTTCCATGCACGCATGTGTTCATTCACAAATTTTATCACTTTACCAATAGAATTCTTTTCCAAAATTTGAAGTTTCACCAATCCGGATATACACTCTATTAAACAAGACCATATTCGTTCAAAACGGTGCACCACAGGAGAAGAAATCAGGTAACATACATACATACAAAAAAAAAGCGAAAAAACACGCGACGAATTGATAACCCCCTCCTTTTTGGAAGTCGGTTAAAAAAATCAAATAAAGTACTAAAACCAAATACTGTAGAACGTCGAATTGTATCATGACAGTTGTTTAGAATCTTTCCCTTAGGTCTAAGGAACCATATAGACATTATTGAAAGGTGGGTGGAAATTTGTGCAGGTCATTTAGCAACAAATAAAGCCGCCCTTTTTTCTCAGATTGAGTCAGGAAGTATTAGCACATCTCTGGCAGGAACATATTCCAGTATTTTTTATTATCTTTGAGGTAGTCTCCTAGTACGAAAATATTTGTTATTGCAATAATTTCTTTCTTCTTTCTGTCAGAACTTGTTTTTTTTCGTCCCAATTAAAACGCATATTCATTTATATTGGGTTTTCTTTATTTTGGGTTAGCGCCTAATTTTATTTTATGTTTTTTACCAATATTTTTATTTTACTTTATTATATGAATGACACTTATTGTTGTAATAAGTAAAACTATTATTTGATTTAATTTACTTTTCCTTGTTGTTATGGATAGTGAAACCATATTAACTGTTTAGAATTTACATATGAAGCTTCACAAGCAATTTGGAAGCAAAATCATGTGTATGTTACTGTAATAATGGGTGAAAAATTTCACTTTTTTGACAAAATTAAAACTTTGTTGTCTCCTCATCGTATTAAAAGTTAAACAGTCTTAAACTTCTATTTTTCTAGATATAAATATTAACTGTCGCCATATTAAAAATCTATAATTCAAAACCTACTGTTCGTAATATACTAACAAAAAATATGGTTATATGACATTTTTGTGACAGCATTGCTTCTAGAGATTTTGTTTTAGATATTAACATTTATAAACGACATATTTATAGTCCGAAAAAATGTTAGAACAATAAACCATAAATACAGTCCGACATATATTACGGCCCACTCAGAAATATAACACTAAACATTTTTTCTATTCGAAAGACATACACGGACCAGCAGGTACAAAATTATTCCGAATCTCTTCACTTCTGTACACGATTCACACCTACAATTTACGATTCAAAGCCTACGTTCATTTTTTCATACGTGAGCCCGTAGCGATCATCTACCAGTTATTTATTTTGCTGAATAGCAACAACACATAATGAATTGAAATAACAATGTTTGGTTATCGTATAGATGCAAGGAAATAACATGTTATTTTTAAGAAGGTACTAAAGTTCAATTTGCAGTTAATACAATAATAATAAGGCACGCTAGATTGGATAGGAGGCTTCGAGCAGTGTTTCTCACATAATGAACACTTATCATGATTGAAATACCCGGGGTACCAAAAAACATGGGGGAAACTCTAATATCAGACATGTGAGAGTTAAGTCAGAACCGGCAATTATGTTTGGTAGCATAGAAGTTAGAATGATATAGGGTTTCTTCTTTTTTTAACAAAATAATCAGGAATAGCAAAGCCATTTTTGTTAACGGTTATATAAAAATCTGTTACAACATTTCCCAGTTGTTTTGTTTCATACTGATTTCATATCGCGTTAGTACTGAACTATCCAATACAAAGTTATAAAATTGTACGCTAAGATTGTATTGATTACTTGTAAGTACAAAAACTTTTCACGTAATTATTGTATATAATTTGGATTTGTGATTTTTTTAGGAATAAGCCTACACTTGAATAAATGTCTGTGTGATTCTTTTCCATTTGCATCTTCTTTAATAACCTTTCCTTCTGGACCTTCTCTGGTTTACTATCTTTCTTGTCAACTGGAGGGAAAGCCTTTCAATAATTCTCTGATTCTTATCCGATTGCTCCGTAAACATGGCAACTTTAGATTTTAATATTCCGAAATCAGTATACAACACACGACAGCTTGTTATAATTCCTTCATATTTTTTCTTCATTTCTTCAAATTTAAGCTTCAGGTCATCATTTTCTTTAGAAAGGATACATATTTTACTCCCAGCGTTGAGTATGGTTCGGTCCTGGTTAGAGATCAACGAATTGTCTTATAGTTGCCTTAATTTCTCCTTAAGATCGTTATTTTTTTGTTGTAAATCTAAAATTACCTGGGATCTACCTCTCCAGTTTCCACTTTCGTTAGACATCTGAGTTGTTTCAAAACGTTCTCCGATTTCCTGCTGAAGAAACTTGTTTGCCAATTTAAGTTCATTTTTTACTATTAAATATAAATTTCTAGCTTCAGTTAATTTATTTAGTTTATCTTGTAACTTTTTCACTTCACTCTTTGAGGTATTTAAAGGTGGGTCAATTTTTGTAGGTTTCACAACTGCAACATTTTCCTGAGAATCCTTTAAATCTAGAAGGAGTTTTTTCAAGTTTTGATTACTTAGTTTTCAGTGATTCAACTTCAGAATTTTTCTCCCTAAGTTCCACAATTTTAGCTGCCACAACTTGATTAGAAGTGGAATATGAAGTTTTGTTTAAGACATTCTCGTAGTTACCAAGTATTTTTGTAACTGACAAATTTTTGCTTTGGATACTGCGTATTCACCTTCAGCAAGGTCGGATGAATTCCTTCTCACCATAGTGAACATAGTATTGAATTTGTTCCCTCAAATAAGAATTTAGCTCATTCGGAAACATAATATCTGATGGTATTTCTTGTGGAAAGTCACCTGCACTTATTAGATTATGAGTACTTGATATTGTATTTTCTTCAATTTGTTTGAAAAATTCCTATTAGTAGCGAGATTTGTATTGTATTGTAAAAATATCCATATATTTTGAAATCTGAACGTTTTCTGCTGATGACATTAACAGAAGTTGAAGAATATAAAACCATTTAAAAGATTTGAAAGAAAAAATGTCTGTGTATTTCAAATCTTTCAAATATTACAGGGTTTAAGTCAGAACCCAAGACAGAACAACGTTTATTATAACAAATAAATTAAACAATTAAAATTTTACGAGAGATTTTTTTTGAGTTGATGCAGTATAGAATATGTCAGGCCCTGAGCAAAACGCAACGCACAATGAGGGCGAAAGAAGACCAAGTGTCTTTCTTGCTTTTTGCGATAGTTAAGTGACGTGTAGCCATTGCTTATAACAGTAGAGACACACACAGATAGATAGATAGATAGAGAGATATGTCCAATTGGTTTCCTTTCTGTCTCATCCAGCGTTACGATTCCTCTTGTACAAACTTATACATATACTTCTGGAGGTAGCTTGCAATGCACAAATATCGTGACAAGACCAGACTGAAACGATAACAAAGAGAGCACCATGTCATCACACTTGGTGGGTGAAAAAACCCAATGCGCTACATACTGGACTTATTTTAATGGAAGCAGCTTCCAATCTAGTGCAATAGCCTCTTGCGCTCTCTATCTAGTCTTGTCACGATGTTTGTGAATCCCAAGCTACCTCTAGAAGTATAAGCTCTAAGTTTACAGAAGTTTTAATGTCACACATTATATCTTAAGTATAACTTCTAAGGTTGCTATTTGATATACACTGAGAAGCACAAAAACCTCTAACGGTTAAATAAAAATAATAATACCTTCTACAAATTTGAAAGACTTATCTTTAAAATCTTATGTGGTACTGCTAGGTGCGAATTTTTTATAAGGTGAGATCAAAGAATTCTGGTGTGTCAGAGTCATAAGGGAAAATCCTGATCATCTGAAACCAGGCATGACTGAATTCTACGGAATAAGCAGCAATGCAAACGCTTTCATTGAATAAAATTAAACCCGACTAATTTAGTTTTTGTTTTGTGGTGTGTTCTTCGCTGTGTAATTTGGTAGAAATTGGATTTTTGGGCCAAGGTCCTTGAGAGTGTTTAATTTTCGACAACTCGAATTGTCGTTTCGTTATGGATTTTTGAATTGTTTTATTTGTACATTGAATTTAGTGTATTTCTTGTTTTGAATGTGGTTTAATATTAAATCTATTGGCTACTATTTTTATTGTTTTGTGAGTATTGTTTGGAGAAGCTTAGTGTTGATTATTGGGGAGTGTTAAAGAATATATGTGCAAATAAGTTTACTTTTGGTTCATTGTAATTAATCTCAGGATTTTTTCTTCTGCAACATTTAGTATTTTACTGAACTCCGACTATACACGCATTAATTTAATATCGTCATGTTTTTAATAGTGTTGTTCCAACCCTACGAATAACAGATACACAACCGGCGAGTTACCATTTACAATGACCGCGCATGGCGGTAACCTGTTGTTTATCGGTTATTCATAGAGTGGAATAGACCTTTTACTAAACACCGACAACTTTTGTTTCCAAAATTACTTAATATCCTGCAACTGTTAGTAAATAATCCATAATTATTGTGACTTCAATTTTATTTTCTACACCTTGACGCTACAAGAATTTTTAAATACATGTATTGTCCTGACTTGAATGGTTTGGTAACTATTGCATTTCACAATATTTACGAATGTCCAGCCCGGTTGGTATAGAGCGCGCTGATGAATTAATTATAAATATTTGCTAAACTAAAAATAGCCTAGTTACTACTGTATGTGAAAGGCACACCAAAATCAGCTAGGCTGTTTCGGAGATTAGTCCTGACAAACCGACAGACACATAGGCATACAAAAGTTTTTGAAACCAACTTTTACACTTTATTATAAACTTTGTTGTTCTATGTAGTGTTTGAGCTAGTGCTGGAACCTTGAATTGACATATAATGTTCTGTTCGATGAACTTATACTGATAATAATCATTGCATTTAGTCATTTAAGGAATTCGTCTCTAAAATGTTGCACCTAGATTTTGGAATATTAGTTGAACGATATCGATAATTACTGCAACAGTTTAAGTTGTGTTTAATTCTAATTGAATTTTTTTTTGTTTCTTAAAATGTCATGCTGACAATGTGTAGGAAATTGGGTGTAATTATGAGGTATTGATTTGTCCTATATTTGTAATGTTTCTGTGTAATTTACTTAATCCAACCTGAAATTTGTAATTTATGTTAGCTCCAATAAATCAGTACGTTCTTTTGTTTGAAATTAATTATTCTGAATTTTACAATAAATGTAAAAATATAGTAGGTACTGTTAATGCGCTATAGAAACAAAAAGTATAGTTGTTTGGAATCCATTGAAGCCCTCAGATATTTTTAGCAGGGAAAAATTATTTGAATAGCCAAATTAATTGTTCTGTTGCCTCTAATGTAGTCATTCAGCAAACGTTTTGGTAGATTTTATTGGATCAGTCGTTTGTAGAATAATTTTGCAGTGACTGGCCATGTTATTCCCATTTTCATGTAATATAAAAGGTATAATAAGATTTTTTAAATATTTTTAGGACATTTTGGAATTGTATTGAAGCCATCTTGTGTTAAGGTGTTTAAATTTATATAAACTCTAATTAGCATATTAATTTGATCATAATGTTTTATACGAGATGGTTTTGCAATTAATGTTACTCCAGATAAAATATGAAAAAGTAAACATATTAATAAATACCTACTTAAGGGGTGGTCGTAGGCAGTTCGATACCAAATTGAGAGACCTCAAGGCTCTGTATAAACCAAGTGTTTCTTACAATAAACCCGGGTTTTTGTTCACCAACATTGTACACGTTTTGCGTGCTTAGTATCATTGATTTAAATCAAGTATTGACCCTATAAATTCAATATTAATAACAAATGACGAAGTATTAATAAACCTAGTTATTTGTCTTTTTGCTTCGGGGTTAATTAAGATTCGTTTCTACAACAAATGGTTGATTTATACTGTGTATTTCAAAGAAACCATTATGGCGGACTTGGAAACAGTCTTATTTGAAATTGTATAATTTGTAGACTCAGGCAGTTGTCATAATAGCCGACAATGTTCATAAATAAAGAAATGTTATAATTTGTATTTTTTTTTGGAGCTGAAACATATTACTGTTATTACCATGAGGTTGCTTTTTATGGAAGATTTATTGTGTAATTCTAATGTTCAACGCTATAATCTAGAATAATTAAGGAAACCACGGGTAATTTCTTGAGCAATTATACAGTTACTTCAGACAATTGTTGGAACACCTGGCAATGACAATATATCTTATTATTTTACAACTCGCCCAAGCCGATGCCGTTACAAATTCAGCAGTTCTGCAAGAAGAATGAATTCATTTATCATCCAGTTCTCCAACATAACAAGTTAATGTCAAGTGTGAAATACACGAACATTATTTGGTTGATGCGAATATATAAATTCTATTTGCGGTTTTTCGAATATCTGAATATTTGTAATTTAGTCATTAATAGACTTCAGGCCACAACGGATGTTAATTTTTCAGAGTCGCTGGGTATATCATACGCAAGTCAGGGTACCACAAGCCCGCTATATCACCATTACAATCGCCACAATCGTTCGGGCTGTAATTCTAATGGCGTGATATCACGCAAACCGCCCTAATTGACTTGTGAATATCCCAACACTACAAATAAGAGCGTTGTTGCCAGATTTACCTACGAAAAATGCGAACAGAGAATTTCTTGTGAAAAAGTGATTTTTTTACAGTATTAATCGAAAACATAAATATTTTAGACTCTAGTTAAGATGATGCAAACAGAGTAATCAGTAAGATCAAGAAGTAATCTACAACTTTTTGTGTTTGATCGTGTGTAATACTTGCTTGATTCATGACTGACTGAAATTTTCTGAACTTTAAATATTATTGGTAATAACTATATATACTTACTGACAAAGATATCGCAACACCCAATAGGAGATGTTTAAATTTAATATCGTTTTGGTAAAACATGGATGCTAGAGTACGGAGGAAATGCTTTAAATTTTGTTGTTTGGTGAACGTTTTTTCATGAAAACTTTCGTTTATCAATTAATATTGTAGTCGTTTTTTTGCATCTTTTGAAATTTACCAGTAAACAAACTGTTTGATGTTATCCAAAATCGATGATTCAATTCAATTCAATTCAATTCAATTCAATAGCTTTATTCACAAACCAACAAAAGATACATTCAAATTAAAAATTGTAAAATATATCCATTGCTGAATGATGAGAGCGTCCATTATACATTAAATGTCTATTGCATTGCAAATAGAAGGCAAATATAAATAAAAATATAAATATATAAAGACAAAAAACATATAGGTTATGAAAAAAAGATTCAGCATCATTGTTTTTATAAAGGTGAAAAAGTTTTTGGCTTCCTTGATATCAATTGGTAAGAGATTGTATATTTTGCACCCACTGAAGATAACACTTTTTTGGTATAAAGATGTTAAATGCTGATTGGGCACAGGAAGATCCCTAAACCTAGTGGAATAAAGATGAGTACACTGATTTTCAAGAAATATAAACAAAACAGGCGACCTCATAAATGTAAATACCCACAAGAGTAAGAACTTTTAATTGTCTAAAAGCTTCTTTACATGTTTCACGAAATGATAGACCCCATATAGTTTTAATTACTTGTTTTTGCAACAAAAAACTATTTATTTGGGAACATTGACCCCACAGCAAGATCCCGTAACGAAAATGAGAATGAAAATTGGCATAATACACCTGAAAGCAGAACAGCCCTAGTGCAGGGATTTTTCAACTTCTAATGCGTAACAGTTTCCCCTTAACTTTTCACAAAGTTTGTTAGTGTTTGTTGACCACTTCAGATTTTCATCAATAACGACTCCCAGTAATTTAACTTCCGAGCTTAGCTTAACATAGGCCATATCAATTACATTTTTCTTTTTCTTAAAAGCAACACCTATAGTTTTATCTGCGTTTAAGAGTAAGGCATTCATATGCGACCACTTAATTACATCTCTATAAACTTGCTCTGCGGTATTTTGACCTGACTGATATTCATTTCTAACAATTAAAAAATTGGTATCATCTGCGTAACAGTTTACATTAGTATCCAAATTCTTAAGAATGTAAGCGTGCAGATCATGGGCAAAGATTACAAACAAAAATGGTCCAAGAATCGAACCTTGAGGAACACCTCTAATTTTTTGCTGCATGAGTTATTAACAGATACAATTTGTGAGCAATTTTTTAAGTATTCAGAAATGAAACTAAGCGGAATACTACGTATCCCGTAACGTTCTAATTTGATGAGCAGAATGTCATGGTTGACACAGTCAAATGCACGAGAAAAATCTACAAAAAGGCCTATCGAACACAGCTTTTTTCTACCAAATTTATAATATTGTTGTAAAATTCAAGGAGAACTGTATTGACACTCTTGTTCTTTAGTAATGTTAAAATGCCTAGAGTACGTGTACGCCGAATACATCGCCAGTGACTTTGAAAGAGGTGGAATTATTGGTTTACGGGAGGCGGGTTTTACATTTCGAGAAATTGCTAACCGCACGAACAGAAATCCAACTAGTGTTATAAGACGAAGACGCTGTTAAGCGCGGTTTCTTGCAGGGAAATTAGAAAAATTAGGTCTATGGATTTACCTAGATTTTCTGTGTAATATGTTTGAATGTATACTTATCTCTCAGACTTATTTCTGTGACGTGACGTTTCGATTCCTTGTCAGGGATCCTTGTCGATATTATTTCGCCTGACTTTTCTGCACTTTTCAATTTTGTTTAATCACAGCTTCCCACTTAATACTGCTAACTTATTTTGGAAGCCCAGAAAATCGATATTCATTTTTAATTTTTTTTATCTTTACTAATCGAAGATCTGATGGTAAGGTGTATTCTTGATTTTTTGCCTCTATTGTTTAGTCTATTAATTATTATTTCGGCGAGCTCATAAAACCGACATGTTTCGCGTGTAGGACTAGAAAAACATTCCATTTAACTTCTAGGATAAAGATGGCATTCGATTGTCATAAATACCAAGCAATAGTGAAAAAAATAGGCTGTAGTAAATATTTTGCTCACGTTAAATTGACATGTTTAAAGCGGGGGACGCAGCGGCCATACCATCGGGGGTGCAGGACAAAAGTGTTTTCGCCTTTTCTATGAAATTATTAAAATATTTAACTAAAAAACTGATTTTAATAATAAAAAAGCGTATTGGTGGAATTAACCCACTCAAAAATTTGTAGCCTGTTATTAATAAAAAAAAAATTAACGTGGACTCCCTGTCTATAACTTAAATTAAGCGTTGTACCAATGGCTCATTCGTTTATTTGCCATGGTAAACAGATATTTGTAATTTTTGGCCTGATAACTTAAAGAGCAGAGTAATTTTCAAACTCAATTTATTGAACTTAAAAAGTTGTTTAAGACCCATACATACCCATACCGTTTTGTCAATAACAAAAAAAAAAACAGTTTTGTTTGAGCCCTTTTAAGAGCATATAACTTTCTAAGGGTTTGTTTTAAGGTACTTTTAGGCTTATTTTAATAGTTCTATACACAGCAGAAGTTTGGAACCCTTTTTAGAAACACCCTGTATGTGCTGAACTCACAAAACGTTAGGTGTCTTGAGATTCTACTTTGATCAATGACTGAGTATTATTAGAGAAAGAGGACATCCGGCATCGAGAAAAAAGTAACGCACGGTGAGAAAAATAGATAACCAAGTGGACGTATCCAACACTATAAGTTCGCGGCTGATTGGTTTTTGTTTGCATCAGTAAAATGAGATCTAGCTATTGTTTGCAGCTTTAGACAGAGACAGATATATCTACTCGGTTTCCTTTCTCTCTCATTTGCCGTTACAAATTCAGTTGTACAAGCTCCCAATCCTCACACTCTCTAACTTTAGATTTTGGTTTTATATTACCGATGTTTACTGTTTACTCACATCCAGCTACTTTGCTTTATGTCCTTTATAGTGGAGTATTCCTACTTCAAAAAGGCCCTTGTACGTTGACAAACTTAGTTTTGAAAAAGGTGATTTATTGATATGCTGGTTCCAATACATTAAGTGAAAGTAATGCAATACCTTTGAGTTCAATAAACGTTCCTAATTAACTTTTTATATAATTCGTTACATTTCAGAATGTACTTAGTTTCTGAGTTAAGTTCTGAATAGATTTCTCTCTCGTATATGATATTATATCTGTTTGGATCACGAACATCAAGTCCAGACTTTTAACAATATTTCATTGGACAGATTGTCATCAATTTCACAGCACCCTTGCAGAGTAGCCGATGTTACTCATTTGTTTACTACTAGTAACGACAAAATTCATTACTATTCTCAGAAATTTTAAAAATGCCGGCAGCTGTGTTAAATTAACACGGCATCTGCTCGACGTTCGGCAACATCGTATGCCGCATTGTAGTACCCCCGTTGAAATATGCTTATTGTTTCTTAAGGTGTACCCACGGAGGACCTAAGTGTTAAATTACCACTCTACACATCATGATTGTTAGTTCATATGCCTTAACGCTGATGGCACTGGAATTATGATCACGACAACGATAATGTTATTGTTGTAAGGTGCATTACGGTTTCAGCGCTGCACTATCCTTAATAGAGTTTTAATAATAACTACGATAGAGATAGCGACGTCGTTGCTGGTATGTGTACATATGAGGAAAGGGCATAAATAATAGGCAATATGACTTTTTTTTTGATTGTCAGAGATTGCTGTTGAAGTATTTGCTTAACGGTATATGAATGATAATGAAGAAATTCAAATACGATAATGGCTTTATACATTTTGTTTATTTGCAAGTAAGATTAATAAATTGGTTTTGAATAAATATGGTGTGCGCGTGAGATTAGTAAATAACAAATTAAAGTAAAACAAATAAAGCGGGATGTCTAGTATCGAGGCCTATAGCAATTTTAATGTTTTCTTGTTACAACTAGCTTCTGTCATTATTAGGTTAATACATTTATAGTGAAGGCTAGTTTATTGCATCACAATACCTTACGACCGATTTAGATTCGGACATACTGTTTTTTTTTTGAAGACCTATAATATATTATTAGAAATATGTTTCTTTGTAAAGTGAATGATATTTTGAATTTGGTTGTTCTGACATTATTTAGCAGCAGCAGATCTTTAGAATTAGCAGGTGAATAGAGAAAATTCAGGAAATTGAGAGGGGGTCTCGATATATTGCTAATTTGAACATTTGATTTCTAGAAATTTTCTCCACTTTTATCCTTTTTTGTTTTAATTTTTGTTTCTATAAATTTGGAAGATGTTGTGTTGATTAATTGTAATTTGGGGGTCTCTGGCATGCTGCAGATTCTGCATGATGAGTGGTGTGAGTATGCTCTTATTTTCGATGATTGTAACCACTTCACCTCAAGGAAAGAAACACAACCACACAAAAACAAATTCATAGAACCAAAAATATCTGCATCACACCCTTAGATCATGTACCTTCTAGATATAGCCTGTCATGCACAAATGTCGTGGTAAGACTAAAGAGCGAGACGCCAATACTGAGGGCAAGAGGCTATTTCACTCGGTTGGGAGCTGCTTCCAATGAAATACGTTCAGCATGTTGTTCATTGGCTGCTTCCACCCACTAAGTGAAACAGCCTGTTACTGTCTCTATTGCCCTCTCTTTCTAGCATTGCCACGATTTTTGTACATGACAGGCTATATCTAGGAGGTACATGATCTAAGATCACACCAGAGACCCTCAAAGAAGAACAAGTGAAACTTAGAGAAGACATTTTGACGAATGAGCAGCACCTCAAGTAGCATGATTACAAAAACAAAGCCAGATACTCCCGCAATATCAAATACCACTATATGCAGCATACCATAAGAATATGACAATCTCTATACTGAGGAGACAAAGCGACCACAGAATATCAAGGTTAAAGAGCTCCTCATAGCTACTCAAAGGGCGGAGGTAACGAAGTTTGGATTAGTTAATCATGCATGGACCGAACATCATAACATCAACTGGGACCAGGGTCATTCACCTAATAACGATAACAGATTCAAAGCTCCTAAAAAGTTATGAGATCAACCAGTTCAAGACCTTGGAAGTCCAAGGAAACTTCGGGGAACGAGTTAGATTGTCTACCAGTTTCAGACTAACCCAAACACTTTATTATATTTTGGTGGAATTTTAATAGTTAGTTGTAATTGCTCACATGGTCTATACATTTCTGTAGTTCTGTAGTTTTCTGTTGCCAAATCATGACGTTGACGTACATGAGCCAGAGCTTGAGTTGTTTGTCGTAGGTCTTTAGTGTCTGTTCTGAACCATTTCATATAGATTTTGATGATTGTTGGCTATAAGTGGGAGCTCATAAGTTGGTCAGCTTTTTGTGTGAAGAACCAGTCTTAAAGTAGTCCTGTAATATGTCCATAATGGTGTGTATATGCAAGTCCGTCTTCTGAGAGTACTGAGGTTTTCAATGTCGAAACTTACTGGATCAATCTCCTAGAAAAAGATTGACCAAAACCATTGAACCCTTGACGTTGATCTGTTTTCGAATATTGAAATTAGCTGAAAGTCTATTACAATATGTATAGTTTGATTCGTGGGGATCTATTAGAGGAAGAGTAATATAACATGGAAAAGTTGTGTAGTTATACAAAATTAACAATATGTTTGTACTTAAAATGAAATGGTCCATTTCAGAAAACGGATAGGGAAATCTGTATTATGCATCTGTACATATTATTTTTCATAGTAAATGTAAAAAAAATGTGTTGCCAAAAAAATAAGGTCAGTTATTTCAGTCTGAACACACAATTTTCAATCCCTGTATACTATAACGGAAAAATGTTAAATATTATGAACTGTCAAAATTCTAATTGTAAGTCACAGTATATGGTATCCCTAAAATTGTTTCATGCTAAAGACCGGGTATTTTATACTTTCGATTGAACCGGTTCTATCAAATCTAGAGCTATTATTCTCCATGTGATTTCATAGGGTGCTACTTACAAAATATATATTTTTTATTTTCATTTGTTGACTGTGTTGTATTTTTTCTATGATATTTATCTGTCACATCATTTTCTGAAGGTCAGTTGTGACATCTAGTTTTTTGTTTTTTTTTGTTCGGAAATATCATCACATTTTAGAACAGAAAACTGTATTAATCAATGATGTTTTAAAGCAATCCTAACGTTTCAAGGTTCAAATCTGTCCTCGTTGCCAATGGTTTTATAAACACAGTAAAATATCTGGAATCAAATTATATTCTGAAGATTTTTGTGGCATCTTTTACTTTCTTTTTATGTTTTTTTTGTGAAATGCAAAGAATTGAAACCTTTCAAGGTCCCCACCTGAGCTCATTTTGCCAATGAAGCTATAATCTGAATAGGTATTTGTAATAGAAAATTTTATTTCGATTTATTTGAATTCCATATAAATTGTTATATTATTATAGTACTTTTCGAAAATCATACAGACCGTTTTAGTGAAATAAGTTTATTTACCGTAATGATAGTTTTATATTAGTCAATAGTACTCCTCATCTATTGTGTTTTTTCTTATAACACACCATACCATTTATTTTCAGAATAAACAGCACTGGACATAATGTCGTACCTTGTGGTACACCTGTTTTGATTTCTTTATACTCTTATCTGACTCTTACAGCTTCAAACCTTTGTTGTCTATTTGATAAATCAATAGTATTATAGTTCTGATTTTTTGAATAACTGTTGAAACTAATGTGAAGTAATTTTGTGATGTAAAGGCAAAAATATATATTTAAATGTTTTTATGTCGTTATCCTTTTGAGGTCTATAATCATCTGAGATTGCCTTAAGGCGTTAAGGCGAAGAAAAATAATATATATGCGGCATATTTACTAGCAAGAATCTCGCTCAAATATTTTAACAATACACACCTTCTTATAGGAATGATTGAAAGGTTCCACTGTGATTTATTTGACAGGTTATAACGAAGATACTTTCGTTTTGCTAAAAGAACAGTGTGAGAAAAACCAGATTACGCATTGTGTGCGCGTTGTTATTGAAAATTCAAGAGGCCAATTAAATAAAGCTGTAAAGAAGCTGGAAACAATTTGTAGCCATTTGTACGTTGAGTTGTTTAGCGTTCAAAGCGCTGTTTTGCATATAAAGAATGCAGTCGCTGGTAAGAAGAAGAAGAAGACTTGCACTGTGATCCCCACAAGAAAGAACCTTCCATAATTATAGGCCAAGAAACAAATTATTTAAAGTGTGCATAACAGCAACGAGCCTTATCTACATGAATAATTGCACACAAATAAGCTCGGATAATTAGCACTTTGTTAACAATTTATTTCGTGTGGTTTGTTCCGTACAATTAATTGGATGATATTTAGAACGGAGGTGTGGTTGGGTGACAGCCAGCGTTTCGTCAAAGTTATTACCGCGATGTTTGCGCACGGAGAGTCAGTCACCGCCTGGAGCTATTCAAATATCATTAGTTTCCTAGTTTCTCCGTAATACCATATTTATACGCCTACAAATTTTTCAAAGTCTTAAAACTGTCATCGATGTGAAAATTTTAAATTTTTTTACCGTCGGCGATTGAGTTGTTATCTCTTTTATTGTATTTAAAAATTATGTTTCTATGTTTTCTCGAGTAGAGTTTTTTTTATAATCATGAAAAATATTTATGCAAGAACCATTTTTTTGTAATTATTCCAATGAATTTGATAAATAATTAGGAATTAAATTGAAATTTCTTAGGGTTGATGACATCAACTGTTAAGTTTTTAATGACAGTATCTCCAGTATGCTTTTCGTTTAATTGACCTCAGAAAAAAAGTAGGAGTTTATCAATGCGCCCGGATATATTATCACCATCATCTTATGTATTTACGAAGGTGGTTCAAATATAAACCGGAAAAATTTAGTGTCTGCACTGGATGTTAGACTGATCTGTTACGAAGCGTAGAGAACAGCGGGGAGCGTCGTAACCTCGCTTTTCAGTGTAGTTATAGCCATGAGCCAGAAGGATGTACCAGTATCTGTTACGCAACGCATCATTATTCGTCTTTTGGTAAAAGATTCTATAAAATTCGCGGAAATTGATGAAAAATTACTCGAGCAGTTCCAGTGCCTCTTCAAAACTCAAGTGAATGAATATTGAATGGCGTTCTGAAAAGGCCGAGAAGTTGTGGCAAACTTGCCACATGCGCGGCGTCCCAAAACAAATGTTACCGATGAGAACGTCAGCGCTGTAGAAAAACTCATTTTGGAAGAGTTAGATTGTCTACCAGTTTCAAACTAACACAACCACTCTATTCTATTTTGGTGTAACTTTAATAGTGAGTTGTAATTGGCTCACATGATCTACACATTTCTGTAGTTCTGTAGTTTTCTGTTGCCAAATAATGACGTTGACGTATATGAGCCAGAGCTTGAGTAGTTTGGCGTGGGTCATTAGTGTCTGTTCTGAACCATTTCATATAGATTTTGATGATTGTTGGCTGTAAATGGGAACTCATGAATTGGTCAGCTTTTTGTGTGAAGGACCAGTCTTAAAGTAGTCCTGTAATATGTCCATAATGGTGTGTACCTGCAGGTCCGTCTTTTTGCGTGTACTCAGGTTTTCAATGTCGAAACATACTGGACCAATCTCCTTGAAAAAGATTGACAAAATACCTTGAATCCTTGATGTTGATCTGTTTTCGAATATTGAAATTAGCTGAAAATCTATTACAATATGTATAGTTTGATTCGTGGGGATCTATTAGGCGAAGAGTAATATAACTTGCCACATGCGCGGCGTCCCAAAACAAGTGTTAATGAGAACGTCAGCGCTGTAGAAAAACTCATTTTGGAAGACCGACGCAGTACTGTACGCGATATGGCTGAAAAATTGGGCATCAGCGTAGGTAGTATTGAGCAGATAATTCATGAACGGCTCGGTTACAGCAAAATTTCAGCCAGATGGGTGCCAAGACATCTCAAGACGCTGGGATGTTTGAACGCGTCTCCTGCAGCGATATGAAGAGGAAGGAGAAAATTTATTGCACCGAATATTCACCACAGACGAGACTTAGATGGGCTACTATACTCCGGGGAGTACCTAAACGCGCGTCTATGGACTGGAGGAAGGAAGACAAAGGCGCGCCAGATTAAAGGGAAGGTTACACTGTCAGCGGGGAAGGTGTTGTGTACCGTGTCTTGGGAGATGAGAGGAGTAATTGCGGTTGATTTTCTCACTGAACAACGAACTATGACATAGCAGTATTATAGTAACCTCTACTAAAAAACATGGTGAAACTTGGCTACATATCAAAACGACGCGATATTCCAATCCGTAGTGCGATGTTGCTGTAAGACAACGCCAAACCGTATACAGCTCGGTGTTACGATGAAAACATTGAACGAATTGGGTTGGGAAACACTGGAAAACCCTCCTTATTGTTGCGATTTGTCGCCATGCGACTATTATTTATTTGTTCCATTGAAAAAGGCACTTGAAGGACTGCGATTCGAAAGCAATGCGGAGGTAGAATCCTTCGTGAGCGAATGATTACGTGACAAGCTCAGAGATTTTTACGAAAAAGGCATCCGAAAGCTTCCGGAGAGGTGGCAAAAGTATATACAGCGTGACGGAAACTATCTAGATAAACTGTAAAAAATGTCAGCTCTGCAACTTAATAAAATTGCAGAGAACTTGAAGAGCTGTGGGAATGGAGAACTTAAGAGAAGAAACGAAGAAGAAGAGCTGAAGATCTGTGAGGAGGACAGAAGGATTGTATTGAAGAGAATGGAAGATGAAGAAAAACATATTTTTGGCAGTTTCTATCGGGAACTCAAGGCTACAGGTTGAAGAATTGCTAATCGCGTGAAGAAATGTACTAATGAATAGAAAAGCTGCAGAGCTGATTGGAGCTGATTGAGGGAGCAGATGAAGAGCCTTTTCTATGGTAAGAATTGGCTCGAATGATGAAAATATGTTTAGAAGTTTACAGGGGAATATAAGGTATACCTTATTACGCTGTCTCAGTACGGGTTGGTAAGGGACAAATGTCGATTTCCCTGATTTTTGCCATTTACATCAGATAACGACTATAACACCCGAAAAAACCATGACTTGGTTGCGATTCGTTACCGGGTGAAAACCTCTTATCAAGCACCAATTTTCATACAATTGTGTAAGCCACCAGGATATATGAGAGGTTTCAGCGATTATAATTATGAACATAGTGGGAAATTGACACTTGGGTAGTAGACATATTGATGCCACGAGTTCGTTCTCGGATTTTTTCAGTTGTTTGATGAGACTTGGGCAGTAAGCAGATGGGACACCGAGCTTGAGCTAGACTCTAAAATATCTCTTTCATTGGTATTCTAGTGAGACTCGTCTCTTGATAGTGACTTTAAAGCAAGATCCGAAACTTCATATAATTTACAAATTTAGGCGTGATTCTCACCCAAACCCTAAACTCGTCAACTCTTAAGCCTTCCTGTTGGCTTAAATATGCCAATGACACTTTGCCACTGACAACGAAGTCAGACTAAAACTTTGTGTTTGTAGTTTTTGAAATAAACAACATTTTTTTGTCAAGTATGGTGTAATTTAGGTAATCAAACCATAAGTATTCAGCAAACAAACTTCAAAAAACAAATACTTACATTTTTCAATATAATAGTTAGTTAGTATATATTGTTTCTAGTCGAGCACCTTTATCAGTTGCGCTTCCCTCAACTTATTCACATCTCAAATAATTATTTATGTACTTAATATTTTATCGTGGAATGATGATGATTTATCTTAGGAATATAGGAAACTGGCGTTACGCCCATTATGATTCCCGATGTGAGGTATCTGTCAGCTACTTTTTCCCGAAAATATTAGATGTCGAAATTCATTTCTCACTATAAAATATAGTAGTTTGTATGAAATAATCCGTGAATATAGGTTAAAAAACACCGTTTTTAAAGCAATCTCTATGTAGGTTTCAACAACTGTTATGAAACACAGTGAAACTAAAGAACTAAGAAAAACCTTAATGTTACTAATAAACTTAAGAATAAGACACAAATAACAGTTAAGCATATGCGGCCCATTCGATAATGCTTTACCCACTTTTTAGTTTTTTGCGTCATAGAATTTCATTTACAATTTTCTTTTCAGGTCCCGATATCCCGGGATTTCTCCTGCAACCTTTCAGAAAACCAAAGAGGATACGGACTGCATTCAGCCCGTCGCAGCTACTGAAACTCGAACACGCCTTCGAAAAAAACCACTACGTCGTAGGTGCTGAAAGAAAACAATTGGCGCAGTCATTATCGTTAACGGAAACTCAGGTGCGTTGATTTATCTATCAAGTTATCCAACACAATTACATATTTCCAGATGCAAATATTGGAAAATTCCTTTTTATATCATTATGGCGATAATAATCTAAAAAATTTGGACGGCATCAATAAACATGTTTTTGTTACTGAAGCAAAAGTTTAGTTTGAAACAGTGTCATGAAAAAAGATAGACTAATTCTAATTACCGTGACGTGCGAGCTTTGTATAAACTGTGATGTAAAATAAAATTAACCGCCATATACACTTGTATTACAAATGTTATCTTGGCACTATTAAATAGGGGCAATAATAATACCTTTCTTGCAAGATTTTGATCTATTAATAAAAAGCAAGCCTATTTTTTAGTCCTATTTATGCGGGAAATTATTTAGTACACTAGCTGCACTCAATTACAAGTATATATCAGCACTACCCGGCTTCCAATTGAGAACTGAAACATTTTATTTTATGACATCCGCATGAATTATGCCTTATTTAAATGGTGTTTAAATTCTGCACCTGTTATATTAATAAGTTAGAGCACAACAAATTGTAATATTATTTTATTCATAGAATTTCAAATTAAAGTTAGGATAGCGAATGAGCTTTATTAGCCCAATGTTATTCACAAATTCAAGGAACATTAAAAGTATACTCGCTTTAAAAATATATGAAGAGGCAAAGACAAAACGATTAGGTACTATTTTCTCCTCTGTCTCTTAACCGATTTTCTTCATTTTTGTTTTGTTTAGTACCTACTGACGACCTTCAGTGCAGAATGGCAATATTAATTTATAATATTTGTTCTATCATTAAATATAATATAATAAAAATTCATTATTTACGTCCATACTGTCAACGCCAAACAACTGACAGTGCCGCCGCCGTCAACCGTCTAAACTCAAGACATTGAGTAATTATATATAGAGGGACCGATCGTTAGATGCTGTTATATACTTAGAGCATGTACTTCTGGAAGTGGCATGCAAGCGTTGTTATTGTTTAGTGGTAAAATAGTCAGTGTAGTAGATCAGTATTCATTTTTCGGACTTTCATATTAAATATTCTGTTTTTAATGTGAATTTAATTATTTCCTTCCCGAAGGTAATGTGTAAAAAATTGTCAGACAGCGGACAATAGAGAATATATTAAATATTTAAGTTCTCCTAGGGTTGTTGGCCCTCTCTTTTCTTTAATATTCTTGAACTTGATTGAAACCGCAAATGACGAAAACTTTTAGGTTGCAAAAAACAATCCTCCAATTATTATATCGAATATTTTGCCAGGAGCGGTTCCAACCAAATATTTGGGGTGTCATTCATTTGTCAAAAATATTTCGAATACCGATATTTGACTACATTTTTATTTTCTTTTTATTTTAATAGATTTGTCAATATGAGTGAACAATTTTGGTCATTACATCCACTTCTCCGATTTTTCTACAACTCTGTATCTTATAAAAATATACATTTACAATTTCATGAAATAGGGTCGAATTTCGACCACTGGGCGACCACTAGTAAAATATTAATGACTAGAATTAATATAAATTATTTACTATTCACATTGTGAATTTTAGATGTAAGAGTTTTTTTTATTGAGTCATTAAGTGGTACTGCGTTATTTTACTGTTCAATGTTTGGTACTTATGGAAACAATGCGAAATACCGGGGTTTGAGTTGTCTTTGTTTATACGAACCCGAATTATTGTTTTGTGGAAAGAAGGTTTATCTTTTCACCAGATAGTGCATAGATTGAACATTACTGGAAGCACAGTGAGCAGAACTATAAGTCGGTACGAAGAAACGGGTGAAGTGCAAAGCCGACCTCGAATTGATCGACGCCGTGATACCACACCAAGTGAAGTTGGGTACATTGCCAATCAGCATATCGCAGTAGCTCAATGACTGTTTCGACCCTAAGATAGCAGTTTCAGACGACCTATCATAGGGTAATTTCGAATGCAAAAAAGAACTTCACTGATTCATAGGCCAGGTACCATGGCAGGCTCATATTAATGCCACTATTGTCACCTGATATAAATCCCATAGAATATGTGGGAGACTACTTGAAGAATGCCATTTTAACAGAATTAACCTACCCAGAACGACACAAGAACAGATTATTGCTGTTACAGAGAAATCGGAAAATATATTTCAAGTGATTATTGATAACTTGATTAAAAGAATGACGAGGCGTGTGGATGCTATTATAAGAGGCAGAGGTTTCAATACACAATAAAGATTTGCGATGTTAAGTTGTCTATGAGAAAAGTTTATTTAAAATGTTTAATTAGTTTTCTTGGAATTGTGTTAATTTGATTGTTATGTTATTTATTGAAATTTGTTTAAAACATGTTTCGTGGTTTTTTGTTAATATTGAACACTGTCATTTCAAATTCTTTAAAACATGAACGATATATCTTATAGCTAAGGGCGAAAAAATTTTGAAAGTCAATATATTATACAAGTATGTTATAAATTTAATACGTTCTTTTTTCTACCTGATCTTATTCTGAATCAATGCTGAGAGTGGTTACGGGTGAGAACCGCGTCTAAATTTATGAAATACTCGACGTTTTGACTCTTATTTTGGAACCATTATCACAGAGATAAAATGAAAAAGAAAACGAAAATAACGAAACTAGGTTCTAGACCGAACATGGGGTCTCAATCTGCCTACTCCTCCAGGCTTACTAAAGTAATGATTTAGAAGTACATGTTTTAGTTTTAGACTCCGAATCTCTTTTAAATCAGTATTGTAGTGAGACTTGGGGAGTAGATAGATTGAGAACTCGAGTTTGATCTAAAACCTGGACTTGTAAATCCGTCGTTCGAATAACCCTCTACATGCCAAAATTTATAGTATAATTTTCTGAAAAAGCAATAAGTCTTATGGCATTGAATAAATATGGACCACTTTGAGATCTTTCCTAATAGACTGCAGCTGAAACTATTCAACTTAGTTAAGCCGTATTCGAGCAATATTGACCATAAAAAACTAATAATAAATTGATTGATTTTTTAATGTTGCTTAAAAAGTTGAAAAAACATTTAACTTCCTTACTCGGATTCATTTTTAATCTTTTATTAAATATTGTTTCGCAAGAAGGCGGCACTTTCGCCAACAGACAAAACAAACACAACTGAGGACAGTAACGATTATAATTGTATCAAATTTAAAAAAAATGCACTTACAAATTTAGCAAGGATAAAGTTGCAATTTAAAATAAACGTTTAATTATATATTACGAGGGTGAATCAAATATGAACCGGACTTTTCTGTTTCTCCCCTGTAGGTAATTCGAGTGGCGTGACGTCTCGATATATGTTAGGTAGGGATGTTAAGAAGAGGGGAGTTCGTCGGTTTGACAAGGCGTAGTCGATGCGCTGTTAGTAGCATCATGTCAGAGCAAGAGGTGCATACGTCTGTTGCGCAACGTGTTGTTATCAAATTTTTGGCGCGGGAGGGCGTTAGACCGTCTGAAATTTTGCGTCGACTATCTGCACAGTTCGGCAATGAAACACTTGCAAGGACCCAAGTGTACGACTGGCATAAAAAGTTTTCAGATGGCCGAGAGACAGTGGAAAATGAGCCTCATGCACGCCGTCCCACGACAAGCATCAATGAGGCGAATATCTACGCAATTCGTGAGCTGATTGAAGGCGTACTGCTGATCGATTTTCTGCACGAACGCCGTACAATTAATGCTGAGTATTACTGCGAACTACTCTAACAAGTGAAACTTGCCTATCGGCAAAAGAGGCGGGATATGTCTATCCGAAGTGTGATTCTGTTGCATGACAACGCTCGGCCACACACAGCTGCATTGACTCAAGGAAAATTGAACAAAATGCATTGGGAAACGCTTGAACACCTCGCCATGTGACTACCACATGTTTGGGGCACTTAAAGAAGAACTGGGAGCCCACCACTTTGAGGACAACGAAGGTGTAGAAACGTTTGTGCGCAATTGGTTATCGACACGACCAGTTTCATTCTTTGAGAAAGGTATTAAAAAACTTCCGATTCGGTGGGAAAAATGTATACATAAGAGAGGAGACTATGTAGAAAAATAATATGTATTAAAATTTGTATTAATCGTACCAATAAAATTTTTAAAACAAAAGTCCGGTTAATATTTGATTCACCCTCGTACATGAATATTAATCGATCAATCATGAATATTGCAATTTGATATTTGTATTATGAGACATTTGATGATTTAACTGATGAGACTAATTTAAAGGAATTTGATATTTGCTATTGTGTCTGCATTATTAGGCGGTGGTACTATCTCTCCTTGACTTATCTATCGTGGGATTCGTGCAATCTTACACTGTCGTATCCTATGTAAGACAACCTTCTTCTCTTTTAACTGATATTAAATTTTTTATTAGTCCGGGATACTTTTGGCAATTTTAATATTTTGATGTTTAAAAATAATTTATGGACATTGTTGCTATTCCTCATATTTTGGCGATTTTTGGCATTTCTAATATTTGTACATCTTGAATATTTTAATCATTAGAAATATTTCATAGTTCCGAATTTTTTTTAGTTTTCTCAGATTTGATCTGCCATTAATTAGACAAAGTTCTTACTATTGTTTTCAAGTCTCTGTTTGTTTAGTGTAATGAATCTATCTAGTAAATTCTGATGTCTGTATTGATTTCGAGTCCCAAATAGTAGAAAAGTTTTCTAAAAAATAAGTCTTCCCTCTATCTTAAAATTGTATTTTAATATAATTAAACTCGTTGTCTTCTAAATGTTATTTGTGGCATGTTCTTGATTATTTTTATGTTTTCTTGGGAATAACACCACAATTGAAACGTTTCAAAGTCGATTCTGACTTCGATGTCAATGGCTTTAAATTTGTATTGAAATTAATAATTAAACTCGGTTCTAGTCATTTGAAAATAGCCAAAAATGTTCGATCGCTTATTTCATTTGCAGGTTTTAACGTATCGAAAATTAAAAAATGGCGATTCCAGTTAACCTCAAAATGTAATAATCTACAACTATGGAATATGAAAAACCGGTGAGAATACTGTCGAAAGTATATCTGAATGGTTTCCAGTTGGCTATTTCATAACTTGTTATATCAAATTTGCCGTATCTAAAATGGCGATAAATGATGAAAATCCAGATTCTGACTTTAGATTTAACATTTTCACGAGCTTTATTGACCAATAACGCTAAAATTTCATATGAAGGTTTTTTAGCATCGAAAATCCAAAGTAGCGCTCTTATTATTCTCGTAATGTGTTAAAATCGATGAGAATAAAAAAATGAGGTTAATATATTAATGAGTCCCAGGTTGCAAGACGCTTATTTTGCATATCGTGATGTTCAAATTTTAGGGGTATTAAAGCTATTCAAGCATCCACTGTCAAAATAATGTAAAATATTGCTGCCATTCTTGGATCCGCCACGTTGGATTTCGCCAGCCTACCGTTTCAACTCTTAGGGCTGTGAATAACAAACTTTTGGCACCGGAAATCGACTGAATTGATCGTGATTTCTTATGTGGCCAACTTTTTACTGCAGTAACTTGATTTTTCTGACTTTCGACCGCCATATTCAACAGCCATTTTGAATTTTTCAAAATGCCACAATAGTTCAAGAAAAGGTTTCAATAACAAACATATTTACATATCACCTTTTCTGTTTCCGAGATATTGAATTTCTTTAAAAATAATAGGAACCACATTGATTCTATCCAGTAATTAAATATTCTATTTAAATAAAATATAGGGTTCGAAGACGCGAGATGTAAAGACCGACATCTAGGATTTTCCGGGAAACTAGCACATAGAGATTCCGAATCAGGAGCCGTTCCATGTAATTGGTGTTACCGAAAGCTCCTAGGTTAGAATATCACGATGAAATTTTCAAGTTAACTTCACCTGTCAGAGATATTGAATACTCTCTTTAAGGGGTCATTCTTTTGTACGTAAATATAGGGTGTTACTTACCGATGGTAAAGCTTTCCGTTAGTGAAAGAATTTTTACAAACTAACAGACAAATAAATAAAATTAAAGATTCAGCTTTGTAAGGAGTTGTTTTTTTATTTCAGTGGAATCCTGGTACCATTTAAATACGTCATTGAGTATATAATAAAGTTGTTACGATAATAATTATCCACATAAGACTTAAATTTTCATTAAGTTTACCAAATGCCGTTTGTGTGAATTACCAACAGGCACACAGCGAATAAGTTCCCGTTATAATGAGTTATACAAAAGTATACACCGTATCAAGTTTATAAAGTCATTTAACAAGACAGCCTAAGAAAATATTCATGACAATAATTAGATTCGGTATCATTTCAACCTTCTGCTTTTACAAGAAAGGTTTATCGCAGGGACAAATAATAATGTGCAAAAAGGTACAATTGTATTCTAAAAGGGGGGCGTATCAACATAATTTAGACATCCTTATTGGTAAAATTTCCTGTCGATCCTGACGTATCATTATTTACATAAAAAACTGTCTTTAACGTTAAAATATCATTTTGATGACATTTTTTCGTCGTATGCATTTTTCATACACGTGAGAATAGGCAGTATATTTTATCAGAACCATAAATTTGCCATGGTTTAGTGAAATTTTTCATCATAGTGACTATAATTTCTGTACTTACTTTCTTGCACGACACGCGAAGTAACATGTGCGTCACGAATCTCGAATCATATGGCCTTTTGAAAAAAAATTGCATACAACTACACAGATAAGGGCCTCGAAGCATAAGAAGTTGTTAATAATTGATATTTGTGAAGGGGTAAAATTAAATGTTTAACACATCGTAACACCCAAACATGTTTCAATCGTTTTGTGTATGGATTACCATTTATATGTATTTAGAGAAAAACCTGCAAGCAAAAATAAGATTATGCATTTTCGGACCGGGTTACGTTGTTATGTAGTATATTTAGAAAAATTATTTAAATTATTACTGCCTACCACTGAATATATAGTGAAAAGCAGTGGCAGGCATAATAGCTGACGAAAGCGAAAGCTGCTTAGGAAATATATCTCCTGTTATTTTAATGAGCTATACTTGTTTATAGAAAACTAAAATATTTACTACGTTGACCCGAGATTTAAGAATCGGGGAAAGTAGCACACAGAGGTTCCGAATCTGTAGCCTTTCCATTGTCATTGTTGTTATCCCTTAACTCCCAGGATGAGATGTTACGATAAAATGTTCAGGTTAACTTCATCTGTCAGAGATATGGAATACTATCTTCGAGGCGTCATTTTTTTTGTACGCAAGACAATATTTACAATATACAAGGTGAGTTTTTTTTGATGATGCGTATGGGGATCTCGGAAACTAAGCGGAGTTAGAGCAATGGTTAAATTTGGAAAGATTTGCAGGTTTACTGGCCCAATTTAATGACACTTTCGGATTTTTGTAAAAAGTCATGAAGATATAAAAAAAAGAAATTCTGTCGATTTAGTCAAATCCCTCTAGCTCCTTTGTTTATGATTTTATAAAAAAAGTGTAAATATCAACATTGAAGGGAATTGTATCCCGAATATGATTGTCATGCCCTCGTTTGCGTGACAGCTCTCGTTATCGAGATATGACACGAAATTATCTTTTTTTGAATGGCTATGCTTTTCAACGATATAATACTCGATATAGTTATTCATAAAAATAACGGATGCTTTTCTCTCTTATTTTCACTTTTAATGTAGGTAGCCATGAAAAAGATTGTTTTCACTTTGACATTTCCTCATTTGAAAGTAATTCCATTAGTAGTGCGGAACTGATAGTCGATATTGACAAGTTTTCATGATAAAATTGAATATTCTAACGAAGAAAAATTGAATATGGTGGAATGTTATATCATTATAAAAATTCAGTTCGTGCACTTTGAGGAATACTTTCATATATATTTTAATCGTCGTCAACCTGCTCTATGTATATTTAAGACGCTTTACGATAGTTTACGCAGATATGGATCTTTTACTAAACCACTAAAGGAACGTAATCAAATTAACGAAGCAGCACAAATAAATGTTTGGCAATGTTAAATCAAAATCCATCTACATCAACTCGTGAGATTGCGGCAGAAGCTGGCACATCTCAACGAACTGTAGTTAAGGTACTGAAAGCGCACAAGTTCCACCCGTACAAACTTTCAGTTTCTCCAACTTTGCATGCTAGTGACGAACATCGACGTATTTTGTTTTGTGGTTTAGAGACATGTGCCTTGACAATCCACAGTTTCCATTAAAGGTGTTATGGTCAGATGAAACTAGATTTACTAATTGCGGTATGTTCAATAAACACAATAAGCATATCTGGGCTAAAGAAAACCCCTTCATTGTAGGCCTAAGATGACCCCAGATATAATTTGGTTTTAATGTTTGGTGTGGTATCATAGGGTCTACTATTCTGGGGCCTTTTACCTATGACGAATCACTTAGTGGGAGCGCTACTTGCATTTCTTGCAATACACTTTTCAAGACATGTTGCATAATTTGAATTTGAGAACTCGTTTAGAAATTGAATGATTCCAACATGATGGAGCACCTGCTCATAACTCGTTATAAGTAAGACAACATTTAGATAATATCTATCCAAACTATTGGATAGGAAGAAATGGCCCACGTGAATGGCCACCCCGGTCTCCCGATTTGGCAATTTTTGTCTAAATAACAATGGTGGACTTTTCGAACATAAATTGTAACCATTATTATGTACTTTACTTTCTTAAGTTTTTAGTAAGTACCTACTTATTTAGTTTTTTCGTTATATCTGATATGTCTAATAAAAAAATCGTTTAATGTTTTTTGGAATAGTTATTAATAAATCAATCTATTTCATGGCTACCTACGTTAAAAGTGATAATTAGAGAGAAAAGCATCCGTAACTCCGTTATTTTTATGAATAATTATATCGAGTATATATCGTTGGAAAGCTCTAAAAATGTCAGATTTTTTGAGGTCATAGCCAACTATGGTTTCCATTCAAAAAAAGAAGCCGTGACTTTGTACAAAAATCCGAAAGTGTCATTAAATTGGGTCAGTAAAACTGCAAATCTTTCTCAATTTAACCATTGCTCTAACTCCGTTAGTTTCCGAGATCTCCATACGGATCATCAAACTCACCCTGTATAATGTTTCTGGTCGGGAACCTTCAACATTTGCGCTTCCTACAAGAGGACATTCTCTACCAATTCCTTACATCTCTTCATGCAATCCTTTTTAATCATATTTGGAATACATTCTGCTAGACGGTCCGATCTTCAGGGAGTTGAAGAAGAATAGGTTTTCAGGGCTTGTTCTAAAAGTTGTTTTACTGTCTGTCCAGGGAATTTCTGTTTTCTTAATTTCTGGAATTGGTGGTACCTTTATCACTGGCTTTTCCTTATTGGATTTCGAACCATTGGTGCCAACAAATTTATAAAACGTTTTGATTGTATTTCTTAAAATTATCAAGTGCCTGTTTATTAGTTGACTCTTTAAGATTGTTTTTAGTGTAATCAGTATTTTGTAGGTACTCAGCCGTTGCAAATAGGCTTTGCGTTAAAACTGCTACTGTTTTGTCAGAACTTTCTATGTTGATTAGTGAAATTTCCAACAACTTCCCACCTTTGATAAGTGCTAGCAGGAAAATATTTACAGCTGTAACTAAAAGCTGAATGTTTTCATCATTTCATTCAACATTCATCTGAATTTTTGTTGTCAGCATTTGCTTTATGTTTGGCGACATCGGGTACTGCTAGAAGTTCTCTTTCCACGCACCTCGCTTTAATTGCTTAAAAAACAGTTTTCCATTATTTTTTATTCAGTTCTTGTAATTCATTCAAAGATAACCTTTCACATGAGCTAAATTTTGCTCAGAGTTATCAGCCTAGTATGTAGTTATTATCTTTGCAAGTATTCCTAAGCGATTTTCTGCCTTTTGTGTGCCTTCTGCTGTGCTTCTCGTTCTTGCCGTTTAGCTTCTACTTTTGCCTTGCCTGCTACTTCCGGTAGTTCGTTAGCAAATTGGACTTCTTCTTTTTTTAATCCTTTTTGTTCTCAAGGGGTTTCTCTGGAAAGAGCAGCTATGGGCGACAGTACTTATCAATATCTACTATCTGATTATTGGTTGCTTGTGAATAATATCTAATTTATCCTAAACTGATTATTCGAATTATTATTTTTTACTGTCTTTTTAGTTAATAATAATTTTTAAGGTTATCCTTTTTATTAGTAATTTTCCGCTGCTCTTTATGACATTTAGTTATGTAAGGTATTTTTTTCACTGCCTTCACAGTCAATTAACTTAGACACCAAATATGTTGTTCTCCTCATCGATATAAGTAATTTCAACATCTCCATCTGACAGAAACAATCCAGAAGATGAACTTTTCTTATTCTATGACCACTTATATGATGTCCTACGTATTTAAATAACTGTTTACTCAACAGATATGCCTACTAATATGTAACTTTTTTTTTGTATAGTATCCAAAATATCGTTTTGTTTTACCTCTCATTCCTTTGGGAGGTTAGAAATCATTGCAACTTTTTCTTTGTAAATCGCTGCTCTAAACAATTCCTTCGAACTGCACCCATACCACTCCCGCAGATTACACAGCCAGGAAATTCGTCTACGACCTATATTTCTTTTTCCTGTCATTTTCCCTTGCACATAAGTCTCAGTAACTTTCTAATCGATACCATAACTTTTAATGTTTGTTTGTTAAGATCTAAGATTCGAACTAATATATCGGCAACATAGAATTCTTTGTGTTTCTTTATTTGTTACTTATATTTTTCAATCTGTTTATTAGACATTGTTTTATCAGCAGGCACGTTCTGTTTTTTGTGATTATCATTCCAGTTCATTCGATTCCAATCCAAAATGTAGAAGAAACTAGTGGAAATTCAAAGTCATAACACTCACAATTTTTACATCTATTTCACAAATTGTCATAAATTTTAATTTGACGTTTGCTCTAAATACCCTGGGTACCTATATTCAGAGTTCTACCTTCATATTTATTCAAGAATCTTTCATTACGAGGGCTGCCTTCTATATTTTGGGATTGGAGAACAAAAACAAATATTAATCATCGAAAATCGCTTTATTGTTTTTCAAAATATTCCCCATGAAGATCTATACACTTTTGCATGCGTTTGAATCAATTGCCGAAGCACTTTTTCCACTCTGATTGAGGTATCTCCACAACATTCATTCTGAATGCAGCAACCGCTTTTTCAGGTGTCGAAAAACGTTGACCTCTCAGTTTGTTTTTTACGTACGCAATAAAACGAAGTCATTTGGTGACAAGTCAGGACTATACGGCGGATGACTCATCAAATCGATGTTTTGAGTGGTCAAAAATGCAGTTGTTCGAGCCGATGTGTGAGAGCTCGCATTGTCGTGGTGAAGAGTGATCCGTCTTCGGCGGTTGGTTTTTCTCATTTCTTGGAAAACAACTGGCAAACAAATGGTTGTGTACCACTCAGAATTGACTGTTCTGCGTTGTTCGAGTGGTACGATTGCGACATGTCCAGTTTTTCCGAAAAAACAGGCGATCATTTGCTTGGAAGTGCTTCGTGCGCGAACAACTTTTGTTGAATTCGGCTCATCTTGAAACACCCATACAGTCGACTGCTGTTTACTTTCGGCCTCATACGCGTACATCCACGATTCATCACCTGTCACTATGTCATAAACGTGTTTTGAAGCACCGCTATCGTGTTTTTTGAGCTTTTCTTTCGACCAATCGACACGAGCCTTTTTTTTTGAACGATTGACAAATTGTGTGGGATCCAACGCGAACAAATTTTTTGACATTCAAATGTTTATGCAATATTGAATGTATGCTGGTCCCACTAATGTGTAAGGTTGACTCAATCTCACAATAGGTCACATGACGATCGTGCAATATCAGTTCGCGTACAGCATCAATGGTTTCCGGAACAACAACAGTTTTTGGACGACCTTCACGAAATTCGTCTTGGAGTGAACAACGACCTCTATTGAATTCACCATACCATCGATAAACAGTGGTTTTTGATGGAGTTTCATCGCCAAAAATTAAATTAAGTTCATCCATGCACTCTTGCTGCCTTAATCCACGTCGAAAGTTGTAAAAAATAATCGCACGAAAATGTTCACGATTTAATTCCATTTTTTGGCCGAGATGAATCCTTTAAGTTACTGTAAACAACACATAGCGCTCGTATGTCAAAACGTTCTGAGTACATATAACCTCAAAAATGTCAAACTTTACGATAGAGCTGTCAGTTGTCAGATTGCAACACTAGGGTTGTCCAATCCCGAAATATAAAAGGCAGCCCTCGTATATTCCAAATTTCTCATTAAGTCTGGTTAATAACCGTTTCTACTTTCCTTTTTTGGGTCATATATATTAATTGTTTTCAAAAAAATATACTTCCAACAAACGGTTTTAAACAATTAAATGTTAAAATTGTTATTCTAGGAAATACCAAAATGGTAGCATTTCACGATGAAGTTGGTATCTCCCTCTAACAACCGAGCTTAACTCGTACTTTATAGCCTCATTAAAGATATAATAAAGAAAGATATGAGCTAATAATATGAGCGAGGCGGGGAATCAAGGGCGGGAAAAATTCGAAATAGTTTTCAACATGAAACCAATTCTTGGATTTTATCTGATCACATTGTGTTCCGCTGCTGTAACAACATGACTGACATGATTACTACTTAGTGACTGATAGGTTTCAAGATTAGAATGGATAAAGTTAATTAACGATTTCTTCGAAATATCCTTCTTCAAAATACTATTATTATCTGCTCATTAGCGATATCACAGATCACACAGGTTTGAACATCATCAACACGAGAATTTTAGTTACTATTAAAGCTTCTTGTACAGATTCAGATAAATTTAGTGAGGAAAGTGAATGCTATTGTCTATAAATGTAGCTTGACCTTCAAGATGCTAGTGCCTTGATAATTATGCTACGAATTTATATTGTGTGTGGTATTTATTAAAACTGAGGATGCTTACTTATTAGCAATTTCAAAAGGCTGAGCAATTTGCCAAACAAAATACTGGAGAACTATATACTATTGTGTGAAAGAGCAAAATGGTAAAAGCTGTATATTTATTACACGGTGTCTTGGAAATGCTGAGACTTACTAGTGTTTCAGTCAAGTCACAACATACAGTATAGAGTTTGCTGAGTTCAACTAAATAAAATAAATAAAATTATCAGAAATTTGCATCATCAAAACCAACGAATTTCTAAGAAAACAAGTCACAAATGGAACTTAAGTTTAAATAAATAAATCTGGATTCACATTATGACGGATTTCTACAAAGCCTAGTGTACGTACCTCACCGATTCTTAATAATTCAGTAAAGACGTATTTCTTAACACGCTTTTATTAGGTTAATCTGTATGTGGCTATCTATGTAACAGAATCTTGGAAGTCAATTTTAACCTACTTCTAATTGTCCTATCCTAATGAATCTTTATATGTATATGTAGTTTGAATGACAATAGAATAAATTGGTGTAATCTAACTAATTTGATATACATGGCTACTATAACTAAATAAAATGTTTTAGTGAAATTGCACATTCACCAAAATATTATAGACTGACTATAGTGTAACATTTTACTTCAATTTGCTAAGTTTCTAACTATAATTATTTCATATCTGTATAAATGCCACACAAGTTTTCGTTAGTTTTGAAAAGGTTGTGCACGCAATTGTCGCAAAATTTCCGCGAAGTGGTTTAAAAAACACTTATGTCTAATATTTAAATATAATAGCAGTTTTTCTGTGCTTTTCTGCAAAAATAACGTACTTTGAGCTTCTCAAAAGACTGAGAGTTTACCCTTTCCAGCTGAAACAACTTTCAGGTTCTGAAGTGAAGCAGTTCTTGTATCTATTCTCTAGTTTGTTTTTTGAAGCTAAGATTGCAGGACTATCCATAGTAACAAACCTATCAAGAAAATTATTTATATTTGTGAACTTGCGGAATAGTCTGTATATTTCAGGGTCTATGTCAGATCTTACAACATGTAACATTTGGAAGATTTTAAATATACAGACTTTCCGTAAGTTTGGTGTTATTCCCAAATACAATGAGAATAGTTGCTTCGATACATTTTCAACAAATGTTGTCGCTAGTGATGCGTAATAAAAAGACAAATCACGGGTGTCGAAAATAATAATGCGAATAATAATGCGAAACCTGCATTTGGAGTTGGTGAGGCAACAATAGTGGAACAGCAGTTTGAATTTCCCGACTGGTAATGTTTGATCGTTTATCGAGCGTTCCAGTCTGGAAGCTTCAACTGCAAATACGTTCGAAACTGCTGTTGATGTAACTGTTCATGTCTTGCTGGAAATACCGATATCAGGATGCACTTGTTTCAATACTTTCTAAATTGGAATGACATAACTCTCCTTCCTAATGCGCTTCTTCTTCTTATCAGCCTTTGAAATGTTCCTTTGTGCTTTTCCGGCATCCTTTGCAGGTTTAAGCTGCCGGTTCCACCGCGACCGAGACCAAGACCAGGAACAGAGACCGGAGATCGCGACCGGTACTTGTCATATATTTTGTACGGGCGTCAGTTCGCCCGTACGACAGAGACAGGAGACAGAGACGCGAGACCGTAGACAAAGAGACGCCTCGGACAAGTAGTGCTTTTTTTTCTGACGAAGATTGTGATTAGCTGATTGAGACGATCAGACAGCATCATCCGATATACAGGACAGAACTAGACAGAGACGAAAATTTAAGGGATACTATTTGGACAAATGGAATCAAATATAAATAACTGTAAAAGGAGTATTACAGATCATCATACAAGGGTGCCGACACATCTTTTTTGGATTTATAATAATATTATAGCAACAAATCACAGTATTTAAAGGCACTGTATAACACGACTGATTTCATCAAAAGACTACGATACTGAATGGATAAGAATAGCTTTGGTTGCAGTCTCGGTCACAACTCACAGTACAAGCAGAAGAGACCGAGACATTTGTAGCGGTCTCCGGTCTCTGTCTCTGGTCTCGGTCTCTGTCTCTGGTCTCGGTCTCCGGTCTCGGGCGCGGTCCTAACTGCCAGCTGTACTGCTAGTTTTGGGTGCCATATCAAAATGCTAATGATTTTTACGATACGATACATGTAACGAAAATGCATTACATATGAGGTTGGAGGGCCTTAACTACGAGGAAATACAACTACATTTCTTTTCAGCTGAGTGGAAGTTAAAATAAGCAAATATGGTACTTATATAAATGAGAGAAAATTCAAAAAAGTTACTTTCCCTTTGGAGCAGACGAACCTGTTTTTGTCTTCTCGGTCTGTGTAGTGATTGAATTTTTTTGTCTAATTAGTACATAAACTATTGTGGTCATGTTTCGTCAAGTTTTCAAATTGCTATTCTGCGTTGTTGATTCCGCCAGTAGGAGTGTGCCATTAGCATGACGATAACCTTTTTGATTTTGAGTTTGATTATTTAGTAAAATTGTTTTGAACTTCTAACTTCTAATTAAGGCATATTGCTAAAGCAGTAAGCTATTTTGAAAACTTTTCATTATAAACAAATGAAGCTTAAGAAGAATCCCAATGGAGTTTTTGGAAGTAATAAAAATTGTTAAGAGATTAATTTTGTTGGATGTCCGATATTATTTTAAGCACTTTTGTAGCCATTCACTTGTTTGTATTCCTAATTGAAAACGTGTGGTGTTCGACGTATTCTCTGCATATTTTAATGAAATGTAAACAGTACATATGCGTAGCAAGGATTATATTTGAATTTTTAATCGTTTTCGTGTATAATCAATTAAAAGATCCGTCCTGTTTTCACAATTTTATTTGTTCGAGGATTTGAGCATTAGAGCGGTCCAGGATTCGTTCATTAGTCCTGTTGGAAGATCAAAATATAAATTGGATTAAATGGAGAAGACTGCTTAAATTTTAAATTAATTTTTGTTTATTCGTAGGTATATATTAACTTGGTATCTAGGGTACATATTAAACTACTGAAAACAATTAAAGCATATATATGTAGTTTAAAAATTAGGAAGCGAATAAGTATTTAGAATAGTGTATTTTGAGATGAATATTGTAAACTAGTTTACATAACAATCAGTTATGTAGTGATAAAAGAAGTCATACCAGAGATATTATATAAACTATTGAGGAAAACTATTTGAAGAGAGTTTTAAAACCAAAGATTTCAAATCAAATACCTTTTTCTGGTCCAGTACCTTTATCTGTAGAAAAAGTTTATTCATCTAGGAAATCTATATATAAATAGGCAAAGGCAAAACTGTTCGGTACCATTTTCTCCTCTGTCCCTGAACAGATATTCTTTATTATGGTTTAGTTTAGTAGCTACTGACGACTTTCAGTGCAGAATGCTAAAATTTATTTATAACACTGGTTCATTCGTTAAATAAAAAATAAAAAGTTCCATATTTCTGTCAATATTGTCAGTATCAAACAGATATAGTGATTTTGATCGGTGGTACATAATCATCCTATTGAAATCGTACCCACAAAAATTGATATTATATAATAATGATTATTTATTGGTTACTGGCAAATTTGAAACTTTTATTTTTTTATAGATAAGATTTACCAACTAAAATTAGAATTTGGTTATTGTGTGGCAACTGATCAATGTATTTCCGATATTATTTTAACATTATACTTTTAATTTATATTATATATTATAGTTTCATATAATTTAACTAAGAAATAATATTGACTTAATTACAATGGTAGTGCCCTATTTTGTATAAGTATAGAGAAAAGTGTATAATTGTAGACAAAAATGTTGGAAATATGCAATATAGGTTTATAATCTTCAAATTTTTAACAATGATTTTGGTTGAATCTCGACCACGGGGCAAACGCTAGTTCAGTTAATTCTTTGATAAAACAACTTCAGATATAAATTTCATTTCTAGTCATAAAACAGTCCAAATAGAAAAGACAATACTTACCTACCAAATAGCTTCTTCTGCAGAGATTCTGCCTGTTTTGTATGTATTTATAAAGTTGCAGTCTTAGCAATCTGTCAACAAATCTTATCTAACGGTAGTGGACTGTCCAGTCCATTATATTAAAATTAGTGTTAATTAAAGTTGGTTGGTAAGAGCCAACGTTATAAACAATATAGTTAATTAAAAAACAATCTAATTATTTAGTCTCCGAGCACCTCTTATATATATTTAATTTCAATCTTATGAATCGACACATCGAGATTAGTATTACTATGCGAGTCATCACCCAGACTCAGGAGCTACCGAGAAGGCTTAAGCTGACCAGTCGCAAATTCAATATCTACATCGAGCACCCATGGTGCCGAAGCCTTGACTTCTGGGGAACTATGCCCTTCGAATGAGTCTAGTTACAGGAAGATTTGAGCGTTACTGGAAATGGGAATCACATGACTAGTGGCTTTTCAACGATGGCTTCTCAAAAAGCTGAAAATCAGTTTTTCTTTATAAAGGAAACCATTTTCCTAGTTTTCCCGTACCAGATTGTGTTATGCTTAAGGAAAGTTACGAAAGCTTGAAAATGATATTGGAAAATTAAAAATATACAGAATATCATTGACTAGTAATAGGACATTTTAATTGGTTGGTTTTCTAATGAGAATGCTAGGCGGATAATGAAAATCCTTGTTAACATTGCTTATGGGATAGCAGAGCAGATTCACAACCTTACCAACAACGTGTATGGCCTTCGACTCGAATTTCAGATAGGGAAACAATGTGACAGCAGAACAAATTGTAAAGCCTAAAAACCCGTTGATCACACGTTACATATAAAGTTAGGTATAATTACACAATGCGTGAAAGCTAAAGCTGATATTTTTGTTGGGCTACAAATAAAATATATAGTGTGCAGTGATAATTTCACAGAATTCCCTAACGCTCATGAAAAACAAGCCTAGGAGAGTCTTAAAAGTGTAGTCAGTGGTGTTCTTGGAAACAACAGAACTGAATTATGAAAAATTGATTGAAACTATGCTTGAAATATACTCCAAAAATTTCATATGCTACATCCTCACCTGGACCAATTTAAAGATAATATGGGTGCCTACTCAGAGAACCAGGGAGAACGTTTTCACTAAGATGGACTTTGAATGACGTTACTAAGGGCAGTACAACACGAACATGGGAGAAAACATTTGGGAATTAATACCAACATAAAAATCCACTAAAAATATTTATTTTTGAATTTGATATTTGTTATTTTACATTTATATGCTGTTATTTATCACAGTTCTTGAGTAAAAAAATACCGCTATGTTTGATGATTGTTTCGGTCATTCCTTGGTGAAAATTCATATTTTAATTATATTAAAACACTAACCACTGTGGTAATTTTCACAAATTTATTATTTTCTTGACAATTGTTTCGCTCTAATGACAGGCCTCGTCAGAATTAAATATCTATATATAAATAGGCTAAGACAAAACGATTAGGTACCATTTTCTCCTCTGTTTCTCAACCGATTTTCTTCATTTTTGTTTTGTTTAGTAGCTACTGACGACCTTCAGTGCAGAATGCTAATCTTAATTTATAATATTGGTTCATTCATTAAATAAAATATAATAAAAATTCATTATTTACGTCAATAATGTCAATGCCAAACAAATGAATGTGCCTTGTGCCGCTGCCGCCAGACTCAAACCATTGAGTAATTATATATAGACAGACCAATGCTATTATATACTTAGAGCATGTACTTCTGGAGGTGGCATGCAAGCGTTGTTATTGTTTAGTGGGTAAAGTAATCGTTGAATATCATAATTATACAGGGCGATTCCAGATATGTTAGAAATAATTTTATTAATGGGTGGCACATAAGCAGTTGCATATTTAGGGTGTTTAAAATATAGAGTAGAGTGCACTTATAACTAATAAAATAATTATATAGGGAAGCCCATTAGCGGTTGAATTTACAGGGTTCTTGTAATAGAAGGTGCAGTAAAATTACAGTTATACAGGGTGGTGCAAAAAATGTTATACATAGATGCATATACAGGGTGGCGGAAATGGAAATGCAACATTTCGTAACCCATAAGCAGTTGTATATATAGTTAAGATGAAATATAGGAACACGCGAGATGTAAGACCGACATCTAGGATTTTCAAGAGAATCAGTACACAGAGGTTCCGAATCTGGAACCGTTCCGTGTAATTACTGTTCTCCCTTAACTCCTAGGACAGAATGTCACGATAAAATTTTCAGGTTACTTCACCTGTCAAAGATATTGAATACTCTCTTCGAGATGTCATTCCTTTGTACGCAAGACAATATATATTATATATTAATATAATATATATTGTTTCTGGTCGGGAACCTTCATCAGTTGCGCTTCCCACAATTGAATGTCCTCTCGAACACTTCTTTATGCATTTGATGCATTTCGTTAAATTTGAACACGCGAGATGTAAGACCGACATTCTGTCCTAGGAGTTAAGGGAGAACAGTAATTACACGGAACGGTTCCAGATTCGGAACCTCTGTGTACTGATTCTCTTGAAAATCCTAGATGTCGGTCTTACATCTCGCGTGTTCAACGAAATGCATCAAATGCATAAAGAAGTGTTCGAGAGGACATTCAATTGTGGGAAGCGCAACTGATGAAGGTTGTATATATTGTCTTGCGTACAAAGGAATGACATCTCGAAGAGAGTATGAAATATAGGGTAAGAGGAATTATAGATATACAGGATGGTGATAAAAAATGTTAGAATAGGAATTGATTTATAGAGTAGACCACGAAGAGTTCCATATATATAACGATTGAAATATAGGTCGGAGTAGAATTATAGTTACAGAAGATAATTAAAAATTTCATAAACAAAAAGAGTAAATATGGTGGGTCATAGGCAGTGGCATATACAGAATGGTTTACCCGGTGGTTGAAAAATGTTAAAAAATATTATGCGTGGTGTATAAGCAGTTGCATATACAGGGCGGTGGAAATATATAATGAGATGGAATTATTATAATGAGGATTTTAATAAATGTTAGAGAATTGAGTGCAATTATAGCTATACAGGGGTGTTAGAAAAAATAAATATGTAGCCCATAAGCAGTTGAATTGTTGTCATATTAAATTAAGAATTACGAATTTGAACACAAATAAAGTTCTATAAATTATATCTGAAAAAAAACTTGAATTTCGTTACTTATTTGTAGAAGCGAGATGTAAGACCGACATCTAGGATTTTCGAGGAAACTATCACACAAAGGTTCCGAATCTGGATCCGTTCTGTGTAATTGCTGTTCTCCCTAAAGTCCTAGGATAGAATGTCATGATAAAATTTTCATGTTACTTCACCTGCCAGAGATATTGTCACAATTGGTCGAATTTCGACCACTGGGCGGCAGCTAGTTAAACTAAATGCTAAATATCTGAATATACTATATAGTGTTGTAAGATAATAATGAATATATAGGTAGAAAGCATAATTGTTTACTATATAATATTAGTGAAGGTAAATAATTATTAATATAATTTTGAATTTTGTATTATATAAGTATATTAAGATTAAGTAAAGGAGACATATTTGTATCAGTTTGGTCATTTTAAAAATGTGGTGAATTTTTATTTTTATTGATCTCAAGTGATTCTATCCGAGTTAATTTTTTACTTTTTGTTCTTGATGTAAAATTTCGAAAGTAGTTTGTGGAACATGATTTTCATTTAATAAATGGTCGGCAAATGTAGATATGTTGTAATTTTGATTTTCATAGGCTTTTAAATGTTCAGACCATCTTGTTTTAAATGACCTTCCTGTGTGACCGATGTAAAATTTTGGGCAACTATCACATGTTAACTTATAGACTCCAGAGTTTTCATACTTATTAATTTTATCTTTATTATTTAATTCTGACGAAGCCTGTCATCAGGGCGAGAAAATTGTCAAGAAAATAATAAATTTGTAAAAATTACCACACTGGTTAGTGTTTTAATATAATTATAACCTCTACGTTTATTTATTTATTTATAACAACGAGAAGCCCCATATACATATAAATCAAAAGTACAATTATACAACTATACAAAATAATTATTAGATGATTATTCATATTTAAATACTACATTCGATAATTTCTTAATAACTAAATATGAGTTTTCATTAAATTTAAACCAGTCAATATTACCATTGCAAAGTTTAGACAGTCTAGCAATAATAGTTTGATTTTGCCCCAACCTTATTAATGGAATTTCAAATAACTGCCTATTCTTGACTTAATCTAAAGGGAACATGAATATCAAATTTAGATAGTAGTTCAGGACAGTCAATACAGTAAGGCAGTCCTAACTCTTGCTAATTGTAAATTCCATATTTAAAGTGATTCATACATGTCAGTGTAATAGTGGTCGGTATAGTGAGCTTGTCCAGTTCTATAGGCAGCATATCTTAGGTATTGATGATTAAGATTTTCCAACCTTTTGATAAGACCTAACATTTGAGGGGACCAAATGACAGAGTGGAATAAATATAAGTAAAAAAATTGCTTAAAATGAAATAAATCTTTTTACTAGCTTAACTTAATGTAAGTACCTACTCAATATGATGTTTAAAAGATCAGTTGGAGTCAAAAATATTCCCGAGATCTTTTATATAGTCAATACGTTCTAGAATTTCATTGTTTAGAGCCTGGGGCGTACAAGGAAAGTACGATCTACCAAAGCGAATGGTAAAGCATTTCTTGCTATTCAATAGCAACCAATTTTCAGTGCACCAATTTACAAATGCTAGTAAATCCTGCTGTAATAACATTGAATCAATTGGAGATGTTATTGCTCTAAAAAACATTGCATCGTCAGCAAAAAGTAAAATCTTACTATTTAATATTATTCGGTATACATTAGGTGAGTACCTTGACCAACCCCTGATTGAACATTGATAGGAACTGATTTAAAACTGTTTTTACAATCTGTTGAGGACCGATCAGGAATTATCTAAACAATTATCTACAATGAGCCATGGAAACCATAACCATGTTCAGTACAAAAATTTCTAATGGTAATTTTAAATAAAATGACACAGAAAATATAAAAATGTAGTTTTTTGAAAATTTTAACAACTGCTCTGGTTTCTACAAAAGCAAACTTTGATCAGAAAAAAACAAAAAAATTAACGTAGGAGAAACCAAAATTTAAGAAGCAAAAATAGTTGTTGAAGATTTTAATTGAAATTCTTAAATGTAATTTGAATATCCGAGAGTTTTTTCCACAGACCTATAAATTCAAGAGACCGAAAGCTTCATTCATAAATCAGATACAAAACCGATCCAACATCAAATGTAAACAAATGATGAGTGAGAAGAAGACAGATCATCATAAGTTGCTAGCCGGCAACAATGTACAGCTTGAGACCTGTTGGCAGTAGCGTAACATATAAATATTAAACAGTTTTAAATGTAATCCAACATCTATTACATATTTTAAATTCAATAATTACAAAATCATTTTGTAAAATTTTAATGTAATACAACAACTATGGTGATAAAATAAATATAATTTGTTTAACGTATTTGGATAATGGTTATAAACATATCTGAACAAACCTTAAAATTTCTAAATATATATTTGCAATAGGGAACTTAATTATTTTTGAAAACTCCATATTGAGTGGTAAAGGCATCAATTGTAATTGGTAAGAGGGATGTATTAGTGTCGCATATTATGGATATAAGGACAGATTCTCGAAATTCAAAATCTAGAATCCAATATGGAGGACTTCTAAGCAAACTCAATGAATCTACCTAAAAAGTTGTACAGAGGGATTTTTGGTGTTGCTGATTATAGATTTGAGGCACGATTTTCGAAATTTAGAATGAAAAATCCAATATGGCGTATAAGTCAATCTAAATGAATTTGCGTAAAAAATTGTAGTAAATAGGGGTTTTTGATATCGATGATTGTGGGTATAAAGACAGATTTTCGAAATTCAAAATGACAAATCCAATATGCAGTAGTAGTAGTATTTATTAGCAATTATTCTGCTACATAAAAACTTATATATCTAATTAACATTATTTCGTACTAAACTATTACAATTAAATCTATTATTTAAATATAATTAGTTTTTACATATGCCACATTTTACTTAAACATATCAAGACTATTTATATATCTTGTATAAAAAGGAAGCTTATTGTAAATTATCAGGTCCTTGGTACCAGATTTCCTTACTAGATGAAGTACTGGTGTTATTCTTTTAGATATATTCTTGGGCAACATATTAAAAATGACAAACATATTCTTTTAAATTGGTATTTGTTTTTTTTTATGATTTTTTCTATAGATCCTCTATAAATAGGGCTTTTGTATCAATCAAATAACAAATCTCTATCTTCTTTTCTATAAATTATATTATAATCATTGTTAAAAAGGTATGGACTGTCATTTCTTAATAAATATACTCGTGAAATAAAGCTTAATCAGTACGCCACTGATACATAAACAAAGTATACATATTCACTTACCGATGAAAAGATAAATCCGGAAACAAGTTATCTACTTTTCCACAAACTACACAACCACGCACCATGATTAAGCAACAAATAAAATGTTTTTTTACAAAAAACTTAACCTCAACGCAAACACTGTTTCTTGCTGGCAACACGGTAAGAAATAAATTCATTCATATATCCATACTGGTCGTTATCCCATGGTAAAAGTAGTAAAAGCGTTGCCAAATGTAGCCAATTTTATGTATTATACTACAATATGAGAACAATTTGAGATATTTCTGTAGTAAATATTCCAGCGCCACATTAAGCGTCTTATATAATTAAGTAAATTGTGGTTTATATTTTCTGTTGCATGTTATCTGTTGTGTGTAAATCAGTAAAGTATTGTAGTTTCTATATTCCTGTCAATTAGCTTATAATGATATTGTTAAATCTGGCTACAGTGTATCGAGAACAAAAAGAGATAGTTTGGATGTTGGAGCGCTTAAAAATGTAAGCACTTGGGTCTATTAAATTCGTAGGTCTGTGTTTTTTTCGCAGTCTTTATCCCTTGCTGACAGGATATCATAATCACTTCTTCTTTTCCCACATCTTATGTTATAGATGTTGCCATAAATTTTTAAAATTTCTTACGCAATAATAACTGTGTTTTCCGAAAAATTGAAACTTACAAAATCGTTTTGCACCTTGTGCAATTTCATTTAGGCAAGTTCGTCTACAATTATTCCGAACCCATCCCAGTAATTTTAGCATTAATCAAGACCCGAAAAATGTCAGGTGCACATCACTTATCAAACGCTACCATCTTCCCATCTAGCCTGCCATCTTCACGGACCTTCGAAGGGCGTCTCTCGCATACCGTGTCCATAAAATACCGTGACAAGATATTATTAAATTATTAATTTTGTACGCGCGTTATGTTATCAATACCATTAATTAAGAACAAAATGAATAATTAGTTTGAAGCTGAGCATTTTTTTTCGGGGAGATGCGATCTGCGCGTACTTCTCGCTCCGGGCTCTGGGTGTACGAAATGTATGAACATGTCGGATTTTAACGACGTTATAAATGCGTGTTAAAACATGCGAGATCGCAGATCTTTATCGGATAACGTCTTACCATTTGCCTAATATAGAAGTTATCGTGTAATTCAGGAATGGGAAATAAGAGGAATCCTAATGGTCCGAGGATGTTTAAATAATCGCAGGGTGTGTTTCAAATGTTATAAATGGCCGTAAACATCGAGTTGTTTTACGATGGAAAACGAAAACGCGAAGTGAATTTTAATAAGGCATTGCTGCTGGAGAATATTACATTTATTATACAGGCGAAGAGAAAATGGTGTTTTGTGAATTCTTCTTCGAAATATTAAGATGGCACAGATAAAATATAATGATACCAGCGAGTTTGGGAAAATATTCAGATTTATTTATTATACAGGGTGTAAAAAGTATGAGCGAATATATTTTAGGTGGAGGTAGTACACACGTACGACTTACAAATATTTCGACAAAAAGAAACTTCAAAGTATCTGTCGAGTATGTATTTTAATCTTTAGATTATTCACAAATTGATTAAATTTTAAATTTATTTTATTATTTCTGTGACATACATGTAATTACGAGATAAATAAACTCTTGAGTTACCTATCACAGCAGATTCTCATAAAAGAACCACCATATTTTCAACACTGCATCAAATTCCAGGTCATCTACGGAGTAAAAGACATTTTGGTGACAAAATTAATAGTATAATGAAACTATTATCAACGTTTGTCTACATTTGGCAACTCAGGTGGATTTTGTTGACTTTGGGCTGGAATAGGCAATTGCTGTTGTGGTTGGTGACCATCAAGTTTTTCCACAGTTTGAGCATAAAGTGGTCTTTGTTGGGATTGTTGAGATTTCTTATACGGGTGTTGTTTAATATGTTGTGGTTCTACCTTGGTAGTCAGATCAATCACCAGCAGAAAATGACAATGGCACTCCGATGGACATACCGGCAGGTGAACAAACACATCCTCCGAAAATGAGATTTTGGTTCAGAAGGACTAACACATGGCCAGTCAAAAATTGTTCTAAATCAACAGAGCCTAGCACAATTTGTTCAGAACAACCCAACTATCCAATTCAGAAACCAACAGCAACAACATCCACTGCAACAGTAACCTCAAACTAAGGTAGCACCACACCATATTAAACAACAGCCGTATCAAAACTCTCAACAATCCTAACAAAGACCACTTTATGCCCAAACTGTGAAAAAAATTGATGATCAACAATCACAACAGCAATTGCCTATTCAAGCCCAAAGTCAATAACATCAACGTGTTCTAACGATAAAACATGAGTAATTGATGCGTTTTTGTTTTTTAACAAAAAAAAACAGTAACAGTTTAGTGTTTTACCTTTTACACAAAATCTACTTAAGAACCCGTGTTTGATATTATGGACAATGTTGTAGAGAAATGAAAAACCTACAAAACGAGCTATACTCTCAGTACGTTAACATGTTACCCAAAAAATGGAACCTTTACACGAAAATGCAATATATATATATATATATATATATATATATATATATATATATATATATATATATATATATATAGTATATATTATAGTTAAAATAATCTTATTAACTGAAAGGGTAGATCTTCTCATACTCAATTTATGTTCAAAAAAATCAATATTGTAGCTCCGGTAGTTTTTGCAAAATGTTAGTCAAACCTATTACTTAACCAGATGACCCTATCATTGTGAGTAAACCAGGGTTGGAAAGTAGAAGAGCTGATCTGGAGACCGCTCATCTCAAATTTCCAAAATTAAATTATAATAATAATATTTACCATACTATAAATACAATCCAGAATCTGTTTTAGAAAATAACAACTACAGGCTGTCCTGGGACCGCCCGATACTGAATGATCGGACTATTGCTAACAATAGACCAGATATAGTTTTGTTAGCAGGCTGAGAAAATAACCAAATATAGGGATTTAGCATTTCAAATAAAGACTCAGTGGGACATGAACAGCACACGAACAGTACCAATTGGTATGTCAACGACACAAGTAATCCCAAAACATCTATTTAACAATTCAAAATGCCTCGGTCAGGACGAAAGTCTTTACCAACATGTAATGTAAAATGTAAAAGACCCTGTTAGGAACATCCCGGACGGTCAGGAAATTCCTGGGAAACTGCCGGCACGATTTCAACCTCGGGTCTGAAAATTTGGCAAAATTCCCACAGAGCTAAACCCTTTTGATAACTGGGGGTCAAGTCGGGGAATAATTGAAAATATTCCAGAAATTGCTAAGGGGTGATACCTCTGAAACTTATCCTTATGATCAGTATATATATATATATATATATATATATATATATATATATATATATATATATATATATATCTATATATATATAATATATATATATATATATATATATATATATATATATATATATATATTTGTAGCATAATATGAATGTAGACACAGAATATAATGATGGAGCAATCAAAAAGATAACATCATTTTTCTATTATTACTATTTACATCAGGTCTTCATATTTATATAATAATAAAATATAAATCATTACTTTAAGAACAAATTATTGACAAGCCAAATTTCTTTACACATATATGTTTTAATATTTTACATAGAGTTTTGATGTTCTATATTATGTTAGACATATAAATATGTATCTGCATAAAATTAATATTTGCTATAAGATTCTTTCTTATAAGGATAAGGTTTCACTGACACCACTCTTTAGCAATTTCAAGATAGGACTCGGCTAGAGGGATTAGTTCCAAAACGCCAAATATTTTCAATTATTATATGTATTTATTCTTAAAATTTCGGAAAACTGAGATACGTGGTTTCTAGATCAATTCCTCTAATTTCCAACACTGGTTTATTCATAATAATCTGGTGAGGTTATAAGGCCTTTTAAAAGAGTTTTCATAGGTTTGACTGAAGTTTTGCAAAAAGTACTGAGGCTACAATATTTATTTTTAGATCTTAAATTAGGTATCAGAAGATCTTCGCTTTCAATTAATAGGAATGTTTGAACTATTAAATTAAATTCATTTTAGTCGGTGCTAATTATGGAAAAACGATATTATGCTCAAAAAATTAATAGTTAAACTAATCCAACACGTGTTCTGTCGATAAAATATGATTTGTTGGCATTAATTCAACATTTTTTTAGTTATATCTATTTTTTTTACAAAAATTAAAAAAAAATAACCCTTAGGGCAAACTGTACTTGTGATATAACTATGTGAATTGATAAATCTATGTAATAAGTTTTTATACTTTTTATACGTTCAATGCCTCCAATTTGATGCTAAATATTTTGTTTTTGTAGTTCCCAGTTTGCCTAAAAGCAAATTAATGGCGTTGAGTGTATATTTTAATATATTGTTACTAACTAATAGTTAGCTATTATACATTTTTATAAATCTTACTTACCTTCATGGATTCCTCCTTACCCCTAGTTGTCCTCTCACCCCCTTTGCATTGGTTATTAAACTGGCAGAAGGTATGCTACTAATTTTCCCATATTCCATTGTCAAAATATAATATACGAAACTTGTTCTTTACTACTAAGATCCTTAATTTCACTTACGGATTGTCTCACACGTATCATCCTTCGTTTTTGTTAATTCTATTTTACTTTGTAGGAATAATTGTTTTAGTAATCTTCATAGGAATTGTTTGCAAGAATTGTAGTTGTGTCATCAGTTGAGGTACTAACAGTTCTCATTCTGTTATACGTTCTAAAATTGTTAACTATGTCTCCATTCTTGCACACATATTTTCAAAAATGGAGTTTTCAAATAATTCACAACTTTGAGTTAATTAAATGCTGAGCATAACTAACATAGCTGATTACATATTCAAATAATAATTTGTATAATATTCAATTCAAATAATAATTAATAATAATATAAAAATAATTACTTGGATTATCCTTTGGAAGCGACTTTTCTATGGGATATTTGAGGTTTTTAGTATGTTATTTCTCTGATTGTTTTTAGGACATTGGCAATAGAAGTCAAGGACACGGTGTCTGTATCGAGGTCATTTAACGAGAAGGCTCATTTAACTAGCTGTTTCGCCCATTCTTCGATTAGGAGTATTCCCTATAAAACTCACTAACAATATGTTTGTTCAGTATAGCTTTTAGTACATAACCCAACAACATAAATTGATATGCAAGATCGACATCATCACAGGATAAAAAATAGTCTGCAATTTTTGCTTCTGATTAAAAATTAAATTTAGTAACAGATTGTCCTCCGTGGAAGTGGAATCACTTCGTAGTTTATCTAAAAGTGTCAACAATAACAAAATGAAGAATCAATACCGCATACCGATGTTGCTCTAATGCATGTATCGTAAATTCAAATTCAGATAGAGTTGCAATTCATTTCCCCATCCACTGATCAAATAACCACCCCTAATCCTGAATCAATTACGCCCTAACAACTCGACAGATGTAACTGCTGCCGTGGATCCCAATTCGTTCGACACCCCGCAAAAACAACAATACCAGGATCTCTCGCCAAGATGGCGTTAAACGGTTTCTATTCCCCTTTCGCCAATAACATTCATCCACTTCATCCCTTATGTAACTGTCCCTTTCCGATAGGCATAATTCTCCCTTTTGATTTTTTTGTGCGGCGGTAAATCCAGCACGCGTTGAATGTGAAACTGATAGTCTATTTTACGATGCCGAGGGGTGTGCGCATGACGTTATCGACCGACGGAATGTCCGTTCTAGATTTTTGAAGCTGATATCAGTTATGAGCAGGAATATGGAATTACGTTAATTTTATTATAGGGTGGTGCTCGTAATTTGATAAGCTAGTTGAGTTATTGGAAATGTACAGCAAAGTGTTGCATATTTAACTAATTGTATTCTAGAGCATTGCATAATTTTAATTATGCAGAATGATTAAGTTGGTTTGAAAGTATGTATTGTAGAGCTATTAGTGCCTTGACAGTACAGAATATGTAGTCAGTATCAGTACTACAATCATAAGAAAAAAAATTTAGGGACCTTAGGATAAGTGGCTACTCTATGCGCAGATAATGCGATTATCTTTGTAGGAACTGCTGTGTATTAATCAAATAAGATATGGACTAGGCTAGGTTCCGGGTGAGAACCGCGTCTGAATTTATTGAATGCTCGACGTTTCGATTCCTGCTTTGGAGCCATTATCAAGAGACAAAAGTGAAAAAGAGTTTCAGGGTCTAAATCGAACTCGGGATTATATTATTATTCTGGTCAATAAACTGAAACTAAAATTTTAATGGGGTTTAAACACTTTCGGAGTCTTTCAGAGACAGACTCCGTTGTCAATGGCAAAGAAACACTAAAATGAAAAATTCAATGTTTGACAATATCTATTATTTGACTTCAGGATAACAATTTTAATCGTGTATTGTAGAGTTATTAGTTGCTTGATATTGCAGAATACAGAGTCTAATTCTAAAACTGATAGAGAAATTTGTTGTCGGTAAAGGTTAGTGAATTCATATTGTATCAATGCTTCAGGTTTCTTAAACAGTTTACTTAGTCTGGGTGTACTAAAATATTGGTTTCAACCGTCGGTTTTAAATATTAGTTGATCTTTCAGTGTCATATTAGTACTTCTCTATCTAGTCTATAGTAGATCTGTTCAATATCAGTAGACCCCTTATTTGGGCATTTCTGGTTTGTTAAATTGAAGACACATAAATATTTAAAAATTAGTTTTTGGAAGTGCAGTAATCGTTAGTTCATGGAGCATAATGACGAGATTTTACAGTAGCAAATTCGTAGGATTTATTATTTTAATAGACATCTGCAAAAATATATATGTTGAATATTATGAAAGGTGATAAAGGCATCATAATGATGTTAAATGAGGAGTTATAGAGAATCTGAAAAAATTCTAAGTGAATGCTTTAGGTATTGGTTGGAGAATACCAAAAAATAATAGCTAAATGTGGACTATTTGTATTTTTTTTTCAAAAATTCATAATTTCTTTGTACCAAAAAAAAATATTTGTGACATTAAATTTAATTGCATTGAAGATGGATTTTGTCCAATAAGTACTTTTCAATAATTTAGAGAGATATTTCGTAAAACGCACGGTATCAACATGATCATCCGGTCAGGATTATACCAAAGCGATTTTAGAAGTTCATATCATGCACTCTATTGTATCTTGGATATTTGTTTCCAGTGCAGTCAAATGAGTTTAATGTGGGCTTTTAATGCAATATTCACTATATGCCATTAAATCAAGAAATTTGCAACAGAATTAGCCCGATTCATTTTAATTAGTGTTTCAATATTCATCAGTTTCCATAATATAAGCAAAAAACAACAGAGATCATCCGTATTTTTACAGATTTTTATAATTTTAATAATTTATTTCTACAAATTTGCGGTTAACGTCATCTCAATTATAGCCTACAAACTATTAAATGTGATGCTTACAAATCACTAAGGTTTAGGTTAACTATATTATACAGTGTCTCTTTACGACGTTTGAAAATTCTCAAGAAATATTAACTATCAATGTAAAATTGACACAAATTGATCCAGTTCTTAAAGAATATCATACACAATTTATTAGTTTTTGTTATCAATAACTCTTTACTATTTTTTTTTAAACTAAATACAACGCCTTGATTATTTATAACAACACATGTTCAAAACTAAATTGAGAATTATAGAAATTATGTTGTTGAATATAACACCTAATTTGTAGAGTTATGTACATCTTTTTTATGCCCAAATATTATATAAATTTATATATACCTTTCACTGTACTTAATCGTAATAACAGTGAAACTATAACTTATCTACAAACATTACCACCCAGTATAGAGAACATGACTAGGACGTGGGTTCTTAAAATATATTCATTCTACAAGAAATTAATTTATTTTTGATAACACCGTTTATATGTATATGAATTAATTCGTTTATATAACTTATTTTATAGATTTCGTCGTAAAATATTGCAAAATATTACAAAATGCTACATGGTTCATCTCTATAGCATTTCACTGAACTTATTTAGAATCCTTTTTACATGTAATTGATGAATGCATTTGATATGTTGGTAAAGTTACTCTATTAAATATATTAATTTGTAGGTATATCATTTTTTATGTTTTTTACAGCTTAATACTACCAGTACAAATATCTTGTTTACCTACTTATTCAATAATTCTGCATGTATTTTTGTAGCTCTCAAGTACAATTTTGAGATCCACAACTTTGCTAAATCATATTTTCGTCCTGTCGGTACCTTCAACGATTTTGATATTTTGTACTATTCACCAATTTTTACTGTAGTTAATTGTATTAATAACCGATGAGTTGATTTTTTTCTATTTTTTTTTTGCACTACATTACTTCTCAATCTTATCTCTAGTATTAGTATTTACGGATTGAAAGAAATTTGCTACAATACTTTGTTCCCCTTTTATAAAACAAAATGCTTGTTTGCATGTACTGCGTGCCTTCATTTGTTTAATTAACAAAAAAGGGCGGCAGTCATTTGAGACTGAACGATGGAATCGAAAGCTTCTTACGAAGTATACTCTCGTTATCTCCTTGTCTGTTTATCTTTCCTTATGTGAGTAATGGATATAAATTTCACGATAATTAAACTAAGTGCCAATATTTTTTGACGACCCAAGTATTAATCCCAATGTGCAATTTCATTCTTAATTAAATATAACTGCAAACGAACATGTGACGTATAAGTTAGTTTTTAACTAAAATATAAAATTTGTTGAGTTGAGATGTTTGAAATATTGTAGGTATATTTCAAACATAGTTTACCTATTTAATATTCTAGCAATATATAACGAGGTCACTTAATTATGGGAACATTATTTAAGCTTTAGCGTCAATCAATAAAGAAAAATTTGTCTTAATATTAAATACGATACCAATATATTTTTTTAATCTCAATTTTTGTGTTCCTTACTTTATACATAAAATTAGTTTTTACAATATTCTGTAATCTAGATATTGGTTCCATATAAAATTTCTATAAAATGTTAAAAAAGCCTCCTTATTTTCCCTTCATTTTGCATAAATTATTTGAAATGATGCCATATTTCATTCACGGTCCACCGAACTGAGCACAACAACAGATGCCAAAAAGAAAAAGGAATATAACATCATATATGCCGACATTTGACTCAAATGGTGCCTAAACTACGAAACAAATAACCGTCTTCGGTGCGGAAACGAGCAATTCCGAGTGAAACGATACCGGAAACGACCGACAAATTCGGCAAAAACTAAATTTCATCATTCCCAATAATGTTTTCGTATATATAGAGACTAAAATTTGTTACTTTATGTAGGGGTGCAAGTCGTTTATCAACTGGTTAATGGTTTGTGAATTTAAGCCGTTTTGTTGGCAACGGTGGGTGTGCCAACATCGACTATATGTCAAACTTTTTAATGGGAAATCGACTATGGCCATTGTACATCGTTCAGATTATTTGCTTACTTTTCTTGCATCGTAAATATTTTTCGCTATTATGATTTATTGCTGGATGACTGACGGTCTATTGACTAACTCCTGTACCGAGATATTCCGATGAAGATTTAGTGACAGACGTTACATCATCATTTAATATTCCTGCGTCTATCAGAAGATGTCTGTGGGATTTAGAGATCGTACTGCTATTTTCATAACATGAAATTTAAAAACGCGATTGCGGCAAAGCAAAGATATTTCTTCACGATTAAAGTCGTGGATTTATAGTAATATTGTAGCTTAACGTTAAATAACTGAGGGATATTGTCTTGACTATTTTCGAAATTAATTGGAACTGCATATTTTTTTGCCCTACAGACTAGACATTCTTCATTCCATTTGTATCTTCATCACATTTTGACAAGAGCTTCACGGTATCGCCAAAATAATATCACGAATGTTGGGCTTCAGCTGTTCATTTATCTTGGGTTTGTGGCCCTAGATGTCATCTTTAAGGTACTAGCTATAAAGAGAAAAAGTCATTAAATCAGGTGACCTGACATGAAGTAAAGTCTCTGCTGTAGGATTGGTGACTCCGTCTTGAAAAAATGTAATTTCATGAAGGTAGAATTCTTTTAGTTGTTAATTTAAAAAGTTCTGTTGCATATTGACCAGTGACAGTTGCAGCGTTGCCTGAACGATGTTCAAAAAATGTGGCGAATGATTTTCCTTGTCCAAACATCTCACCAAATTGTAATCCTAGGAATGTATGTAATGGATGGTAATGCTTTTAGAGAAGAGAAATGCTCCTTCTATAATCTTTTGACTACATCCTGGAAAAAATACCATGGGGCAAAGTTGTGGATAAGAAGAATTATATGACAACGGAAGACGACTTTTAGATTTTTGAAGTGAAACTGAGTATTCAATGATGATTACTCTTGTTCAGCATAAAGATATACATTTGCAAAGGAAATCGTTTTCAAAACTGACCTACTGAAATAATACAGCATACAATTGTTATATCAGAATAGAATAAACCAGAAATTAGAACTGGATAATGAAGGGTTTCCAGAAGAAACGTATAGGCAGTTGAAGAATACATTACTTGAAGCAGATAGGAAAGCTTTAGGAATAGAGAATAAATAAAAATGTTAAACAAAATAATCGTGAGAGTCAAAGGGGCTGGAGGATCAGATTCAATAAAATATACATGAAATGGTTAGCCAATAAAACACCAGCACCAAGGAAAGAAAATGAAATCCCAAGAAAACAAGTAAAGAAAATGGTGAAAGACAAAAAAGATGAACACTGGATTAGACTATGTAGAGACGTAGATATCATCTATGGCATGGTAGACAAAAAAAAAGAGTTCTAAAGGAATAGTACAAAAAACACTACTAGATTTATTATGAGAGCAAATAAAATAATACCAACAACAAGAAGACATATTTGGAGGACAGATTTAAAACCCAAGATATTTGGCATTGACTGGTAATAATGAAAAGACTGAAAAATCAAGCACTACAATGATATGGACATGTTAAAAGTATAAAATAGTCGTCAAAAAGAAAAAAGAAAAGAGGCTGACCTATTTTGACTTGTCAAAAAAATACAAAAAAGTAATGACTGAATATGGAAATAAAATGGGAGATTGGGAAAATAGATAACTGTGAAAATAAAAATAAATCCTGGAGGGTAAAAAAACGAAGAAAGAAGCACCACACTTGAGGAAAAGTTTGTATATTTTAAAACTTCCAAATGTTTTCAGGCTTTAAATCAGACGAACAATATTTTTTTCTGTGACATGATTTCCATTGAGTCTGCTTCCGTAAAAAATGTTTGGAAATTTTAAATAAATAGATTTGTTCTTAAGTGTGTTGTTATCCGCAAAAATTGATAACAGCTGCCACATTTCATTCATAAAACAATTTAAGCCAATATGATTTAATATTTAAAAGTGACATCTATGTTTTACAACCAACCGATGACGAGTATTAGGTTCAGTGGTTTGCAAAATTACTGTGTGAATACTAGTTCCTTTAAACTGCATTTCGCATTTGAATATTGATATAGTTTATGAAACCAAAAACACTGTTTCTTCATCAATATGGTTGTTTATGATTTAATTATTTCTTGGGACTGGTCAAAGTTTCCATTAAATCGTTATTTTAACTGTTTTAATTGAGTTATTATTTTCAACAGTTTTTACTTTGATGTAGTTTTCCTTGATCACATGAAAACACTAATTATAGTTTGTAGAAGAATTTGCCGGATACATATTTAAAAATTAAAATCATTAATTGAAAATCATCTGTTTTCACATAGTTGCTACAAATATCAACTTGCATTAATATACACTTAAAACCAAATTATATATAATCTACACAGCATAAAATATAATTATCCTATAAATGGGATTTCTATTCAATATAGATGGTTTAACTTATTATTAACATCGAAAATTATTAAGTTTTCATAGACATTGGTATTCACAACTCATGACTATCATTAGCAATTAAAATATCGAACAAATACGGCAACTATTCCTTATTTAAATTGATGTTGTAGCTATTATTTCTTTACTTTAATAGTAATATGTGAATGACCTATGTGGTTCTTTTGTAACGGCAGTAATACTAAATTTAGTCCTATGACAAGTTAAGATCTAGAAAATTTAAATACAAGGAAAATAATATGTTGTCGGGACTTTTGTTCTGTATTGCAATACTTTCTACACACATTTTTTTGTACTGATGCTATTTCTTCGTGACTGTTATGCTCCTTACCTACCACCAGAACGTGTTTCATTAACTGATAAAATAGTCCATTCTCCTCTTCTAGATGGCATTCTTCTGTACGCAAGACAATATATTTTGTTTCTGGTCAGAGAACCTTCATCCGTTGCCCCTCTCACAGGAGAATGTCTTCTCGAACACTTATTTATGCATTTGATACATATCGCTAAATTTGTAAACGCGATATGCAAAGACCGACATCTATGATTTTCGTAGAAACTAGCACAGAGACTTTCCGAAACTCCTAGGTTAGAATGCCCTACGAAATTCTCAGGTTAAGTTCACCTGTCATAGATATTGAATACTCTCTTGGAGGTATCATTCTTTTATAGACAAGACAATATATGCAATATATATCGTTATTTTAACATATCTATATCCCTATGCACAGGTTTCACCTTCTATGGGTAAACACAAAATTTATTCGCTGTGTGTCTAACTATATTCATTTTTATTTATATATGTATATGTATGTATGTGTATATATGTGTATATACATGTAAATGTGTGTCCTGAGAGGCTTCCGCGGTCATTACTAAGAACAAGGCTAGATTCTGGGTGAGAACCGCGTCTGAATTTATTATATACTCGACGTTTCGTCTCCCGGTTCAGAGCCATTATCAAGTTTGAAAAGTTTGATACTGATACTTTGTAGGTCCTTATTTATTATCTATATATAAATAGACAAAGACAAAACGATTAGGTACCATTTTCTCCTCTGTCTCTCAACCGATTTTCTTCATTTTTGTTTTGTTTAGTAGCTACTGACAACCTTCAGTGCAGAATGGTAATATTAATTTATAATATTGGTTCATTTATTAAATAAAATGCTGTTATATACTTCGAGCATGTACTTCTGGAAGTGGCATGCAAGCGTTGTTATTGTTTAGTGGTAAAGTAATCGTTGTATATTATAGTTATACAGGGCAATTCCAGATATGTTAGAAATCATTTTTTTCGTGGGTGGCACATAAGCAGTTGCATATATAGGGTGTTTAAAATATAGAGTAGAGTGCAATTATAACTAATAACATAATTATTTAGGGAAGCCCATTAGCGGTTGAATTTACAGGGTTCTTGGAATAGAAGTTTCAGTAGAATTACAGTTATACAGGGTGGTGCAAAAAATATTATACAGAGATGCATATACAGGGTGGCAGTTGTATATGAAGATGAAATATAGGGTGAGAGGAATTATAGATATACAGGATGATGATAAAAAATGTTAGCAACGGAAATGATTTATAGAGTAGCTCATGAAGAGTTCCATATATATGATAATTGAAATATAGGTCGGAGTAGAATTATAGTTACAGAAGATAGTTAAAAATTTCAGAAAAAAAGAGTAAATACGGTGGCTCATAGGCAGTGTCATATACAGAATGGTTTACCGAGTGGTTCAAAATGTTAAAAAATATTATGCATGCTCCATACATTGGTGGAAATATATAATGAGATGGAATTTATTATAAAGAGGATTTTAATAAATGTTAGAGAATTGAGCAATTATAGTTATACAGGGAGGTTAGAAAAAATAAATATGTTGGGTAGCCCATTAGCGGTTAAATTGTTGTCATATTAAATTAAGAATTATGAATTTGAACACAAATAAAGTCCTATGAATTATATCTAAAAAAACTTGAATTTCGTTACTTATTTGTAGAAGCGAGGTGTAAGACCGACATCTAGGATTTTCGAGGAAACTATCATACAGAGGTTGCGAATCCGTGTAATTGCTGTTCTCCCTAAGTCCTAGGATAGAATGTCACTATAAAATTTTCAGGTTACTTAACCTGCCAGAGATATTGAGACACAATTGGTCGAATTTCGACCACTGGGCGACAGCCAGTAATTATAAACATGTAATATATAGTAATAGATATTAATAAACAAATCTGTTGTGGGTCATTCTACGGGACCCTGGATATTAAGAATAGAGTAGCCGTGGATTCGAATCTTCTCGGGAACTAACATTTCTTTAAATTTTTATCTGTTTATTGAGTTATTGTTTACATAATTAACCTATTTCTATTTTTTTGTGTTGTACATTCATTTAATTAAATCATAGAAATAATTAATGTTGCTTGCTGGCGTGTTGTATTGATTGATTTTATTAACTTCTTTAGAAATAGACAATGTGTTAATGTTTAATTATTTTTTCATCGAAATAATTTCTTATATAACTTAATTGTTCAGTACGTGCATATTTTCTCTGAGTCCTCTCTTTTGTTGCGGAGTTTATGTCGAAACCGAGAGCCTTATATGTTAATCGACAATCAGATAAGTGACCGGGTAATAAAAAGCTTATTAACGATTTAGTTGCTTGTAATTATTGTAAATTATTCTAATTAAAAATAGAAGTTAGATTCCAGTATAGTACATATATTGCAAATAAGACGTAATATTAAAATTTGTTTAGATGTCAATTTTTTATCTTTACTAATCGAAGTGCTACGTTAATTAAGATAATTGGCTTGCCATTAGTTTCATCTAATGTCCAATTAGAGGATTTCTTCAAATGGTATTTAAACTTATTCGAAAATAATAGTAATCGTTAAAGATTTGAAGTGTAGTTTTGTATTACATGATTGCTTTATCATAATTTCATTTTATTGAAAATGTATTTAAGAGTAAAAATTAATAACATGGGAAATTTCATAATTGTATGCTTGGGATTTTTTTGTTAAGTCATTAGTCTGTGATTACTGATATCACACAAAATCACACAAAAAAGACAAGAATATTTGCTGAAAATAATCAGATTTGTATTTTAAATCAAAAAATACATTGCATATATACAATTTATATCATATCATAATTAATTGTAATTACTAAATTAGTTGATGTCCATGAACTGATCTAAAGAGCATAGCAGCTAGAGATGGTGATTCTTCTAAAATACAGATATGTTTAGGTCATGGAGTAGTAAATTTCTTTTTTGGGTTTTATGTGCAAAACAAAACACAGGCTCAGTCGAAAATTGAAAATTTTGGAAAATTGAAAGCTTTCTAATCTTTTCCCTATTGGCAAATTCTTGGTGAAATATAAGCCTGTTTATATTATTAATAAGTTTAGAAAATTACATCGGTTCAATTAGTGACGGTGGCATAAGCTATGTGAACCCTGTTGCTTATCTTATATGCCTTTAAATGATCATTAATTGTTATCATGAAACCGAAGGCAATCACGAGTATAGTAAATAAATTTCAAAAATGCTACAATTATGAAGAAACAAGTCAAGACTGTAGAAACGTTATTAATTCAGATGTTATAACCGCAACAAAAAAATGTGAATACTTGTATATAGTGATAGTTATTGCCCTAACAGCACCCCTTACATAAATTGTTTTGCTATTATCACATTTGATACTGACTATCACACTATTACAACCATAAAGGTAAGACCTAAAGATAGAATGCGTGAGCTATGGCACCTGTAGAAGTGGAATCGTAACGCTGAATGAGCAAGAAATGAAGTGGACATATCTATCTCTCTCTGTAAGCAAGCTGCAAGCACTAGCTAGACGTCATTAGATTGACTCAAAGAAGTAGATCACTTTCCTCTTTAGATTATAATTTATGCGCTACTAGCTCAACTATTTGTTTTTTGAATGATACAATAATGGAACTACTAACATTTTGTACAAAGACAAGATATTTTCAACTTAATGATGACTTCTACCAACAAAATTTTGGCATTACAATGAGTTGTTGTCTGTCTCTTGCTTTAAGCAACATTTTTATGGCAAAATTTGAAGAACAAACAATCTTCTCAAAACAGATTAAACCTTTGGTTTGGTGGCGTTATATTGATGACATATTCGTTATTGGAGAACATAGTCTTGAGGACTTACATGCATTATTTAATGACATAAACAACAAAGAACAAACTATCCACTTTACACTAGAACTTGAACAGAATAACAAATTACTTTTATTAGACATTTTAATAACCAAAACACAATGGACGTTTGAAACAAACAAACAAACAGAAAACCGACTCATACTAACAGGTATCTCAACTTTAGCTCTAATCATCTAAATTCAATAAAAAGAGGTATCATCAAATCTCTATATGACAGAGCAAAAACCAAATGTTCTAACATCAATAAAATCAATGAAGAAAGAACGTTTATAAAAAATGTACTTTTTGCCAATCATTACCCCGAAAAAAATATTAATAACAAAATCAAATACGAAAAATTTAGAACAAAGTCGCACCTAGAAGCGCCACATAAAATTCTGAACATCACCCTTTCAAATTCTTCCAATTTGAAAGAAACTTTATTATTATATGATCTTTAGAAGTGTGCTACCCTGTATATTATCAAATAAAATTTTCTTAGTTACGTCAAATAATAAATATTCTCAAACATTTTAATTTTATATTTTAGAATTGTGCCCTTTTTATTCATAGTTTCTTAACCATTGACAACGGGGTCTGACTTAGAACGTTTGGAATATACAGCAATTTTCCTGACTTATGGTGTTATTTCCCAAAACGTACTTAAACACCTCAATAATTTTTTTCGTTGAGTCTTTGACTACACTACTAAATGGATTGCTGGCCAGACAATGATGCGCAATAAACTCTTGTTCTACATATAAAGGGTATTTATTGTTTGAAATTGGGAGGAAGGAATCCATTCCCAAAATGAACTCTTTCGTATTTTACCCTAATGAGCGAAATACTGCTGTAAAAACGAACCTTTAAAGCCTCATGGGGGTCTCTGCATCCCTATGTTGGACATTGCTGCTGATTAAACAAAATGGTTTTGTTTTATACATTTTGAAGATCTCAAACATATTTTTACTAGCTGTTTTCATTGTAACCTAACTAAATTGTTTTTCAATTGTTTCAGGTAAAAGTTTGGTTCCAAAACAGGCGGACAAAACACAAAAGGATGCAACAGGAGGAAGAGGCTAAAACGAGTGGTAACGGCAATAAATCCGGTTCTCCGAATTCTCAGAATTCTTCCCAAGCACTCAACAAATGGAAAGAGGAGAATTCAGACGAATACGGTGAATACATCGACATGGATATGGAAGAAGAAGACTGTGCGAGCGACGTTGAAAGCGAGACGTAAAAAAAGAACACGTGATATTTTGCTGTACATATAAATATGTCTTTTACGACATAAATGGATTTCTCAGTGCCAATTTTAGTGTGCCAAACTTTTTTTTATGGTGCCAAAATGTCCTATTATTAGTTTTTAAAAAGAATCCCAGTGTAAATACGAGATTATTTATTTGAGTTATTGAGATTGAGTTATTTATTTTTCTTGTAAATATTTCAATTCTATGACATAAATGTTTGGTTAAGTTCTGGTCGTGTGTAGATGTGCTAAAATACTATGGAAGTGTAGAGAATCAGCCTTGGATAAATATCAATTTGTAATGTTTTTTTTTTGATTTTTTCACATTAAAATAAAGTCGTCTATATTATTTCACTTGGTGAGATATTGACAATGTACTGTAATAGATCCTTCTAAAGGACATTATCAGATACAAACATTTGTATTATTCAAGTTCCTTAATGATAAAAAAGGCACAAATGAAAATTGATTTATCAAACGGATAATTCTATAACCACATCATATACTTACGGTCATAGGTACTTAATGTTACGTGAAGTTGAATTAGCAAGGAAGAATGTCCAAAAATTACATTACAAATTGTTGTCCATGGTCGTCTAAGCAATGTACTTAAATTATAAAATTTTGTTTCCTGTGATGTTTGTACATAAACTGTATCTTATTATTTTAACATATCTACAGATTTCTGTGCTAGTAACTACGAGTGTTTTGTTGATGTGCATTTTTTACTTGTATATTTGTCTGGGTACTTTCCATTATAGTTTTCAAATTATGACTTACATGGGAGTGCTTATTCTTGTAGAAACCGCAAATATGTTGAGTATCGTGTAAACCTTGTAAAGAATACAAAATACAAAAACAATTTTACGAAACTTAAACTTTTGTTTTATTTATGGTGTTCAACTCATATTTACATTCTGCTCTTTTAACAGGAGGTGTATAAGAGAATTGTGTCAATTTTCATACGACATAATTGAAAAATATTTGGAAAATGTCCTCAACTTGGAGGAATAGAGGAAGGTATTACTTAAATATTTATCAGTTTTATAGGAAAAAAGTACCACTGAATAAAAATATTAAGGGATTGTGGAAATTTCACAATAAAAAAGAGAATTAAACTCAATAAATAAAACACTTTTAAAATCCAAAAAGTTGGAGTTTTTTAAAGTTGGGTATCTTTATATAAATTTGCAAAGACAAAACGATTAGGTACCATTTTCTTCCCTGTTTCTCAACCGATTTTCTTCATTTTTGTTTTGTTTAATACCTACTGACGACCTTCAGTGCAGCATGCTAATATTAATTAATAATATTGGTTCATTCATTAAATAAAATATAATAAAAATTCATTATTTACGTCCATTAAACATTGAGTAATTATATATGGAGGGAGCGATCGTTAGATATATCATTAGAGCATGTACTTCTGGAAGTGGCATGCAAGCGTTGTTATTGTTTAGTGATAAAATAGTCAATGTAGTAGATCAGTATTGATTTTTCGGACGTATTTGATTAATGTATTATCATCACAACCTTCCCGGAGGTGTTGTGTAAAAAATTGTCAGACAGCTGACAATAGAGAATGTATTAAATATTTAAGTTCTCCTAGGATTGTTGGTCCTCTCTGTTCTTTAATATTCCTGAATTTGATTAAAACCGCAAATGGCGAAAGCTTTTAGGTTGCAAAGAACAATCTTCCAATTGTTATACTGAATATTTTGCCAGGAGTGGTTTTAGCTAAAAATTTGGGGGTCATTCATTAGTCAAAAATATTTCGAATACGAATTTTTGATTACATTTTTATTGTCTTTTTATTTCAATAGATTTGGCAATTTAGGTCATTACATCCACTTCTCCGATTTCTCCACAACTCTGTTCCTTATAAAAATATACTTTTTACAATTTCATGAAATGGGGTCGAATTTCGACCACTGGGCGACCACTAGTACATTTAATTGAAAAGAGTAGAAAAATATTTTTTTTCTTTTTCCCAGTTTCACACTTTGTAACGTATGCAACTCGTTTACATAAACTATGGAATAAATGGATTTTTAGCTAAACCAACAATTTCCAGGAAAAATCCTGAGACAGGGTAAACATTTGATTTATTTTATTTTTCCATATAGACTAAATGATCTGTGAGTAATGGCATCGTATACAATTTTTTAAATGGAATACCTTGACTGATTTATTTTCTTAAATTACACATGTCCTTGCGATTACAAAAGAATACTTCACTTAGGTTCTGGAATTAATAGTGTTCCAGATGCAATAATTTAAAAATTAGTATTTCTATACCTTTGTAGAATAAATAATGTAAAAAAGTGTTTAATTTTTACTAGACTACTTTCTAACAATTTTCAGGGTATTATTAGCAGTTACTTTGTTGTTAGTCAGCTTGTTCATGTTTAAAAATATGGGTATATCTATAAAACAAACGAAGGAAGTTTTGCATTAACCCTTTATCGAGATAAGATGCGAACTCAAGAACAGATATGTGCAATGTTTTATAATAAGTAACTAGAACGTCTTACAATTCAATCCACAGTAAGAAAAATTGAAAAATTATCTAGAGGTTGTTGCCCTATAGTATTTACTTAAATTCAGTAATTTTCTAAAATAGACGATTTATTGTGTGTCGAAGATAATCAATCCTCCCAACAAAGTTTGGTAAATTAGTCTTGATTATGATATTTTGTGGAGGGCTGAACTATGGAGCACACACCCTTTGTATAAAAAGTGTCTGTAAAAATGCATCAAATTAGGGCGGAGCTAATATAGCAGGAGGGTGAGTTTGAAAAAGCTCGCCAGAAGTTATTTGAATATCTTATAGATACTTAGAAAAAACATATATTTTACATATCCGTGGTTGAAAATAAAAGACAAAAAAAACGTTAATTTTAGTTTATATTTAGCAATTCAAGTCATACCCTCATTCTACACCAGCGCCATTCTGCTCACTTCTTGAACTTATTAATGCATTCTGTTGGATAATTTTTCAAGTTAATCCCCATATAAATTTGTCATCTTTTTTAATCTATTCATAAAATACTCTTACAAGCATCTTGTACAAGAGCCAAAAGGAGGACCCAGATCGCAGAATTAAATTTAGCACAATATTGTTAAATAAGTTTCATAGTGATCCCGTTTTGCAAAAAATATTGTTTCTTCTGAGGAATGCACAATTACACTAAATAGTGAAGTCAACAAGCAGCATTATAGATCATGATCAGAAAAAATACTGAAATACGCAAATAAGTCATTTTGTTGTGACTGGAGAGCTGGATATATAATTTTTTAATTTTATAAATGAATGTGTCCGTGAATGTAAGATACTTTATCTCCATAAATCGGGTACTGCGAGTGTGCCATCTAATTAAATTTTCCGACAGGCAAATCTGATAACGAGAGCTTACAAACTTCGAATTAATTATCAATAGTAGAAGTTTTCCTCTATTCGAAATTGTGTTCAAACTTCTCCACATGCAACAACGGAGTTTCAGTACTGTGAACAGAGTCGGTAATGTAACCAATGATGTCAGGGGATCGCAAACTTTTGCAGCTGCAGGCGTACTTACAGGTTTTGTCTTTTTTTCACGGCGTCCTGTATTACCTAAGCAACAAGCGATTTGAATTTAGATTCGCCTTACTCTACTCCACTATTGCAAGTGTTCTCCTACCCTAAAGTATTTTCGTGAGCAGCTATGAATGATGTTTCATAGGCAAATGGCATTTTTGTCTACTCTATGAGCACATTAATACAAACCATGAATTTAATTTCACGTAATGCAGAACTTTGAAGTGCAGTATTTACTGCAACATAAAAAACTTTTTAGTTATGTCCTTCTACTCCATATTTCTCCACTTTTTGAAGCGAAACCTTCTTAACAGGGGCCCACATTTACACATGAAAATAGATGAGAAAGGAAATGAATTAGATAACTTGAAATTTCATTTGTTTCAACACCGACACCACACACTAGTTTGATCTTGAAATACCTATACGCCTACAGCGTTAAAATGTATATTGTTATCATACCGGTGCCAAAAGTTACTCATGCTAAGCAACCAGAGGCACTACGTCCAATAAATCTACTTCCAGTTGTTTTAAAAGTTCCAGAAGTATTGGTGCATAAGCAACTGATTCTATACTTAGAACACAAGCAAATATTTTATGTGGCCAATCTGGATTCCGAAGAGAACATTCCTGTGAAAGTGCTTGTCAGTTTGTAATGTCACAGTGCAAAAAACAAATAGATGTAGGCAACATTGGTGTAAGTGTTTTCTTTGATTTAAAAAGGGCTTTTGAGACAATAGACAGCAAAAAGTTGATAAACGTTTGTAGATTATATGGAATAGAGGAGCCTGTTCTGAAATGGTTAGAGAATTGCTTGAGTAATAGATATCCCACTACTAGTAGTAGATAATAGAATATCACAAAAAATTGAGGTTAAATATGTTGTACCACAGGGAAGTGTCCTGGGCCCTCTACTTTTTATACTCTACATAAACGATATAAATAAATATATTTGTAATAGTTTTGTTTATTTGTATGCTGATGGTGATGGTATCTCTAGCAGGAAGAAACTTTGAACAAGTAGTGCAAACAATAAATAAAGACTAAAATCTAGACTTTAAAAAATTGGTTACTGTTTAAAAAATTAAAACTTGAAACAATACATAACTGTAAATCATTTGATGAGGGAAACTGAAATAAAGATCAAGTTAAAGAAATAAAATATCTTCGAATTGTGGTAGATTCACAATTAAACCTAAATGTTCATGTAGAATATATGTGTAAAAAAACTAGGTAAGAAAATTGGATACTTTGGGAGGATAGCATACAAATTGACCGAATATTCGAGGCGTACAATTTATAATGCAATAATATATCCGAAGTTTACTTATTGAATCTTCTTATTGATGTACTGCAATAATGACGAAATAAATAAAATGCCAATATTGCAAAATAGAGCTATGCGTGTACTGTGTAAATATGTTATATCATTGCTAAAAGCTAAAATAAAGCATTTATTTAATCATTATTTATTTATTTATACAATTCAGTTCACTGTGTAAGAAACAGTCGCCCGGTAAAATATATTATGAGTTTCTTCTTGTATAGAATATCAATAATATATAGGAAATAAACTAATTTAACATCCAATTAATATAGAAAACCTGCACAAAATTTGCTTTTCTAATAAAAACTCCAATTCTCTCTTGCGGTATATTGTCTTACGGATTTGACATATGTCAGAACGTCAGAAGTCAGAAAGGACGCTATTAATTTCATACACCTTTTGTCAAATTTTTTGCCGCATTTACAATTCATCTGAATATGAGCTTCAACTTGCAAGTTAATAATTCACCAAATTTTATTTTATTTTATTTTTTAAATTAAGAATTATTATTATTCTCCTGAAATTTATAACCATTGCTAATGATAACACAAGTAAATAGAAACAGAGACAGGAGATAAACAAGAGACGGGAAGTACAATTCGTAAGAAGCTTTCGTTTTCATCGTTCAGTCTCAAATGACTGCCGCTCTTTATTTAAGATAGTTTCACACCGTCAAATGCCTTATTGAAATCACGTATTCCGAATGAGTATAGCCTATCCAAAATCAATTAAAATTGAACAAATTGTTATCAATTGTTAATTCTGCCAATGAGATATTCTTGAAACAGACTTTTTATGAAAAATTATTATAATAAAAAATATAAGGTATTGAAAATCCACGACCAATTAGTAGGTGTAAATATACTCTTGCCCATAGGGGTGGGGCAGATTAGATTAATAAGGGGTAACATTATTAGAAAAATGTGAAACTTACATTTATAATCAAAATGAAAGTGAACCAACCTTATATTTTCTTCTAGAGAAATAGACAAATTTTCACTTCCTGAAGAGGAATCATTTTCCGGTTGAACTATAATCGATAGAATGGATACTGATTGTTTTCCAAAAATCAGTATTTTAGATATTGTTTATCACTTATCTTATCTATTACTATTGCGCAAATTGTTCCCCAAGTAATAACGCCCTATTTTAGATTTTCAAAACCCAGAAAATTAAAAAGCAATGGTAGGCTTGAAATGCTAAGAATATTTGATAATCAAATTGACTTTTTGGACTGGATAAATAAATACTGCATACACTACCTATTCTAGCTTAGAAAAATTAAATAGTTAATAACTGGTTCAATGACCAAGGGCTTCCCATTGAGAATATAACAATCAATTCCTCAGTAGTTACAAAAACCATCTCTACCGGTCATAAACAGCAACATTAACATTTAATTAAAACAATATAGATATAAAAACAATTAAAAAAACTACATATAGATAATCAAACAACTAATTACAATATTGAATATAATTGACTATTTCCTTTTTGTGCAATTAGTCCAATTAATATTTTGCATTCAAGCTGTAATCTTCATGAAGATCAAGTTTAACACATCCTTTTTGAATCATTTTAATTCTGTTAACATGCAAAGATTTATAAGATATGTTGACTACAATTCAATGCTTATTCAACAATATGAGTATAAAACAATATGGGATTTAGATTATCATATCAACAAATTTTTATAGGATCCTATGTATTCAAGTGTTTCAGTCCATTGAATACAAGACAATATATTGATTCTAGTCGAGAGCATGAAACTCCTAGAAATAGAACCAACTCTTCCGTCCCACTCAAAGTAGAATTTTGAAGTTACGGCGTTAAGGAAACCCTGGGGTTTATTGGAATTCGTTTTAAGTAAATGAGAAAATAAATGCAAACCTGGGATTTAATGCAAAAGCAAAATGTATTCTCCACAATTTAAGCAATAATCTAGCATTTAGGAATCCTTATTTAATCCTCTAACTTTTCAAGTCATCTGTCAACCTGTCGTAGTATTTTTTCCCAATTTCACTTAAAATTGGTAGAAGAGAATTAATTTTGAATGCTTGGTTTTGTCAAAAAATGACATTTTCTTTTAAGTAGGAGCAGTTGGCTCTGAATTTTGGGCAACAGTTGATAGAAATTTTAAAAACTTATAATTTTTTTTATATTACTACTACGTCGACCTATGAAACATTGTATATACACGGCATCTCATTTTTATACTGGCATAACAACTGATAGGACGTAGACTCTATAAAATCGTAATGGATTGTTGTGGCTGATACTTGACGTAAATCCATGATGCGTAACAGAAAAAAACAAAAAAACGAAACACTTTATTTTGACACAACGACAGGTATTTCGGCATACAATGCCTTTATCAAGTTTCACAAACTACTTACTCTAACTACACCATTATATACATACATTGTAATTGACCTAAATAATTACACAGAGCCATTAAAGAGATTTAAGAATAGAGATGGATTAAGATCTAACGGATTATTTTACAGCCTACGTGAATATTTGTTTTGTGTTTGGGATTCGTTTGTAAATTTCTACCTTATCATTAAAGTTATGATTATCATCTATTAAATGACGTGCGTGATAAGATTTGCTATCTTGGCCATTATATTAAGAACAATAAATAGATAATATTTGTAAATTAGGGATATACAAAATTAACTGCGGCAATTGCGATAAATATCAAAGGAAACTATCAATGTTCGAAATCATCGATCTTTTAGGTAGCAAAAAATTAATATCTCGATGTTTTTGGGAGACTCAAAAACGTAAGGACAGTTAACCAACTTTGGAAAAACAAGCTTTGACACACATAAATACTTACATTAGGTTTTCTTTCTCTCTCACTGCGCATTGAGTTTCTTTCTCTGAATGTCAACGCCATCTATATCTTTTTTTAGTAATAAGCACTATGTTTACTGATAGCCTAAAAGACTAGAGATCGATATTGCTACTAGTCGTCTGCTATAAAAACAAAATAGTCCGTCTTGTAGGCTATGATAGCGCGATCACGTATGATATGAGGTACCTGTACTAATATAGCCAAGGACGGATGTCAGAAGGGGTGATTGTTTAATACAACACCCAACACCACATTTCCCCTGTAAAACCCAAAGAAATCGGATCAAGCAAACTGTGGATTGGAACTAATCCACACGTTTAAAGAAAATTGTTCCTGGTGGTGAGCTTCAACGTAGCATGAGGATTTTCTTCCGCCCATATGTGGTTGAGGTGGTTTTTAATAATCGCTTCCCTTGAAAAACTTGCTTTGTCCGTGAATAAAATATGCTCAAGAAATTCTGGGTGTTATCTCATCATATCTAGCATTCAAAACGAAAATACGATACGATTATGCAAATCACGAGGTAAAAGTGCCTGGATTCGTTTTACATGATATGACTATAACAGCTGTTCTTTTAAGATTGCAAATACCGTCAACTCAACAATAACATGTAGCTGTGAAGCAATTTTCCTAGTGTTGGTAACAGGTTGTTCGTCAATTAAATTAAATACAGATTTTTTAAATTCCAGTGTTATAATAACCCGGTGGCGACCACAACCATGTTTTCTAGGTTTGAAGCTACCTGTTTCTCTTAGTGGCCAAACAAAGTGTGATGAGGATACATTGCAGCATATCTTCTCGACGCTTCTAAGGAATTATCATTAGAGAAACCGTAGACGAAATGTATGCCAGCCATTTATGCGTTTGAATAAGTCGCCTTATTGGTGAAAAGTAAGGCACAATTATCACTGTGTCAGTAAAAATCAACGAGAGTAAATTAAGAACAATTAGGTTAGTGTGAATGTCGTCGTCGTGATGCTGTCGCATACTTTACATTTACTTTACGGGACATTTCGTTATCATATCGAAATGTCCCGTACCAAGCAAACCGCTCGAAAATCGACTGGTGGTAAAGCACCTAGAAAACAATCAGCAATAAAGGTAACCGTAAAAGTGCGCCCGCTACAGGCGGTGTTAAAAACCACATCGTTATAGACCCGGCACAGTAGATCTTCGTGAAATTCGTCGCTACCAAAAAAGCACCGAATTGTTGATCAGAAAACTGCCAATCCAACCTCTTGTTAGGGAAATCGCACAGGATTTCAAGACCGACTTAAAATTTTAGAGCTCAGCAGTAATGGCTTTGCAAGAAGCTAGCGAAGCTTATCTGGTTGGTCTTTTTGAAGATACCAATTTGTGTGCTATTCACGCGAAACGTGTATCCATCATGCCGAAGGACATACAGTTGTCAAGACGTATACTGGGTGAACGCCCTTAAAAAAATATAACTATTTATAATAAAATTTATTTTATCAACTATAATATTAATGCGAAAATTGTCTGATTTATTTGGAGCTGGTATATTTTGTAACAGCTTTAGTTCCTTGTCTGACTGCGTGCTTGGCGAGTTCACCGGGCAACAATAGACGAACAGCAGTTTGAATTTTCCTGCTTGTAATAGAACGTTTATTGTAGTGTGACAGTCTGGAAGCTTCAGCAGCAATATGTTCAAAAATGTCGTTGACGAAACTGTGCATGCTGCACATGACCTTGCTGGAAATACCGCTGTAGTAGGTATACATAAATGTTAATGTGTGCTATCTGATGTAATATCTTTATATTGAAATTATATATTAAGGTTTAATTTAATACCTCTAAGAGTCCTTTATAATGTAGCACCCTTGTAAATTTATTAAATTAACTTCTCTTTTGTTGTATTTTAAAACGTTTGTCTCTTAAATTGATTGTCCTTAAATATTATTCGAATAATGTATAACTGTCTCTATTTGACTTTAAGGTTTTAGCGCCTGCTCTTTTAGTTGATATTAATAGATTATTGAATCCCAAATTAAATTGACACAATAGAAATAATTAGGTTTTTCCTTAGTTAAGTTAGGTTAAGTGACCCTATCTCCTTGTTATACTGGTGAGCTAATTGTAAAGTCTCACAGCCTGGCTGTTAACATGGGTGAAATGTCTTGTTAACATTTGTTAATTGTAATCATATTAACCCAATAAAGAGTTTGAATAGAGTTTTCAATAAGAGGAATAAATATGACAGCCGTCAACTAGAAAAATAAATTTCAGAAGGAAATATAAAATTTTGTAAATTCATAAGATATTTTTGTAAATTACCAGGGGTGTACTCGTACTGAAAAAAGTTTGCAGAGGCAGAAAGAACACGTGCCCCAGAAAAAATACCAACCTGCAGATTTTTATGACCGTTTCTGTGATCTTGTTATGAAAACTTCATAGAGGCATTAATGCTGCAAAATTGTACTAAATACCTCTAAAACATTAGTAGTCAAAAGAAAATAAAAACTGAATAATCTGAAGATTTCAACACATTGTACGTCGGTAACTAGTTTTTGCGGACATATGGATGTTCATAGGAACTTTTGGTCATAAAATGACTCGAGGTAACACTTATTCATTTACACCCTGTAGAGGACATAACGCAGTGCAACTTATGGGGCGTCCTGGCGCTCAAAAAACTTCTAAGAAAAGAATAATTACACATGATATGGTTAGGCACATGTCTAATTAATATCCGTTTAAACATATTTCAGATTATATCATTACTGACAGTTAATGATGACGTATTTATATATAATTAATGAACATAAAGTTTCAGAGCTGAAAAGGTGTGAAATTTTTTTTTTTAATTTCAGAAATTCAATTTACTACTTGTTCAGCATTGTCAGATTTATGGGAGTTAATGAATGGTTGCGAAAGCAGATAGGTATTTACGTAAGGGTTTTGCTTTTATTATATTAAGTGTTCAAGTTCTCTATCTTGATAGAATAGTAATATATCGCTTGATATATTTTATAATAGTTCCGATCGATGCAGGTGAATCTATAAAATATCTAAGATATCGCTATATAGTTATACTTAAGTTTTTTCAATTAGTTGCCACTAAGACGAAATCCGATGTGTGCGGTGTTTTCGCTTTTGGTCTTACGAAAAAATTACTCATAATGAATATATTTTGAGTTAACTGCAAGTTATAATTGAATATAAATTAGAAAATTAGTAAAAGATAACATCAGTTATATATTTTATATTTTGAACGAAAGCACCCTGTAATGTTTTTGTTTTACTCCCTAACTTCCAGGCATTAAAAAAAGATAAAATGAAACATAAATTTTACAAATTATGTTCTTATAACATCTGAAATTTCTAAAAGGTGTTAAAACAATTCCAATTCCTGTCAAAGGTGAGTTAAAAAGGGGCTTTATTTTTAATGGAAATTTTTGTTCCACCATCTAATCAAAACAAACAAAATTAATTCTTTGAAACAACATTAATGTACCATCTAAGGGTAAATGGGACAGGGCGTTGGGCAAAACAACAGTCTTCAGTTTTCGGCTATCATAAGAAAGGCACACAAAATTATCATTTTCCACAAGTATGGCAAGTATTGATTACTTGCCTAGGGTAAGAATATTATCCTTGCAAGTGAACTTTTAGTAGGTACTTTCGAAGTTATCGTTTTGTCTGTCAATACAGTTTTGTTTATTTTCGTCAAAACTCATGGCCTTAACATCTTATTGTTTGCCTGCATGACAGTGGTTATCAGTATTAGTGCTAGTATCGTTTGAATTTCGTTAAATGTATGTATGTATGATGTTATGCTTGAGTTTCAACAAAGCCCACATAATTCTGATCGAAAAGCAGGCCTACTGTTCAACTTTAGCCACACATCAATTTTTCGAGTATTTTAGGAAAGTAAAATGCATCCCTATAAAATGATGCTGACTCAGGAACTCATGGAAGACGATTTGGATAGGAGAACGCATTTCTTTGAACAAATGATGGTAAGGTTAGATAACAATGTTATCCAATTAGAAGATCTTTTGATTTCTGATGAGAGCACATTTACACTTCACGGTCGTGTTGCCGCTATTGGTCTAATGAGAATCCTCACTGAATGACAGAGAAACATACACAATATCCTGAAGAAGTTAACGTTTGGACAGGAATTGTTGGAAATCATATCGTAGGTCCCCTTTTCATTGATGGCAACTTGAATGTAAACCCACAAGTTTCTGCCAATACAATATGAAGCAAGATGGAGCACTGCCCCATTACAAAATCAATGTTCGGCAGTACCTGAACTAAATTTTTCCAAATCGGTGGATAGGGAGGCGCGGATCGATAGAATGGCCAGCACGATATCCTGATTTGACGCCTTTGGACTAGTTTTTTTGGGGATATGTCAAAACTACTGCGTATAAAAGACAAATCACGCTTGTCATTAGATCGGTCACGTCTGAGATGTTGAGTAACATTCGAAGACATTTCTATATCTGATTAGGATGTTGCCAAAACGTTCGCGGCGAGCATTCTGAACATTTCCTATATTGATGGGTTTTTGTTTTTTATATTATTAAGAAATGATCAGTATTACTTATTAGGTTTTAAGTGTAATGTAGCAAATTTGTGAAATAAAATAATTTTATTTTTTTAATGTTAATTTTTGTAATAAATCCGAAAGCACTTAATATTTCTGAAACAGTGAAGAGAGGTGTAGCACATTAAACATGAATTTTGTCCAGAATTTTCTGCAGAATCCATAAAATAATTAATATACAGGGGCTTGCATTTAAAATAAGAAAGTTGGTATTGAACACTGTCACATGACACACCCTATATACTTTGTTTGTTGAAAAAATGCGCATTTAAATATACAAATCCCCGTGTCCAAGCGTTTTTCCCAACATGCCCTCCTTTATTCATTATCGAATTTATTCCATTTGGCTGTTCCACACTGTATAAACTAAGACTGACCCTTTTTAACTCACACATTTAGATAAGACTTACTTTCTGCCTTTTGACTTATTTATCTAATGTTCCTGCCTGATCCAAATGTTTGCTTTTACGAAAGAATTAATTGACCTTGACTGAACCAGATGTTATAGCCAATGATACAATTTACTCTAGAGTTACTTAAAGTGTTCCATTAGAATTAAAGCCATATATTGATAAATTAATTGCTGTCAGAAGGTAAGGGTACTAATTCTTAATCTAATTCAAGTTCATCTTAGTGGTTGAACAGGTAAATTTGAGAAGAGGCATACTACTAGGAATTTAATAACAAAACTCAACGATTGATACATCTGGATAAAGTCCAATCACATAAATAGATAAATAAATTACGCATCAAACTGGGGCCAGACCCAACATAGAACGTTTTTGTTGGGAACGGTACAGAATGATGTTGTCAGAATGCTTGTCATTGAGAGATAGTGAAGGATCCACCAGCCCTCAGTGTACCAAGCAGACGGAGAATTTGGGCAGACGGTGGCAGTTTAGTCATCTTGGGTACCGTCAATGGCAGAGACACATTTATTTTATATTCGAGACTGGTCTTACTACATTCATTGTCTAACGTCCCATTTTGAATTGGTAATGATAGTAGATGGTGAGGCAGAAGTACAGTCGCTCTTAGGTGAAGCTAACATCTTGCATAAAGTAGTAATTGCAAACATTGAAGTTGGTTTCATAATAGGAAGGGATCTTTATACAGCATGGGTTCTAGATCTATTAGAAGTACAACGTACTGCAAATTTTGGATGAGAAGCTCATATTGGTGAGATTTACCAGAAACTACATAGCTTTAGTGACACTTTCAGAAAAATGATCGAGAAGAGTAGTAATAACCAGTTTAGAAGTAACAGAGATAATCAGGAATATACTAAAATGAAAGAAAAGACAATTGGAATTTTAGAAGTTGTAGAGAGGAATTATGAGATTTTGAGCAGATGACCATAATGAGTCTTTAAGAGATGCTAGTCGTGATCGCTTCCGATACACGAAGGATCGATCAAAAGTAAGCACTACAGCATTGTGAAATGTCCAGTGAAAAACTTTATTGTCTCTTTTTGGCAGGTTTGACAAATTACAAAGTTATAACTAACAACTATTGCCTTGTAGCAGATAAACCCGGGATGCTAAATTTTCAGTTACTAAATCGTTATAGGGGTCTGTTGGATCGGGGGGAAGAGCGCGAACAAATTTAAAAAAATGTAAAAATAGTCACATGAAAATACTCGAGTGCGTCAGGCATTTATAGTGTATACGCGCATTGTCTTTCTGATAACGGAGCGATAGAAAAAAAGTTATTCGAGCGTGTCAGATAATCAGAAGCAATGTTTAGTAAACTCAAAAAAGTGTGCTATTCAAATGACTGATGATTTGCAAGCGCTGGAAGTCATGAGCGATTTTTGAAAATGTAAAAAAAATATGACCTTAAAATACTGGAGCGCTTGTGCTGCTTTCATACAGATCGTACAACTTGATGTCCTAGTCGTCCTTAATGATAATAATCTGATAATTATATGGAGGAATTTTTTTAATCTGACAATTTGATTTTAAATTAGTAGAAGTAATAAAAACAATAAAACTATATTAGTAATTCTATCAAGTATTGAAATGACAGTACATAAAAATCAAATTAATTTTATTAAAATATTAATCAAAGTAAAATTTGTATTAAAATGTTAATATTTTAAAATATAGGACAATAATATTTAATCCAAATATGAAAATCTTTGTCGAATAATAATCATGTTATATTTCCGATCGTTCAACAAAATTGTTATAAAAAAGTAACTAAGTTCGTCGGAATCTTGTTTTCATTTTACGAGGGTGAATCAAATATGAACCGGACTTTTCTGTTTCTCGCCCTGTAGGTAATTCGAGTTGCGTGACGTCTCGATATATGTTAGGTAGGGATGTTAAGAAGAGGGGAGTTCGTCGGTTTGGCGAGGCGTAGTCGATGCGCTGTTAGTAGCATCATGTCAGAGCAATAGGTGCATATGTCTGTTGCGCAATGTGTTGTTATCAAATTTTTGGCGCGGGAGGGCGTTAGACCGTCTGAAATTTTGCGTCGACTATCTGCACAGTTCGGCAATGAAACACTTTCAAGGACCCAAGTGTACGACTGGCACAAAAAGTTTTCAGATGTCCGAGAGACAGCACCGAGGAAAGCCAAGACCCGTCTTTCTGCAGGGAAAATTCTTGTAACAGTTTTTTGGGATTCGAAAGGCGTACTGCTGATCGATTTTCTGAACGAACGCCGTACAATTAATGCTGAGTATTACTGCGAACTACTCCAACAAGTGAAACTTGCTTATCGGCAAAAGAGGCGGGATATGTCTATCCGAAGTGTGATTCTGTTGCATGACAACGCTCGGCCACATACAGCTGCATTGACTCAAGGAAAATTGAACAAAATGCATTGGGAAACCCTTGAACACCCGCCTTACAGTCCTGATTTGTCGCCATGTTTGGGCCACTTAAAGAAGAACTGGTAGGCCACCACTTTGAGGACAACGAAGGTGTAGAAACGTTTGTGTGCAATTGGTTATCGACACGACCAGTTTCATTCTTTGAGAAAGGTATTAAAAAACTTCCAATTCGGTGGGAAAAATGTATATATAAGAGAGGAGACTATGTAGAAAAATAATATGTATTAAAATTTGTATTGATCGTACCAATAAAATTTTTAAAACAAAAGTCCGGTTCATATTTGATTCACCCTCGTAGCATATAAAACACAATTACATGAATCTTCCAGTTAACTGACTAACCCTAATATCCATTGCATATTGCCACTGCTACGCTCAATGTGAAAGCCACTACTCCAAAAAGAAGTAAACACTTATTACTGCTACTTTCCCAAGCTGCGACATCTTCTGCAAAGTAGCAGCTTGGCCCATCACTACGTCTTTGTGGTCAGCTGGGATAGCATCATGGCGGTGCGACAGATTTAGAGATAAAGAAAGAGTTAGAAGTAAAGGGAGGCGCGGAGTGGGAGCAGAAACCACCTCTACTCTCCACACTTTGTTGATCTACATCGCCCTATTAAAAACGTCAAATTATATTTTTTTAGGTAACACTTAAAGGATTTCCTTCAAAATAAACAAAATAATCACGCTGGAGTAGTTCGAGGTGACGTTTTTTTGTGCTTCGACCATTTTCTTATATCACGCTCAAATTGTCAGGTTATTGAAATATACAATTTCCATGTACTTAACTTACTTTTTCTTATTCTGAGGTACTCGAGTTTTTCTGAGGATCAATTTTTTTTACTAATCTGATCGGCTGCGCTCAACGCCCCAATATTAAGGATTCATATATGGTAGGGGTACATTACGAGGAGTAAGGTTTGTCCCCATATGATTTTCTGACGAGCTCGACTAACGCGCAAAATCCCCGCTTGGGCTCCCCAACACAATAAGAAATAATAATGATGGCGTGAAGTAAGTGTGGGTGGCTGTACAATTGGAACCTCAACATTGGATGAGTCAGAAAGGAACCGAGTGGACGTATCTGTCTTTGTCTAGAGCTGCAAGCAGAAGCTAGATATCACTTGGCTGACGTAATCAAGTACCAATCCGACGCGAGATAGACACTCTATATTATGTAATCCCTTTATGGATACACTAAAGTTCATAGATATACAAAATTAGACAAGTTAGGTTAGCAAGCCCTTAACAATGATTTAGTGGGGTTTGCGCAGGTCCTAGAGGACGATCAGAATTAATGGTAGTTCCAGCTATTAAAACCTTTAAGCTGATACTTGTTAATGAACCACCGACTGCGCCTGCATCATCCGGTGTTGCCGCATTTGAAATACAATTTGGACGAACGTGAGAGGAAAAATCATAGGAGGTCACCATCTAGATGACCTCATTTTGTTTAAACACATATGCATATTGGTTGGGCCCCTGGATCCGGTAGGTGGCACTAAGATTGGGTTTTAGCTCCTCCTAAACGGCTTGATGGATTTTTATGAAATTTTTTGTGTATGGTTAGCTGGGTCTTTGGATGGTTTAGATTGACAATTGGACCTGGTAGGTGGCTCAACGAACGGGTTATAGGAATTCCTTTTATTTTTGACGATTCATTTTCGAACATTCGTATAGAGTTTCTCGAATTCTAATATCAATTAAAATTAAAATCATTTGGAGAGAACAACGTCTGTCGGGTCCCCTAGTATCTATACTATTATAAAATTGTAAATTTGTCTGTTTGTTTGTTTGTTTGTTTGTTCGGGCATCACGTAAGAACTACTGAACTGATTTTGCTGAATCTTTTTTTGTTGCAAAGCCTATAGTTTGACTTAAAAGCTGGTAGTTAATTTATCTTCCTAAATTGACAGAAACGGTAGATATAGCGAAAAAACTTCTACCATGGGGTAATACAATTACTCAATTTGTTCCACCGCACGCACAAAATATTAGATACAGGCATCAGCTTAACTTTTATTCAAAATTCAGAAGGTGCCAATGCAACATGTTTCGATTTAACACAAATCAACTGCTATAACGAGCGTAATTTTACAGGGTGTTCTGAATTGTAGGAAACTTAGAGCTGAGTAGAATTAAATGGATTTAAAAAATCTAAAAAAAGTTTTATTTGGTGTCCTATAAGCAGCTGCATATATACAATGTGGTTGAAATAAGGGAGAGTGGAATTAGTTATACGGGGTGGTCTAAAAAAGTTGTATTGATTGGGCCATAAACAGTTCTATATACTAAGTGGGTGAAAAAGGGTAGAATATTTATACAGTTTGGATAAAAAAAAATAGAAAAAATTTGTTATATAAGCAGTTAGGATCTTTCAATTATGTTCTTAATAAGCTGTTAGTTAGAAGGAGCTGTTTATACAGGGTGTTTGAAATATAAGATGGAGTGGAATTATGTTGTGGCTAAAAACTTGTTTTATATCCACAAGCAGTTGCATATATAGGATGGGTGAAATATGTCGCGGAGTATAATTACAGCTATACAGGTGGGTTTAAAAAATAAGTATTGTACAAACTGTTCCATTTACCAGATGGTTGAAGTTTAGGGTGGGGCAGGGTTCTAAGGATACAAGGGTGGCAAATAAGTAGTTGTATATAAGAGGTTGTTGAAATATAGGGTGTTGTAGAGTTATAATTATATAGGGTGGGTAAAAAATGTTACAAAAATTTTGTTATATAGCACTTGAATATATATAGTACCTGAAGTATGGTGCGCAGTAAAATTATAGTTATACAGTGTGATTCAAACAAAGTTAGAAATACTTGTAAATGAAAGGAGGTTTAAATGAAGTGTGGAGAGAAATTATACTTTATGATGGTCGTTGAAAAAATATGGGGAAAAATTGTAAAATAGCGTAGTTCATAATAAGTTAAGAATATAGGATAGTGGAATTATAGGGTGAAAAAGTGTTATGGTTAATTATTTAAAAACTGTTATATTGGTTAACCAATAAGCAGTAGCGTATACAGGGTAGTTGTAATACATACAAGGTGATTCAGAAACATCCTGAAAAAATCATCTGAAATAATTGTTATAGAGCGTTGACCATAAGCAGTTGCATAGCTGAAATATAGGGTAGAGAAGAGTTATAGTCAGATGTTCAAAAGTTATATTGGGTGACGAATAAACAGCAGCATATACAGGATGTCGAATAAAATTGTAATATAGGGCCGCCCATAAGTACTTGCAGTTTGGGGGAAATATATTCGGGATTGGTGGACTTAGTTAAGTAGGGTGGTTTAAACAAGTTAGGAATTTTTTTATTTAGGATAATCCATATGTTTCATAAGTTATTTCTTTTTGCGAAGCTTGAACATTCCGTACGCGGGTGAAACCGGCGGTAACGGCTAGTATTATATAAGTTGAGGGCAACAGCTAACAAAGACCCATATTTATGCTCACCGAATAGTACAGCATGAACTCTGGTTATGATAATGGATTATCAGTACTGAAGTTAAAATGGATGGATTACAAATTATTTAATTGAAAATCTGAGATACAGATCCTCAACATTTTGAAAACAACATCAAATCTAAATGATATAAAAAAATTATTAAAACGTTAAACAGTCTCATTACTGACCTTCGGACATAAAACATTTGTTGAAGGCTTGGTCGTTGTGGCTGAGTCTCTGGAATACCTACATATAAAGTTCTCGTCACCCAACGAGTAATACCAACACAAACACCTGAAATACCCCAATATCGTTAACAAATGGTCGTACACATAGCTAGGTGGGTATAATAGCGTCGACTCAACAATTACACTGTGACGTAAGCCATTAATTATAACTTAACCTGTGGTTAGGACTTAACAAGCTGTCACTAGTAGATTGTTAGCCTGTTATTTATGAGAATTTAAACGCGGGCTCTCTTCTAGTTGTGGTCGATGTGGACGGAGAGCGGAACAGTATCAACGTAGCAGCGTTTTTTATTAAATTAATAAACGCTTAGGATGTTCGAAATGATGTTCTTAATGGTTCGAGTTATAAATCAGTACTTGATGCGATGTGATTCTAAATACAGTTTAATATGGGAGCCGGAACGGGTTTGTGATTGATCTTCACCTTATTCGCAGCAATTAATACCAAGTTAATTTGTTTTTAATTTTAAACTGCTTCGCAGTGTACTGTGATAGAAATGTTTGCTGCCAAAGTGCTATTTTATGAAGTCGTTACTTATTATTCACGCCGAAGTGTTACTTTAATTAGTTTACTGCTCTGCAGGGAGATAATAACAGTGCGTCTTAGAAACTCCAGTAAGCTGTTTACCACTATTTACCAGGCTGAGAGATTGTAATTATTATTAGCAATATTGTATTGAATATATATTGTTATAAAATTCATTTTAAGCGCCAAAAATTAAGAAACCTTCTAAATTAATCATTCTGATAAAAACATTGTGAAAACGAAATAAAAACGGCTGTATATAAAAAGCATCATCATCATGTAAACCCCGAAAATTCGATGGAGGTAAAAGAACTAAGGTTGACTTGATTCCGTATTCGAAAACCATCTAGACTGGTAACCGAGAAGACTGGAAAAATCTTCGAACTATTGAAGTACATCTAAGTTGGCGACTATTTTATGCAAGGCAGTTTGAGTTGGACGCAGTGTGTAGAACTCCAGCTAATAGTGTTAGTCACAGTGTTTTGTAAATAAAAGATTTCATTTTGGTAATGTAAATACGTTTAAAGTGTGTGTGAATATTTGTCAAATTGAACCCATGGCAATGTTTAGGATTTTTGACAACTCTAAGGCCAAGTTCCCCTATTTTCAGTTCCACTTTACGCTCTTATTGTCGTCTTACAATTCGTTTCGGCCTGTTTTTAAGGTTTCTTAAATCTTTTGATTGGAAACCCTTATAGAATCACTCTTACACCTTTTGTCTGTCACAGCCAGTTTCCTGCAACTATTGGTCGATAAATATTGAAATTTGATACTGACATAGAGTTCAGTTGAATACTGGGATCAAAAGCAGGTTCCGAAGTAACCTGAAAATTTTATTGTGACATTCTAACCTAGGAGTTACGGGAGAACAGCAATTACACGGAACGGCTCCAGATTCGGAACCTCTGTGTGTTAGTTTCAAATACATAAATAAGTGTTCAAGAGAACATTCTATTGTGGAAAGCGCTACTGATGAAGGTTGTTGACTAGAAACAATGTGTATCACACATATTGTGTTGCGTACAAAAGAATAACATTTCTAAGAGAGTAAGTGAATATATTGTTAGAAAAAGAACTTTTTTAGACAAATTAGGATTGTAAAAAATATAAAGACCTCTAGTTCTATTCTATCAAATATAATACTAAATAAAGTTTCTTGTGAATGTAATAAATGTTTATGTTTACTTCACTCAACACAAGATACAGCACGCTTTCACAACTTCAAGTCGTGGCTTAGGAATTATCCATATTTCGAAAGCAGAGTCTCAAACATTTTAAAGCAGACAATATATTTTAAATGTTGTAGGCTCTTTTAATCCATTTATTTTCACAGTACATGAGAGGTATACACTGATTTTACCACTTGTACATTTATGGAACTGACTTCATTTCCTAAGAGTGATCATTTATTAAAAGGGATGCTGTCGCAAATTATCCTAGGATCAGTGCTATCCAAAGGTTTCTTGCCATTCTTTTTTCTATTTTTGTCTCAGCAAAAAATGTTCTCCATTCAAGTTCAACAACGGCAAAAACTATTCTGTGTTCTTGATGACTTTACTGTATAACCGTGAAATGGAATTAATTTCGTTGAGGCCTCTACCGTCTGAACTTTACCCTTTGGATAAATCTGTTATGTAGGATTCGGAGGTCGACTCCATTAAGGAATAAATTGAAGGTATATGTTAAGAGTTCAAGGAGGTACTCAGTACCATACTTAAAAGGAAGCCCATCTGGGCCTGCCCAATAATTGGAAACAAGTTATTGTTTTAAAATGAAGTCACCGTTGGTTTCAGTGGAGTAGGCAAAAACTTATTATGGGATTTTCTTTGTACTTAACTTGCCTGGAAATCAATTGATCTCACAACATTTCATTACCTTTGCCTATTATATCGTCATCGACATCAACACAAGTCACTTATAACAATAATTTCTAATGGAAGAAAATCACTGATCCTACAAAAGCGCTTAGTTATTTATATCAAGAGCAATACTTAAAAAAAGGAAAAGTTAAACAAATTGAAACTATTTGTTGTTTAAAGAATATACTAGCCTAATTGTCAATATATGTGATGTTTCTAGCAGCATTTGTACGTTTTAATTCCCATTGTTTTGATTTATTTTCAAGTCGTAACAACACAAATCACATACCACCATATTTATTCAAAACCGTTTTTCAGCTCTCAGTTTAATTTTCTCAGAATTAATTATTTCGTCAGTTTGTTTAACGATAGCGTAATGACCAGAGGAGCGTCTAGGGCCTTTAATAGCACATCATAAATTTGTTGGCTGATTTATAGACGTCAGAATAATATAGCGGGTAATTTGAATTTTTGGGATCATTAATCGTTTAAGAAAGCATCGCTTCAACAACTACATTTTCTACCTTAATTATTGTGTATTAGTTATTGAACGCCTACGGTACATTTAACGTGATGGATGTGATCGTTCCTCTAGTAATTAGCTTCTTAAATTAAACAAAAAACTATATGTATTAAAGCAGTAAATATATTACACATATTCGGCACTAATTGAAGTTAATAAATTATCAACTTTTTAATATGACTAGAAACAGTGTTAGGAAATAAACACTATTAGAGGGTCATTAACACGTCAAATTTGCTTTTAAATAACTTCAGAATTGGCATTTATTTTACGTTATTAATGTGACAGGAAGATAGCTATGTATTTAGTAGTTGTTTGTGTCTTGAGTTACGAATTAGTAAGCTCTCTTTTACTCGACCAGCTTGGAACTACATGGATTAGTCAAGTCAGTAACCGAATTATCGTATAATTTTGCCAAACAGGACCGATTTACGTGAAAATTTGGCAGTACGTTTTGCTTACTCCCTACTTCAAAGTTAACCTTGTGCCGAGTTTGGAAAAATTTTCTTTGAATATAAGGCAGAAAATCGATACATTTACTAATTCTAAGCAATATTTTTTCTTTAAAGTTTTACTTTTTGACTTATTCGTGATTAAAGTGTCAATTTTCTAACCGAAAACGACCTCTCAAATGGTTTTTATCGAATAACGAATAATAAAGTAAGCAGTTTTTCGAACAAAATATTATTAATATTCTTATTCATCAAAAGACGCAACCAAAAAGCAATACATTTTTTGTTGAAGACTGGTAGAATCTTTAATGAATGCTTAAAAAACATTTATTTTCGTCTCAAAACTAATCAATTATGTAATAATAGTTTGTTCATAAAGATGTGAAAATCTGCACACATAATTCGCACCACAGTTGAAAATAATTATTACCAGTTTATAATCCCCTTTATTTACATACTTAGAATATGCTCCAGAAGATTTGAATGGTTTAAGGTGCTTAAAGATTGGAAAAAGTACCTAAAAGTTGAAAACTAATAATGATACTCAAAAATGTTCTAAAATTTCCTGTAGGATAATAATTGAGTGAGATATGTCCGTTTAAAGTTTGTATATATTCGTCAGTAGTCACTTTTTCAAACCCTTTCTGCTCTAACCCTTTGAAAAATAAGAGTTGAAGAAAAAATTAGATTATGGGGATTGGAAAAATGGCATTTTGTAGGATTTGATTGCTTAAATATTAAGTGAATTATAGTCAGAATTCGTATATAGAGCATTGATAAATATACGTTATAGGTATATTTTAGGAAGGAATGAGGATGAAGTGAAAAAGGAGATTATAGTGAAGACAATTTTTAAGTATTTATGAATATTTTTTGTTATAAAAGAAAATTTTATAATGAAAATAACAAAATTAAAAAACATGTTAAAATTAAATTTTTATTTTCTTATTTTTGATTACAAATTTAAATCAGTAGGGTAATTTTTCATTTTTTTTGCAAGGAGTGGTTTTCATCAGGGTTGAAACTTATACATAAATGATAAAAAATTGCAACAATAAAGACAATTTTCTTTAATGTCTCATTTGATTAAATTATTTAAAATTGCTCAATAAAATTTTGTAAAATTATGTTTTATAATGATGAATGTATTAAAGGGTGTTTTTGAGGGGTTTAAATTTTGAAAATTATCACAATTTATCTCTCAGACTGTCAATTGATATATATTTAGATAACAGAGTTTTCAATAATTAGGTAGGTATTTTTTATAAGTTCTACTTGGAAGTGACTTCAAACTAAGTATTTACTTTTGGGAAATAACACCACATTACACGAATTTACTGTATCTTCAGTAAAAAGAGGTATACTCAAATTTCTATATGACAGGGCAAAAACCAAATGTTCTAACATCAATAAATTTACTGAAGAAAAATCGATTATACAAAATGTGTTTTCTGCCAATAATTACAAAAAAAATATATTAATAAAGATTTACACAAAATCGAATAAGAAATGATCACCAAACAACACTGACTCCCAACATAATCACATTAAATAAAATAACTATACCATATATACAGGGTTTTTCTGAAAGACTAAAAAGAATGGGCAACAGATATAATATTAAAACAGAATTTAATACAAGAAATACACTAAAATCAGTTATGTCAGAAATCTAACCAAAAAAACACTATCTCAAAAAAATTCCTAGTTAATATAATAAATTCTATATTGGAGAATCCTCTAGACCTCTAAATTTTCAAATAAATGAACACATTAATAAACGACAGTTTGAATTATACAAAATTTGTCAACATGCTTGGTATCATGTTCATAAAATATAATTTCAAAATTCTGTAATATTAGACAAAGAAGCACACAACACGAAATGAGAATTAAAAGAGACTGCTTTAACTTTGTTAAATGAAAACGATTGTATGGCTAATACTTCCATAGAATTTAATAGTTCCTGGTTGCCGATGCTAATGGTTGTATCCTTGTGAACAACCCAGTATCCCGTTTAGAGGGTTTTTCCTAGGATTTCCCTTATGAATTTAATGGGATCACCGAATCAACAATATTATTTGATCGCTATTTTGGGGAATGCACTTATTATCTTATAACAAAGTCGCACCTAGGAGCGCCACATGAAATTCTGAAGATCATCCCTTTCAAATTCTTCAAATTTGAAAGGAACTTTTTTATTATATATTCTCTAGAAATTTCTGTGCTACCCTGTATATTATCAAATTTAATTCTCTTAGTTACATCATAATTAAAAAAATAGATATTGTCATTCATTTTAATTTTACATTTTAGAATTGTTCCTTTTTTCATAGTTTCTTTGCCGTTGACAACGGAGTCTGACCTAGACTCAGAAACGCTTGAAAATCTACAGAAATTTCTTGACTTGGTGGTGGTGTTATTTCCCAGAAAGTACTTAAACATTTGAAAAAATGGGCCAGTAATATTCTTCAGAAAACAACCAAACATTACCTCCTTTATTACCCCAAGTCATACAAGGTTTTGCTAAAAAAACGTAGTATATAACTCTCCTCTGGATCTCATCTACCTCTAAACTAAAATTCATCATAATCTATTAAGCAGGTTAGGCGCGAAAGCGTAACAAACAAACTCACTTTTGCATTTACAATATTAGGATTGTTGGATTAAACACTAGAATTAAAGCAAAAATTCATCGTAAATAGATTTCCGTCCAAACAAATGCAAATTACATTAAGCTTTTCCTGACTATTGTTCCTGCATCAATTTTCATATTTCAAATTCACTCCGACGTTTCCTTTGATCTTTAGAAGTTTCTGTGCTAACCTGTATAATCACAAATTAAATTCTCTTAATTACGTCACAAGCCAAATAATATTTTCAAACATTGCAATTTTAAATTTTAGAGTTGTACCTTTTTTCATACTCTCTCTGCCATTGACAACGGGGTCTGACCTAGACCCCGAAATGTTTGGAAATATGCAGTAATTTCGTATATTGTGGTTTTATTTCGCAAAAGGTGTTTAAACATTGACAAAATTTGACAAAACTATCATTTCTGTCTTTGTTTAGAGCGGCAAGCAGAAGTTCGATGTCACTTGAGTGACGTAATCAAGTACCAGTTAGACGCGAGCTTAGACTTTGGTTGGCCAGCCTTTAACAATGATATAGTGGAGCTTTACGCAGGTCTTAGAGGACGGTCGCAAATGATCAAAGTTCATAGGTTTCTAACTAGGAAACCTATGAAGTTTATGCCTGTTAATGAACAAGCAAGCATTTAATCATTGGATTGAGTTGGCTGATACTTGGTGGAAGTTGAAATTCATGATGATTTGAGTAATACACTTATTACAAACTTACACTTTATTTAAAAAATTGTGACGATTGTTTCGCGTCCGATGGAGCTTGTTTAGCTATTTAGTTTATATGTATTGAATTTCTTAAGGTACTACCATTGTATGATTAAGCTCCATCGGACGCGAAACAATTGTCACAATTTTTTAAATAAAGTGTAAGTTTGTAATAAGTGTATTACTCAAATCATCATGAACAGGCATTTAATTGTTGCAAAAAGTATTGTTATGCTTTTTAGTAAGTTCCTCGTTTTTTTTTAAATTGATTTGCAAATTTTCGAAGTACGTATAAAATATATTATCCATCGACTTAAAGTCCTTGACCCACACAGGCTTAACAGCTGATAAAAAATAATTAACTTTAAAGAAATCAGCCTATCTTCTCCAGATGTCCAATACGAAGAGACGGACATTTCCTGTCATGTTTTAGTTTTGTTTCGAGACCCAACTAAAACTCTCGGAATAAAACTTTTACACGCTTTAATTGTCAACGTATCAAATAAACGACCATTGTATCGTTGGGAACGTGTGATACGGCCTTTTAAAACAAGTCATTTAACAGAAAGGTATTAGATTACAAATAGAAATCACTTCAAGCATAGCCGAAAACATGGAACTTTTAAATTTATGTCCGCAAGAAATCTTTTAAAGACGAACAAGTCCCGTGTAACTTGACACCTGAACATGATCTTACATCGTCACACCTCTAAATTGCATACAAATTAGTTGAGTTTATTCATTATTGAATCGAATGAGACAAGTCCGTTTTTTTCGTGTTCATGAAAAGCAGCGAACTGCTATTTATTCTTTAATAATTTGTGTTTTTATACGCTTGGCAGCGTAATTATGCAGATGAGTGCCATTAGCAATTTTTGGTAGGTAGCGTTTTATTGAGCGACCTGGCATCGATGATGAAATCCTACATGGGTCGGCTATTAACATTCAAGATATATGTGTTAGGAAGACCGCTGTCAGAATTTAAGGAGTCATCCACTTCAGCAACTGTAATTATCAGCATATTACTTTGTGTTTTGTGGAAACTGGAAATAAGTTTTTTCTACCAGTTTCATACAAGGCTATTATTTGTAAAAAAATTAGTGTGTATCGGTTTCAAATTATAATATTTAGCATTAAAAGATATAAATTTAATTTTTAATATATCCAGTTTAGTCTTGTATTCTGGCTGTTGGAAGTATTCGAAATATTTTTAGACGGTGGTTGGGGCGTCAAAAATAAACAGAAGTGCAAGGTTGGAATTTGCTTCAATTTCAATTTCGTCATGTTTTCATAGTCTGCAGCCAGTTTTTTTTTATTTGCAAATTTTTGAAGGGGTATTGATATTGATTGATTCGGTCCGCAAAATAGAAATGTAAATCAAGTACCTAAACTTTAATTTTATGAGAAAAAATTTTATCTCTACATAAAAAATTGGTGGTCTCTAAAATGAAGATTACAACAAGCTTCTGTAACACCGAGCATTTACTTTATGCGGACGACCTAAAACTTTTCAGAACTATCACGGACACCTCTGATTATGTAAAGTTGCAAAATGACTTAAACCAATTCTCTGATTACTGTACAATAAACAGAATTTTTGTTAATAGTGATAAATGTCATTTCATCGGGTGCACCAGAAAACCTAGTCACTCACGAACCCCTTGTGATCTATATTTACTGGGTGACAAATTGAAGTATGTAGATCACGTTAGGGATCTGGGGGTTGTATTAGATTCCAAACTTTCGTTTGAAATACACATTGAAATACTTGTGCAAAAGGCTCAAAAAATGTTGGGTTTCTTATTACGAATAACCAAAGGTTTCAAAAATGTCAGATCGGTCACCACCCTATACTATAGTCTTGTTAGATCGATATTAGAATATTCTTAGACAGTTTGGAATCCCTTTGATCATAAATATATTGTCAGAATAGAAAACGTCCAAAAAATTTATAAATGCTGTAAATTATTGTTTTAACAGGGAAATACATTTTCATCCATACACTGAAAATTTAAAATTTTATAACATGGTATCCCCACAATTCAGGAGGAAATGTTCTGCCATACTTTTCTTACATAAGATATAATTAATAATCTCCTTGATTCCGAATATTTAAGTAATCATTTTTTAATCAATGCTAGGCCTTACACCCTCAGAAATAGAGAAATATTTGCAATTGAACGCTCTAGCTCCAATTATTATTTTAACTCGCCGCTGCCACGGTGTTACCGATCGTACAATATGATCGATGAAAAAAATAATAGTACCAGTTCTGACATTTTCTCCTTAAGTTTTCAGGAAACACATATCACAGGCTTTTGACCTATGTCAAGGATCAGTTTGTTACTTTTGAATTTGTATCTTACATTTTTCCCTTTTGTAATTTAATTAAATGTCCATGCTTGTTCTCATGTTACAATTATTGTAAACTTGTGCCACCTTGTAATAGGTAAAATAAATAAATAAATACATAAATAAACATCTTATAAACATCCTACGACATCAAAAACACTAATCATATAAATATTGTAGATCTTAACATTAAGTATATAATAAGTACCCGCTCTTAACATTCTCCTTGAACATTTAGCTGACAACTCTTCCATATTAAAAGCAGCTTGAATATTATAAATGTTCTTTGGATTTTTTTGTGCTACCTTGTATATCTAAAATCATCCAATTTTCTTAGTGATATCATAGGAAAATTGTGAGAAAAGCCAAATTGTGAATTTCAAATTCATATTTTGTTAATTTTGTAATACCATTAACAATGAGGTTTGATTAAAATTTGTTGGACATTTCAAATTTAAAGCTTTTTGTTCAAAGTCATATAAGTTATTAAGTTAACAAAATATAATAAGAACCTGGTAAATGCAATTAATAACCTTCAGAAATCAACCCACGTAATCTCCCCATAAAAAATCCAATGACGTCAATTAGGTAATCGTGGATACCAATTTTGAAATCCATTCTTTTCTAAGTATTGGCATGGATTCTCAGCCTTATTCAAGAAAATGTGATGGAGCAGCATCCACTTTGTTATTATATATTTAAAGGAACCTCCTACAGCAGAATAGATTTAAAGATTAAAAAAGGCCCAGTCATATGAGGATTCCTTATGCAACCACACACATTGAGTGTCCAATAGAGATGATTATTAACTACTCTGTAAAGGTCGGAATTTGTATAATAATAAAAAATGCGTCTATTGACACATCCATTGCTATGAAACGAATATTTGTCAATAAATAAAATATACAGTAGGGCCTCGGTAATCCGGACTCCCGCTTGTTCGGTGATCGCTGTAATCCGGCCGGGTAATGGGATGTCATGAGCCAATGCGCCGTCAGTCTTTTGTTTATTGCTTTTCGTGTAATACGTAGTGTCAATTAAGGGCGCTCGCTAACATCATGGCGCCGCCACGTAAACATTCGACATTAACAATAAAAGACAAATTGCGGATTATAGAAATGTTAGATAAGGGTGACAGCTACCCTGTCATTGCTCGGAAGTTTGGCATAGGCAGGTCAACTGTAGGAGACATAAAGAAAAACAAAGACAAACAAAAAATTGATTAAAGAAACTAAGGTTAAACATGTGTTTTATTAACACTTAATGTGGCATACTATAATCCGGACGCCTCGATAATCCGGAAAGGGTCTTGTTTTTGCCTCTCCGGATTGCCGAGGCCCTACTGTATTTAAATTACTCTTCATTTGGTAGTGATTGAAATGAAAAATCGTCATCATCAAATTCAGCTATATTTAGGCAATAGTTTTTGATGTAACCCTTTTGAGATATTGAAATATATGCGGGATATGGAGAGCTGAGGAATTGGATAACTTATGGTCTTGAGAAAATTCGATGAAGAGAATGATTAAAAATAAGTTACTGTATTCAAGAGACTTAAAGATCTGTGGACAAATTTAAATTAAGAGGAAGACGAACTGTAGGACTAAAAAATTGAAGAACTAGCTCGAAGGACGGAGAAGAAGAATATATTTTTAACACTTTTTTTGGAGATGTCAAGCCCAGAGACTGAGTAATTAACCTTGATGAACTAATGTGATGAACAAAATACACTGAATAAGGAAAACACACTGATTGGAAGGTATTGAAAGAACAGAAGAGCTTGTGTATTTGGGAAGAACTGGACTCGAAGAACTGAACTGAGAGAGAGTATTTTAAAATATATTTTAAGGAAACTGGAACAAATCTTTTCACTCTGCTTCAGTGCGAGATGGTAAGGAGCAAGTGTTTATTCCCTAATGTTTCCTATTTAGGGAATAAAATCTTGGGCTGAGGATTTGATATCCGGTAATCGAGATCTTATTAAGCTCCAAATTTCAGAAAGCCCGTAGTTAGTTGATTGATGAACAGAAACAGTAGAATTCGTATTTGCTATGATGGATTGTAAAACACGAGAACCATTGTCAGGGCAGGCCATATGTTAGACATCTTAGATATCTATCGATTGAATTCACTGAAAGTGTAATATCGATATTCACTTGCTAGGAAGATCTTTAATTCTGATCTACGTCAATAAAGACGTCCTACGTTGAATGGTGCAATCCTGCCTTGATACTATAGATGAGCGCGAGACAACTAATGAACAAATAAGAATGAATGACAATATTTAACGAAATGTATCAAATACATAAAGCGCAACTGATGAAGGTTCCTTAACCAGAAACATTATATATTATATATATTGTCTTGCGTACAAAAGAATGACATCTCGAAGAGAGTATTGAATGACAATATGTTCCGGAGATATGGCAATGGTATCTTTTCTCTGAAGCTGGAATAGCCACTTTTGCTCAGAAGGGGATCGGGTAATAAAATCACTTTTTAGGCAGATTTGCCGCAGAAAATTGCAAATAAATATTCGATAGATCTGTACGAGGAAAAATAAAGCAATAGTTGGTTTCTAAACTAGGTGATGCAAGGAGTAATTTTGGGTATTTATTTTGGTACCATCTGATAGCAATCAACATACAAAAAATATGTTCCTAAATAACCCCGATAGCCCTGCTTGTTCTGTTACTATGAATATGGCAACATTTGTCTAGACATAGAATAGCCTTTGTTTCTCGGAAATGGTTGAACAAATAAAATTCATTATTGCTTGATAGGCAGCAATAAAGTAAGATTAAATTGTGGGTTAGGTCCTAATTGGGTGAAATTGCTATTCTGGTTTAAGAAAAAAATATTTTGGAGTCAGCAATATTCACTAGTTAATCTTCTATTTCGCGGCGTTTGTTGTGAAATTTAATTTAGTACTCGACAATTTTTAGGTTTTCATTCTTTACCTTTAGTTTATGTAATTTGATATTTTGATGACAATCGATTCGGAGATAATTACGCTTTAAGTCAAAGTTGCTCTACTCCACAGAATTGGAGACTTTCTAACTTAATTTAGGTAAATTTTGAATAATTGCTGAATGCAATAAGCTCAGACGAAAATTATGTTTTTTTTACATCAATCATTTGCTTATTCAATTAGATTTTTTTTAATGACTTCATTAATAATGACAGAACAACATTTAATAAATATATAATATATATGATCATTTCCTGATTAATGTTGATATATTTTAATATTTTATACCAGTAGTTTCCAACGTTCAGTAGTAAGTATGTAATCATTTATTGACTGTCAGTTGTTGTTTTTGTCTTCTAAAGATTCCTGCTGATTCTTACCTTTACGACACGCGTATTAATTGAAATAAATGAGATTCTTGTTTTCATTAATAGCTACATATTAGTTAAGTTAGGTGTAATATTTTTAGTTATTTTGTATTAGACATTCTTGGTACGTTGCTTATCTTTGATGGTGTTTTTTTTTTCTGAATTCAGGTGTTTCATAACATTCGATGCAATTAATTACAAGTTTGTTATAGCCTATCATTAACCACTTTTTACAAGGGTGACTCAAAAAGATTTTAGACCATGTATTACAACTGGTGTTTGGTAATAAATACATTGTTATAATTTTTTATATTTAATATTTTATGAAAAATGTTGTTGAATTTATCTTGCCACACTAGTTAAAGGCCTCTTTATTTATTTTATTATCAAAAATTTTACAATACAGAGATAAACAGTGTTTTTGTTAATAGACCACTTTGTAGATCCAAAACTGAAGTAATTATTTAAATGATTAAATCTTGCAACAATCGATTTCTTTTGTTTTTTGCTTTATGAAAAGTAATGTAGGGATTGTAATGAACAAATAGTCAGAAAAAATGTCGAATAAGTAGTTTTGGAAGAATTGTAATTTAAATAATCTTGAGAACTATGCGCAAAGTGCACCGTATGAACCAGGCTAGTCCGGGATATACGAAAGGTATTTTGAAGGTTCCTATAATGCATCATTAGCACCATATACAAAATGTTTCTTATAACTACAAAGAAAATTACAATACAAACAGATAAAATATACTAGTCAAATAGACTTACCTAAATTAAAATACAGCTAAGAATTTAAAATTATCATTAACAATAAACTTAATTAGCCCTTCATCCCTTATGAGGGGAAAGTACAAGACGAGGAATATAAGTGTCTAGTGTGCAGTAGCACGTTCAGGTAGTGTATGCAAGGAAATGAACGTGGTGTAAAAATTAGGATTACTGACGAAACAAAGAAGAAGATGAGTTATTTGGATCGTTCGGAGAGGTTCATTGTACAAGTCTTTGAAGAAGAGGAAGGTTGGGAGGGGTGAAGGGTGAAAGGCAAACATAACCTACAAATAAAACAGCTTTGTGTAAACAAAATAAAATATATATGGGTAGGTATGAGCGACTATTGTGATAAAAGGTATGGATAAGTCCATTTGCAGAGGACAAGGATCCGATATGACGGGGTGGAAGGATAATGCGTTAAATAGTGTCAGGCAATCAAAACCAACTTGTTCGTTTACACAATTGATAGTTGCATTTTTGCATGCTTTATTGATGTATAAAATTTCCAATAAGTTCATTAAACGACCTTTATTGCAAATATGTAAGATTTTTGTGTTTTGGTTGTGGTCAAAGGTGTGGTTGTTGGAGAGAATATGGTTGGCAAAGGACGAAGGGGTTAGGTCTATGGATGTTGTTACTGATATGTGTGACATGTTCGTTGACCCTAGTGCTTATTTTGCTTTCACAATTGAAAACGAACTAAATTAATTTCCTAGACCTTACTATCAAACACAACAAGGATTCCTCCTTATTTGATATCTTTCACAAAGCTTCAGCGACTGATGCAGTCATACCTTTCTTCTCCAATCACCCCTTCAACCACAATATTGCCGCCTTCCATAGCTATTTCAATAGGATCTTCATTATTCCACTGGATAAAATGGAATTTAACAAGGAGCTACAAATTATCTATCAAATAGCAATCAATAATAAATTCCCCATTCACCTAATAGAAAAGTGTTCATCAGACACTCTATCAAATTTCAAAATAGGTCTTTGATCAGTTATACCAATAATAGTGAACCCACATACCAAATAATGCTTTTTCTTTAATAATGGTGTATATCAACTACACAAACAGTTCAAACATCTTAACATTGACATTACCTTTAAAACTGATAACACACTTCAAAAGTTACTATGTAATGCTAAAGACAGAAACAACAGGTGAGATAAATCAGGCATTTATGAAATTTCCTGTTCATTTCCAGGGTGTAACACTTTGTACGTCGGTCAAACAGAACGTAAAATAAGCACTAAGGTCAAAGAACATGTCAGACTGATCAGTAACAACATCCACAGACCTGACGTTCAGACCCCTTCGTCCTTTTTCAACCATATTCTCTCCAACAACCACACCTTTGACCACAACCAATACACAAAAATCTTACATATTTGCAATAAAGGTCGTTTAATGAACTTATTGGAAATACATCATCAATAAAGCCTGCAAAAATACAACTATCAATTGTGTAAACGAACAAATTCGTTTTGATTGCCTGACACTATTTAACGTATTATCCTTCCACCCCGTCATATCGGATCCTTGTCCTCTGCAAGTGGACTTATCCAGACCTTTTATCACAATAGTCGCTCATACCTACCCATATATCTATATATATATATATATATATTTTTTTTTTGTTTGCACAAAGCTGTTTTATTTGTAGGTTATGTTTGCCTTTCACCCTTCAGCTCTCCCAATTTGCCTCTTCTTCAACGGCTTGTACACCGAACCTCTCGGAACGATCCAAATAACTCATCTTCTTCTTTGTTTCGTCAGTAATCCTAATCTTTACATCACGTTCATTTCCTTGCATACACTACCTGAACGTGCTACTGCACACTAGACACTTTGATGTTCCTTGTACTTTCCGATCATAAGGGATGAAGGGCTAATTAAGTTTATTGTTAATGATAATTTTAAATTCTTGACTGTATTTTAGTTTAGGTAAGTCTATATGACTACTATATTTTATCTGTTTGAATTGTAATTTTCTTTGTAATTATTTACCAGTCCTGATATTCGTCACCTCCACTGTAAGCAACATGGACTACTATGACAAAAGTAATCAATATGGCGTTAAAAGTGTGAATATGCAACAGATACCCAGCGGAACAATAGTATTAGCTGTCACATGATGAAAATTATGAGGAATTGTATTCGGTCTGAATTTCTTCTCTGGTTGTGAACCGATTTTAATAATTATTTTTTTATTAAAGTGTACCTCCTGATTCAATATTGAGAAAAGAATTCTATTCGTAAAGGGATCAAATTTGGAATTGAGCATATACCAGCATGATTTTCGGTATCTTGATTGATTTCTTCAGAACCCTTTAAAGTTTCGGCCGTGAATTTGATAATATTAGTATAGAATAGTATAATTAATTTCATTAAACACATTTTCGGCTCATTAAATAAACGAGTACCAAATTCGTTTTGTTTGTATACCTGGTAAATATTGCTTTACACGAACAAAAATAAATTCGGCTATAACCTATTCGTTAGTGTCACCGACTTTCCGCTTAATACAAGCTTACAATTATGGTTTCAAATTCTGTTTCATTAAGGTAAGTATGAAAATTTATTGACAAAAGTAAGACAAAATATCAAGAGGCCTGTTTATTAGAGCTGCAGTATTAGTACTTTCCGTTTCATTTCTCCTTTATTTTTGATGGTTTCGATTTCACATTAACTATATTCAATGAAACATGCAGCAAAACCGTTGTTTCGTTACAGATGCCACAAAATGATGAACTATGAACGATAATTAATTAGGAATAGTTCATTCCATGACATTTTACTAATTTTTGTGGGGCGATAGATACCAAAAATCGAAATATTGTAGGGGGAAATGGGAACTTCTATTATTAATGTGAATATGAAATACATCTAAAATACTCTCTTCGAGGTGTCATTCCTTGAAAATCCTAGATGTCGATCTTACATCTCGCGTCTTCAAATACATCTAAAATGTCAAAAACGTCACAAATGTTGAAAATATGTAAAAAATGTTAAAAATACGACAAATACGCCAATTTTTCTAGCTCGTACAAAACCGAGACGGTTCAGTTAGTTAATTATCTAAAGATCTTTCCCATAAATTCAAGTTGTGTATTTTTATTATATAATTAATTAATTTAAACTAGTTGGCGACCAGTGGTAGAAATCCGATCCTATTTCATCAAATTGTGAACATTATTGAGATTCGTTTGTCAATAGTATATGTCTATCAGAAATAAAGTAGAGAAGAAATCTTTTGAGTTAAAAAAATATAAAAGAATTTATTAAAATATAGGTATTCCAAATAATTTTGAGAAAATGCTGTCCCCCAGTTTTTGCTGGGATTGCACTTTGTAACCTAAAAGTTTTCGTCATTTGCAGTTTGAATCGAGTTCATAAAATAATAAAAAAATATATGTCCAACAACCTTATAAAAACTACCATCTTTAATATTTTTTCTGTTGTCCACTGACTGTCAATTGGAAGATTGTGAAAATAATGTAATAAAATAATTAAATTCACCATAAAAACTTACAGAATAATGAAAACGAAAGTTACTACAACTTGTCCGAAAAATCAATGCTGATCTACTACATCGACTATTTTACTACCGAGCAATAAACAAGGCTTTAGATGCGTGATGTATCTAACTTACCATATCAAATCAGTAAATCCCTTGAATTTGTTTAGATTTTAAATACACATCGCTAAAATGTGAACGACAAGTTTATTTTAGGTAAAAGTTACCTTGTAATAAAACTAGGATTTTGCAGGAATGGAACTGCATAACTGAACAGATTCCGTTCCTACAAATAGTAGAAAAATTCCGTCTTTAAATATATTCAAATATGTAATTTTTAAGATAAAAAATAAATCCCCTTAATAATATCAACATTATATTAAATAATAAATTAATGTTAAATGTAATTTTAAAGCATTAGTTAATACCTACATTTTTCAAAAATATTTTTTGATTTGAGACTGAACAATTTCGATAGTCTTAAAGAAAGAAATAAAACGAAATAGAACCTTTATTTTGGCATTTCACAGTTAGCGATTTCAGCTCCTAAGTAGAAATCTAAATCAACCAACTCAAAGTTTAGTATGAAGGTGTTATAACTAACTACTATTACATAGTAAATAACTACAAAACATGAATACATATTAATAAATTTTCAACCAAAATCTTAAGATTCAGTATAACTTCATTAACTTAAGTGAAACACTCTATTTTGTATGGAAAATATAAGCACCTGCTGTTAATTAATGATAAATAAATAATACTCACATTTGTTAAAAACTTTTCGCAGTGAATGGAGCTGAAATCTTGAACTTTACACATTGAATTTACAACTTACCTTTACCATCGTGCTATAATAATTTTACTCCAAAGAATATTCGGAAATGTTAAAATTCAAATTAAGGCGCTACATCAAAGATAGCCATGAGTTCAGGGCTACCAGATAACTATTTGTCTTGAATATTACAATCAGTGCATTAATTCACATTTTTTGCAGTCTTATTCAAATTATATGAAATTTATACTGTAAAAATTAAAAGAACATTTTAATTTAAAGTATAACTTTAAAATTAATAAAATGTTATCAGAAATAAATTCATCAATTGCAATATAATTCTTGTTTTAATTCACAAACCATATTTACAAAGCAATGAAAGTTGCAAACTTACGAGAGTCCAATGAATGGCCATTATTATGTAAAATATAAATTTTCCTGGGTTCTATTTCAATAGCATGATGAGGTAGAATAACTTAAGGAACGGGTCAAAATTCGAGTCTATCCATCTTACAATTTTCTCTCCAAGCAATCTGGCGACACTGTTACTGTTATCTGTTTGGCATTGACAGTATGGGCGTAACTAATGTTTTTTTATTATATTTTATTTAATTAATTAACCAATATTATAAATAAATTTTAGCATTCTGCATTGAAGGTCGTTAGTAGCTACTAAACAAAACAAAAATTAAGAAACTCGGTTGAGAGACAGAGGAGAAAATGGTACCTAACCGTTTTGTCGTTGCCTATTTATATATAGACTAGTGGTCGCCCAGTGGTCGAAATTCGACCCCAATTCTTTAAAATTATGAGTTGAACATTATTGACGTTAATTTGTCTGTATAAGATATAGAGTTGAGGCGAAATTAGAAAAATAGGCCAGGCCTTTGCTATCCCTATTATTTTATTTGGATTACATTTATAGAAATAATTCAAATATTTTTTTATTTATGTATATAATTGTAGGATTATTTTTACATAAATATGTCTATGCAGCATGTTGAATCTAATTATCGGCGGATTTTTTTTCTAACCTAAAAGTTTCCGTTTCCGATTTTAAAAATAGAGATGACAAACAACTCAATGAAAACTCTAATATTTGATGACATTTCCATTATCCGCTGATTGTTGATTTGTTGCACAACACCCTCGGAATATTGTGAAAATTATATTAAATTAATGACAGAATTATAATCACATCAAAAAATTACAAATATGATTTTCTACGAAAGTTAGTACTACTTCTGAAAAATCAATACTGATCTATAATTTACAACACTAAATATTTTCCTATTGGACTATAGGGAACTATAAAGATAGTAAAAGATGGTCTTCACTTGGTCTGAAAGAGCGTTACCTAGCCAGTGCCTTTTTTATCATTTTAAAACCAACCTCACATATATAATTACGCAGTGGTTTCTGTTGTTGTGTAGAGCGTTTTGGATTTTAAATTTTTTGAACATTTAGGTTGTAAATTTTAAAGCCATTAGTATACGATTTCAAAGGTAATATGTAGATATGTAAAAAATATATTTTACTCTAGAATAAATAATAACTTATCCTAATATATTTAAACAAATCTTTAAAATGTTTTTAACAGTCAGAACTATGCAGCAATGGGACCATGTAATGTAAAATTAATTAACTATAAGATACCCACATTGTCAGAAAACATTAATTTTCAGTATGATTTTCAATATAAAAAATTTACTTATCAACGTAGTACCTAACCCATGATGATTTCAGTTTTAAGTAGAAAATATAAAGAAATGTGAATCACATACTGTTAATTAATAGTATTTAAATACACACATTTTTTGAGAATTTTTTTCTGTGAATTGAAATTGAAACCTTGAAAATATTTTGAAATCTTGTCTTACTAAATTGAAAATTTTCAACCTAATCGCTACAAAAGTACTGAAACGTCAAAATTTAAATCAAATTTCCGGCAGATGGCTAAACATTCAGTGTTGTCAGATCTACCTATTTATCGTGAATTTGTGCATAATTTCAAAATTTTCTGTAATCTTAGTTAAACTTATCTGAAAGTTACCCAACAAAAATAAAAGGACTCTAAATCTTTATCTTTATATATATATAAATCTTGTGTACGTGTGTTAGTCATTGAACTCCTCCTAAACGGCTGGACCGATTTTGATGAAATTTTTTGTGTGTATTCCAGGGGGTTTGAGGATGGTTTAGATTCACAATACGGTCAACTAGATATTGTTTTTTAGTTAAATTATTTATTTAAAAATTGTTGTTGATGTTAGCACAACTTACATAGGATCCGGCAGACTGCGCTGTAGTCGCTGTGTCAAATATTCAAGAGTGTGCTTTAGTTTCAGTTACGTCTGATAGATGGCGCTGAGATTATATTCTGAGTTAAGCTCAATTTTCATCATAACGGTCTAATTGTTACAGCTAATTTTTAAAAGTTTACATTTGAGACGTGGAACAGGATCACGTTTGTCGGGTCCGCTAGTTAAAAGTATAAGGTTAAAATATAGATCAGAAATAAATTGATGAGGTGTAACATAAATCTGATTTTAGTTGACAAAACCATATTTACAATGCAACGAAAGTTACAGACTGCAAAACTTGCGAGAGTCCACTAAACGGCGATTATTATGTATTATAATTTTTCGTTGGTTCTATTTTAATAGCATGACTATGTAGGCTAACTTTAGCGAAGGGCCAACACTTTTAGTTTTACATTTAATTTAGTTTGTCTTTCACATTGGAGACAACCTATCTTATAATTTTTTTTTAGAAGCAATCTGGCGACACTGTTTGGCTTCGACAGTATGCATGTAAATAATGCTTTTTTATTAGTTTATTATTTAATTATTGAACCAATATTATAAATTAATATTAGCATTCTGCACTGAAGGTAGTGAGTAGCTACTAAACAAAACAAAAATAAAGCAAATCGGTTGAGTGACGGAGGAGAAAATGGTACCTAACCGTATTGTCTTTGCCTATTTATATATAGATTTGTTGGGGTGGTAGAACCGTTTTTGAAAATGTGACTAGGCAGCATGTTAAACACAAAAACCATTAACAGAAAATATTATTGAAACAAACTTATTAATATTGGATGTTCTGATTTCGATGTCATATTAGTATATTGAACGTATTTAGCTGCCAATAGCAATTACTTTCAAAATAATCCTAATTGAAACAGAGAATAATGACATTTAAAAAACTGCAAAGGTGCAAATCGTACGATTAGTAAATGAGTAAAAAATAATGCTGTTGAATTATTCAGTAAGGAAATTACTTATTCATAGTCTATAAATTTCCTTCAGTTAAATATCTATTGATGGAATAACAAAATATCCGATAAGATCAAAGAACGTATCAAAGAAATAATTATATGACAAAGAAAAACACACGTTTCATTTTGTTAAGGTATGTGTCTTACAAAATGCTGAGTTGAATGTTCGTTTCGAGCAGTGTAGTGATAGTAGGTAGCTATTTGTTTTAATAAAGAGGACAATCGATTAATCATTATGCTAAAGCGTCAACTTGTCAAATTAATATAATTTATTAGATGTTTCCAAACATTTTTCATGATTTAACAGGAGAAATTCGATGTTAATCTGTGGTAACTTATCCAAAATTCTTAATTTCATTTGGAGTTTTTGGTTACCTACAAGTAGTTTAAAAAAATGTTTATAAATGACACCACGTAAAATCACGTACGAGATGGAGTGGCTTGAAAAATATTTGTGTTGTAAAGGAATGTCTTTAGATGATTTTAAGACAGATTGGTTATCCCTTCTTCATCGCTTTTTATGGTTTTCCATCTCCTGACAAGAAAAACAAAACACATTAGGGCGAAGAAATACCAAATATATATAATATAATTGTCTTCTAAACGTTATTTGTGGCATATTCTTGATTACTTTTATGTTTTTTTGGATAATAACACCACAATCGAAATAAAACTACGTATATTGCAGGAATACCAAACGTTTCAAAGTCTATTCTGACTTCATTGTCAATGGCTTTATATTTATTGATGTAAATTGCAAAATGAAAAAAAAATCGTTTTATTTCGATTGTGGTGTTATTGCCCAAAAAACATAAAGTAATTAAAATATATTCATTTAAAAAAAATTGAAAATGAATTGATATTAACAATGGTATAGATTATAGGCGAGATGGACATTCTACTAATATAAAAATTTGTCAAAATATTTGAACATAACAATCAAATTTATTTCAATATACCACCCAATAGCAATTACGTGGTTGGATAACAACAAAATTTGCACATTTATACATATATCAATATGCAGGATGGAACAACCAAAAGGAATAAATTCCCTAACGAATAAAGGAGGGCGTGTTGACAAAAGAGCTTGGACACGTCGATTTGTATTTTTAAATGTACATTTTTTCACCAAAAAAATAATTATAGAGGGTGTGTCATAAGATAATGGCCAATACCAACTTTCTTATTTATTTTTTGGATCCTCCTGAAAATTCTAGACATAATTCATGTACAATGTTTCACCTATCTTCAAGTGTTTTCAGATTTATTACAGAAATTAAGATTAAAAAAAGAAAATTATTTTATTTCACAAATTCGCTACATTACACTAAAAACCTAATAAATAATATTTCTTAATAATATAATAATATAAAGAGAAACAAAAAAAACATTAATGTCAATGTCTTGCCAACATGCAAATCTGACATAGAAATGTCTTCTAACGTTACTCAACATCTCAGGCTTGCCTGATCTAGTCGCAAGCGTGATTCGTCTTTTAGGTCATCTAAGTTGAAGGGTTTACTTCTGTATACAGTTCTTTTGACATATCCCTACAAGAAGTAGCCGAATGGCGTCAAATCAGGAGATCGTGCGGGCCATTCTATCGATCCGCGCCTCCCAATTCACCGATTTGGAAAAAGTTGGTTCATGTACTGCCGGACATTGATTTCGTAATGGGGCGGTGCCCCATCTTGCTGAAACCATATTATATTGACAGCAATTTGTGGGTTAACAGGATCAGGATACAAATTTGTCAAATTTGGCACGATATTATTTTGGAGCAGTTCTAAATATTTATCTCCATTCAAGTTGCCATCAATAAAAAAGGAACCGACGATATGATTTCCCGTGCCCCAACATTCACATTTTCAGAATATTGCGTATATTTCTCTGTCATCCAGTGAGGATTCTCATTAGACCATTAGCCGCAAATTTAACGACTAACGTGACCGTGGAGTGTAAATGTGCTGTCATCAGAAAACAAAACATCTTCTAATTGGATCACATTGTTATCTATCTTCCATGAGTTCCTGAGTCGGCATCATTTTACAGGGATGCATTTTACTTTAATTTAATACTCGAAAAATTGATGTATGGCTAACGTTGAACAGTGGGACTGCTTTTCGACCAGAATTATGTGTGTTTTCTTGAAACTCAAGCATAATAACCAATTTCGTATTATCACTTAGAGCATTGGCTTCTACTTTTTTTATCTGTCCTACATAACCAAGCTCGCGAAACTGCTTTGCTATTTTGCTAATTGTTACTTGGGATACAGGTGGCAAATTTGGAAAATTTTCGTGAAATAAGCAAGAAACTTCCCTTTATGTCCGTGTGTTATCTCCATAACCAATCGTTTGCAGAATGGTTATTTTGTGCATTTCTGTTAACTGAACTATTTTTCTGATATTATTACCTACAGTTAACGAAATTCAAACGACAAAAGCGCGACACTGATCACCACTGTCATGCATGCAGGCAACAAGATGCTAAGGCGTCTCCAAGTAGGTTTGGTAAACAGTTGACAACCTAGTCATCTAACCTATCTACACCACTATATAAAAAGTTTGTCTGAATAAAACAGTTTAAAAAAAAATGAGTCACTAGCTGTTAGTCTATTAGGTATTACTTCTAGGATCGTAGGTTATGTCGTGAATTTTGTCGCAAGTCGCTACTCGTATCAAATTAAGGGACCAATGGGTTCTATAGCTACACACCTGGTTCTGCCACTCCTATGAGAACAATACTACTTTTTAGATTTATCGGGCAAAATAAAATAATTTTTACCATATGTAAAAAACAGCTATATAATAACGTGACGTATAGACAAATGTATCAAATCCGCTTGGAAGGGCTAGTGTCATTGGGCGGCAATTTTTATTATTTATGTTCTATGGCTACCTTCCAGCTCCATTATCAGACTTAGATCATTTACTTCTAGATGTAGCCTGTAATACAAAAAGCTCGTGTCCACGATTAGAACGAGAGGGCAATAGAGAGGGTAACAGGCTATTTCACTTGGTGGGTTGAAGCAGCCAATGAACTACAAGCTGGATGTATTTCATTGGAAGCAGCTCCCAATGGAGTGAAATAGCCTCTTACCCTCTCTATTGCCCTCTCTTTCTAGCATTGATACAATTTTGTGCATTGTATGCTAACTCGAAAGGGTACATGCTCTAAGTTATCAGACCAGCTCAATGACACTACAATTGTCACCGATTTACATTTGTCTGTAAAATTTAAGCTCAATTGATTATGAAAGGTGTGTTAAATTTAACATGTAAGATTTGGTAATACACATCGAGAAAACTGATATCTTGTAAGAAAACAACAATTTTATCGGTTATGTTTGTTTGCTATACATATTTAAATATATTTTGTAAAACACTTAAAATATATTAACATTTTGTCGAAGTGATAGCAAACAGCAACAACAACATTCTAACGAATGCGTTAAGTTTATTTCCAGGCAAAACAAATGATGCTTGAAAGGGAACAGCAATGAAATAAACGAGCGTCGAAAGGAATCGCCTACTTCTAGTCCGGTTTTTAATTGTTATGGATCAGTAATTAAACAAATAAATTACTAAACGGTCTCTTTGGCCGTTATTAATGATGCCACAGCAGTTGCTGGCTGTACCAGAGTGGTTATTATGTAATTATCAGTTAGTTTTAATCTCGGGTTAAGCAAACCTTTCAGGAGAGGCAACAAATTACTTCGACGGAACACTCCTCTCTCGGCCTGACCGATTCTCTGTTTCTCTTCGGTGTTGTTATATCTCCCAACCTCCTTTTATAAATTATACCACTAATTTACCCAACAGCATCTTGAGGAAAGTTCACTTAATACTTGTTCGAAAGATCTATTCATTTGTTAGTAATCTGAACAGATCAAATAGATTTATAACTACATTTAAGAATGTATGATTTATCGACTCAACTAACGATATACAATTTCATGTATAAAGATGCAGTTATAAAAAGTGATAGATGAAGGTTTATATGAAGGAGTGTAAAAATGTCATGTTTACAATGCACTGAGTGTCTAAATGTTCAGAAAGGTAGATAACAGGTAGAATATACAATGTGCACCAAATAAACATGTGGATTTCCGCTAGGCCAAGAGATCTACATTTACATGAGACAAAGAGTTGCGCTATTCCAATCCCAATCAGGTGCTGTATGGAAATTAACAATATCTACCAGAGTTTTTTTAAATAAGTTTGATAAAAGTTGGTAGTTTTGTGTTAGCGACTATGGCCAATCGATTGACATTAACGAATTTTGTCTAGACCTTCTAGATTTTTTTGAAACCATAGCCAACTTGTTATTTCTTATGGCCTCGATATCAGATTAATACGTCTTTGAATAGCACATAAAAAAACTTTTCAACTATGTATAAGAAACCTCTCTTTGGATGACAGAGAATATAAACTAATAAAAAGAAAACAGAAATGTAATGTTGTTAGAGCTAAGTAGATCTCTGTCAAAACTTTATTATTTATTTGCTTCTATCTGTTAATTATTTTCAAAATAATTGTCATATTTTTTAAGTAACCTAGTTATGAGAGTATTTTTTCAAATAAATTAAATATGAAAAGCTATTCAAATTGGCAAAAAGTGGTTATGTATGATTGTTTCATTTTGTGCCATAGGAACGCTGAACGAACTCAAGATCTGTACTTTCAGCAATATACCGAAAAACTGCAACCAGGTTTTTCGATCTTCAGAATGCTTAGAAACCTTTGACTTGCCTATGGTTCCTCTAGAAAACCTAATCGAAATATAGTGTGTAATGAAAATTGAAAATTTTGTATTACAAAGTATTATCGAGAATCCTTCTACCTCTCCCCATCAAATGGAAAATAATATTAAAGTGCTTAAATCGACTGCTCAGAGATTTTTTTAAAAATTGTATCATCTATATGTAGAACATATTAATGAAGGACTTCGATTTGGTCATCTAGAAAGGAGAAGATTGTTGTGCAACTGGTTCATAGAGAAATGTCACGAAAATCTTCAATTTCCGCTTAAAGTTCTTTGGTCTAATAAAAGCAGATTTACAAATTACGGGGTATTTAACAGACACAGCAACGTGAATTGGGCCGACCAAAATCCGTTCTTAATTCGTGAGGTGCGCCATCAAGTGAGGTAGGGTTTTAATGTATGGTCAGGAATCATAAACACACACATTTACATTTTTTATGATCATTTGACTGCTTCTCGATATCTTGAGATATTACAAAATTACGACAACCAAACATTCGAAGAGTTGTAGCGAACATGTGGTTCCAGCAGGATGGAACACCTCCACATAATGCAAAAATCACAACAAAATTTTTGAATATGGAAATAACTGAATCGAGCTCCAGCTGCCTGGCTTGCTCGCTTGCGGGACCTTACGCCTCTTGATTTTTGCTTTTGGGGATACTTAAAGGATAAAATTTATTATATTAATAATAATATGGCTGAGGAACTTGAAGCAGTAATTGCAGAATTCATCGAACGTGCGGAACGTGCAATGATGATAGAATTTTCCAAAATTTAATTTAATTTAATTCTAGACTTTGTCATGGGTGTTCAGTTTTGTTTTGTTTTGAGTTAAATCACAAATATGTAATGTTTTAGTTGTTTACTTTATAATCATAAATAAAAAAGTATTTTAATTTGTTTATTTTTTTAGAGAAATTTTAAGAAAACACAATTTTGTTCCACAGCCAACAAATTTTCTGTGCTAATCAAAGACGTATAAATCCAATATGGCGGCCCTAAGAAACAACAAAGTTGACTATGGTTGCAAAAAATCTAGAAAGCCTGGAAAAAAATAGTTAATACACCAATAGATTAGCTGTAGCCGCTAACACAAAACTACTAAATTTTATCAAATTTGTTTACAAGATGAAGAAAATATTGCAATTTTTCGAAAACCTTAATTTTTTGTTTGAAATGCCCTGTAGTTAATATTTATTTCCATACAGCATCTGATTGGGCAGGGACTAGTGCAAGTTTTTTCTCATTTAACCCACCCTTTATCTCTTGCTGCTTCGGAAATCTCAATCTAGTTATTTTATCTGAGACCCATGATGTATATATATGGTGTTTCAGAAGTACAGAGCGCAGCTGTTAAGAAGCAAGCAACAGTAAATTGGATGTTAAAAGTTTATTTTCAAAAATTCCACCACCAAACTTTGGTTCTTTGTAGACTTCGCCGTTCAACCATCTCACAGGCAACAATCTACATATGTATTAACCTCTGAAAGACTTTTTCATTTTTTGTCTCCTGATAATGGCTCCAAAGTAGGAGTCGAAACGTCGAGTATTTAATAAATTCAGACGACATTGTTATTGTACCAAGAAATAAAGGTGACAAATAAATGAGGAGATTTTTTGTTGTGGAATGCTTGCTATGATTTGTCCAGATATATTATTTCGTTAACTGTTCTATTTTTTTTCTTGCATATTTATTGTGGCGTCTTCATCTGTATTGGTCATATTTTTTGTTTTTGATGTGTATCAATTTCCAATGTACTTTATTTAGAAAATATAGGAGATACTTTGGAGAGATAAACAATAAGCCCAGTATGTAATCTCTCTTTATGAGGTTTCAGTAGGGAACAAAAGAGAGGGTTATGTGGTTTATCAAAGCTTACTTTCTTTTGTAGACTTTCGTCAGGTAAGTAATTTGTTCCGTTAATTCTATTTCTATGATACAACTAAAATAATCTTTCTAAATTTATTTTCAATCTGCTTCATCGTAATTTCTTGGATTCAGTTGAGAAGTAAATAACACATACTCAGGATTTTATGCCACCTTGATATAAAATAAGTCAATTAACTGAGAAACGAAATTGCTTGATTTATTATCCTGAACATATATAAACGATTCATAAGTCGGTAAACCACTCCACCTACCTTCAGCTAAGAATCAAATGAATAAATACGAATAATTTATATTAAAAGCGCGGAATTGCAACAGATTACACCTAGCGATTCATATCCCAGAAAATTTTATAGCTCGTAAAGAGTTCGTTCTGTCCAGAAATTGCCGCCAGCTCAACTAAGTCTGTTCCTTTTTACCAAAGGCGTATGAAATAAGATGGAAGATTAGCCATAATTCTCAAGAGATAAAAGAGTTTAACATCGCTACATGCAACGGCATTGCTGGAGTATTCGGTGAAACCAAAGGTACAAGCACAAATATAAATTCATTAAAAATCCTTAGGAAAAGTTATGTATAACTTTGGTAAAATAATTTTTCATAATTATGTAAAATTCACCTTGTCTCTGCATGAAATAATATGTCTATGATACCACATCAGCCATTTCATATGGCCGAATTGCGACCTAGCCTATAATTTATTACTAATTAATTGCTATTTAATTGCGAAAAAGAAAATTTATTACTCCAACCTTTTCAGAGGAACTCTGGCTTGTGTGGCATAAATACCCGTATCTCAGGATTTATTGAAGATATTAGGGTGCTTCTTGTGCTAGAATTAACTGCTAATTAATTGCCCTTCAACTGAACTAAAAGGAAATTTATTGTTCCAACTCTTTCCGAAAAACCATGGCTAATGTGCTATAAGACTTATGCTACATAAGCCGTGTGCTATAATTAATTACTAACTAATTGCACTTCAATTACATGTAAAGTAAATTTATTACTCTAACCCCTGATGAAAACCCTTAGGTAGTGTGGCATAAGACTTATGAGCCTCCTGATTTAAACATTGGAGTGATTCTAGAGCTAAAATTACTTGCTCTTAACCTGCACAAAAAGAAAATTTATTGTTTCAGCACATCTCGAAAAACTATGGCTAATGTAGCATAATATGTCCAATTCTAATAAAGATATTAGAATGCCTTTTACTGTACCAGAATAAATTTGAAACTGGAAATGGCTCATTCCCATACGGCGACAAGATATACCGTGTTATACGAGAAAAATGCCTGTACGATCTGGACGCGTGAAATCCCAATAATGGAAGAATAAGCCATATACCATGAATTGTAACTATAATTACAATAATTTTATTTAATTTCCCCTTTAATCTATAGCAAAAATCTGAGGTGATATTGTATTTTTTTAAATTATTAAATTATTTTAATTATCCGTGACACTAAGTGACCTATGCATATAGGTGAGGCAACACAGATTGGATAACGATAGATGATATGTGCCAAAAACCAAATTTGATGTATATAACCATTAATAAATATAAAGGAGAATTTTACTTTAAGAACAATTTTCAAATTATTTAATAATAGATGAGATAATTGTGCGACAATAAAGGAGAATTTCAACCTCGTTTTATACTACTTGATTCAGGTTCACAGAAACAAATCTATATTTGATACATTCATTATCTTAGTAGAATGCATTATGTTTAATGATGAATATAATTCTCCTGTATGTGAAAATGACTCGAAGTAGTTATAACAGAGGCAGAAGAAGAAGATTCTTGACGATTTCACCCTTTTTCAGACCTCTGGGAGTATAGTAGTACTAAGTATAAGTGTTGAATGTTAAGTGCATTCATGGGCCAGGGTTTAAATATCATTATGCGGAAATAATTCTGGCACAAGAAACATCTCGTTATCTTTATTAGATCGGAACTTATAGGCAAGGCTGTTATAGTCTTATGTCGCATTAGCAATAATTAGCAATTGATTCTTACACAATTAACTTCCTGATATCTTTTTTTGGAAGCGGTGGAGAAATAAATTTTCTTTTAGTGCATTTAAAGGACAGCTAATTACCATTAAATTCTAGCACAAAAGATACGCCGTGATGGTTATGGTTATTCGTTTTTACTTTTTACGTACTTGAAGTGCAATTAATTATCAATTAATTCTGGCACAATAAACTTCCTGATAGGTTTATTAAATCTCCAAATATAGGAATAGCTAATGCAGGGTAAGTCTTATGCCATATTAGCTATGGTTTTTCGGGGGAGGTTGAAGCAATATTTTTTTTGTGCAGTTGAAGAACATTTAATTAGCAATTATTTCTGACACAAGAAGCATCCCGATATCTTTATTAAATCCGAAGTTATAGGTAACACTAATGTAGCATAAGCCTTATGCCACAATCCCACATTAGCCTGGGTTCCTCGGAAAGTGTTGGACCAATAAATTTTCTCTCTGTATAGTTAAAGAACAACTTATTAGCACCATCACCATCATTAATCACCATCTCGATATCTTTATTAGATCTGAAGATATTGGGCATGGCTAATGTAGCATAGGCCCTATGTCACTTTAGCCCTGGTTTTTAGGAATGGGTGGGAGCAGTAAATTTTCTTTTAGTGCAGTTGAAGAGCAATTAATTAGCAATTAATTCTAGCACAAGATGCACCCCAATATCTTTATTAATTCCGGAGTTATGGGTATAGCTAATGTAGCATAAGTCTTATGCCACATAAGCCAGGGTTTCTTGGAAAGGGTTTGAGCAATAAAATTATTTTTGGGTAATTCAATCGTTATTAATTAACAATAAATTATAGGCTAGGTCTTCATTCGGCCTTATGCAATGCATGATGTGACATAATTGACACTGAAATAAAGTGATTTTTATGGATATTAATCCAAATATAACAACTAATTTAAAACTTTAAGTTAAACAATTGAATAGTAGTATTATTTCACACAGAAAGAAAGGTATCTGCAAAATCGACACCTTCCGTGAAACACAGCTTTGAAAGCTGTAAAAATATATACATGATTATATAATTATTTTTTTGAAACCTAGTTAAATGAAACACAAAGAAAGATCTTAAGGCGCAGTTTGCGGCAAGTTGTATTATCCATTTTTGATGATGCTTCTTGTTGTAGATTCAATATGTGTATTGATAGAATCGCGGCGTTTCTTTGCACCCTTGTTTAAGTTGTACGAAGGTGACAAGAAACAAGTAACTAAATCTTTTTAATACGTCGACAGACGCATACCACCAAACAAGTAGGATTTAATAAAGGAAGAGGCACAACAGATAAGATTTTTACTTTTAATATCTGAGAATTAATAGTGAAATCTCAGGAACACAATAGACCCATGCTGCTATGCTTCATCTATTATAAGAAGGCGTTTGACTGTGGCAAATGTGAACAGTTTTGGTCACTCCTTGGTGACACGGGAGTGACAAATCAGCTTGTATCAGACAGAGGTGCAGATTGTTCCCTAGATTAACCTGTATGTGAAATATATAACCAGACGGGCATTTGAAGACGTTGAAGAGGAGCAGGTGCAATTGCTGGAAATAAATTTAATCCCCGATATTCCAATGATGCGACTCTGCCGGTGATTGGAAATAAACATAAGCAAGGCGAAAATGGTGCTAATCAACAGAGGCAATAAATAGCCTAGCACAACAAAATATTACAGATGAATTAGAAGAAGTGGCATAATTCGCATACCTAGACTCACGCATATGCAATCACGAATGATAAAATGATATTAGAAAACGGACTAGCGATAGCTCGAAATGCCATGACTCACTTGCCAAAAATATGGTAAGATCAGAATATCACAAGAAAGACGAAAGTCAATCTAGTTAAATAATTCCTATACGGTGTAGAATCCTGGACAGTCAAAGTAGCCGATAGAAAAAGGAGATGATTATAACAATGGTATTTTGTAAGGCTTAGTGTAGCTCCACTTGTGCTTTTAGTATGGATGGACTTGTGTACGATTAGGGCGAAAGTAATCTAATCAGCATCTATATCTATATATATATATATATATATATATATATATATATATATATATATATATATATATATATATCTATATATCTATATCTATATCTATATCTATATATATATATATATATATATATATATATATATATATATATATATCCATACCTACATCTATATCTATATCTAATCAGAATGCTATGTTTGTTATTAATAGTGATTGCTAGTCTTCAATTCGTGTTCAGAAGAAGATTATTTGGAAATTTTGTGATTGAAGGTGATAACTTGGGTTGCTTGATTTTCAGTTAGCTGATGAGGGAATGTTGTGGCCCTGTTGTTGAAATATTCCCATTATTTAAGTATTAATAGACAAAGACATCACTTACCAGACCAAAAAACAAACTTGTGACAGCGTAGTAAGTACACTCCAAAATAAGTATATTTCATTTGATGTAATGACAAAATGATCAGATCTGTTTATTGTCTATAGCTATTTGGATAGGTCCACGACTTTAAGTTTAGCGTTATGAGTTGAAGGATTTCTTCAAATATTTATTTTTCGTCTGATGTCAAGGCCCAGTTCAAGAAATTGTCCATGAAAGAAGTTGTCCACTGCTTTCAGAATAAAGACAAAATGGTTCCCAATTTTGGCAATTGCGTTTATTAAATTTTAAAGAATCATTTTTGTTACCTATTATGTGACACATGTCTGAAATTTTATATGCACGCCCATGTAAGGATCCTACTAGGGAAGCTGATTTAAAGGAACTTGCATTGTGTATTATTGACTTTTATGCTATTTGACACCCAATTTAAATATTTACACTGGAAATGTTTGTTCGCCTTATTATGGCAGTTTTACGATTGGTAGAATGAACTGAGCGTTCACATCCCTTTAATTAAAATATAAATTCCTCGTTTTATCGATGATTTTATTACTCTTAAGATGGCTTTGAGACTCAGGTGATGTCTCATCTAATTAGTCTTTGTTATCGAGTTAATTAACATAGAAAAGGCGTGTAAAGATTATTAAACGCTATTGGTTGTACTAATAGGATTAAGTTTCTTTATTTATTTAGACGTTTTAATGTTTGAATATTTGAGAATCATAAAAAGTGTAAAAGCAAATTAAGTCAGCACATATTACGTAAAGCACATAGGTAGCTCAACGTCAAATTGGTATCGCATAAATTTATAGAGTAGCTCATATATGAGGTCAGGCTACAAAACTGTGTGGTGGGATAGTTACCCCTGTATCTCACATCCTAGGTTTTTTTTTCTAACTTCTGACATATGTCAACTCTGTAATGTAATATATCACAAAGAGAGATTTGGAGTTTTAATTTGAGAAGCAAATTTTGTGCAGGTTTTCTATATTAATTGGATGTTATATTAGTTTATTTCCTATATGCTAGTCTGAAACTGGTAGACAATGTCCCTCGTTCCTCGAAGTTTCCTTGGACTTCGATCGTCTCGAAAAGGTTGATCTCACAACGTTTCAGTAGTTTTGTATCTGCTGTCGTCATCAGGTGAATGATGGGAAATTCAGTTTATCCCTGGTACCTTAGACCTTTAATCGGTCATACGTCGCTGGTCATGGTCATTGGGTCTCATCCGATCCAATCAGCGTCGTCGTATCTGGCGGTTGGTTGTCGGTGATGCGTAGCGACAGTGACTGAAGAAGGGGTTTCCAAATGTTTTTAATTTGGACGCTGGGCTCGGCAATTATATTCTCGTTCGAGATTATATATGCTGTCTCTATAATTTTTTTTTATACCAATACTCCTCCTTGTGAATTACCCTGGCCTGGTCCCAGTTGATGTGGTGGTGTTCGGTCCACGCGTGGTTAGCTAGCCCAGACTTCGTTAGCTCCGCCCTTTGAGTAGCCGTGCGGTGTTCCTTAACCCTGGTGTCCTGCGGTCGCTTTTCCTCTCCAATGTAAAGATTGCCACATTCACAAGGTATACTGTATATACAGTTATTTGGTATTGCTGGAGTGTCCGGCCTGGTTCTTGTAATCATGCTCCATAGAATGTTGCTGCTTTTGAAGATTAGTCTGATTCCATATCTGTGTGCAATTCGTCTAAGTTTCTCCGACAAGCCATTAGTATACGGTAATAATAGTGTTGCTATCGTGGTTTCCTCTTCCTGCCTAGGTGGTTTGTCCAGTTCTTCAAACGCCTTGTTAATGATGGTTTCCTGGTATCCATTCTCCAAAAGGTCATCTCTAAGTTTCACTTGTTCTTCTTTGAGGACTTCTGGCGTACTACAGATATTTTTGGCTCTGTGGATTAGAGTTTTGATGATGCCAGTTTTCGTTGTTGATGGGTGGTTAGAGTTATAATGTAGACACAGTCCTGTATGGGTAGCCTTCCTGTGGACTGTTGTTTGGATTCCGGTCCTAGTCCGTTGACACTTTACATCTAGGAATGGTAGGCACCCACCTACTTCCATCTCCATGGTGAATCTAATGGATGGTTGGCATCGGTTTAGGTGCTCCAGGAATTTCCTATATATTATTAATATTCTATAAAAGAAGAAACTCATAATGTATTTTACCTGATCTCTGTTTCTTACACAGTCAACTAAATTGTATGGGTATTTGAAGTGTGTGGTGTCGGTTTCGGTGTCGAAACAAATGAAATCTCAATTTATTCAATTCATTACCTTGCTCATCTATTTTCATATGTTTAAATGGGGCCTCCGTTAAAAAGCTTTCACTTAAAAAAAACCAAAAAATACGATTCAAGTTTTTATCTGGCGATAATAAATGACATTCTCGGTCGCTAAGGTTACTGTCAGACAACCAGAATTTTTGACGAAGTCTACATAGAATGACACGGTCTTTCAATTAGCATGGTCGAAATTGGGTGACGACATTTAAAAAATTGTCGATGATGTCATAACAACAACGACTACCTTACAAATAAGAGATATGATTAAAAATTATTTCGAATTTGGTGAAAGTTGTACAGAAGTTGGAACAAAATTTCATACAGAATATGGAAGAGAAAATTGTCCGTCAAAAATTACCTTTAGAAAAACTGTTCAAAACTTTGTGGAAACTGGTTCAGTAAAAGATGAAAAAAGCAAAACATATTATCGTTCAGAAGAAAATATTGTAGCTGTTACTGCTAGTGTTGTTGAACAACCAAAAACATCAATTTGTCATCGTGTACAGCAATTGAACATTAAAAAACCCACTTTATTCAGAATTTTGTACAAAGAACTTCATTTAAAGGCTTACTAGATTCAGATAACGCAAGAAATAAAGCCAACAGACTTTGGTTTACGTCGTTAATTCGTTAATTAGGCCATACAACAGAAACTTGAAAATGTGAATTTTTTCAACAAAAACATCTTCAGAGAGAGAAATAATAATTTTGGACTGGTAGAGTGATTGTTCCATACTTTTTTTGAAGTTGACAATGGAAATGCTGTTACTGTCAATGGTGATCGATATCGAACGATGCTCACTAACTTTTTCTGGGATGAATTGGAACATATTGATGTGCAGAATATGTGGTTCCAACAGAACGGTGCAACATGTCATTCAGCAGCAGAAACAATCAATCTTTTGAAGCAGAAATTTGGTAATCGAATAATTGCTCGAAGAGGAAACATTAATTGGCCTCCTAGGTCTTGCGATCTAACATCTCTAGATTTTTTCCCACAGAGCTATTTGAAAGAAAAGGTCTATGCCAATGATCCACTGACAATTGATGACCTAAAGGAGAACATTTTCAAGTAATTGAACCGCGGTTGCCAGAAAGTTATTGAAAATTTTGGCAAAGGATTAGAAGCTTGTCGTACAGCAGCAGGTGGTCAGTAACAAGATATTTTTTCCATTTCCAAACCGAACATATGTACTATCATTTGAAATAAAAGATTTGCATTCTCAAATAATTTGTGTATTTTATTAAAAATTTAATAATCAACTTCAAATTGGAGCACCCTTTACTATTGAAATGGAGGGTATGATAACCTAATTCTAAATTCTTATAAAAATCGATGCACCTACAAAAAAAAGAGAATTTTATTCTTCAGAAACTGGACTATAATTGGGATCATTTAATTTTGGTTACAAAAAAAATGCACTATGGTTATTACTCTTAATTATGTTTACCAGTATACGTATAGATAATGTTACATCTATACGCTGGGTTCCGTTGAACCTCACCTATCAGTGGCCATCGACTGCACCAACTGCTTGGCGTATTAAATTGTTTATTTACGTGACTCAATTATTTGAACTTCTTCCAATTTAACTCGTTTAACTAGTCAAAGAATACGGTCCTGTTGATCTGGTCAGATTAGCTCAACAAAATACTTAATAACTATTAGTCTCATTCAACTTCATACAACAGATATTAATTATAAGCAGATTGCGCAAAACTTCCCATAATGGAGTGGCATGTCGCTGTTAGAGATGATAAATCACCTAACCAGTATAATTGAAGAAAAATTAATATCAATATTTGTGGAAGGAATGCCGTTCGGTTCGTTGTTTAACTTACAGCTATTTGATTTCGAATTCACTGTGGCTGTTGTTATGGCCTTTAATAACCATTATTGTAGTTTATCGAATGTGATTATCGCATATTTCAAACTCCGAACAATTTATCGGCTGGGAACATTTCAACGGGAATCGATCTAACGGGATAACACCAGGGAAAATCAATTTTTCAGCAAGGGTAATGAAATCCTATAGCCAATCTTATTTGTTCACGCAAACTGCTGGAATTACCGATTCTTAAAAATGTTGAACAATCTGTGTGAAGAGCTGTAAATTCTATGGAATTAATGAAATCAATTAAAATTCTTTTGGAGTGTGGGGTATTGTAATATGAGACATGATTTTTCGCCTCGAAGTTGTTTTAGATATATTCCATCCAATAATTATCTATTAAAGTATTGTTGTCATCAAGTAAACGATTTTGATAAAAAATATAACTGCGACATGATATATGTAGTTATTTTCTTAATGATGGTTGTGGCATCTCTAGTTTCAGGGTCTTAATAAGACTTCGTTTTCAGTAGCAATCAAAAATGGGCACAATAATGCAATTACTAACAATTTGTACGAAAACTACACATTCTCAATGGATTGTTGTCTGTTCCCTGCCTTAAGCAACTTTTCCCTGAAAAAATATGAAGAACACTTAATTTTTACAAAAGAGAAGAACCCTTTGTTTTGTGGCGTTATGTCAACGATATATATATATATATATATATATATATATATATATATATATATATATATATATATATATATATATATACTATTTGGGAACACGCTCTTGAATACCAATTAAACCACATTAAGAGCAAAGAACTAACTATACAATTCACATTAGAAATTGAGGTGAATAACAAACTACTTTTCTTAGATATTTTAATCATCGAAATATCCAAAGTATATCCAAAAAAATACAGTTAGTCAAGAATAAACAACAACAATTACTAACAGTCAACATCAAGCTACTCCCAGCAATACTGATATCCAAGATATTCACGTTACAACAATAAACCTACCATGTATACAGCGTCTTTCAGAAAGACTGAAAAGAGTGGAAAACACATTTAATATTGAAACAACATTTAAAACAAGAAATACACTTAAATCAAAATCAAAAACTAAACCAAATAGCACAATCCAATACTCAATAAATCGCATTAATAAACTTTCTTGCTAATGTAATAAATTTTATATTGGAGGAACGTCTAGACACCTAAATGTACGATTAAATGAACACAGAAGTTATATAAAGAAACCACAATTCGAAGAGTTAAAAATTTGTAGACATGCGTGGTCATAATATACAAATAGGGCCTGCATTAATTTTATTAAATGAATGCCTTTGCACCGTTAGTACTTTCGGAGGATTCAGTTGTCCAGATAACAAATAATCAAGGATGATGAAATGCTGTGGAACCTTGGGTGTGTCACAAATGTAAAAACACAGTTTTGCACCTTAACACCAAACGTTAAATGTTAAACACTCAAGTGGTCATCATCAAGGAGGAAACCAAACTGTTTGGTTTACTTCTTTAAACACCAACGGAGAGGATAAAATTATCTTCAAACATAAACACGTACCTTTCTTTTATTCTGTAACATTTTTGTTATTGCGATAGGCTTATTGGGTTTTTTGCAATGGAAAGATTCTCGCTTTGTATTTGGTATTGATTTGTTTTGATGTCTATTTATTTTAGGTTAAATTGTTGGTTAGATTTCTTTTGACGTTCAAGGAGAGTTGCAAATGGCGGAATCACACGTTCTAAATGGGATAATGCCATTTATGGGAAAAAGATGTAGAAAATTAGATTCGAGCACTGTACGTTTCGAGAATTGATATTGTGGATTGTCGAGGAAGAATAAGATTATAAGTTATAAGTAGGGAATTAGACGATGTTGGTCTTAGAATTTAGATAGAGTGGTAGGATTTAGACGTCAGTTGTCGGAAGAGGGGAGTTGACCGTGCTGGTGAACGTTTGTTGCCTGTTGACCGTCCTAGTGAACGGATGTGTGTGGAGCAGTACCTGGAGAGAGAGGTTATTGTGTAAAGTGTGGGAATTTTGTGCAATCCATTGATTGGGATTTAGTTGGATACACTTCGTTGGTTCCGTTATTGGTTTTGTGATATTTTTGAATTTTAATGGAAGTCACCCTCGTGTGAGGATGTAAGACAAGCTCATCACTCATTCTCTCGATGATCACCGGTTTCAGTCACGATTAATTGATGTTTCCATTTGACGTTTTGTGATATTTTTGGAAATTAGTGGAAACACGTTCTCATTTGTGAGGATTTGATTGCTGAATATTTGCATGTACTCTCGTTGGCCTTCCTGGACGACGAACTGGTCAACCACCAATTGAACATCGGATGTAAGACTTTTAGCCCACCCAAGGCCTTGTTTATCTTCAGGATATGGGGCTATCAATTTGACTTAGTTTGCCGAAGTTTTGGCAAGTCTTGTAGTCATTTGAAGTTCCATTCTGATTTATTGGGAACCACAAACCTTCGCTGGTTGCCGTAGCAACGAGGGCGTATTTTTGCTTCGATTCTACAGAGGATAGCTGAGTGTTGTGGCATCCCATGTGTAATAAGGTACCTTTGCAATTTGATTTAGTGTATCTATCTTTTGCTCATAATTTGCTTTTCACATTAAAGAGAATTGATTTATCTGAATAACATGACCTTATTAAATGTAATAAAGAACCTGAATAAGTTAATTAAATGGTTTATTGTTTTACTCAGCCCTTATCTATAGAATTCTTGTAGCCGCGGAGGATTGGTAGGTTATCTTAGGCGGTTAGCTGGGGTAAATAGACAGAGAATCTACCTGGCGCCCAGAACATCTTTATATTGGAAAGTTAACTTACTGTTGGCTTGGCCCTTGTTTGTTAACCCACGCCCGTCTCCACTGAAGCTGCCGTGCACCCTGGTGTCGTCTACCACCTGGGCCTTAATAAGGTGGTAGGTTTGCTATTAGAATTGGCTTTAACGACGTTTTGACATTACAACTGGCGCCCAACGTGGGGCTTGATTGATTTGGGATACTTGAACTGTCATTCTGATAAATAGTAAATTTGATATTTTTTTCCTTTTTAATTTGTTTTGTATTTGTTGTAGTTTCTTTAGGTTACTGACTCATTGGATATTTTGTTAGACGGTATTGTGTAAGGTTATTGAATCAGAGGAATTTATAGTGCCTGACTTATTTGTGTAGATTGGTATTTTTTTTTGGTATTTTGGTAAGTAGTATTTGAAACCATATCATGTCTCGTAAATTGGTCGTTAACCGTTTAGATAAGGAAGAACTCGAGTATGAATTGAAGATACGAGGTGTCGCTACTGGAACAGTTGATGAGATGCGTCGAGGCTTAGTAGCCGCTTTGAAACTTCTGGTGATAGTCTTAAATATCAAGATTTTCCTTTTACTTTTGAGGATGATATTGTTGCCGTTGAGAAGAAGTTAATTGGAGTTCCTGAACTAATTGAGAACGTGAGCTCTGGTAAATCTAGTTGTGAAGTGGTGAAGATTCAAACTAAACTAAATTATGTATTGGGACGTATAGATAATATGAATGGAGTAGATCAAAAACAGAAATAACAGAAAGCTGAAATTTTGGCGGAAGCACTTACCCTTATGTCACGTTTTGATGAAAGAATTGAAGATCCAGATGATTCTCAACAAGAGAAACCTGCACAGTTAAGTTGGCTAGAAGAGAGATTGCGTTCTACTTCCTTCCAGGCAAATGTTCATCAGATGATACGATCTTCCCCGTCCAAAGATCCAATGGAACCTCAACCAAATTATGGTAAAATGATACCTCCACATAAGTGGGGACTAGAGAAATATTTTGGAGCTTCAAAAAGAATTTCAGTCACTGCTTTCTTGGAGCAGATAGAAGAACTTCGTAGTGCTAGACACGTACCTAAGAATATTTTGCTGGATACGCAAGGCGTACCAATTCTATAAAGAATGTAGATCGAGAGTTACAACCTGGGATGAATTGGTCCCCGAATTTCGTATAGAATATCTTACCGCGAATGATGTACTGTTTGAAGAACTTCAAAGAAGAACTCAACATCCCTCTAAAAGCATTGGAGTTTATTTAGTGATTATGTGCAGTTACTTTAATAGACTTTGATCATTCTTAGAAATATTCATCCGGTTTATCAAGATAGACTTCGTGACCCACTTCCCACCTCGAATAATGAACTTCGTGATGTTTGTCGAACCATGGAAGCGAGAAGAGATCCTATTAATAGTTATGTGGAACCCTCCAGTAGAAGATCAAATATAATTGAAAAAGACCTAAATTATGTTGACACGTGTGAACAATTAGATAGACTTGATACAGAATCATCGAACAGTGGAATTTCAAGTACCTCTAGAGTTGTGAGATGTTACAAATGTAAAGAAGAAAAACATGTTGCGAAAGGCTGTGCTAAAGTACTACCAAATAAACCAACTAAAGTTGTTTCAAGTGTAAGAAACAAGGATCTACAAGGAAGACTTGTCCTGCCTGTTGTAAGAAGACGGAAAACATGCAGGGACGCAGTTAGATGGTCATAGGAGTTGCGTCTTACCTACAGTTTCCACCAAACCTCTAGAATTTCAACCAATTCTTAATTACGTTTTAGAGCATGCTAATAATGATGACCTCAAAGTCAATGTTTTAGGGACGACATTGTTAGGATTTCTTGATTCTGGTGCCTCTTCCACTATTCTCGGTCTTCATGGATGGAAATTATTGAGCACCTTAGGTATTGAACTGGATACCTCCAAGAAAATCAAATGTACTATTGCTAATGGATAAATTTGTGAATCTATTGGTGTATGCTCTGTACCTTTTTCTGTTAGAGATCGATTGAAATTTATTAAATGTTTAATTGTACCTGATTTACCCCATGTACTTATACTAGGAGCAAGTTTCTGTAAAGCCATGGGAATTGTCCTTGATTTGAGCCATTTTGAATGGCATTTTTCGGAACTCTCTGCTGTAATGGACACAGTAGATCACATAAGGTCTCAAACAGTCATAACATCTTCTACATTAACCACGGAAGCCCTTCACCCTTCACTTATATACTCAGTGTTTGCAATGATATGCTCTCCAATAACATAGTTGCTGACATATTTAACACCAAATTTGGTGAGTATAGGCGCATATTATTGCTGCATCAGGATGCAAACCCTATATGATATTGTGAAATATTTTTGTGCTGTTTAACCCTTCACATATAATTACCTATTTGGTGTTTGTAAAAAGAATAAATAAATAAATAAATAAATAAATAAATCAAGAAATTTTCCCAAATTTAAAATAATATGTCAGAACATAGTGAATGATTGCAGACCGTTATTAAACTATTTCCATTTTGAGTCCGGTGAAGTCAGTTCTTTTTTAAATACTAATTATTTTTGTAGTGTATTTAATAGTTTCAATTGTTCGCCATGTTGAAGGTAAATTATTTATATGGCTGATATAGATCTATGGCGGCTATTTTTTGACTTTCGTCAATTTATATATTTCTGTGGATTTCTGACGTTAAGGTTTAAATAGTTTAGTAAGAATTGCAATAAAACCTATAGAACTAGTAACATATCCCGATTAATAAGTTTAGTCCTTAGACTTTCTCATACACCTTTTATATACAATTAAAGTTTATTTTACTTCATAAATTAAACTTGGACTGTAAAATCTACATAAATAAATTATACGAGCGATTGAAAAGTGCGTGTCAAGCAAGCTAAGATCAAACTGAATTTTTTTTCTCTTTAATTCTGGCAATAAAAAAACGGTAACAAAGAAGATCTGAGATCCGACACAATAACCATAACTAATAAATAAAATCGACACATAGAAACACACTCAATAAATTATGTTTTTAAACTGTCCGCTGATTATATCGCAACCCATGAGTATGTCTATCATAATAACCAACGTCAAGATTTCATGGTCATTGCAGATGATAATCTCGTTAGTTTTTACAAAGGAGAGTGTGTCACCTCCTGTAGTGCCCCATTCAGCTGCTTCTTAGGCTACCACAACTTGCAGGGATCCTGAGATTCGTCCAGGTCCGGCTTGATCAAGATAATCTAAAATGCAATTGAATAAACGTCATATGATTGATACACAATTTTATGGAAATTTTTATTAAATATACAACTTTATCAAATTCAGTACTTGTTGAAGCATTATGTTAGGTTAGGTTTTGACATAGAACTTGAATTATAGTACGAATATAATACACTATAGAACAGAGTTAAAGAGATTATTAATTCGGCTTGTATTTTTTTGTATGTATTTTATCTGATTTTTTCTCCAGTTGTGAATGGATTTCAATAATTATTGTTTTGTTTAATATATTGTAAATCTGTATTGGAGAAATTTCAAATTTGAGAAAAGCATCAGTTTACAATTCAACAAATCGAGAAGAACAAAGAAACCAACAAATTACGCAAACAACACAAAGTACTTCTAATTTAAATAACAAGGCTCAATCTGTTATTATAAACGTTATACTAGGGGCGGATCCAGACAAGTGCTTCCGTGGGGGGTCATTTCTTGCTTCGGGGGGGGGGATCCTGTACTCAATTTATCAAAATATGATTTTAAACCCATATTTTTTGGACTATTACATTAAAAATAGTCGTTATGTGGTTTATACACATCCAAGTGACCTTCTTCTAGTCACTTGGAGTTAAGATTACTTCGTTTTAATATTAAATTTGCTAACTCTGAGGCACTGGGGGCGATCGACCCCCCTCACCCTTGGATCTGCCCATGCGTTATACCCTATGTTTCCAATCTATCCGAAAAATTAAACGTATTGGAATTAAATAATAAGTAATAATAATAAGTAAAAACAATTTTTAATTAATTAATATTAAAATAATTTACTAGACAGGTACATAATTAATTGTACAGAATGAGCACCTTTCCTTGTTTACATTTTTTACTTTCTCTGTAGCTACTTAAACTTTTGTTACAAACGTACTATTTATTGCTTAATGTTATGTATGTTTTATTAATTATTTTCAACTTTTTAGTTAAGATTATTTTAAGAAATTGTTTTATTTTGGGACATAGAATCGAACAGGTTTTCGCTTGTACCATCCCTTCAGCAACAATTTATAGAGAATAATTGACAAGAGGCCTTAACAGTAAAATCGTAGAAGTAAATTATTAAAATAACAAAAGGCCGTAAAAGATGGATTTCTTTTGTTTTTTGCTTATCTATATATAAATAGGCAAAGCCAAACGGTTAGGTACCATTTTCTCCTCTGTTTCTCAACCGATTTTATTGATTTTTGTTTTGTTTAGTAGCAACTGACGACCTTCAGTGCAGAATGCTAAAATTTATTTATATTATTGGTTCATTCATTAAACAAAATATAATAAAAAATAACATTATTTACGTTCATACTGTCAGTGCCTAACAGATCACAGTAACAGCGTCGCGAGATTGCTTGGAGAGAAAATCGTTAGATAGATTGACTCGAATGTGAAAGACAAATTAAATTAAACTAAAAAGTAACAAATTTTGACCCGTTCATAAAGTTCTACATCGTCATGCTATTGAAATAGAACCCAGGAATATTTCTATTACATAATAATGGTCATTCATTGGGCTCTCGCAAGTTTACAACTTTCATTGTTTTGTAAATATGGTTTTTCAACTAAAATAAGAATTATGTTGTAATTAATGAATTTATTTCTCATAATATTTTATTAATTTTAATGTTATACTTTCAATTTAAAGATTCTTTTAATTTTTACCGTATAAATTTTATATAATTTGAATAAGATTACAAAAAACGTGAATTAATGCACTGATTGTAATATTCAAGACAAGAAGTTAGATCTAGCAGCCCTGCTCATGGCTATCTTTGATGTAGCGCCTTAATTTGAATTTTGACATTTCAGAATATAGTTTGGTGTTAGATTATTATAGCACGCTGGTAAAAGTAAGTTGTAAATTCAATGTGTAAAGTTCAAGATTTCAGCTTCATTCACTGCGAAAAGTTTTTAACAAATGTGAGTCTTACTTATTTATCATTAATTAATAGCATGTGCTTATATTTTCCATTCAAAACATAAATAGTCATTGCTTACTATATGTTTCATTTAAGTTAATGAAATTATATTGAATCTTAGGATTTTGGTGGAAGGTAATATGTTCTTATGTTTTGTAGTTATTTGGAATGTAATAGTAGGTAGATATAATACCTTCATACTAACTTTTGAGTTATTTGATTTCATTTTCTGCTTATAAGCTGAAATCGTTAACTGTGAAATGCCAGCATATAGTTCTATTTCGTTTTATTTATTACCTTAAGACAACTGGGGAATGTGTCAAATATTAAATATTTTACTTAATATTTTTTAATTTAATTATTTTAAAGATATAAGTAATTTTTATTTCATCAACTAAGTGATAATTTTGAACATTAATAATTGGATTTTCGTAAACTTTGAGTATGGACCTATAATTTCATTAATTTTCAAAAGTTTAAGCTCAGTAGATTCAGAAATAAAGGGGGGAATGGGTCGATTTTTGTACATATATTTCAAATAAATTCAATTAAATATTTTAATTTGATTTTATAGTTTGCCCCCTCCCCCACCAAGTTAATATTAGGATTTTCGCTTTATTTTTCCGGTAAAGTTTGATCGAAGCTCTATATTCGCCATTTTAGGCTCTGTTGCTTCGAAAATATAAAGGGGGTGGAAAGTGGTCTATTTTTTGTATATTCTATTTAATATCTTCGAAAAAAATGATTTGACATATATGAAAAATATATATTTGTATTCCCCATAACGAACATTTTCATTTGATATATTACATGATTCACTTGAAACCGTTTTTTTACTTTTATATTAATTACCTACAATTAATATTAGGACTTTTTTTATATAAACTTTGAATGCGGACCGATATTTTCATTTATTTTCGGACAGCAAGGGGAGGAATTGTTGATTTTTATATATTTCCGGTAATATCTTTCAAACTAAATATCTTAAAAACATGAAAAAATTTCTATTCCTCATAATGGGCATCCTTATTTGATATATCACAGGATGGGCTTGAATATTTTTTAATATTTTTTAATGTTCATTTCATTTTACAATTAGCCTTCCCCAAGTTAATACATAATATTATATTGGTTTATTTTTCCGGTTTAGTTTTAGCAAAACCTGCTCCCAATTTTTATATGCAGTTTCGGAGGTGTAGGGGGAATTGTTCGATTTTTTGTATATTTTGTTTACTACCTTTTAAATAGATTAATTTACAAATACGAATATATATATATATATATATATATATATATATATATATATATATATATATTGATATTTCTGATTTAATTTCATTTCATTTGATATATTAAATGATGCGCTTGAAACCATTTTTAGTTTTTATTTTTCATTTAATTTTATAATTACCTCCCCCTACAAATAATATTAGGATTTTATTTTTTCTTTTAACTTTGGGTAAGGTCTATTTTTTCATAATTTTTAGCCTGAATAATTTCGGTGGTAATGGTGAAAATTTAAATTTCTGTGAAAGGACCCCGCACATTCCTTATGGAAAGTGACCCCTGGTGGATTTGGCTGAAATTTTCCTATTTTGTAAATTTCAACAAAATGAACAAATGTCTTCATGGCCGCAAAGTCCGATGACCCATACTTATATTTAATGAGCTGATTCAATATGCATATCAGAAACTACTAGGACTATTTATTTGAAAATTAGTATACAGGGGGCTTTCGAGGAGCTGGTTTCAGTTAAAATAATTTCAGTTATCTACGACTTCCAGTTCTACCGGAAGTGGACCCAAACTTTGTTTTTATAAATGGAACACCCTGTTTTTTAAGCTTTTTTAGAATCTACGATGAATTTCAATATAATTTTATTAAGAATATCATATGTATGTATTTTTTTGGAAACAAAGAGGGCCAGGTGAAAAATTACCAGAATTTTCCCGAAGAAAACGTGAAGCTTCCTAAATCGTTGGAAACGTTTCAAAAGAATACACGGAGTGTTCAGGAATTGGCCCCGAATTTGGCTATCTCATTTTTTTCAAATGGATTTTATGTTAGAATCCCCATACCTAAATTAAAGGATTTTTGTTGTAATGAGAGATATCTGAATTATCACTAGGTTTTTTTGAACGAATCGACAAGAAACAAATGCTGAAGTGTCATCAAACAATATTTGCTAATAATTTGGTGTTAAAGCACAATTATATGGAAAGCATTTATCATGTACCGTTTAGGATTTACTAACTAAGTTTCGTTCGCGATACTCGGATAGACCAACACCCACTCATGATACGCTGACGGGGCTCATTCACAATTGCAAAACAGATGGACAGTTTGTGAAAAATCAAGAAAAAGGGAAACCTGTCGTAGATATTAAAGAGAATTAAGTTACAGTCTTCGCATACTTAAGAGTATTTCCTCACAATTCCTCAGAAGATGCAGAAAGAGATGTGGGAATATCTATGATTAGTTTTCAGAGGATCCTAAAAAAATATAAGAATCATCCGTTTGTATTCTCATTAGTTAAGAATTGAAGAGCAGGTGATGCTCAAAGACGGAATCATCTTTCGAATTCATATTAATCAAAATTCAGGAAGACGAACATTTTCTATACAAAATGATTTGGACGGATGAGGCAAAATTTATGGAATAGTCAACCACATTACTGGAATGATAATAATCCACACATTATTTTTAGGGGAGAGATATCTCGAAATTTTAGAAAATGGTTTACATCAATTAGAGTTGACTTAGAATCTGCTGTGGTCTCAACACGACCTCATAATATTGCACCTGTGAATAACTTTTTAGACAATCATTTTGAAGATCGTTGGATAGAGAATAATGGACCTCATCGACGTCTCCCTCGTTCTCCCGATATCACTCCTTAGCTTTATTTTATTTGGGGTCGAATAATAAATATTGTCAATGCTGCACCGCTAACAACAAGGTAGATTGTCAGGACATGATCTGCGTCTACGAGATCACAATGGAAACGTTTCACATACTTTTGTTTATAACCATATCAAATTCTATACACATGGTTAAGAAAGTAAAGTAGTGTATATCTTGACGGTTCCTTCAAAAAAGCCTACTAATAATTCATATATCTCTAATAGCTACACAGGAAATTTTAATTTTTCCAAAGTGTATATAAAAACTGTTTCATTTAGTCTTGTAAGCATAAATTCCTACTTTTTGGCCCATATTCCAATGGTTTTGAGGAAAAATGGAGTTGCCATTTGAAAAAAAAATGAGATACGATTTTCGGTTCGGATTCTGTACCACTTTCAAAGCTGTCCGTTTTTTAACAGTTTTCAAAGATTTAGGAATCTTTAAGTTTTATTCAGGCAAATTCTGGTAATATTTGATCTGGCCCTATTTGCTTTCACAAAAATAATATTTTGTGAAGAGAGCGTTGATCTGAGCCCTTTCATTTGTAACATGATGGGTTAAAACATGTAATTCAAAGTATAGGTTTAAAAAGAACCTATACCTTTTTTTTTCTTTACCGTATATTTTCGTTAATATCCCTCAGAATGAGACCAGACATGAGGCGTTTGATTTTTTTTTTGTTTTTAAATTTTTATTTAATTCTATAATTTGCCCCCCAATAAAGTTAGGCTCAGTAGTTTCGGAGGTAGGTCGGGGACGGTCGATTTTTTTAGTTTTTCATCCATAGATTCTAAAACCTGATCGTGCTATTGGTGCCAAAAACCTCTTCCGTCCAAGGTTATTGCGGTGTTCGGAGTGATATTATAAGGTTATCTTTATATTGTATATACGGAACCCCAAAAACAAAGTTTGGGTCCACTTCCGGTAGAACCGGCAGTCGTAGACAATTGAAAATATTGTAACTAAAATCGGCTCCTCGAAAACCCCCTGTAAATACTAATTTTCACATTAATACTCCCAGTAGTTCCTCATATACATATCCGCTCAGCTCTTCGTGGTATACTCTGACCATAAATATAAAGTTAACCATAACTTGAAAACCATCAGTCATCGGACATTTGTTTATTTTGTTGAGATCTACAAGATATCAAAATTTCGGAACCAAATCCACCGGGGGCCACTTTCCATAAGGAATGTGCGGGGTCCTTTATCTCTAGAAGTGTCCCCCAAAATCAAAATTCCTTTATTTACGTTATGTCCTTATTATCTGTATTTATACAAAATTTACACCATTTCCGTCCAGTAGTTTTGGACAAAGTAAGCTGTGAGAGACAGATAGTGTCAAGAGCGATTTTAAAAGGTTTATGTATAAAAATGAAAACAAAAATCGAGAGGTTCGAATGAATTTTTAAAATCCCAGTGCAAGTGAAATGCGTTTGTAGCTCTTGAGTGTACCAGAAAGATGAGAATTTTGAAAAAAGAACCTTTTCAATACATTAAAATTGCATGTCCCTCATTTGTTCTGTTAAATAAAAGATAACTTTACAATTTTATCGTAAAATCGTGCTCGTTGTCGTCAATAAATTCATTAAAAACCGCAGTAATGAATAATTCCTGCTGCTCTCTGCAATGGCGGCCGTCGTAAGCAACAGGAATTAGTCGGGATGGCCATATTCGATCAGATAACGTCCGCATCGTTTGTTTCTGACAATTGACACAAACTATGTGCAAATGTTTGATAACCTGTATTTCAACTGCCATTATTGTCTTCGCTCGTTTGTTTTTATATGCGTTTGCGGAATATGAGCACTTAGCTGAGCTTAAACGCGCCATTGCGAAATTAAATGGTATGACTTTTCGGAATTTATAGACCTGATTCAGCGTCGACTAATGTTCTGTTTACTTTACCGGGACAGTTCTAGGGAATTTATGGAAACCGTGATAGTAAAACTTTGGACATAAGTTAGAAGTACCAAATCTTGATCACACCTAACATTCCTTTACGAATGTGTATAACTATTATAAATCCTAACAATATGAAGCAGTGACTAAGAGTTAAAACAAATAGAAATATATGGAAGATCTGATAAATCTGACTGGTAAGAGTTTCTGGGATATTATATTGCAAAACAGGCTCTTGACTACATCGATGATAACAATCGAATTCATATAGATGCATCTTAGAAACACAGAAATAAAAAAATAGGTACTCTTTTCGAGGTGTCATTTTTTTAAACGCAAGACAATGTACATTGTTTCTGGTCAGGGAACCTTCATCAGTTGCGCTTCCCACAAGAGAAAGTCCTCCCGAACACTTATTTATGTATTTGATATATATCGTTGATATGTAGACGCGAGAAGTAAAGACCGACGTCTAGGATTTTCGGGGAAACTAGCACAGAGAGGTTCTGAATCTGGAGTCGTAACATGTAATTGCTGTTATCCCGTAGCTCCTAGGTTACAATATTACGATAAAATTGTCCGGTTAACTTCACCTGTCAGAGTTGTGGAATACTTTCTTGGACACCTCTCGGATAGATGAAGTTGCCCTGAAAAATGTTATGGTGGTATTCTAACCTAGCAGTTACAGGATAATAGCAATTACATGGAACATCTCCAGATTAGGAATCTCTCTGTGGTAGTTTCTCCGAAAATCCTAGATGTCGGTCATTACATGTCGGGTCTACAAAAATAGGTGATAAAGACATTGCATGACGAAACACATGTCGTTGTGTCGAAATAAAATGTAAATCTCGAAAAAAAAAACTTCCCAGACGTTTAAATATTAAAAAAATATATGGTTCTAGAATTCGATCGTAGCGCCCCCTACCGGGCCCAGTTGTGAATCTAAACATTCCAGAGATCTAGTCAAAAAATATTTAAAAAATCATCAAAACTCGATTGCTACGCCTTCAAACACACTGAAAAAAATGTCATCAAAATCGATCCAGTAATTTTGGAACATTTTTTATTTTTTATATTAATAGTTACAGCATTGAATCCACTCAACCTTCGAATTTGTCTTTTCAAGATGTTCGAAACATTCTACACATTCTCATGTTACAAGGATTCTGAGCCGTTTGAAAAGTTTCGACTATTTTATGGAATACTTTGCTCATTTTTGGCGCCACATACTTGTCAAAAGTTTGCATATTCCATATTCATTTCCGCACCTGTTAGGTTCAAGATTCCATAGTTTAGACTTCTATACTAGTCTATATTTATAGACCAGGGTCGATAATTTTTAAAACCAAAAATTTTTTATAAATTGAGGATAAAAACGGTTTATCTCGATTTCTGGCAAAACTATGGAAAAAAGTTAAGTGGCAAACAAATATCTACAATTTTTGTGTTTATATTTTTTCACATAACCTCAAAATTTATGTGACAAATTCAAAAAACCAAGTTTCTGGTTTTTTATTTTTATCTTTTCCAAAAAAAATGTTTTTTTTACGAAATTTGATGAAAATTGACCTAGTTTTATCCCAAATAGACAGTATTTTTTTTTATTTAAAATATTTAATTTTTCACCTTATTTTGATTTAATATCGAAAAAGCACCCTAATTTTCAATCAAAAATTCTCACCTCAAAATATCTGCTTTATTAAAAAAGTCGGTGGGTTTCTTGTTCGTTGAAATCTCTACTTTCGGATGGTGTGAAAAAATATATACACTACTATGGTAAATGTTCTCAGAAAATCCAAAGAACGAAACAAACTCGAATCCGAAAATTAAGTAGGAAGGCCCAGACCCTTCTAGCCCATTCCTCATTTCTGCATGAAATGCCTTTTGTTGGCTAAAACTTTCCGTAGGTGACTCATGTATGTAATTACAATCTTAAAATAGCAATAAATAGACATATATGCATATAATTTAAAGAAGATTCTATAACTTTCTCAAATATTGGAGGTGTTTTATTAAATATTATTAAGATAATTTTCTCAGAACATTTAACATAGTAATGTATAAATTTTATTACACCATCAGAAAGTAGAGATTTCAACGAACCAAAAACTCATCGACTTTTAAAAAAGCAAATATGTAGACGTGAGAATTTTCGATTGAAACTTAGGGTTCTTTTTCGACATTAACTCAAAATAAAGCGAAAAACTAAATATTTTAAATAAAAAAAATTGGGATTCGAAAAGGTACGTTTTTACCAAATTTTGTGAAAAAAAAAATTGTAAAAGATAAAAGTAAAAAATTAAAAACTTGTTTTTTGAATTTGTCACATAAATTTTGAGATTATGTGAAAAAATTTTAAACACAAAAGTTAAAGATAAACCCTCTTTTATCCTTTCATACCTGTGATTCAGTGTGGGTACTTGTTGCACACACACTCAAACACATACAAAAAAATTTCATCACAAACTTCCCAGCTGTTTGAATGTTTAAAAAATATATAGTTAGTTCTAGAATCCGATCGTAGCGCCACCTCCGGGCTCAGTTGTGGATCTAAACCATCCAGAGCCCTAGTCAAAAAATGTAAAAAAAATATCAAAATCGGTGCGGATATTTAGGATTTCTTTTTTAGGGTTCCGTATATACAACATACGGACTCCTTACAATATCACTCCGAATTTCTCCCTCTTTCAAATCACAGTTATTTTCTTCTAAACTACTGGACGGAAGACGTATATGGTTTGGTGACCCGATCAGAAGTACATCTAGAAAATGAAGAAATTTTGAGTATAGGGGACCGTCTGGGGGGAAAAAGTAAAAAGAATCGACTGTTCCCCCCCTTATCATCGAAACTATAAGAAATTAAAAAAAAAGATATACAGCCTCATCCGATTTTATCGGAAAAATAAAAAGAAACATCTTCTAGTAATTTTGGGGGGCAAATTTCAGAATTAAATGGAAAATATAAAATTCAAAATTGTTTCTAACGCATCATGTAATATATCTTATATCATATTTTTGAATAATTTGTTTAAAATACATTTACCAAAATTTTAAACATCGACTTAATCCCCCTTTAGAAACTACACTATCTAAAACTGTGAAAAAAATATTTTATTTATATTTGGAAATAATTTGTCTAAATTATTTAATAATTTATTTTCCCCTTTATCTTCCAATCAACAGAGCCTAAAATTCAGACAGTAGATTATAAACGGCTTCCGTGAAAGTTTATTAGTAAAATAAAACTCTAATGTTAATTTTGGGGACCAAATTAAAAAATTAAATACATATTTGTATAAAAATCAAGCGAATCATGTAGCGGATAAAATAAAAAGTCTATGTGTGAAAAATAAAAGTGTATATTTTTTATAAATGTTAAACGCTCATTCCCTACTTGTCTGAAACTGTAATATTAGAAAAAGATATACTTTGATTCAAATCAAATCTTGAAGGTGGTACGGAACCCTTAGTATGCGAGTCCATCTCGCACTTTAACAAATTATTTATAACTCGATTGGTGCGCACTCAAACACACAAAAAAATATCATCAAAAGCGGTCCAGTAGTTTTGGAACAGTTTTAAAAATTTTCTATTAATAATTACAGCTAACTAACTTTTTCTTATGAGGGCGCTACTGTCCCCCTTAGTGACAACTCCATTTCACGGCACGAAGAGAATAAAATCTCAATCTTGGCCAACAAATCACCCGCGTCCCGCGTAATATTTTATTCAGGCATTATTGTACTCGAACTCCTTATCTTGGCTATTTATCAGTACACCTACGACCGGAGCGGCACCTGAAACCACTGAAATTAATTTTCGAAATCCGTTTAGTTCATTCGTTGTGTCACTGTTGCCGGCCATTCTTGCTCGACTCTTAATATTCATATAAATATCTTATTATGGTCACACCATTCACTTTTGATTATGATGTATATTTTGTCGCGATGCCAGTAGTTTTGTCAGTGGTTACGTGCGGCTTTTGTATTTTTCATAATTTATCTTTTTGTACTTCTCGAAAGCGTTCATCATCCGACGCTTTAGCTCAATGGGAAAGTCTTTTCGTTGGGTAATTTTCTTTAATTGTTGACGTTTTAGTATCTGGCAAGTTATTTTCAAGACGTAGTTGAAATATTGACGTGAAAAAGCTCCTTCTATATTGTGGTATACTTTATTTTAAATTACGATTATAAAGCGATTACCGCTTATTCTCGATTAAAGTGCTTATTGTTCAAATTATATAACAATTTTATTCAACATTTTTTTGGAACCACCTTGTATAACTGTAACTCTGCGTCACTCTATATGCTGCTGTTTATTTGTCACCCAATATAACGTTTTTTAATTACCTAATTATAGTTTTACTCCACCCTAGGCGCTATATAACAGTTATTTCTGATAATTTTGGAGTCACTTTCTAAACTATAATTTTAACCGGCATTTATATTCAACATTTTCTAACACTGTGTTAAACACAATATATAAATATAATTTTGGTGCACAATTTTTTAACATTTTTTGATCCACCCTATAAAACTATAATTCTACTAAGCCCCTGATCTCAACTACCTTATATATACAAATACTTATGAGCCACTCGACATAACATTTCTTATACCACTCTGTATAACATATTTCACCCAAACTGCAACTGCTGGTGGCCACCCTATATCACAATTTTATTCAGTATTTTTAAAAACTACCTTCTGTAGCTATAACTCTACTTCCATCTATACATATTTAAACTATCTTGTAGGTATGGCTGCCAATTAGTCACCCATTATAATTTATTTGTATATAATTTTTGAACCATCCTGTATAACCATAATTTAATTGTACAAGATATTTTAACTACGTTGTTTATGCCTCTGCTTAGGGACCACTAAATGTAACATTTTTTAAACACTTAACTCTAACTCTGATCCACTCTATATTTCCACTATCTTATCTATGCAACTGCTTATGAACTACGCTAAAAATTTTTAACCATCCTGGACAATATAGTTTCTCTCCACCTTTTATATCAACGACCCCTTATATGCAACTTTTTCTAACATGTTTTAATTACACGGTATAACTATAATTTTACTTCGCCCAATGTTTCAGATATTGCAACAGCTCACGTTCTATCTTAAAAAAGCTTCGAACAATTTTCTATCCACACTATTTAACTATAATTCTACTCCACTCTCTATTTCAACCACCTTGTATGTGCAACTACTTATCGGCCACCAATTTGAGATTTTTTTGTACTATCTTATATTAATATAAATCCATCAATTCCCAATAAATTTCACTAAAACTGCAATTGCTTATGGGCACCCTATGTAACAAGTTTTAAATATTAAACTCTATTCCTCTCTATATTTGAAATATCCTATCTGTGTAACTGATTATGAGCTACGGTATTTCACAATTTTTCCTCATATTTTTTGAAGCACAGCATAAAATATAATTTCTCTCGACACTTCGTTAGCAACTTCTTCTAAACTTGTTTGAGTCACAGTGTATAACTTCGCCCTATATTTAAGGTACTCCATATATGCAACTGCTCATGCTCTACTCTATACAACAAAGTTTTTTTACCCACACTGTATAATAATTATTCTACTCCACGCTATATTTCAACAACCGGTATACTTAGAATTCTATTCACCCTATATTTCATCTATCCGGTATATGAAACAACTTATAGATCACAACATTCCTTTATAATATTTTTTAAACTCATGTATAGCTGTAATTATACTCGGCTACATATTTCAACCATCCTATAATATGCTACTTGTAAACTTGTGAATTACTTGTAGATATAAAACAATTTTTTAGCCACCCTATAAACTTTAATTCCACCCCATCTTATATTTCAATCACCCAGTATAAACAACTGCTTCTAACATTTTTTTCAAAATTCAAATATCCTAATTGCTCACATTACATATTTTTTATCCACCCTGTAGAATTATAATTCTATTTTACCTTTATTTCACCCACATTGTTTTTGCTATTACTTGATCCTATATATGGAACACCGTCTAAAATAATACTTGATGTACCAAAGATATATATAGTTACCTTAAGTTCATTGTTGAGTACTCTCCAAATATCAGTTCACTGGTTGTCACCACTGTTTGCCTTTGGGTTCGAACGATCCAATACTTACAGTTTTCTTTGTCGGTAAGTAAGGATTCTTTGCAGTTGTTAGTCTATAATCTGGGTAGAAGTTTATAGTGAGTGTAAAAATTTTGTAACAACGTGGTGTCAGAAGTGGGATTAAGTAAAGTTTAAAATCCAAATTTTCGATAACCGCTACCACTAAGGTTTCATGAAAGATGAACAGCAGGCTCATGCCAATACAATTAAAAGTGAACAACAACATTTAATTGACCAGATATTATCGAAATTGCAAGGTGAGCACAAAATATTAGATATAAAGGGTAAAATAAATTTAAAATAGAAGAAAAACGGCACGCTAGTGAATTAAAAAGGCAAGATGATTAAAAAAATGTAGAAGTAACAATTAGAACAACTAAGACAATTAAGTAATACAAGGTAACAAATCAGTTAAAGATTTAAACAGAAAATATAGAATATAGAATCAGACATAAGGGCAGTAATTATAGAATTGAGATTCTAAAAAGTGCAATGTGTAGTCTTAAATTTATTTTCACGCATTCCAGTGGATGAACCTGGGGAGAGTTTACAAGAGTTTGAAGCCGACATTAGCCGTTTAACACACTTAGCGAATTCAGACCTACCAGAGGATGTTAAAAACCAATTGGCTACCCACAGTTAGTGGTTTTAGAGATGTCGAAGTTCAACAAAAAATTAGGCTTAATGGATTGATGAATAGTGCTGAAGCTGTATGGCGTGCTGTGGAAGCAGACGCTATCATAAACCTGTCCAAATCAAGGGTACAAGCAGTTTCAGACAGTCGGACTGAATCAGAGCCGGTCAGGAAGTACTCTTCAAGATTGAGATAAAGCAGAAACGAAGGACATGTGGTGTATGTTATCGCTGTAAACGCATAGGGCATTTTTAATGTGACTGCAGAGTGTGATTACCAGATAGATCACTACCACCAGCCCTCAGGACAGTACTCATCCGACAGGTTCGTGTGCAGGTCAATGAAGATTGGACAGCAGAGCATGGTGCTCAAGGATAAATTGCTGATCTAGATATTGAACCCTGATCAGTCAAGAAGAATGGGACACGCAGGCCACGATTGGACCAGGTAGCTAGTTATTGTGGACCCAATGAGATTCTGTACGAGTAGAGAATGGAATGTTGCAGAGAGTTTAGGAAAGTAGTGATGGCACGGGAACCAAGTCCCAACTGGTAGTCCCAAAGAAAAAGGTATCCGCTGTCCTGATCGAAGGACATAAGGTTCGTTCCTTCAACCGATTGTCGACCGATCGGCAATTGGTTAATGCATCGATACATGAACCGTTTATTGCGCATCTCGTTGGATGTACCAGTCGTTGGCTGCACCACCGATTCTACCCTGAAACCGGTGATCGAAATTACCGTACATTAACTGGTTGCGAATCAATCACCGTGTCACTTGGAACACGAAACTGAACCGTTCACTAAACGGTTATTGTTTTGAAGGAACGCTATTGTTCTTGTGCGCAGGTACGCGACCGTTGTGTATCGGTTATCTAGGCTGAAGGAACGAACCTATAATGAGATTAATTTGGATAAAATTACTTCGAAGACCTGATTTCGGAAATGTGCCCGAAAACAATGACTAGGGACAGCAATATGGGCGTTCCATTCGAGAGAATTGCCCTTGATATAGCCGGTCCGTTTCCATTTACCGAATCCAGGAAGGGGAACAAATAAATTCTGGTAGCAACTACGGTGGCGACGATGCTAGTGGAACAGCTATTCAGTAGGTTTGGTGTGCTGTTGGAATAGTTTAGAGGATGACAACCCAATAATGAGTTGTTGTAAATATTGTACGTATTGTGGTTTATTTTAGTCAAATAAAGAAGTTTATAGGGAGTGTAAAAGTTTTGAAATGAAAACCAATGGACTATGTAACAATATATTTGCCAATTCCATGTTAAATTGTCTTCCTTCTATATACCATTTGTAGCAACTGTATCGGTTAACTGATAAATTATGTTTCAGAAGAAAATTCGTAATTTATAAATAGCCCGTGATTATATCTATAAAACAGCGAATTTTCCAAAGCCATATATTTTTATCGACCGTTTCTTGTATTAGTTGAAGCACATAAAATGCACACCCACGATAATAACCTTTGAGGTAGTTATTTAATTGTTAGAAAGGCATTTTAGCACAGGTCTAGTGAAAATCGAATCAATTTAGTTTTAATCAAAGCTTATACTGAAAATATCAAGCAACTCCAAAGTAACTTGTTTATGTAAATCGTTTCATTGCTCTTTCATATCAAGACAGATGCTCTCAACAACTTTTTTTCTTAATAATTTCACTTCATATCGACATGAAGCGTTCGTTCTTCTTATAATGGTATGAGAAATAAAAAATCACTCAACAATACCTAGTAATCTACAGCGTTAACCTATAATCTCAATTACTTGGCTTAAACAAACTGAACAATATGACGATTATCGTTATCAAAATCTCCATCTTAATTATACAATGGACTTCGGTTAATACGAAATGTCACATTTGTGTTGTGTTATAACGGAACCTTTAACAGGATTGGATTTTGAGGATCGAATTGATATGTATCTCGTTCATAATTGCCCCTCTGAACTCACCTTAAGTTCTATATGTGTGCTTTGAAATTACACTAGCAGATATGATCGCCATATTAAAATATGGAATTAAAAGAATTTACTTGTCTGAAATCAGGGGTATCAGTAGAAAATTCAGTTAATATTAAACGTCCTACTGTGCTGAAGGCTATCCTTTTATTGAAGAAAAAATGAACAATTACTTTTCCAGGCTACGGTAGGCTAGTTGCGCCAATGTTGGACGCTGTTCTAGTGATGAACACATTTGTTTTAAGAAAGGGCGCCAAATGCCAGTGGAGTCAGAGTATAACATAACTGTCAGATTGTATCAAGCTATCTTTACATCTGTGTTAAATATTACAAACAATAAATATGTACAGCTGAATTTACGTGGTTATGTCGTTTACGCTTGTAGTATAAATAGTATAGATAAGCTGGGTTTGAAAAATGACAAAATAAACTCACTTGAGCTTTGGCCATAATGTTGTTTTGGGCGTTGAATTGAAAACCCGAAGGGGCCCAAAAATTTCAAAGTGGGATATTGTTTTTGGAAGAGGAAGAAAGGAAAAAATCTCTGAAAATTGTCTACCGTTTTACAAGTTTTTCCATCAGTGATTCAGTTACTCACAAGATACCTTAGGTTCAATCAGAGAAAAAAACAAGATTTTGATTATTTTATTGAATTTTGTACAAAATTAAGTTTTTTACAATATAGCTGGTCAAATTCTTCTCTCAACAGCCTAAATTCGAATATACAAGGCTTCAAAAAAGGGAAGAATCGCTAAAAATTCATAAAAAAACCCTCAAAAAACTATAGTTTCTGCTATGTTATTGATCTGCAGCTTTGTCCCTTAGTTCCTAAGGCTTAGACCATTCTGTCGACTTTTGAAGAGTGTTAAAAGTATAATATTGTAAAATCTACTTTGACTTCATAGGTACTAAAATACAGTTTTTTGCTATTTCTTGTGACCAATTAAAGGCTCATAGTAAAAAATAGACTTTATGATGATATTTTAAGATTTTTTTTGGTTATATATGACAACAGTATTAGAAAAAAGTTTACAACAATAGTCTAATTTCTCTGAAGAAGGTAAAACAATAGAGCCTGAGCAGATATCATAAGAATGATCTATGATCTATGATCTATCGATCTGAAATGGTTTCATTCGATTCAGTTAGGAAAAAAATTGTAATATGTTGCCCAACTAGACCACTTTTAACTGTCAATTATTTAGTTTAACGTCACTAGTATTTCTTGGGTGTCCGCTGAAAAAATATTTATGTTGTCTTCCTCTTTAATTAAACAATTTGCCTGTTCAGAAGCTGTTCAGCGACATTCTGAGAGAAAAAAATGTCTAGAATATAATCAACCAGTATTCCTGAATATGAAAAGTGTTTTCTATTTATTTCAGCTCCAATTCTGGCGTCGTTGTCAATGGCTTTGTGCTGTAGCTGGAGGTTGATCCTTAGATTTTCTCTTTGATAGAAATTTTCTTGTTTGTCAAAAAAATGGTAGTGAAATAAACAGGCAAAATAATCAAGGAACTGATAACGGATTTTAAGTAGCAGGTCTCGAAACTAGTCATAAATAATAAAATATTCAAGGGTTGTGGGTTTGGGACCTTTTGATTTCCCTAGTATAATGATGTTCATGACCCTACACATAACGATATTCCAGACCTATCAAAGAATTCGTTTTAATAGAGGTTCAACGTATACCGTTACCGGAAAAAAAATGTTGAGAAAAAGAAAAAGATGTTGGACTTCATAGGTAACTGACAGTGTATTACACGCATAGAGGAATCCAAGAGGAGGGGGAACTAAGGGGATCAAACCCCCGAATATTATGTGAGTTTTACGCTTTTTACCGACTTCCAAAAAGGAGGAGGTTTTTATTGTATCGCCAATTTTTTAGGTATGCTCAGCGATTTGGCAATTTAAACTGCATTTTCTTAACGTACTTGAGATTTAGGGGTTTCCAGAAAATCAGAATAAACAGTAATTAACATTTCAATCAATTTCAATAAATCTTCACTCTGAATATTTTAAATTGTATTCTGCAAGGATATATTCCAGCTTGATTCCTTATATTTTTCTCTGGGCATAAAATGCCTTACATTTTTTCAGAAAATAGGAAAAATATGTGCAAAAAACGGTAGATATCAATGTACATGTCAAATTTTCTACAAAAATCTCAATTTTAATGGTCAAGATATGTCATAAAACTACATCGTACAGGCTCTTCAGAGCGGTTTTTCATTTTGATACATTTGAAGTCAGTTTCTTTCTGAAACGAATTCTTATACTAGGCTTACAATTATTTAAAATGGCAAAAAATATTCAATTAGTGTTTCGAAAGGAAAATTTGTTATGCCGGCGAGCTTTTCTAAACGGTATACGGTTGTAGGTCTGTGTGTGCGTGCAAGTATCGAAATTAAAGCAGCATGGAATGTGCAGTATTGAAATTTACAGTTATTAAGGTGGGTTCAAAAAATAAATGTGATATTGGGTGGTATAGAAGCAGTTGCATATACATGATGGTTGACATATAAGGTGGAACAGAATTATAGTTACACATGATTGTTCATAATTGTTCTACTGGGTGGCACATAGTAGTTGCGTATGCAATGTGGTTGAAATAAGGGAGTACAATGGCAGTTATATAGATTGGATCAATACAGAAGAGTTCAGAAAACGTTAGAAGCAGTTTAGCATAGAGGATGGTTAAACTATAGGGTGGAGTAGAATTATAGTTATACAGAGTGGTGTAGAAATATCATATATTGTGAAACTTATGTAGTTGCGAATACAAGGTGGTTGAAAAAGGATGGAGTAGAATTATTGTTATATAGGGTGGACTAAAAATTTGTTATATTAGCATTAGCAGTTAGTTATAGGGATGGGTTCAAAAAATATTAAAGCGGTTCAATATACACAGTGGTTGAAATAAAAGGTAAAGTAAAACTATAGTTGTGCAAGGAAGTTCAAAAATGTGAAAAATTTTGTAATATGGGATAGGATAGACCAGAAGTTGCATAAATAGAATACCTGAAATATGGGTCGAAGTAAAATTATAGGTATACAGCGTGATTCAAACAATATTAGATACATTCAACAGAATGGAGACAATTTGTATTTATACAGGATGGTTCAGAAATTATCAGGCCGGTTGCAATATCGTGGGGCTGAATTATAGTTTTACCAAGTGGTTCATTAAATGATGGACTAGAGTTATAGTTATACAGAGTGGTCCAAATAATAAAAAAATAAAAATAAAGGTAAAAAATATTTGGAAAAAATATACAAATTAAAGAGAACTTGACAATTTTATAGAATAAATTGTAATATATTAAAGCGGACTGAGAGGTGATTCAATTAAAGTAAAAATCCGTAAATGTCAAACTAAAACTCTAATAAATATCTTTTCAAATTTAAAAGTGAAGGTATGTCCGAAAATAGTGATTGACTGCAAGAGGTTTTAGTGTATAATGTGTACGTAAGCAGGGTATACAGTTATTGCACTTTATTTTAAACAAGTGCAACGAATGTATGGCGAGTTTCCCATTTAAAGTATATCCATATAATTTTACATACCATACGCAGGTGAAGCCGCGGGTAACAACTAGTGGAAAACTAAATTATAGATAAAAAGTAAAGGTCATTTAAAAAAGACCGGCCACAGTAGTCTAAAAAGGCTTGTTACCATGAATATTTTTGTGTATTAGTGGCTTTATGGAAAAAATAATTATTTGATAAAATATTTGTAGACGCGAGTTATAAAGACCGACGTCTAGGATTTTCGGGGAAACTAGCACATAGAGGTTCCGAATCTGAAGCCGTTGCGTTTAGTTCATGTTCTCTCGTAACTCCTAGGTTCGAATGTCACGATAAAATTTTCAGGTTACCTCACCTGTCAGAGATATTGGATACTCTCTTCGAGGTGTCATTCTTTTGTACGCTAGACAATATAAATATTGTATATATGTATTGTTTGTGGTCGAGAACCTTCATCAGTTACGCTTCCCAAAATTCTCTCGAACACTGATGAAGGTTCCAGACCAATATATGTCTTATATATTGTCTTGTGTACAAAAGAATGACATTTCGAAGAGAGGATAAAATATTGTCATTTAAAAATACTATTGGTCGCCGAGTGGTCGAAATTCGACCTTATTTCATCAAACTGTGAACATTATTGAGGTTCGTTTATCAAAAGTATATGTCTATCAGAAATAAAGTGGGAGAGAAACCGGAGAATGCGTCATTACCCCCTCCCCAAAAACAAAACTTGCATGTCATATTGACAAATCTATTGAAATTAAAAACAAAGATTTAATCAAATACAGGTGTTCCGAATAATTTTGGAAAATGGGTAATCCCCTAAGTTTTTGGTGGGATTCTAACCTAAAACTTTTCGTCATTTGCAGTTTCAATCGAGTTCTACAATAAAAAAATAAATATGTTAACAACCTTATGAAAATTATCTTTAATATATTTTCTGTTGTCTAGTGACTGTCAATTTGTTACACCAATCCTTGGGAAGGTTGTCAAATAAAGTAGTAATAAAATAATTAAATTTACAACAAAAACTTACGGAATAATTGAAACGAAAATTACTGCTACTTGTCCGAAAAATCAATACTGATCTACTGAATTGACTATTCTACTCCTGAACAATAAACAACGCTTGATGCTGAACTATAAAAGATTGTCTTCACATGATTTAACAGCAGATAACGCTTTTTCCGTATATAATAACTCAATAGTTTGACCGATTTCGAAAGAAAAATATTTTCATTAAAAATAAATAAAATGTCAATGATATGTTTATTAGGTCAAAGTAAGTTACCTTGTTATAAAAACAGGATTTGGCAGTAACTAACTGATTCCCTACCTAAAAAGAATTGAAAGATTCGGCCTATAAATATAATCAAACCTAATTATAATTTTTAACATGAAAAAATAAATCTATTTAAATATATTAACATTATATGAAATAATAAATTAATATTTAATGTAATATTTAAAACATTAGTAAATACCTACATTTTTCAAAAATAGTTTTTGATCTGTGACTGACAAATTTCATTCTGGCGTTTCACAGTTTCCGATTTCAGCTCATGAGCAGAAAATGAAATCAACCAACTCAAAAGTTAGTATGAAGGTGTTATACCTACTATTACATTCCAAATAACTGCAACATATGAGTACATATTAATAAACCTTCAACCAAAATCTTATGATTTATTATAATTTCATTAACTTAAATGGAACACATAGTAAGCAATGGCTATTTCTGTTTTGTATGGAAAATATAAAGAAATACAACCACCTGCTGTTAAAAGATGATAAATAAGTAATACTCACATTTGTTAAAAACTTTTCGCAGTGAATGAAGCTGAAATCTTACTTAATTTACACATTGAATTTACAACTTACCTTTACCATAGTGCTATAATAATCTTACACCAAACAATATTCTGAAATGTCAAAATTCAAATTAAGGCGGTTCATCAAAGATAGCTGTGAGTTCAGGGCTGCCAAATCTAACTATTTGTCTTGAATATTACAATCAGTGCATTAATTCTCATTTTTTGTGTTCTTATTCAAATTTTATGAAATTTAGAAAAACGGCAAAAATTAAAAGAATTTTTAAATTGGAAGTTTAACATTAAAATTAATAAGATATTATCGGAAATAAATTCATTAATTACAAGATAATTCTTATTTTAGTTGACAAATCATATTTACAAATTAATGAATATGAAAGTTGCAAACTTGCGAGAGCCCAATGAATGGCCATTATTGTGTAATATAAATTTTCCTGGGTTCTATTTCAGTAGCATGCCGATGTAGAAAGTTATGAACGGATCAAAATTTGTTACTTTTTAGTTAATTCGTCTTTCATATTCCAGTCAATCCATCATACGATTTGTATCCAAGCAATCTGGTGACACTGTTACTGTTATCTGTTTGGCATTGACAGTAAATCGGTTGAGAGAACATGGTACCTAACCGTTTTGTCTTTGCCTATTTATATATAGACTAGTTGTCGTCCAGTGGTCGAAATTCGACCCTATTTCATGAAATTGTAATAGTATATTTTTATAAGAGTTGTGGAGAAGTAGATATAATGATCAAAATTGTTCACTCATATTGACAAATCTATAGAAATAAATAGAAAATAAAAATGTAACAATATCGCTCCTGGCAAGATATTCTGTATAATAATTGTTCTTTGAAACCTAAAAGTTTTCGTCATTTGCAACCCTAGGAGAAGTTAAATAGTTAATACATTCTCTATTGTCCGCTGCCTGACAATTTTTTACACAACACCTTCAGGGAGATTGTAATAATAATATATTAATCAAATAATTAAATTCTCATTAAAAACAGGATATTTAATATGAAAATTACTGGAACGGATCCGAAACATCATTACTGATCTACTACATTGACTATTTTACCACTAAACACTAACAACGCTTGTATGCCACTTCCGGAAGTACATGCTCTAAGAATATATCTAACGATCGCTCTCTTCATATATAATTACTCCAACATGTTTTGAACGAATTGACCGATCTGGCGGCGGCGGCACCACAGGCACCAGATCAAATAGGAGGCACTGTCAGTTGTTTGCGCGGTTGACGAGTATGGACCGTTTAAATAATGAATTTTTATTATATTTTACGTCGTGTTAATGCCTATAATGAACTCAATGTTTTGACTCTTGATTATAAATTAATATTAGCATTCTGCACTGAAGGTCGTCAGTAGCTACTAAACAAAACAAAAATGAAGTAAATCGGTTGCGAGAGAATGGTACATAATCGTTTTGTCTTTGCCTATTTATATATAGATGTCATGGACCTAAGTGGTAGGTAGAGGCGATATTTAGTAAACAGATATGAGAAAGCACATTGCCGAAGAGAAACAACCAATTTTTTTAGAACGCTGCTGTGTATTTTGTTTACTATTTTTGGTTGAAAATTAATTAGCTAACGTTGCCACTTTTTGCATAGGATGTCTATAAATTATAAAATACTACTCATTTATCATTTGTAATGTCTTCATAAAAAAGAAAATATTTGCCATATTTTTAGCAGATATATGTCTTTGTGGACAATTATCTGATCCCTAACAGATTCCCGCAGTTCTGAACGCTTTGCTTACATTTGACATAATAACTTCATCACAATACGAAACTTTAAATGACTTCTTTATCATCGGGGTCGAAACCAACACAAATAAAATAAATTCGTACATTGAAAACAATACATTAAACTTTTTTAATAGAACTGTCACGTAATATTTTGACTTGTGACAAAGTCGGTTCGTGTTATCTGTAATCTGAGGCCTCTGAATTACAAGAAATCCACCACTATTATTCTGTCTCCCCATGAGTGCGAGAAGAGTGTAACACGTCCTAAGCTAGGTGTAATATTTTGTGGTACCCCCTGCCGCTCGCTGTGAAGTGATAATATAGTTTTTACAGCATCCTCTTTGGACGTCCAAGAAGTGCCACACCCTCGTGCCGCCATTAAAATATTTAATTTCGATTTAATCGAGATTTTACATCAATAAAAAGCGCATAAATCGCCGTGATATATTGTGGGTACGGTATGCTCTAAGATTTTTTCGATGCGCTTTTATGGATTTTTATTAACATATTCAGAAGTTTATGTATCATTTATAACGTTGGTTGACTTTTAATAATGCGTCCGTACCTGCTTTATATGCACTTTGATTCTAGGAACTGAACGCATTAAGTCAATTACATATAATGGACACGTACTTTAAATACATTACCTTCTTACATTAATATTTCTCTTCGCAACAAAACCGTCGGCTTTGACAAGCTTGTTGTTAGGCAGGCATTACACAGTCCGGTGATTCTGTTATGAAGTATAATGCAAAAGATGACAATGGTCATATCAAGACTAATGTATAGATTTGATAATGTGTTAAGAGGAACAATTAATCGTAAGTAAAGGTCAACCATTAGCTTTTCTATTAACCACTGGTAACGCTAACATTCCTCACTGCACTTTCTAGTAAATCTATACTGTTATAAAATTGTAAGTTTGTCGGTTTGTTTGTTTGTTCGGACATCACTTAAGAACTACTGAACTGATTTTTGTTGCAAAGTCTATAGTTTGACTTAAAATCCGGTTGATATTTTATCTTCCTAAATTGACAGAAACGGTAGATATAGTGAAAAAACATCTACCATGTTGGATAACATAATTACCCTATTGGTTCCACCGCAAGCACGAAATATTAGATACTTGAATCAGTTTAGCATTATTCAAAATTCTGAATATGCAAATGTAACATGTTTCGATTTAAAAAAAAATCAACTGACATATCCACCGTAATTTTACATGGTGTTCTATATATAGGAAACTTAGTGTGGGGTAGAATGACATGGATTTAAAAAATCAAAAAAAAGTTATATTAGGTGTACCATAAGCAGTTGAATATATACAATGTGGTTGAAATAAAGGGGAGTGGAATTAGTTAAACTGGGTGGTTCAAAAAAGTGATATTGAGTGGGTCATAAATAGTTGCATATCTCAAGGGGTTCATAACCGGGCGTAGTAGAATTATATTTATATAGGGTTGATAACAAAATGATAATGTCTAAGTACTTCTTGGGAAATAACACCACAGTTAAGAAAATTGCTGTATATTCCAAACGTTTGTTTGTTGTCAATGGTTAAGAAACTTGGATAAAAAGGCACAATTCTAAGATGTAAATTAAAATATTTGACAATATTTGATTTCTGACGTAAGAGAATTTTATTTGTAATATACAGGGTAGCACAGAAACTTCTAAAGATCATATAATCATAAAGTTCCTTTCAAATTGGAAGAATTTGAGAGGGAGATCTTCAGAATTTTATGTGGCGCTCCTAGGTGCGACTTTCTTATAAGATCGACCAAAGAATTTTCTTGATTCAGTGATCCCATTAAAACCATAAGGGAAGATTTAGGAAAAACCTTATGAACTGTTCCGATATTGAGTTGTTGACAAGGACATGACCATTAGCAATTTCTTCCTTAATCTTCGGCAACCAGGAACGACTGAATTTTACGGAGGTAGTAGCGATACAATTGTTTTCATTTAACAAAATTAAAGCAGACTCTTTTAGTTTTCTTTTGGTGTCATGTTCTTCTTTGTGTAATATAACTGAAACTGTATTTCATGACCAAGGTCCCAAGCATGTTCACAAATTTTGGATTTTTCAAATTGTGTTTTTTTATGTAATTTTTGTGTTCGTTTATTCAAACATTTATTGGTCTAGGGGTTTCTCCAATATACAATTTATTACATTCACAAGGGATTTTACAAATGCAATTTTTTGTATTTTGATATGTGTTATTTGGTTTGGTTTTTGATATAATTGATTTTAGTGTATTTCTTGTTTTAAATGATGTTTTGATATTATATCTGTTCCCCACTCTTTTTAGTCTTTCTGATAGACCCTGTATGTATGGTATACCTAGTTATTGTATTAATGTGATTATCTTGGGAGTCAGTATTGTTTGGTGAAGTTTGATGTTGGTTCTTAGGGATTGTTTGGTATTCCATTTTGTTTAACTCGTTATTAATAAATTTATTTGGGTAATGATTGGCAGAAAGTACATTTTTTATAAACGTTTTTTCTTCACTGAATTTATTGAAGTTAGAACAGTTAGTTTTTGCTCTGTCATATAGAGATTTGATGATACCTCTTTTTACTGAATTTGGATGATTAGAGTTAAAGTTGAGATACCTGTTAGTATGAATCGGTTTTCTGTAAACTTCTGTTTCAAATGTTAAATTGTTGTATAGGGCATGGACAGTTGCATCGTACTACATCGAATACCTGAAACATGTGGCGAAGCAAGACTATCGAGAGAAATTGTACTTTAGTTAGTGGCTCAAAAAATATAAGAAATAATTGTTATATAGCATAGACCTAAGCAGTTACATAGCTGAAATATAGGGTGGAGTAGAGTAAAAAGCAGCTGTTAAAAAAAGTTATATTGGTTGACAAATAATTAGCAGCATATACAGGATGGTTGCAATATAGGGTGAAATAGAGTTACAGTTATACAAGGTGATTCAAAAAAATGTCGAATAAAATTGTTATTAGGGTGGCCCATAAGCACTTGCAGTTTGGGTGAAATATATTCGGGATTGGTGGATTTATTTCCGAAACTATGCTACCTAAAATTTTGAAAAAAATTGGGGTTATGAAGTCTGAATTGAACTTTATAGAAAAATTAAGAAGAAAACCCTAATATTAATCTTGCCGTCCAAATTATAAAATTAAACGTTAAATAAAATATTTAACTTTCTTTAAACGCATCATATAATATATCAAATTAAATGCTCATTATGGAATATGTAATATAAATATATTGTTTTCATATTTGTGTAAAATAACTTCTTTAAACGATACTAAAAAATGTAAAAAACCGACTTATTTCTCTCTTTGGTTATCTTAGAAACTACATAACGATCTCAGAAACTACAGAAATTTTAACATCATTTGTTTTGTCATTATGCGAGCTTAACTCGCACTTGAATAAATTATTTTTTTATTGAACTCTAATTTCTTTATACAAAATACATCATTAAAAAAATAGAAAACACCTTCAAGTTATCCGAATATATCTTTTTGAAAAAGCATTCGAAAGTCGGAACGTTCTTGTATTTGGAAACTATATATGCATGTTTAAAAACTTTTATACTTGTTTAGTAAAAAAATATTGGGGAAACACTTTCATACTGATTTAATCAAATTTGGTGTATTGTTATAAAATTTTTCAATTTTTGACTTATATAGAATTTCACCACAAATCAATGTAACCTCTGAAGTGAATACTTTTCAAGTTATAAAAGGATAAATGAGAAGAAAATAATGTGTTTTAAATTTTTTTTCACATTTTTATTTGTCACCAATTTAGCAGAGCTTTTATTGTTGCAAATATCAAAATTATTGTTTCTGAGTTCATTCCGGAGAAAATCGAGCCAAAAATTTTAATACTATATAAAACAGCCAATCCAAAACAGATTTCACCTACACTAATATGAAACCACGTCTAAATAAGTATAAATACGAACAAAATTTGTTTCAGTTCTTCTACATGAAAAAAAGTGCAAAATTCATAATTAAATATAATCGAATTTAATTCTAAATAAATATCAAATTAATGTAAAACACTAACACAAGATTTTGAAATGTTTGATTTGACACAGACCTTGAATTCCAGTGCATAATTTTATGATAGTGATCAGGAATGACTGGGTTGCTACATTCCAAAGAAATATCCAGGAAATATTAAAAATCATGTACCACATGTATCCTGTTTACAGCGTTGTCCGGAAGAAAAAAATAATTGATTATGCTCATGACATCACTCTGTTAAGGAAACAAATTTGTTCCTGTTGATTGACTTAATTATACGGAAATCCAGTTCCATAAGATAAAAAAAGAAATTATAATTGAGTAATTAATTATTACATCCACCACGTGTTGTTCAATAAATGTCATAATGCAGTGGTAAATTAAATTACTTTTAATACGAACTAAGATTCAACTGTAAAGAAATGTAATTGCAGTTCATGAAGGATTTGAAGACATTATCCACTTAACTTTAAAGATTTTATTCTAGTAGTTTCATTTCAGTACCATCTAGAGTCGCACGAGGTTTCTAAAGATACAAAATATGTGATCCCAGTCTTTTCAAATTTGCAGGCATTTAAACGCGATACGACATATTATTTCTAAGCATAAACCTCATGCGTTGCGTTAACCTCAATAGAAACACATCCCTAGAACTATAATTATACTCCGCACTATAATTCAATTGTAATGCTTTCATTTTTTTAATCCACATGAGTCATTCCATGTCAAATCGACAAATAGTTGGACGCGACCCCCTCCGATTCGCATAAATTTTGGTGGAGAGTTTTGTATCATCATAAAACGAATTTTTGCCAAAGGAAAAAAAAATACAAAATTTTTCTAAAGAGATTTTCAAAATTAAAAATTTCACTGTCTTTCCGATTTTATGAGTTTAGTTATTTAATATTTCAGAAACTACTGAATATTAAAAAAAGCTTTGGTACATTTTTAGAAGATACTTAGAGGTATGAGAAAAAAAAATTGAAAATTATCAAAATTAAAAAAAATTGAATATTTCAAAATCGTGGAAAGTAACCATCGCGGGAAAATTCTGGCCTCAAAATTTTTTATATTATACCTCTAACATATGTTCTTTTTCGTTTCAAAGATATGAATTTTTGAATTTTGGCAAAATAGTTTTTTTTTCTATTTTTTCAACTTTTTTTGTTGAATATCATTATTCTACCACCTGATTACCGAAATTTGAGGTCTAAAATATTTTTCTTATTTTAATGGGATGTAAAACCATAATTATCTCAAAATATATTATAGATTTAACTTTAAATCAAAACTTAAGTAATCTTAAATGTGTCACACTCTGCCATCTATGTTCCCATCAGTGAAATCACTATTATCGATAGAGCTCATGCCAGAATTCTCTAAAGGGCCCTATTTCTTATGATTATTATTACTAGTATCTGGGTGACCGAGCTTCACTCGTAAATTCAACGTTCCATCATAAATATACATATATCAAAATAATCGGACATTTGCTATGTAAACTTATTTTGAACTACCTAATATAATATTTTTTTCTTACATTTTTTAAATTACATTGTGTAATCCTACAATTCTGCTCTCTTCTGTATTTCAGTCACCCTATATATGCAACTGCTTATGGATAACCCATTCATTTTTTAAATCACCCTGTATAATTAAAATTCCACTTGACTTCATATTTCAACTATCCTGTATATGCGACCGCTTTTAGAGCACTCTACAAGTAAGCTACCCTATAATACATTTATCTTCAAACATTTTCTTAACCACTTCGTATAATTATAATTCCGATTCACCCTATATGTGAGACTTTTTATAAGCTACCAAATATAACATTTTTGTGCTAACATATTTTATATCGCACTGTATAACTATAATATTGCACCACCATATGGTTTTAACTACCCTGTATATGCATTTGCTTATGGCCACTCATTGTAATATTTTTGAACCACCATGCATAATTATAATTTCCGTACGTCCTATATTGTAACCACCCTGTAAATGCAATTGCTAATGTTGCTACCCTATGGGTATAACATTCTGTTAACATTTTTTTAACCACCCTACAAAAAAATACTTTTATCCGCCCTGTTTGTAAACTATCATTACTTTCCAAATAAACAGATCATTACATACAATTTTGAGATATTTTTGTTTTTACATCCCATTAACATAAGAAAAATATTTTAGACCTTAAGTTTCGGTAATCATGTGGTAGAATAATGATATTCAACAAAAAAGTTGAAAAAATAGACTTTTGTGCCAAAATTCAAAAATTCATATCTATGAAACGAAAAAGAACACCCCTCTTAAAATTTCAAAATTCCTTTAGATATCTTAGAGGTATAACATCAAAAATTTTGAGGCCAGAATTTTCCCGCGATGGTTACTTTCCACGATTTTGAGAAATTCAAATTTTTTTAATTTTGATAATTTTCAAAAATTTTTTTTCAAAAAAATATTTTCTCATACCTCTAAGTGTAGTAGTTTCTCAAATATTAAATAACTAAACTCATAAAAACAGTGAAATTTTTAATTTTGAATATCTTTGGCAGAACGTTTTATGATGAGACAAAACTCTCCAGCAAAATTCATCCTTATCGGTGGGGGTCACGTCCAACTATTTGTCGATTTGACATGGAATGATCCATTCTGTATAACTATATTCTACTTCCCCCTTATTTCAATCACCTTGTATCCGCAACTACTATGTGCCACCCAGTACAACACTTATTTTTTGAACCGCCTTGTATAATTACAATTTAATTCCACCCTATGTTTCAACCATCCTATATATGCAACTGCTTATCTACCACCCAATATCACATTTAATTTAAATATTTTTTGAACCCACCTGTATAACTGTAATTTTCAACCCCGCAAATTGCTTGCCGTAAGAAATTCGATATTTGCACGCAAACACACAACTACAAGCGTATACCGTATAGAAAAGGTTGCCGGCATGACAATTTTTCCTTTCGATACAGTAATTGCCATATCACAGCTGTAAACGAACTTCGCTTCAGAAATTGACTATAAATGTATCAAAATTAAAACCGTTATAAACATCCTGTACGATGGAGTTTTATGACATATCTTGACATTTAAGATTGAGATTTATGTAGACAGTTTGACACTTACGTTGATCTTTAATGTTTTTGGCACATATATTTATTGATTTTCTGAAAAACGGTAAGTTTTACCTTATAGAAAAAAATACGGAATCAAGCTGTAATATATCTTTGTAGTATACGAGTACAATTTAAAATATTCAAATTGATTGAGCCATTTTAGAGGTAACTGTGAAGATGGTTTGAGACTCATTGAAATGTGGTCTCTTAATTATTTGTTTTTACCGATTTTCTGGAAAATCGTAAATTTCCCTTTATAGAAAATTATATAATACCTTTCCACAATATTTCCTAATGCAGTGCAGTTTAAATCATCAAAATAGCTTAAGCCTTTCTTGAGTAATCATTGAGCATATATACTGGTAAAATAATTTGGTCAAGTGCGAGTTGGACTCGCATACTAAGGGTTCCGTACCACCTTCAAGATTCTAATATTCCAGCTTCTGACAAGCAGGGAATGAGGGCATTTTCTTATATTTAGCCTAATGTATTTTAAAGGAAGCGTTTTAAATTTATTAAAAATATACACTTTGATTTTTAACACATAGACGTTTATTTTATCTGCTTCAGAGTTCGGTTGATTTATGTCAGAATACATATGTATTTAATTTTCTAATTTGGCCCCCGAAAATTAACATTTGAGTTTTATTTTACTAATAAACTTTCAGAGAAGCCTTTTATAATCTACTGTCTGAGTTTTGAGGCTCTGTAGATTGGAAGATAAAGGGTAAAATAGGTCAAGTTTTAAATTTTAAATTATCAAATCTGTTATTCAAATTATTTAAAAATACAAATAAAATATATTTTTCAAAATTTAAATAGTTTAATTTGTTAACATCTTTTAAACAAATGATTTAAAAAATGATATATTTGTAATTCACATAATGAGCCTTTTATCTGATATATTACATGATGCATTTGAAAATTGAATTTTTATTTTCCATTTATATGTATAATTTGTCCCTAAAATTACTATAATTTTTCTAATAAATTTTAAGTGAGCCCCAGTACCCCTAATTATTTTCAGAATTTTAGGTAGTATGGTTTCGGAAATAAAGCGAGAAATATATATTTTTTATATTTATGTTAATTGTAATGTAAACAATTAATTTTAATAATATGAAAAATATATATTTGTATTCGTCATAATGAGCCCTTTCATTTGATGTATTGCATGCTGCGTTTATTTTTTTTATTTTCCGTTTATTTCTATAATTTGGCCGCCAATATCAATATTAGGGATTTCTTGATATTTTTCCTGTAAAAAAATTTAGGTTTATAGTTTGAGGAATAATGGGGGAAATGGGTATTTTTTTAAAAATATTTTTTTAATATATTTTAAAATAATCATTTTAAAAAAATTAAAAATATATATTTCTATATTATATGATCCGTTAGAAACAATTATAATTTTTTATTTTCCATTTAATTTTATTTTAAAAATATGAGAAAAAAATTGTTTTCGTCATAATGAGCCCTTTCATTTGATATATAACATGATGGGTTGATATAATTTTAATATTCTATTTTCCATTTAATTCTATAATTTGTCCCCTAAAATTAAAAGTACTAGTTTCTCCTTATTTTTCCAGTAAACTTCAGGTCAGACCCTATACCTCTATTTTTTTCAAATCTTTACGTTTTATAGTTTCGGAGATAAGGCGGGGGGAATGGGTAAATTTTGGTATGTTTTAGTTAACTAATTTTTTTTTAATATGAAAAAATATATTTGTGCTCCTCATTTGATGTATTACATGCGTTTGAATTTTTTTTTTGAATTTTCATTTAATTCTAAACTTGGCCTCAAAAATTAATACTAATGGTTTCTCCTTACCTTTCCTGTGAAGTTCGGGCAACGTTCTATATTTCCTATTTTTTTTGAAATTTTAGGCTCAGTAGTTTCGATCATCTGGGGGAACGGTCGATTTTTTTAGTTTTTCCCCCCAGAAGTACCTCTAAAATCAAAATTTCTTCTTTTACGATATGTACTCCTGATCGGGTCACCAAACTATACATTGATCCAAATTTCAACCTTTTTCGTCCAGTAGTTTAGGAGAAAATTGCTGTGATGTGACAGACACAGAAATCCGGAGTGATATAACGAACTAATAACTACCTCCTTTTCGGAAGTCAGTTAAGAATAGGATTTTATTGCTTTTGCTTATAGTGAATCGGAAACACTGGTAAAAAATAATTTTTTGCAAAAATAATAACTCAAATTATTACTAAAAATGATGTAAAAATTAACGGAGTTCAAAATGGATAAAAACTACCGATTAAACTGTTATTTATATAATTTCGAGAGATATTAGCATAACACATGAATCTAACCAAGATTTTCGTACTACAATAAATCAAAATTATTTTCAAAGTTCATAATATGCGGCGCAGTTTGTCTAACTTTAATTTTTGTTATAATACCTTGAGGAGCCTTGTAACAACCACCATGTAAGCGACCTTTCCAAATAACCAGCTATCAAGAAAATTCAAATATATTTCTTTACCAACAAATGATATATAGGGAAGTCCTAGGGCAATAAGACTGTGATTGACCTGAGGAAACAGTATTGTGAAGAGCTGTATATACAGGGTGTAAACGGTTTGAGTGCAAAGATTTTGAAGAACAATACTTCAGGCAAAAACAAATCAAAAAGCTTTATAACATTTTCTAAAATAAACTATAGTTTTGCCAAAAAGAATACATAAAGTTAGATTTTATGTAGCCCTTGCTGCAGTGAATAATACAATAAATTCGATTTCAAAATGTCGGTAAATATAAATATGTAAATATTCAATAGCTTATACATCTTTAATAGCCACATTAAAAATGAAAATTGATTATTTAAACTCGAAATATGCTTTTATAATTTAGTGTAAGTTTCTCCGAATAGATATGGCAACGTGGCATACAGACCAACTTAATTACTACATTTTTTACTTTAACGACGACTGAGAGTTACGATTGTGTTTTGCGATTTCGATTCTTGTAAATAAGAATAGATAAACGGTAAAGTGATTTGAATGATTTCTATTTGATGTAGACTTCGTGGTTTGCTTTTCATTTAATATATTTTTTAAATAAATAAAAATAAAAATTAAGAATAGTGCGACAGTATTTATTTGTGATAAATAATGGCCGATTATACAATTAGGGAAAGACATGACATGCTCTTAATTTATGGGGAAAGCAGACGTAATTGCAGAATAGCAAGAATGTTATGCAGGGAAAGGTTACCAAACAGACGCCTGCCCAATGCTAGGACATTCGTAGCTGTTTCGCAGAGGCTTCTGGAAACAGGTAGTGTAATACCACAAATAAACAATCGCGGACCACAGCGACATAATCGTATCTTAGCTGCTGAGGATCAAATACTAGACCTTATCGACATCAACCCATATCGTAGCACACGGAGTATTGGAAGTGAGCTGCAAATTTCTCACACTTTTGTTCATAGAACATTACGGGAACAATTGCTCTATCCATATCACATGCAGCGGGTTCAAGGGCTTTCAATTGATGATTTTCAACCAAGACTCAATTTCTGTCGTTGGTTCCTCAGAAAACATCGACAATTTCTTAATTCTGTGAACAATATTTTAACAACAGATGAAGCAAGTTTTAATAGGAATGGTATAATAAATTTTCATAATACGCATTCGTGGTCTGAGTTAAATCCGCACGAAATACGCCAGTCAGTATTTCAACACCAATTCTCAGTTAACGTGTGAGCTGAAATAGTTGGTGAATACTTTGATGGGCCATTTATACTGTCTGCACGTTTGACAGGTGAGAATTACCTTTATTTTTTGAACAACACGCTACCAGATTTGTTAGATGAAGTGAACCTACAAACACGTTCCAATATGTGGTACTTACATGATGGAGCACCTGCCGACGCAAGTCATCTAGTTGTCGACTTCTTAAATAGAATGGATTGGTCGAAACGGACATATACTTTGGCCAGCAATATCTCCTGATCTCAATCCTTTAGATTTCTACTTATGGGGACACATGAAAAGTAAGGTTTACACTACTCCAATTATTGACGAGAATGACCTTAGACAACGCATTTTTGACGCTGCTGACAAAATCCGAAATATTCTAGGAATTTTTTTCTCGCATACGTGAAAATTGGATTAAACGGTGTCGTGCTTGTGTCGATAGTAATGGTGGGCATTTTGAACATTTGCTGTGAATAATCCGTTGTTTCAACTCAGTTCTATCATTATAATAAATTCGGTAAGTAGGATTACATATTTACTTGTCTAATATAAATAATATTAATTAAATCAGTAATAATGACTCTTCGAATAATTTAACTGGTAAAAAACTACATATACAGATCTCTAGAGTTGAATATCATATTTATTTATTTCTTGGTTATTAAGGCCTACTGACCATAGTGGTATAAGAGTTTTTTGTTTAATTTGGTGTATACTACCTCCACCTAAAATATATGCACTCAAACTATTTACACCCTGTATAGACAAAAGACAAATAACAGTTCGAAAGAAATAGATTGTGAGTCACATTCTTAAAAAAGAAGCTATATGTTACTCTTGCAGCAGATCAAACTTATTAGGTATTACACTATCAAATATCTCTCACAAAGATGTTTTATCAAAAATATTTGATCAAAGATTTGACAATGAAATAGCGGCCTTAATGGTAGCATATATTACAGGTGTGGTGAGTTTTCAGGTGTTTTCGTTATTTGTTGCGTTCGTGTAAAATAGAAGACAGTAATGTAAACGAAATTATAAAACATTTTTATACATAAAGTTTAATGTAATTCTAAAAGGTAATTCTGTCCATCAATCATTGTTAGTTATGTATAATACTAAATACGCATTTTTAATATACTTGGCATATGGTACACAACCCCGATTAACAATATAATCCAAGAACAAAGACTTTGATTTGAATGTATTACCATAAAAGTCGAATGATTTAGTTGTATTCACGGATTGTGACGTCCAAATCCTCTTTATAAGTTCCAATCTCGCAATGGAGTTAAATCTGTATAATTTTTAATATAATGTCCCCTGTAAGCAATGGTATTGTTGAGTGTCACCAGGCAAATAACTTTAAATACGACCTCACCGATGCTATCTCAGAATGTTGTGTTGTTTCCTTCTCGACTTACAGATTATAACTTGTCGTTACAACATCTTAATTCATATCGTATTTATTGGTGCACTTGTGGAAAATATCGACATTCCAAGAATTTTTGAAGCGAAAGTGGAACGTTGGAACCCGGAATGAAAAATGTTGGCGACTGAATCAGTTGAAATCAATTCAATAATCATTTTATTAAATCAAATAAGAAAGCTGTACTTCTGGAATAGTTACCATTTAAATTTGGGGTTAATTCATTAGGACTAACAGACTGTCTTCAAACATACCAGACCATACATTATTCTTAAATTCGTATTGAAACTGTGATTTCGGAATAAGTGGCGATTTTGATTATCCATAGTGTGAGTGGTTCACCCATTTTTCTGTTCGTTTTTAGACTGTTGCATTACATAGACAAAGAAATAGGCTGTCTCTCTTACTTACAATATTGACTCTTGTCCTAGACCTAGGATAAAACCACACCAAAGTGTTTTTGCTGTCTTCAGTCTCGTAGTTAAACAATTTTTATCGATGCGTTTTTGTTTCTTATCAAAAAAACAACGAAAAAACGGTAACAATTTAGTTTTTTATCGTTTACACAAAATCCACAGATAAAACCGTGTTTGCTACTATGGGCAATGTTGAAGAGAAATGAAAAACCTACAAAATGAGCTACTATACGCTCAATTTCGTTAAATTGTTTCTTAGATAATGGAACTTTTGCCCGAAATTCCAAAAAATAAATAATCGCTTACATATTTTTTATTTTTATGGGTGAAACATTCTTATTAACCTTCTCATACCCAATTCATGTTCTAAAAATAAATACTGTAGCCCGGGTAGTTTTTGCAAATTTTCAGTCAATCCTATGGAAGACATATTTTTTGAAAGGGCATATTACCTCAGCGGATGACCCTAAAATTATGAATAAACCACCGTTGGAAAGTAGAAGAGTTGATCTAGACACCCCTCATCTCAGTTTTCTAAAATTTAAAGTATAAATTCATATAAGTATTGAACATATTTGGCCATTCCTTAAAAAATTAATTGGACGAGTCCATTCGAAAAATTGCTAAGGGGTGGTGGTGGTACTATATCCTTATAACTAATAATCTTAATGCACATTTATTTTTTTTTACCGAAACAAATATTTATATTTCTTGCATAATATGGATTTGTGTAATAAATTTATCAAAATGGAATACCTAAACTCCATTTAGACAGACACTGATGATAATGATGGAGCAATCATTTTTAATATGCTATTTTAAATTTAAATAAAAAACGAAAATTTGCCTTCTCTATTCACTGATTTTTTTAAACATTAGTAAATAATAGTAGGTTTGTTTGTTTACACTTTCAGTACATTTCATATTTTATTATTATATAAAAATAAAAAGCTGATACTAATTGATAATAGTTAACAATAGAAGACATAAGATGTTATTCTTCAATTAGTTAACAATGCAATTTTTATGTTGTTCAATTCAGATTCCTGTTAATTTTTTGTTAATAAAACCTAATTACTGACAAGCCAAATTTCTTTAGATATATAGGTAGGTATGTATTGATCTTTTATTAAAACATTTACAAATGGAAAAATCCCTTGCAATAGCCTTCGTATTTAATATAATATTATGATTGCTTCGTCATTATCATCTCTGGCTAAATGGAGTATAGGTATTCCATTTTGCTAAATTTATTACATAAGTGCATATTATGCAAGAAATATAAATATGTGTCTGCTTCAAATTAAAATTTGCTTTAAGATTATTTATTATAAGAATATAGTACCACCCCTTAGCATTTTTTCTTATGGAATGGCCAAATATTTTCAATACTTATATGTATTTATACCTTAAATTTTAGAAAACTGAGATGAGATGAGGGGTCTCTAGATCAACTCTTCTACTTTCCAACGGTGGTTTATTCATAATGATAGGGTCATCCCGGTGAGGTAATATGGCCGTTGAAAAAAATATGTCTTCCATAGGATTGATTGAAATTTTGCAAAAACTACTGGGGCTACGGTATTTAATTTTAGAACATGAATTAGGCATGAGAAGATCTATTGCTTCAGTTAGTAAGAATGTTTCAGCTATAAAGTAAAAGAATATATGTAAGCTATTATTTATTTTCTGGAAATTCGGGTCAAGGTTCTATTATGTAAGAAACCAATTAACGAAGTTGAGCGTATAGTAGCTCATTTTGTAGGTTTTTCGTTTCTCTTCAACATTGCCCACGGTTTTATGGGTTGATTTTGTGTAAACGATAAAAAATTAAATTGTTACCGTTTTTTCGTTATTTTTTTGATAAGAAACAAGAACCCCTCGATAAAAATGTTGAATTTTATGTCAATTAATCAAGTTTTATCATTAGAACATATTGATGTCGGTTTTGTTCTAATATTAATTTTGTCACCTAATTTTGTAAATGACCTAAGCTAAATCACTCTTTCTTATATTCCCACTTGTTTGTCCAGTTTTTGGCATCACCTCAAATAACTGACAGTGTATTTTATCAATTTTCACACACCAAGTGTTGTTACGATCCGAATTTAATTGAGATGCTGTCTGTCAGCGATCTGTTTATATAGAAACCAGCTTGCCCGCCCCGGCTTCGCACAGAGTAAAAAAATGTATAATTTTAATGCAAATACAGTAAAAAAAATATGGAACTCGATCGCAGTGCGGATAAATTAAATAAAAAAAAACATTTATCAAAAATGTATTATCTGCTAACAATTATCTTAAAAAGTTCATTAATAAAGAGACAAAATTGACAAAACAATATTCAACACCAAGCTACTCCAAACAATACTAATACCCTTGATAACAATATTACTACAACAACCATACCATACATACAGGGTCTTTCAGAAAGACTGAAAAGAGTGGGAAACAGATTTAATATTAAAACAACTTGCAAAACAAGCAATACACTGATATCAATTTTATCGAAAACTAAACCAAATAACATCAGACAAAACTCAAAAACCTCCATTTATAAGATTTCTTGCGAATGTAACAAATTTTATATTGGAGAAATCTCTAGGTCTATAAATGTTCGAATAAATGAACACAAAAATTTTACAAAGAAACGGCAATTCGAAAAGTCAAAAATTTGTGAACATGCCTAGAACCTTGGTCATAACATACAATTTCAAAATTCAACCATATTACAGACAGAAGAACACACCACAAAACGAAAGCTGAAAGAGTCTGCTTTAATTTTATTAAATGAAAGCAATTGTATAGGTGGTACTTCTATAGAATTCAGCCGTTCCTGGTTGCCAATAATAAAGGATAAAATTAATAATGGTAACATCCTTTCGAACAACCCTATATCAGGATAGTTCCATAACGTTTTTCCTAGGTTTTCCCGTATGACTTTAATGAGATCTCTTGAACATCAGAAGTTCTTTAGTCTCATTGTTGGCGAATGCACTATCTTATAACAAAGTCGTACCTAGGAACGCCACAGGAAATCTAAAGATAACTCTTTCAAATTCTTAAAATTTATTGAGATTTGAAAGAAAAATAAATTGTTGTAGTGGAATCCCATAAAAATCAATAAATATTTTAATTAGTAATGGCAACAACCTAAAAAGTAGTGAGGGGGGGTGGATGCAAAATATTATTGAATGTCTTCGAACAAAACTTATTGAGTGCTCTAAACAAATGGTGAATAACATTATCAATTCTCTCAGCAAATTGAAACGTGGTTGTATTCATGAAATTGAATCATCAAAAAAATACTTGTGCTAAATTTCTCCAAATGCGTTCAACTATTATTTATCACGATATAATAACCATCTGTAGCAACCCACAGGTTACAACAAAAAACAAATCTGTAGCGATAAGCAATAGACATGTTGATTTATTCAATACTTAGTGCGTGAAATGGACAAACTTAAGATGTTATCTCTCGTATTTTGACTTTCATTTCGATAATTACTATTTCCATAATAATAAAGAACCAATTTACATTTTATTTATGCGCTCGGGATTTGTTTGGACTGGAATATGGATTAGTATCTAAAATAACCGTGGTGAATTAATATAACAGACTGAAGGGTTATTAAATAGGCGTTGAAAGCACAGCCAATAAATAATTTCATTCTTCGAACAGCACGAACAATAAAAACTCATATACACATAAAAGAGATATAATTAATAGTTATAAATCTTGTTAGCGTGAAAAACAAATAAAAATCGTGACTTTAGAACGTTCACAGGCTCCTTTTGAAACACAACTAATTGTATCACTAGATGACCGCGCTTGTCAATTGCGGCCCGATGTGTATCAGATAAATTGGAATTAGAATATAATGAGATATCGAATGTTGTACGGGGGTGTCGAAAATATGTTCCAGTCATAACCGGCATCAAATAATTGTTCGAGGAACATTGATAAATTAAAATATTCTAATCCGACGTTGGTCAGGTGGAATATGAATACACAAACTGTAAGGTGGGGGAAAATACTACCACAATCTTTTTATTTTTAGGGGTAAAAGTGTCTTTTACTTGACTGTTCTTAGTCAAAATTCTGTATGGAAATATAGTTTTACTCAAACTGTAACAAAAACAACATAATCAGTTAGAAAACAAATGAAATAACTTCAAGCTAATCTAAATTGTTGGAGATAATTAATTTCACAGGGGAGGTGAAATTCGCTAACCAAACGAACAGCCGCACGAGTTTTCTGTTGCATACTATTGTGTAGTGTGGGTTCGACCCACTAAAACACCTCCATCGCCCTCTAGGTACCTGGAACCCATCGTAGATGACTATTCACCCTTTACTGCACTCACAGTCAAGTCCATTCGTTCCTTCCGTTCTTTACTTGTTATGATGTTTAACAAATAGTGACTAAATTTCTTCCACCCTATGAGATCGGCGGTTATAATCTCCACTGTATTTTGAGAGAAGATTACTCCTCTCCTAGCTCTATTGACATCACCTCTCTCTCGGCGCCCCACCTTTCACACTCCATTACCGTATGCTGCGGGGTGTCGACCCCTCTGCAATATATACACACATCATCCTCCGCCCTTCTCTTTCTCAACAAATAGGATCGGAACGTCCCATGTCCAATTAGCAACTGGTTCAGCCCATAGTTCAATTACCTAAACCTACCACTCATCTATTCGTTTATCCTTCCTATCAATGGTTTGGTCCACTGAGCGTTTTCCACATTTCTATCCCATCCCTTCTACTCTGCCATAACTCTATGGTCCTTTCTCTCTCTCACCCTTTCCTCTCTATCTGTATTGTAGATTTTCGCTCTCTCTTCAACCAAAAGCTCAATGGGTAGCAAGGTGAGGGGCCTGTATTTTATCACTTCCTGTTCATTGGGCCCTCGCTTTGAGATAAGGATCGTTCTCGAGATCTTCTACTCTACCGGAAAGACCTTCTTCCTCAGAAGCACATTGTATACCTTAACAATCGTTTCTGAATCATATTGGGCCACGATCTTCATCACTTCCGTTCTCACTCTATCCATTTCCGGGGCCTTCCGATTTCTCAGTCGGACCATCACATTTATCACTTCATCTGCATTGAAATCCCTAACATCAGCAGTTTTTCCTACTTCGAGCTCATCTCTCTCCACTCTCACATCCGGGAATAAGTAATCCACTAATCTATAATTTACGTCCACATGCATATCGTATGGAGCACATGATCTCTTTATCCCACGGATGGCAATCCTGTACCCCTGCCCCCATACATCTCTATCCACCTCTTCGATCAACTTTTCAAACACGATACAACTAGAATAATTATTTTCACATTGCTACGTACATACAGACAGGTAACATTAATGTTATATTTTATTTTGCCTGTTCATTAGGATTTTCTCCACTTTTTTTTCCTGTAACAAATAAGTATTTGAAAATTGTAAATGAAGAACGAAGTGTAGTAAGGCAATTTTGACAAACAAGAAAATTAGCATCAAAACGAAAATTTTAGAATAAAGAGTTGGAGTGGAAACGTCTCCAAAGGCACATAAGTATCACACAATAAACAAAACTTTAGATACAGGAATATTGGTTGATCATATTGTAAACATGCCTTTCACTCAGAATTTCTGTCCGGACAGCCAGTAATCAGGGCACTTTGTCGAAATTGCAAGAAAATATATGTACTTATGGAAATAATTTGGTCAAGTGCGAGTTGGACTCGCATACTAAGGGTTCCGTACCACCTTCAAGATTCGAATATTCCAGTTTCAGACAAGCAAGGAATGAGTGCATTTTCTTATATTTATCCTTATATCTTTTAAAGGAAGCGTTTTAAATTTATAAAAAATATACACTTTGATTTTCCACACATAGACTTTTTATTTTATCTGCTTTAGGGTTCGCTTGATTTTTATCACAATACATTTGTATTTAATTTTCTAATTTGGCCCTCAAAAATTAACATTAGAGTTTTATTTTACTAATAAACTTTCAGAGATGCCTTTTATAATCTACTGCCTGAGTTTTGAATCTCTGTAGATTGGAAGAAAAAGGGTAAAATAGGTCAAAGTTTAAATTATAAATTATTAAGTCTGTTATTCAAATTATTTAAAAATATAAATAAAATACATTTTTCAAAATTTAAATAATGTAGTTTCTAAAGTGGGAATTAAGTCGATGTTAAATATTTTTGTTAATATCTTTTATACAAATGATTTAAAAATATGATATATTTGTAATTCACATAATGAGCCTTTTATCTGATATATTACATGATGCGTTTGAAAATTGAATCTTTATTTTCCATTTAATTGTATAATATGTCCCTAAAATTACTAAGGGGGTTTTCTAATAATTTATTTTCTGTTTAATTCTATTATTTGGGGGCCATATAATAGAATTAGGAATTTTTTCAAACGTTTCCTATAAACAAAAAAAAATGAGGTCTTAGAGTTTGGGGAATAACGGGGAGAATGGGTAATTTTTTTTTAAATATTTTTTTAATATATTTTAAAATATTCATTTTAAAACAATAAAAAATATATATTTGTATTCGTCATAACGAGCCCTGTGATTTGATATATTACATGACCCGTTAGAAACAATCATAATTTTTTATTTTCCATTTAATTCTATAATTTGCCCCCCCCCAAAATGAATATTAGGGGTTTCTCCTTATTTTCCAGTAAAGTTCAGGTAAGGGTCTATACTTCCAGTTTTTCAAAAATTTTCAGCTTATGGTTTCGGAGATAAGGGGGAATGTGTAAATTTTTTTATATTTTTGTTAATATCTTTTAATTAATTTATTTTATAAATATGGAAAAATATATTTGTTTTCTTCATCATAAGCCCTTTTATTTGATATATAACATGCTGGGTTAGAAACAATTTTAATTTTATATTTTCCATTTAATTCTATAATTTGCCCCCCAAAAAATATATTAAGGGTTTTTTCCTTATTTATTCAGTAAAGTTCAGGTGAGGGGCTGTACCTCCATTGTTTTTTCAAAATTTTCCAGCCTATGGTTTCGGAGATAAGGGGGGGACGGGTAAATTTTTTTAATATTTTTGTTAATATCTTTTAATTAATTTATTTTAAAAATATGAAAAAAATATATTTATTTTCGTCGTAATGAGCCAAATTCATTCGATATATAACATGATGGGTTAGAAATAATTTTAATTTTATATTTTCCATTTAATTCTATAATTTGCCCCCCAAAAAATATATTATGGGTTTTTCCTTATTTTTTCAGTAAAGTTCAGGTGAGGGGCTATACCTCCATTGTTTTTTCAAAATTTTCCAGCCTATGGTTTCGGAGATAAGGGGGGGACCGGTAAATTTTTTTAATATTTTTGTTAATATCTTTTAATTAATTTATTTTAAAAATATGAAAAAATATATTTATTTTCGTCGTAATGAGCCAAATTCATTTGATATATGACATGATGGGTTAGAAACAATTTTAATTTTATATTTTCCATTTAATTCTGTAATTTGCCCCCCAAAATTAAAAGTAGAGGTTTCTCCTTATTTTTCCAGTAAACTTCAGGTCAGACCCTATACCTTTAATTTTTTTCAAAACTTTACGTTTTATAATTTCGGAGATCAGGGGGGATGGATAAATTTTGGTATATTTTCGTTAATATGTTTTTACTTATTTTTTTTAATTTGAAAAAAATATATTTGTGTTCCTCAGAATGGGACCTTTATTTTTAAATTTTCACTTAATTCTATAATTTACCCCCCAAAATTTTAGGCTCAGTAGTTTCGGGGATCAGGGGGGGGAACTGTCGATTTCTTTAGTTTTTCCCCCAAAAGTATCCCTAAAATCAAAATTTCTTCATTTACGATATGTACTCCTGATCGGGTCACCAAACTATACATTGATACCAAATTTCAAGCTCTTCCGTCCAGTAGTTTAGGAGAAAATGGCTGTGATGTGACAGGGGCAGAAATCCGGAGTGATATTATAAGGGTATCCGTATATTGTATATACGGAACCCTAAAAAATCAAGGTTTCACCAACATACGTCATGTAAAAACTAGTAAAACTTAAAGAAATATTATGAAATTTAAAAACCAAGTTATTTATATTTTAGGGTTCACAGTTTAGAGACTGAATATTCTGTTTATAACAGAACATTGAGTCTTGAAGCAAATCGATGTCATAATCTACAATAATTAAAAGTCTTAAATAACACTCTTGCGTTGGCTGGTTAACCAGCACATCACTTAAAATGAGATTTCATATATCAAAAAACCTTCAACAGGTCAGTCATAGCGTACGATAAAGCTGAAATTTAATGAGATATACCTTTGTGTTAGGCTCATCTTATTTATGATTCCTTTACCATATTCTGATGAAGACATCACCCGAACAAGTTACTATAGCGACAGCTGTTTCATACCCAGCGGGCGTTCGTTACCTAAGTATCCTGCTGGGTAGCGCAGGAAAATTTGTAGGGCACATATACTTATACACCTATTTTGAGGGCTGCTTGTGGTTATCACGTACCAAATTTGAATATTCGGTGGTATTATGATCATTTTGAGTCGGACATCTTAAACCCTATTGTTACAATATTAATTGAGGATGGCTATTGTATATGTGTGCTCTATACAACGAACATTTATATACACATAACTTTCAAGACAATATTAATTTATAAATATTGACATCTGTCTATACTATTATAAAATTGTAAGTTTGTTTGTTTGTTCGGGCATCACGTAAGAACTATTGAAGTGATTTTCCTGAATCTTTTTTTGTTGCAAAGCCTATAGTTTGACTTAAAATCTGGCAGACATTATATCTCTCTTAATTGACAGAAACGGTAGATATAGCGAAAAAACTTCTACTATCTTGGGTAATACAATTACTCAATTGGTTCCACCGCATGCACAAAATATTAGATACTGGCATCAGCTTAGCTTTTATTCAAAATTCGGAATGTTACATTTTTCGATTTAACAAAAATCAACTCATATTACAAGCGTAATTTTACAGGGTGTTATGTATATAGGAGTGGAGTAGAATTAGATGGATTTAAAAAATCTAAAAAAAGTTAAGACATGTTAGAAGCAGTTGTTTATACAGGGTGTTTGAAATATAAGAGTGGAATTATTTATGTTGTGGTTAAAAATTTGTTTTTATTTCCACAAGTAGTTGCATATATAGGATAGTTGAATTATGTAGCGGAGTATAATAACAGCTATACAGGTAGGTTTAAAGGTATTATAAAGTAATGTTATGATCTACAAGCTGTTCCATTTACCGGATGGTTGAAACAAAGGGTGGGGTAGGATTCTAAGGATACAGGGTGGTACAAAATTATTATTTTTAGTGGCAAATGAGTAGTTGCATACAAAAGCTTGTTAAAATATGAGGTGGTTTACAGTTATAATTATACAGGGTGGGTAAAAAATGGTATACAAATTTTATTATAGAGTAGTTGCATGTATGGAGTACCTGAAATATGGTGCGCAGTAAAGTTATAGTTGTACAGTGTCATTCAAACAAGGTTAGAAAAAGTTGTAAATGAAGGGTGGTTTATATGAAGTGTGGAGAGAAATTATACTTTAATTGTCTTAAAAAAATATTAGGAAAAATTGTGAAATAGTGTAGTTCATAATAAGTTGCAAAGGTAGGATAGTTGAAGTATAGAATGAAGAAGTGTTATGATAATTATTTTAAAAATGTTATATTGGTTGCCCAATAAATAGTAGTGTATACGGGGTAGTTGTAATACATACAAGGTGATTCAAAAACATGTTGAACAAAATTGTTATATTTGGACATAGATGGATATATAGTTATACAGGGTGGTACAAAAAATGTTATACTGGGTGGCCGATAAATATTTGCAAATACAAGGTGGTTAAAATAGCGGGTGGAGTAGATTTATAGTTAAACTGGTTGGATAAATTTTTTTGTAGGATAGAACACGAGCTATTGCATCTATGCAATATCTGAAACATGGATCGAAGTAAAATTATAATTCCTACAGTGTGATTAAAACGAAGTTAGAAAAAGCTGCATATAGGGTTTGGTTGAAATAAAAGGTGGAGACAAATTATACTTTCAAGGGTGGTTCAAAAATGGTTAAATAGCGTAGTCTATAAGCAGTGGTATATATAAGATAGTGAGAGGACCAGAGTTATATTTAAGTGTTTAAAAAAATTTAGATTTGGTGGAAAATGCACATACAGGGTGGTTGCAATATGAAGAGTAAAATTATTTTTATACAAGGTGGTTCAAAAATAAGTTATATTGTTTGACAAATTGGCAGCGGTGTATAATGTAGATGTAAGTATAGTTCGTTATAGAAAACGGTTAAAAAAAGTTGAATAAAATTGTTATATAGAGTGGTCAATAAGCAGTTGCACTTTGGGTGAGGGTTTAAATAAAAGTTTGGTGTTAGGATGCAAAACTGTGTTTTTCTATTTGTGAGTCACCAACGGTTTCACAGGCATTTCCATTAGGATGGATAAAAAAAAATAAAAAATATGGTTATATAGAGTTGCGTTCTACTATATGGAATATCTGAAATACGGGGAGAAGCTAGATTATAATTTTAGAGCATGTTTAACACAATCTTAGAAAAAGCTACATATAAAGTGGTGCGTTCCCGCATTTGTTTAGTGTATTGTGTTCAATTTGATTGAATTACTTCATTGATTTTTAAACTTCTGCACCTTTTCTAAAACATTCCGTCGCGCTAATGCTAATTGTAAGTGTGTTTTTGCGTGTAAAATATAGACAGTATTGTGATTCGTGTTTTGGATCCCGAGCTGTTTGGACGCTTGGGAGTTTCGTGCAATGTACTCCGAACTTTTCGGTGGCTTTGATTCCGTCTGAAGAGACGCCGCTTTTTGTTGTCTTTTGCGTTACGATCCGCGAGTTTTTAGCTCCATTCGTGGCGACCGCTAAACCGCTTTCATTTTGTTTCTTTTGTGTTTACAAAAGCGCATCATTTGTTGTTAAACCCGCATTTTTTTGTATGTTCAATCAATGAACATTACGTCACTATTTTTTGTGTAACGTGTTGTCCAGACGAAGCTCTAAGAAACTGTTCCTGTTCACGGGGCTAGCCTCAGAAGAAAGAAGAACCAAGAAAAGACCAGAGCTTCGACTTAAAGGTTAGTGATAACTTTTATTTGGTGATTCGTTTATGTGACGGCACGTGTTTATTGATTGTTCCGCTAAAGGTCCTTCGTCAATTATATACTTGCATTGAACCAGCATTGAACTAAAACCGCAACATCTATTTCATACATTTTTTTGAATATTATTCTCTATATGTAATGTTTATCGAAGACATTACATAACATAAAGGTTGATTAAAATATATAGTAAAAAGAAATTTTACTTTAAAAAGGTGGTTTCTAACAATATCAGAAATAATTGTTATGCAGTGTAGACCATAAGCTGTTGCATAGCTGAAATATAGGGTAGAGAAGAGTTATAGTCAGGTGTTCAAAAAGTTATATTGGGTGACAAATAAACAGCTGCATATACAGGATGGTTGCAATATAGGGTGAAGTAGAGTTACAGTTATATTCAAAGTGATTAAAAAAATGTCGAATAAAATTGTTATTGAGGGGGGTCATAAGTACTTGCAGTTTGGGTGAAATATATTCGAGATGTGATTTTATTGTTAAATAGGGTGGTTCAAACAAGTTAGATTTTTTTTATATATAGGATAACCCATACGTTTCATAAGTTTTTTTTTGCGAATCCTTGAACTTTCCGTACGCGGGTAAAACCGCGGGTAACGGCTAGTTATAAATAAAGTAGTTGATAAAAAATTGATGCTAGCGGTAAATATCATCTCACCTGAAAAATTGTATTGTCAATTTAGTTGATTTTTTAAATAAAATTAATAAAACAAATCATATATTGTGATCTAAAGGTTAAAAATTTATAAAAAATAATAAATTAATTAATATATGATAAATAAGAAACTATTCAAATACTCATTCAAGACGGTAACACAATTTTCGGCGAAAGTATTTAAAAAAATAGAAGATGGATCTGCTCAAATTATTGGAGCTTATCAATAATATACTACGGATGCAATCGCGACACCTTTTGCTGACTCCTACAATGACAGTTTCTAGTCGCATCTCATCCCATATTATATCAAAGCAACATTTATTCTTGCTCTTAACTGTTCCTTGGTTTTTATTTACCTCCCATAAGTTGCTTGGCACGTCCCCATACATAAAATCAAAGGGAGTCAGGTCTGGCGACCTTGGAGGCTAGAGTATGGGGTTCTCTCAATTCACGAGTTTGGGAATGAATTGTCCAGGAGCTGACAGTTCGCCTATAATGTGCTGGACAGCCATCTTTTCTGTCTTCCAATAGGACTCCATCTAATAAGTTTAATAAATCATTCATTAACAATTCAAGTCATTTACTAGATAGAAATAGAAACCAAGGAGCAGTTAAGATAAGAATCAATGTTGCGTACCAAAAAATGCGGGATTATCGATCTTATGATATGAAATCGCATTGGAGGCAGACCAATGATATTCAAAAAAGATTACTGTCACATTATAGGCGAACTTTCAAAGAGCTCCTGGACAATTCATTCCGTGGATTGATAGAACTGGCCCTATACTCTCGCCTCCAAGGTCTCCAGACCTGACTCCCTTTCATTTTTTTGTAAGATGACGGGCCAAATAACTCGTTTATGAAGGAGAAATAAAAACTAAGGAGCAGTTAAGAGGAAGAATAAATGTTGCTTTTGAAATAATATGGGATGAGATGTGACAAGAGGCTACCACTGTAGGAGTCACAAAAAGGTGTCACGTTTGCATCCGTAACGGTAGAAGCCGGTTTGAACAAAATTTATAACAAATTATTGCAATATGGTATATGTTTTATTTTTTGTAGTTCTTACCTTGTAAGTTACAATCTCAGATTTTAATATGATACTGATTACTTTCCAATACGTCTGATATATTGTTGGAAAGGGGTTGAAGTAGAGAAGTTTTTGTAAGCATTCGAAGTTTTCGACGTGTTCTAATTTTTTTTTTGTAACGTGATAAAGTGTTTAACTTAATTACTTTTTTATGGAACCTCGCCATTTGTGGACTCATATAATTTTTTCAACCAACCATTTATGTCAAGTACCGAATGCAGAAGAGCAAACAAACATCATGCATAGATTCGATTTAAGTTTATTCGGTGAAGATACTGTGAAAAATAAAAATATAATTCTGAGAATTAAAAAAAATTGAAAAAAAACAACTACAAACCACCCTGTATTTGCGCCTCGGAGAGGCTGAAGAAAACTAAAAAATAGACGACCTAGAAGTAAAATCTTGCTCAGTAAAAATGAGTTCTGTTGGCATCTGCGAGGCGCAGATCTTAACGAGATATGGGAAAAATGGCGATTTGCTATGGAAAGAGAACCTAAGTCAGGATACAAGGTTACGTCTGTTCCATAGTATTGTGCAAAATAGAGTATTCTACTGTGCTGAGATGTGGTCAATAACAAGAGCAGTTAGAGATACGAAACGTCGAGCTAGCTTATATGCGGAGATGTTTAAGAGTTATAATAATATATTATAGTATTATGAATATATGGTATGATTCTTTTGTACAAAAAAATGACACCTCGAATAGAGTATTCAATATCTCTGACAGGTGAAGTTAACCTGAACATTTCATCGTAACATTCTAAAATAGAAGTTACGGGTAACAGCAATTACATGGAACGGCTCCAGATTCGGAACCTATATGTGCTAGTTTACCCGAAAATCCTAGATGTCGCGTCTCCAAATTTAACGAAATGTATCAAATACATAAAGAAGTGTTCGAGAGGACATTTAATTGTGGGAAGCGCAACTGACGAAGGTTCCCTAACCAGAAACAATATATATATATATATATATATATATATATATATATGTTTGTGTAGTTTGTGTATACTGTTTAACGGATGGAAATATGTGGTTGATGATTTATTCCGGTGTACATCCGTTCGTCTGTATTCGTTTGAAAAATCACTTGACGTTTCGCCAAAATCATATTTGGCTTTCTCAAAAAAAAGTTACTTAGTATCTTTTGAGAAAGCCAAATATGATTTTGGCGAAACGTCAAGTGATTTTTCAAACGAATACAGACGAACGGATATATATATATATATATATATATATATATATATATTTATATATTGTCTTGCGTACAAAAGAATGACACCTCGAAGAGAGTATTACATGATGCGTTAGACATAATTTTAGTTTTATATTTTTCATTTATTTCTGTAATTTGACCCCCAAAATTAATATTAGGGGTTTCTTCTTATTTGTCAGGTAAAATTCAGGTCAGGCCCCATACCTGTAATGTTTTTCAAATTTTTACGGCTTACAGTCTCGGAGATAGAGTAGGGGGAACGGGTAAAATTGTTTGTATTTTTATTAATATCTTTAAAATAATTTATTTTAAAAATATGAAAAAAATATATTTGTTTTCGCCATAATGAGCCCTTTCATTTGATGAATTACGTGATGCATTAGAAATAATTTTAGTTTTATATTTTCCATTTAATTCTGTAATTTGCCTCCCAAAATTAATAGTCGAGATTTCTCCTTATTTTTCCGGTAACATACAGATGAGGCCCTATATCTGTAAATTTTTTTCAAAATTTTACAGCTTATTGTTTCAGAGATAAGGTTGGGGAAATGGTTAAAAATTTTTATATTTGTGTCAATATCTTTAAAATAATTTATTTTAAAAATATGAAAAAAATATATTTGTTTTCGCCATAAGGAGCCTTTTAATTTGATATATTACATGATGAATTAAAACAGTTTTAATTTTATATTTTCCATTTAATTGTATAATTTGCCCCCCCCCCAAATTAACAGTAGAGGTTTCTCCTTATTTTTCCGGTAAAATTCAGGTAAGACCCCATATCTCTAATTTTTGTTCAAAATTTTACGGCTTATAGTTTTGGAGATAAGGCAGGGGAAATGGGTAAAAAAGTATATATTTTTGGTAATATCTTTAAAATAATTTATTTTAAAAATTTGAAAAAAATATATTTGTTTTGATGTGATATGATGTGTTAGAAACAATTTTAATTTTATATTTTCTATTTAATTCTGTAATTTGTCTCCCAACATTAATAGTACAAGCTTCTCCTTATTTTTCCGGTAAAATTCAGGTGAGGCTCTATATCTCTAATTTTTTTCAAAATTTTACCGTTTATTGTTTCGGTGATAAGGGGGGGGCGGTCGATTTTTTTAGTTTTTTCCCCAGAAATACTCCTAAAATCAAAATTTCTTCACTTACAATATGTACTCCTGATGGAGTTACCAAACTATACACTAATACCATATTTTAACCTTTTCCGTCCAGTAGTTTAGGAGAAAATTGATGTGATTTGAGAGAGGCAGAAATCCGGAGTGATATTATAAGGGTATCCGTATATTATATATACGAAACCCTAAAAACAAATAAAAAACAGATATAGATGAATTGAGAACCTCCCTCTTGTTGAAGTCGGTTAATTAGTGATTTATCCAACAAATCACATCGAAATATCTTGCGTTCGAAGGATCATTAAATATCAAAAATGTTTTTAACGCTGAGTATGTATAAGTTGTTATGCAAGAAGTGCTAAATCTACCTCAGGCTCCTGATGAAGGTTGATATATATCTAACCAAAACTATGAAAGAAACCTCATAGTAAATCTCGATTTTTTACAGCATACCAGCTGTTCTATAAAGTTTTCCACCGTTGTGATTAACACAGAAGTGCTATACGCCACTACGTACGTTCCGTCTCTGTTCATGTACTACAACATCAATGCTATAAGTAAGTGATAAAAAATCGGTAGGCGTGGGTGGGACAATATGCTCGCATTAGCTAGGTTTATGTACTCGGCATGGGTGCCAACTAGAATGCGCGGCATTGTTCGATTCGAGAGCCGCACCGTTTGCTTTTCTTCTTCCTCTTCTTCTTCTTCTTTTGATATCGTATCGCTCCGTGGAGAATGAATGGCATTGTAGGGAGTTGATGTAGTGTTACGGTGAATTATCCTGATATGTTTGTTACTTCGCCAGTACGAATACGTGAGATGTTTTAATTAGTTTTCCCTCTAGAAACAAATCGAAATAGTTTCGAGGCAGAGAATGCAAATGATATGACAGGTGGTGATTAATCCAGTGGTAATTCTTATAAAGAGATCTTTTAAAACATATCCTATAAGGCAATATCACTTCAATAACTCTACAGTGTGGTTTTTATCTTTCCTGAGTTCTTTGGCAATAACTACCACATAAATTTGAAAGTCTGTATATTTCAAAAGTCCAAAAGTTTCAAGGTCTAAATCAGACCTCGTTTTCAATTGTTTTAATACAAATTGAACAAAAAATAAAAAAAAAATAAAAATTCATGAAAAACATCGACATTGGACTCTCAAGTTTATGTGGTAGTTATTCCCAAAGAACTCTTATACCACGTTCGATGAAGAGCAACATGTCAACATCCTGAACCGTTTCAGTGTATTTTAGCATGCAATCCCAGGTGTAACCGGGAATGGTGTAGTACTGTGCGGGATCTAACCCGTATGTCTCGAGGCAGGTGTTACAAAAAGTTTCAAATACGCAAGCCTATAACAAAATGTCTGTTTTCAAATAGAGATCGCTATATTCACCAAGCGTTTTCAACTCGAATTTATCCCATACTAACTTAGAATGTCTGTAGTCTTTTTCTTCTATATGTTCATCATACAATCAATTATAAAATTTTCTCTTTTTTGGTAATACTGTCTCTTCCAATCTCTCAATTTTATTCAAGTAATCATAAAAAATACAACTTTTCTATGCAGCAATCTTACTTTTTCAGTAGGTAAATGTGCAAACTAACTGTTCAGAATATCGAAATCGTTTTCATTTAAAGTCGAAACTAACGAGTCCAATGATCATTCAGAAAACATCTAGAATGTGGAACATCCAAATGGAATAAATTCGAGAACAAATAAAGGAGGGCGTGTTGGGAAAAACGCTTGGACACGTCAACAAAAAAAAATTATATAGGGTATGTCATGTGACAGTGGCCAATACCAACTTTCTTATTTTAAATGCAAGCCCTACACCTATTTTCAACTGTTTCGGAAATATTAAGTGATTTCAGATTTATTATGAAAATTGACATTAAAAATAGAAAATTATTTTATTTCACGAATTCTCTACATTACACTAAAGACCTAATAAGTAATACTGATTATTTCTTAATAATATATATAAAAAAAAAACAAAAAACAGTTAATGTCAATATAGGAAATGTTTAAAATGCTCTCCGCGAATGTCTTGGCAACATTCTAATCTGGTATTCTAACTTTACTCAACATGTCAGGCGTGACTGATATAATCGCAATCGTGATTCGTCTTTTTAGGTCTTCTAAGTTGAGGGGTTTATTTTGTATGCAATACTTTTGATATATCCTTACAAAAAGTAGTCCAATGGCGTTAAATCAGGAGATGGTGCTGGCCATTCTATCGATCCGCGCCTCCCTATCCACCGATTTGGAAAAATTTGGTTCAGGTATTGCCGGACATTGATTTCGCAATGGGCGGTGCTCCATCTTGTTGAAACCATATTGTATTGGCAGGAACTTGTGGGTTAACTGGATCAGGATATAAGTTTGTTTGATATTTATCACCATTCAAGTTGCCATCAATGAAAAAGGGACCTACGATATGATTTCCAACAATTCCTGCCCAAACATTAACTTTTTCAGGGATCTTGTGTATGTTTTTTTGTTATCCAGTGAGGATTCCTATTAGACCAATAGCGGCAATTTTGACGATTAACATGACCGTGAACTGTAAATGTGCTAATTGTTATCTAACCTTGCCATCATTTGTTCACAGAAATAGGTTCCCCTATCGAAATCGTCTTCCATGAACTCCTGAGTCGTTATCATGTTACTTTTCTTTAATACTGGAAAAATTAATCTGTGGCCAATGTTGAACAGTGGGGCTGCTTTTCGAACAGAATTATGTGGGTTTTCTTGAAACTCCAGCACAACATACAATTTTGCATTATCAATTAGAGCATTGGCAGCTACTTGTTTATCTGTCTTAACATGGCCAAGCTCGCAAAACTGTTTTTCTATTTTGTTAGGTAATTGTTCCTTGGGATAGAGGAGGCAAATTTGGAAAATTTTCGTGAAATAAGCGAGAAACTTCCATTTACGTCCGGATGTTATCTTTGTAACCAATCACTTGTATAATAGTAATTGTGGGCATTTCTGTTAAATGAATGAATCAGTAAAAAGGAACGCAGGAATGGTTTTTGCTTATTATCTCAAAATCAAGAGCTAAATGGGAATTAAGTAGTGAGTGTAATGTAGCGAATTTGTGAAATAAATCTTTTTTTAATTTAATTTTCATAATAAATCTGAACACATAATATTTCCGAAACAGTTGAAGATAGGTGTAGGACATTGTACATGAATTATGTTTAGAAATTTCTGGAGAATCCAACAAATAAATAATATACAGCGTCCTGCATTTAAAATAATAAAATTGGTATTGGCACCTGTCACATGACACAACCTACAATTTTTAAATGCGCAATTAAAAATAAAAATATACTTGTCCAAGCGTTTTTCCTTACAAGCCTTCCTTAATTCGTTATCGAATATATTTCATTTGGCTGTTCCGCATTGTATGCTTATCGTATAGTAATGATCTAGCATAGGTTGTATCTGGCTTTCATACAGTTTTTGCAGATGATTTTGCGATCTTATCTTCAGGACATGAACAATTTTAGTGACATTCTACGGCATCTCAAACACAAAATATTAATTTTTAACTAAAGTAAAACATTTTTTATGCAGTATCACAAGTGTCTTCTAAATATAAATCGTTTTCTGTTTAGAAGTGATGGCAAATCAATTGGTTATAATTTACAACCTGACACATATAGACTTATATGACTGCTATTATTTTTTATAAATTGAGTACTAGGTTAAGAATATAGTGAATAGCAAAAGTTTTTTAACCTTAGTCAGAAATAGTCTCATAAAATTCATTTTTACGCCACCAAAGGAAAAACTAAGAAACCTTTTAAATTAATCGTTCCGATAAAAAAACAATAAGACATAAACATACAACCCGCTGGGATAATAAAAAAGACTGTCCTGAAATTTCGATGGGTGCAAAAACCGCCGGCCTCAAGAAATTTCTGAATAACGCCCCGACAACAAAGGAATAATCTTGGCATTCGAGTCTCTTCTCCACTGATTATAAATAGGACAGTTGTACATGTCGAGTAGTTTAGTTTAGTTAGTTTTATATTGCTGTGTGAATTGAATCGATAGAAGTCAATCAGCTGTAGAATTACTCACTGTTTGTAAATAAGAGGATTTATGTTTGTGTAAATAAAGGCATGGAAAGTGAAAGTGAATATCTTTAGTGAATTTAAATTTGAACCCACAGAATTTATTGCAATAGGTTACTTGAAAATGTATTTTATTCTGTAAAAGAATTTCTTTTTTTTATCATTAAACTGTTTATTTTTGTTATTTATAATAATCTAAGTAATATCATATAACTATATTTTATATCAATTTAATTTGTGAATTGTGACAAATTTTTCTTCAATGTAATGCTAATTTAGACTTATTCTATATTACTTTTCTAATCTCCAGGATAAATAAAGTTCTAGTTCTATACATAAAACTAAATCTACTGTCTTTATATAGTGCAAACTATTAGTAGAAGATCCAAACCTAGGCCGACCTTTACCGAGCTGATAATAGAATGAAACATATTTTATAATAAATTTAGTATATTAGAATGTATATTAAAAATGGGTTGCCTAAAGAAACCTGGACAGACTATTTTTAATTATTTTTTAAAAAATGATTTTTAATTAAATGTTGCATCATCAAGATAATAAGAAATTTTTGTATTGCATCCACCCCGTATATGTAACTGCTTCTAACATTTTTTGGACTAATGTCTATAATTATACCCCGGCTTACGTCCTATAATTCAAATATCTTAACTGCTTATGCTTATATAAGAAATTTTTGATACACCCTGAATAACAATAATTTTACCTCACCCTTAGCTCAAACACCTTGTGTAAGCAACTACCCTGTATAACTGTAATTCAACTCCACCTTATGTTTCAACTATCCTCTATAATCAACTGCTTCTGAAAATTTTTAAAGCCTTTTGTATAACTGTAATTATTTTCCGTCCTATAACGCAAATATCCACTCTGTACAACTATAGTTTTGCTCCACTCATATTTCAACCACCTTGTATACGCAACTACTTATGTGCCACCCAATACATTATTTTTAGAACCGCCCTGTATAACTAATTCAATTCCAACTTAAATTTCAACCATTGATGTATACAACTGCTTATGTACCACCTAATATCATATGCACGCACGCACACACCTACAACCGTATACCATATAGAAGAGTTCGCCAACATAACAAATTTTCGTTTCGATAAAACTAACGGAATGCCATTTCACGCGACTATAAGCCCCCTAACTTAACTTCGTCTCTAAAAGAAACTTACTTCAAACGAATAAAATTGAAAACCATTACAAACACCCTGTACAATATATTTTCACGGTATATCTTGACTTTGAACTAGATATTTATGATGAAAATTTTACATTTACCATGCTGTTTAGAGATTTTTTGCTTATATATTTCCGATTTTCAGAAAAATGGTAAGTTTTACGTTATAGAAAAATATACGGAATCCAGCTGGAACATATCTTTGTAGAATACAATTTATAATATTCAAATTTCTTGAGCGGTTTTAGAGAAAACTGAAGATTCATTGAAATTCACTGAAATCGATTCCCTTATTTACTTCTTTTCTAATTGACTGGAAAAGCGTAGTTCTCATGTTATAGACAATTATATGGAACCTTTCTGTAATATAATGCAGTTTAAATCATCAAAATGGCCCAACCCGTTATTGAATAATCGCTCGTCATACATAAAAAAAAATTGCAGACGAACTGATAACCTCCTACTTTTTGGAAATCGGTTAATATTTATAAAGAGCTGACAGAAATATATGTAACTTCAAATATTATAATTAGTAATAAAATTATACTGATTAGTCAGTATGTAGAAGGAAACTATTTTTGTTTTCTGAAGGATACTTGTGGCATCTTTTTCAATGTCTAAGTGTTTATTGGGAAATAACACCACACTTTAAAGGAAATTGCTGTATATTCCAAACGTTTCGGGCTCTAGATCAGACCCCGTTGTCAATGGCTAAGAAACTACGGATTAAAAAGGTACAATTCCGTAGTTTCTTAGCCATTGACAACGGGGTCTGATCTAGACCCCGAAACGTTTGGAATATACAGCAATTTCCTTTAAAGTGTGGTGTTATTTCCCTATAAACACTTAGATTACTTTTATGTTTTTTTGGGGAATAACACCACAATAGAAATAAAACTACGTATATTGCAGGAATACCAAACGTTTCAAAGTCTATTCTGACTTCGTTGTCAATGGCTTTATATTTATTGATGTGATTGCAAAATGAAAATTTGATTTGACACTTAAAATTGACATTAGAAAATTTGTTGTTTTTAGATATACAGATAGCAAAAAAATTCTAAAGATCATGAATTATAGTTAATCAGCTTTCAAATTAGAAGAATTTGAAAGGGTTGTCTTTAGAATTTATAAGTGGCGTTCCTAGGTACGACTTTGTTATAAGATAGCGCATTCGCCAAAAATGCGATCAAAGAATTCTATTGTTTCAGTGATCCCATTAACGTCATAAGGGAAAACCTAGGAAAAACCTTATGAACTATCCCGATATTGGGTTGTTCAAAAGGAGGTTACCATTAATAATTTCTTCCTTAATTGTCGGTAACCAGATACGATTAAATTCTACAGAAGTAGAAGCGATACAATCGTCTTCATTCAAAAGAATTAAGGCAGACTCTTTTATTTTTCGTTTTGTGTTATGTTGTTCTTTGTGAAGTATAGTTGAATTGTCAAATTGTATTTTATGGCCTAGGTCCCAAGCATGTTCACAAATTTTTGATTTTTCAAATTGTCGTTTCGTTATGTAATTCTTGTGTTCATTTATTCGTACGTTTAATGGTCTCGATGTTTCTCCAATATAAAATTTATTGCATTCGCAAGGAATCTTATATATGCAGTTTTTTGAGTTCTGGGTTTTGTTTGTTGGTTTTGTTTTCGATATTAAAGATTTAAGTGTATTTCTTGTTTGGAATGTTGTTTTAACATTAAATCTGTTGCCCACTCTTTTCAATCTTTCTGACAGACCCTGTATATATGGCATAGTTGTAACTGTAATTTTGTTGTCTTGAGTAGTAGTAGTGTTAAGAGAAGTTCTGGGTTGATTTGGAAGGTTTGTTTTCTGTTCAAGTCTGTTTAATTCTTTGTTGATAAATTTTGTGGGGTAATTGTTTCCAGTGAGAACATTCTTTATAATTATTTTTTCTTTGTTGAATTTATTATCATCAGAACAGTTGGTCTTTGCTCTATCATATAATGACTTAATGACACCTTTCTTTACTGTATTCGGATGATTTGAATTCAAATTTAGGTATCTGTTTGTATGAGTTGGTTTTCTATAAACTTCTGTTTCGAATGAAGATTCTGTTTTTGTTATTAATATGTCTAAAAAAGATAGTTTGTTATTTTCTTCAATTTCTAGGGTAAATTTGATAGTTGGCTCTTTGTTATTTATATCATTTAATAATTTATCTAGTTCTTCAAGATTGTGTTCCCAAATTACGAAAATGTCGTCAACGTAACGCCTCCAAATGAAAGGTTTATTTTCTTTTGATAAAATTACTTGTTGTTCAAAGTTTTCCATAAATATGTTACTTAATGCTGGTGAGAGACAAGAACCCATGGCCATGCCAAAATCCTGTTGGTAAAAGTCATCGTTTAATTGAAAGTATTAGAGATTTAGAAGACAAACACTTAGACATTGAAACTATTTTTGATCATCCGTCAAATGATAGAAACATTCTGAAGAAACATATGCTGTTTTTTTTTGATATTTTACATGTTTGGTAGATTGATCCTTTTTTAAATTTCAAATAATGGTAGCACTTTGCTTTGATTATTTTCTTCTTATTGTAAACAGCACAGATTTTTCGAGCTGTTATATTTACGTATCAAAAAAAGCTTGCCCAAAATTATTAAATCATAAGTTCCTTCTAAATGGTGATGCAATAATTCATTGAAGACTTCTAGCATTCATTATCATACCACCCGTTAGGTGTAGGAATAAATTTCGTAGAAATAATAATTTCAAATTGCTTAATATTAATGTACTTTCCATCTCTAAATAGGAACGCAGCCAAACAAGTTTCTATAGCTAACAATTAACAAAGCCATCACAATCAAAAAATAATAATTAATTTTTAGGTTTTCCTTCTAAGGCTAGTAAATGGTTTTACACACATTACTAATTAGTCATAAACAGTTACCTCAAAATTTTAGGACACTCTAATATGGAGAACCATAAAAAATAAACACAGGACATAATTATTAACATAATTATGGTTAAAGTGAGTGGGTTTATTCATATTTATTGGCAATTATTTTTCGACGTAATCTGAAAATGACATTATTAATATGCTAATGATTTAATTAACAAATTTACATGTTTATACCTCATTAGCAGTTATGAGAATTTATAATATTTTCCTACATTCTTTGAATTGTCTTCCACTGACCGCGCCTAATAAATTAAAAATTGATCTATCGTATTATTATATGTGAGTGATTGATTAGAGCTATCGATGTAATTAACTTATAGATCGAATACGTTATTTTAAGCATTTATGGGAGATTTCTGACGCTTTTTGTTTTGATTAATATGTTTAGTTTTAAAATTAAAATATAAAACCCATATATGCATAAAATTGTCATTTCATTAAAAATATGAATAGGTAATGAAGTATTATTTGAAGGAACAACTAAGAAATAATTTTAGTGTACGTGTGGCTGTAATGTCAGTTGGTCAATAACTGAACTAAATATGGGGATTCTTTGATAAATATGCAGATACTGGCTAAAGAACCAAGAATTGTGTAGATATTGTAATGATATTTTATGATTGTAATTCTACTTATGTATAATACATTCCTAATGCATACAAATAATTATTTATTTATTGAAGTTTTCTTAACGAAGACTTAAACATATGAAAATAAAAGAGTATGGTAATGAAATATAAAAACTGAAATATAATTTTTTTCGACACTTTGTTCCGACCGACACCACACCCATACAACTCATACAACTTAGTTTTCTGTGTAAGCAATTGGAACAAGTTTATACGATTGAATTCTCTTCTTTTATAGAAATTCAATAAATTATATTAAATAAATCAATATAAAATCCAATTAATATACAAGTTGTTTTTCGTTCTAATACACATTTAAATTCTATGTATGCGATATTTTAAATTAGAGATTTGACAATCGTCAGAAGTCAGAAATGCACAAAAAGCGCTTAAATTATTCTAATCATTTCTTTTATTTTGCAAATTTTGGATACGGTAAAAGAAACGATGAGGCGATAAGTTGGTGGAATTTTATGACCAATATGGCCTTTGGATTTTGAACACCTGGTCCAAACAACTCGAAGGGGAGTCAAAAAGGTATCTGATTGACTTCATTTTAACCAACCAACGATTTGAGAACAACATCAAAAAACAAAGAATTGCCCCTGAGCAGATATCGACTCCGATCAAAATCTTTTAATATCAATAATTAGAACTACGATGAAGCATATTAAGAACCAAAATATCCTAAAGAAATTAAATACAGAAAAGCTAAAAACAGGCGAATTCGAATTATTCAAGAAGAGATGAGAAAAAATTGACGAAAACAAGGAAAACCAAGAAGGAGTGGGTAACACAAGAAATATTGGATGAAATGGAAAATACAAAGAAATAGAAAAATGATAAATGCGAATAAGGTAAATCCGAGTACCGGAGAATAAATAGTGAGCTAAGAATAGTAACCTATAAGGCTAGAGAGAAATGCATGGAAGAGCAGTGCGAGCAAATATCTTGAAAAATTCAGCCAAAAAGAGGAACTATACAAAACAATACAATCTTTAACGAAGTGTGAACCTAACCCCATAAGAAAACTGGCATGAACAAAGAAGATGTTACTATAACAGCTAACGTGTAGAAGATCTTTATAACAGCAATGCGAACGAAAGTATGAAAGATATAGAGCCAGAAGAGTAGTCAGACACAAATAAAACTGGATATAGAATAGAAGAACATGAAGTTGAAAGGGCAATTAAAGAATTAAAATACTACAAAGCAATGGGTACTCATAACATTCCATCTGAAGCACTTAAGGTACTACGACCTTGTGCTCTCTCTAGAATCACGTATCTTTTAAAAAAAATTTATTATTCAGGAATATGGCCTGACGTTCTTCTAAAAACGATTTCAGTTCCCTTAACCAAGTAAACAAAAGCAACTCAATGCAAAGATTATAGAACCATAAGCTTTATCTGCCATCTCAGCAAAGTAATAAGAAGGATATTGTTGAAAAGAACTGAAAATAAAATTGAAGACAACCTTAGAGAACATCAGTTTGGATTTAGAAAAGGAAGGCTTACTGGAGATGCTATAGGGTGTGCAAGAATGTTAGCCGAGAAACTGATGTAGAAGAACAACAGAATTTATGTGAGCTGTATTGACTGGGAGGAAGCTTGTGGGCGAGTAGATTGGAATCAGGGGTAGCTGTCCCTTAAGTGCACTCGTGCGCTGAACCACCAAATTTAATAAGCTTTTAATAAGGTTAAAAATCAAAACAAAATATTTAATAAATATCATTTCAATAACAACGAATTTATCAAAAAACAATTTAAGCTCTAATCCAAACTTGTATTAAGGATTATATTCGCTTGAAAGAATATTTCACCGTGCACTTCGGCTAGCGCACGGTGAAACTTATACTATGCCTTCTATAAGATACGATATAACACGCTTAGCGTGTGAGATAGAAGATGGTTAATGCAAAGTATATGGACTAACGGGCTGATTCTGGTATGCCTCACGGAGACACCGAGCTCTGCTGATATTGACTGGACGTATCCGAACGTTTCAATAATTCAAATTTTTGTTTACGTGATTTAATTAGTGGTTGCTTTGTTTTTGTCCTCGTAGTCTATGAAAGAAAATTTAATATATATAGTGTGTGTGTGTGTGTGTTTATATAACTATGAAATTGAGTATCAACTTAACACTGACTATATTAAAAACAATAATAAATCGTTTCAAAATAAATTAGATATAAAATTGACTGGTCCACCTAGGCCATATCTTATTTGAAAACAAGAGTGCAAAATGAAAAATCAAGTATTTACACGAAGTTCTAGAAGTGAAATTTATAACAAAAAGAAATGGTTGTGTGTATGTGATCGCATCAATACATTATTTTGTTTTCCTTGCATTATTTATAGCGGGAAATCAATTTGGACGGAAACTGGAGTGAGGGATTAAAACGTTTCTTAGAAGTACGATGCTCTTTCTGTGCTTACTATTGAAAAAATATATTCAACCAATGCTAGACTTTAATAAAAAGGTCATTGAACATTTCGCTTTCGAAATAATAATAAAAAATAAATGCACTATTAGCAAAGTTATGGTTTGTTTTGTTGCATCTTTGAATCACAATATTTGACCAGTAAAGTGCACCACCAGTTTCATAACACACCAGCCGCCACTGATTGGAATATACCATTGAAAATACTGAAGGATATCTGAGAGCTTTATAAAGAACAAAAAGTAGTGGTAAAGTTGGAAAATGAAGAAACCAAAAAAATAATCATTGGAAGATGAGTGAGACAAGGTCACTGGCACTAGTCAATTTATATGCTGAAAAATTCATAAATGAAGCATTAAAAGACACTGCAACGATTACCGTTGGCAATGAAAAAGAGAAAAATAAATAAGTATGCAGATAACCAAACAGTCCTTGCAGAAACAGAAAAAGAATCAGAAAATATGGCCTAGAAAATAAGGGAAACTGGTAAGATGTATGGCTAGAAGATAAATATTGGAAAAACAAAGGTAATTCGAACAGGGAAAACAGTAGAGGATGTAAGGATTATGCTGAAAAGGCAACAACTGGAACAAGTAAATAAATTTAAATATTTGGGAATAATAAATTCAACTGGAAGTTCCCATGAAGCTGAGAAAAAGATACGTGAAAAGCTATATCTGGAGTGTGGTTTTATATGGATCAGAGACATGGATATTAATATACGGTCAGATAAAATAAGAAATGTAGAGGTCTGGAGAAGAGTAAAGGAAGATCGAATATTAATGAAAACTATAAGAATAAGGAAAGCTAACTGGATCGGACACTCTTTAAGGACAGATTGTATTCAAGAGAGAATAATGGAATGAAAAATTCACGGTATTAAAAGTAGAGGGAAGCCAAAGAATGGAATGCCCACTGAGATCATGAAAGATTGGACTTACGTTAAGATGAAATAAGAGGGTAGGATCGGAAACTTTGGAGAAGGTTACCTGTTTTCGGGCAGATTGACTAATATATATTCTTTTATTTATTGCATTGGGAGCATGTGAAACATTTCGAGGAACAATCTTTTATGATACGTATTAAGTTACAGAGCATAAAATTGTTGATTTGTTAAAGTTGAAAAATATGGTGATCTTTTACTGAGTGCACAAGATACAACATCAGTGCTAATATCCCTCCTATTAGAGTCAATCCTCATCGATACATGCCTAGATGTCGGGTCAATGTAAATGCCATCACAGTTAGGAAATACTTTCATTAATCAAGGTGTCATATCTTCAATCATTGGTCGTAAGACATTGTGCCATTTTCATTCTCCGTATTCGCTCTGTTTGCATTAGTTTGTGAAGTTACACCTTATTGTTCAATCAAAACATTGTCATTACTGTTGTTAAATAGAAGCATATTCACAATCGTTATTGGATATGAGTTGTCCACGAGGATTGTCTTTAGCAGCCTCAACGATTCTTGTCTGAAATCGATGTGCGTTACATTATTGACTCTAGTCTTAAGGGCTTTGAGAACATCAAATTTCATCCTAGTTCGATGATTTGAGTGCTAACTGCTGAACTTATTGCTACAGCAAAGTTTCTCATATCACTTTGCTTTGATTCACTTCCTTTTCATAAGTACATTGTATGTTTCAATTAAAACTATTGAAAACACTTAAAGCAAACTCACTGTGATCAATTCATCCAACAGTAAGTTCTCTAGGTACATATCTTTGACAATGTATTGTATACACACAGTACACACTAGGTGCAAACTAATAATTTTCCAACTAGGGTCAAAATCTGTCAACACGTCCGCTAACAGACGATAGGTAATGGGTCACAATGTGGACCACAACAGGTGTACCAAAAATGGTTGTTTTAAAATAGTTGATGGCTGTGACGGATCTAACACATTTAAGCATCAGATTTGAGTTGAGCCGAGATGAGGCCCTCCCGGTCCAGGATGTGAGGCCGAAGAGGCCCTTGGTGTGGACCTCCGGGTGGTGGAGTGGTCACGCAGGACGATATCAAATCAACATGTAGACGCGAGATGTAACTAACGACACCTAGAATTAAGCATCGTTAACCACAAATAGCAATAAACAATGGTTTATGTAAATAAGAAAAAGTTTAAAATGACTCTTAAACTTGCAATTTATTCAATGATCATTAATCATTAAATCTTATGATTTCTTTAAAACTTTCAGGTACTAGCAGCCATGAAAGCCAAGTAGAGCGAGCGATTATTTTTTCAGAAAAAAAAGATTTTTAGATTGAGTTATAGAACTACAAGATGAATTTATGATATTTGCCCAAAAATGTTGAGAATAAGAAATCAGTAGTAGATAATAATTTGCAAATCCGGGGTGTACAAAATTAACTGCGACAATTGCGATAAGCTGTATATCGGCAGGACATTTAGAAATTTTAATACCAGTACTAGAGAGCACAAAAGAAGTTATTTAGCACAGGATACTAAATATAATTAAGTATGTCATTTAGTAGAACATAATCATAACTTTAATGATAAGGTACAAATTTTACATTTAGAAACAAATCCCAGAAAAATTAATATATTAGAATCCTTAGAAATTAACAAATATTTAGGTAGGCTATTAAATACGAGTAGGTAATCAGTTAGATCTAAACCTACCCCCCTTTTAAATCGTTTTAATCGCTTTGTGTAATTATTTAGGTAAAGTATAATATATACCAATAATTGTATGGTTAGAATAAATCTTCCAGTATTTTGTGAAACTTGATAAAAGCATTGTATGCCGAAACACATAAAGTGTAATTTCAAAATGTATTTTCGATTTTGTGTTTCTCATCATGGATTTACAACAAGTATCACCCACAACAACCCAATATAGAATTTTTGCTTCTACATATTTATATCTTTAGATTCGAGAGAACATTCTCTTGTGGGAAGCGCAACTGATGAAGGTTCTCGATCAGAAGCAAACTATATTATGTTATGTACATTATCTTGCGTACAAAAGAATGACACCTCGAAAAAAGTAAAAATAAATCCACGCTATAACACAATTATAGGAAAAAAATATGTTAATATCCACTGACATTCCAACGTGTATACGATGTCCGATCATTATGAAAAATCTTATTCCACCTCCTGTCTGAATTTTCTGATTAATCGTTTACAGAAGTGTTGTCGAAATTATTAACCGAATGCAAATGTGACTTATATTATGCACCAAATTGCATCCCAACCCACTCAGTCTTTGCTCACAAAAAATTAAACAGATGAGCAATTAAAATAAATTAATTTTCCCAAAAGGGCTGTAAATCATAGCATGGCTATGTTTAGTAAATAAACTCACTAAATATTTCATTCAGAAATTTCACTGCGGACAAAGCCTATTACATATTAACAAGGTATTCTTGTGTCTATTAACATTAAAGCTGTCAAAAAAGACACGGTATAATTGGTTAGCAAAGGCCCCAAGTAATAAACAACGTTTCGTTCTTCGTCCAATAGATTACCGAGAACTTTTCCATCTTTATCGCTGTCAATTTACATTTTCAAACAGAGTACGCCTTTTGCATTACCATAATAATTCAAAAAGTACCTACACTCACGGGCGTAGGCGAAGGGATAAAAATTTGGAGGGAGTACGTACGTATTTCAAATATTTGGTGACTCATGTCATGCATTTTGATGAAGTTATATTTCCACAAGTGATGTTTATCAGATCTTCTTAGATTTCGAATTAATGTAAACCATTCAAGAAATTCGCACCATTTGCAACTCCTTTCATTCTTTCCGATAATAATAAATTTATAAATTAACTAGCAACCCGTCCCTGCTTCGCACAGGTTCTTTACTGAAAATATAAACTATTCTTTGTTACCCGAAAAGATGTAGATTTCGGTAAAATCGGTTGAGTAGTTTTTGAATAAAATCGCAGCAAACAAAAAATCAATCATCTTTCCTCGTTATACATGATATTAATTCAGATTATTTTTTGAGTGGCAATTATTTATAAGGCAAACACAACAGAAAAGATTTAGATTAGTTTCTAACCACATTCTTTGTATACGACATTAATAACCTGATCACTTGTAAAACGAACAAATTTTGTTTCAAAGCAACACGGTAACACGTGATAGGACAACATATCAAATCTACTCCTGCAAATCAAATAGCCAGCGGGGGTTCAAACACCCCCCGAAATTTTGGAAAATTTGTTTTCAAGATTAAATTTTAACCCGTTAATAATGTTTTTCATACCAATAAATATTATGTTTATATAATTCTATATATCCTGGAAATACGTGAATAATTAATCAATCAAAAAATCCGAAAAAAATTATCCAACCCACCTGGCAAAAATCTCCTGGCTACGGCCTTGACATCAGAAACTTTTAATTGTTATGAATCCTGCACCTTTAGTTAATTGATACATTCCCCAAATCTATTTTTACGGAAAATTGTAGCCGTTTAAAATCAGAAAGGCTTCCTGCTGGAAATTGACCATTTCCTGTTTGGACTAAGTCGTTAGAAAATTGCCAATTATCTTCGCTAAACCATAAAATCCTCATATTTTTAAGTTCACATTTTGTTATATGATGAGAAAGATGCGATCTGCTCACGTGCCCCTAGTTATAACTGGCAAAATTTGACGGAAATCTCTAGAGAATAAAACAGTAAGTACAACCACCCATTTGGCAGTTACTGTTGCGCAGATCTCGCATTGTCCTGTCTAATGCCTCAACCACTTTATGAGACATAGAAGCCTCTTCCCAAATAATCAAACTGCAATTCCTCATTAATGTTCCGGCACTACTCTGTTTAGAGATATTGCAAATGCTAATTACGTCATCACTACAAATGTTTAATGTCAGTTTGAATGTGGAATGGGCGGTTCGCCCACTTTCCAAAAGTGTGGCTGCTATGCCAGACGATTCCACAGCTAGGGGTCGGATCGTACTTTTTAGTTAGTTTCTCGTAAATACTCTGTATTGATTGTTGCAATTAAATTTCCTGACAGAGATCTCACTTGTTTATTCAATTCAAATAAAGCTTTAGAAAGCGTACTTTACCAATGAGAGCTGTCTTCTAACAGACACATTGCTTTACAAAGTTCTTGAAATGTTTCATAAATTATGCCTAGAAAAGTACGAAGACTACCGATATTACCATATCTTTATTTTCAGTGTTAAAATTTTACTAAATTTTCTTATTCCTACCCTCTAATTGTTCTAATACAAAGACTACTGATAGAAGTAGGGGCCTTCTACTACCTGGAGTAACATCTACGACTCGGACGTGTGGCGCGGGGTCAAGAGGAGCGGTCGAATCACGGGGACACGAAATTAATTTCATTGCATTACATATTTTGATTTTGCTATATCTCAGGAGGTATTCATTTGATTTGCATGGTGTAAAGGGAAAACATATTCTTCATGAAATGCTCAAGCCAACTAAGGTATTTAAAACGATATGGATTAATACCGTATTTGTCTAAATAGCGTTCCAATTACCGCTTTATAATTGCCCATTTTTTAAGTATTAAAATGAGTATAGCATGTTCTCCTTAAGAGATAGACATATGCCATGACTTTTTTGTAGACCTCTATAAGATACACAATTCCACCATACATTATTTTGTTATATCTCAAAGGGTTAGGCAGCGTTTTCGTTGAAAATGGTCCCAGACGGCACATTTTTTTTCTGACACCTCCAACAAATATCGTAATATTTCAGCCAATTTATATAAAAACTTAACAAAACTATATACTAAAATCTTCCTCGATCTATCCATTGGTGAAAACGGCATGAAAATCGGTGCGGTGGTTTTTGAGTTTATCGCGAACTGATAGAGAGACAGATGACAGACAGACAGAGAGATGCGGCGGAGGACTTTGTTTTATAATATTTATAGATACAGTTTTATTAACTGCACCCATATGCGGCTATGTAACTAAATTTGGAAATAACCTGTACCTGTTTCTATCTGTTGTATCGAAATCAAACTTTGTACGTGTAAGGTTAGTACGAATAGGTCAGAAGTATGGTGGTAGGACAATGTAACTCGTTCCTCGAAGTTTCCTTGGACTTCCATCGTCTTGAAGTGGTTGATGTCACAACGTTTCAATAGCTGTGTATCTGCTATCGATCATCAGGTGAATGATAGAAATTCAGAGTATCGGTCCTATTTATATTATACCCTCATTTCCGGTCATGCGTGGCCGGTCATGGTCATTGGGTCTTATCTGGTCCAATCAGCGTCGTCGTACCTGTAGGGTTGGTTGCTCGGTGAGGTGCGTAAGCAGGCAGAGGCCAAAGAAGAGTCTACTCACGAAACTATTTTTAATTTGGGATGCATGAGCTCTAATTATAATTGATTTATTTGTGATTTTTTTTAGTTAGTTTGAATGCACTATAGGGGGAAATTTCAAAGAAAAATCAATTCAACGCTTAATATCTCGCTAAATATTGATCTTCGCTATTCGGTTTATCGAATATTTTTTTTGTAGAAAATTGAATATCCTACAACTTTATATTTTTCCTGTAGCTCTTGTCATTTACGAGATAATGGCGTAAAAACTCGAATATCATGAAAAAAATCAGGTTCAATGTACTATCTTGCGGGTGTGAGTTACGCCTTGCCTGCAACCAAGCCCATTGCCAGCAATGGTGAAACTTGCAGATCGGAGAAAAGATTAGTTTTTAGGAACCATCGGATTCTCTTGGCAAAAGTCTAATCTACAATTTGGACCATCGCCATTTAGTTCTAGAACCAGTTTAATTTTATGTTTTCGAAATTTTCAATAAAGATGTTTTACATACACACCAGCTACTTACTTTTTAGGTTTCTATTTGTTTTCCTCAACAGTTAACAGTAAATCCAAATTCCGTTCGTCACTCAATTTTGATCTCCCTCGTTTGGGAAGATCTTTGACAGATCGAAATTGACGGAATTTTTCTTTTATTCTACTCACCGTAGATTGGAAAAATTGACGGTAAGGATAATTCTCATTACGTATTCTGCATACCTCAGTAATTTTTTTTGACTTTGTTTTTTTTCGGTCCTATCATGAGATTTTGTTGGATATACCCAAAAAAAATCCCTCAAAATTTGAGTAGTATTAAGTCCTCGACAAAGACGTGTAAAGATTTCCTATTGAAAATACACAAAAACTCTGATTCTTTATTTTTAAATTTCTATAGCTCTGTGGCATTTCATGGCATCGCTTTTACCCTAGACAGACATTTTTCAGAATTGAAGGCTTATAGCCCACCAAGCAGAATATAAGAAAATAAATAACGAAATAAGAAACAAAATAAGAGTACCCTAGGAAAACTGGATGAGACAGAAATGTGAAGAAATTGAGAAGCTCTAACCTAATAATTAGATGCATAACTTACACAAGGAAATAGAAAAGATAGGACACAATAATAAGAAAAGGATAAATTTGCTAGAAGACACAGACGGCAGAATAGTTTGTGATGAGAGAGATAAATTACAACAAGGTACATTCAGGAAATGATCTTGGACGAGAAAAAAAAATATATAAAAAACACCAATGATGACCATTCAGTAGGTCCCCATATTCCACAGAGTGAGATTTTGCACGTTATTAACACGAACGATAAAATAAATACACCGGGTCCTGACCAGATAAACTCAGAGGTGTAGACAATAAAAAGAGAGAAGTATGCAGATGTGTGTTGCTTCTATTTACACAAAATAATATAAGTCAGTTAAGATTGCGTTTCGTAGAAAAATGTTTCAAATCAAGGTTGTAGGCCCATTTATCCCTGGCTATTCGGTAGCGACCTTTGTAATATCCTGACCATGCTCGACCTGATCATGGCACCATTCTAAAGAACAAGTTTTGTTTTGTAAATGCGACCTCCTATTTTGAGTTATTGCAACGAATTTATGAAAAAGCAGAAAACTCAGTGTTCGACATGAACGAGTCGAGATTCGTCGTTCGAATTGTGCGAACCTACTCCACGTTTATTTCAATTTCGGTCTGATTCGAGGATAATTTTGTTTTGAGATATTGAGAGTGTACCATCCTTGCCTATCGGATTGCATTTAATATGCTGCCAGAACAATTTTGTCACTTGACACTAGAGGTTCTTAACATACATTTTTATATCCCGGTGTCAAGCTTTTTCTTTCCGGCCAAGTTTTTCAGAATATTTTATTTTTTCCAGTATAATCTCCAGATTTGCATAATTTTCTTTCATGTTTGTTGCATGTGCTAGAAGCACTGATTGGTATTTATTTCCATTGTGAAGTGAGACGACTTTCAAACTAATTTTTGACGCATCAATGAAAAGTCATCATTCAAGCAAATTTTCTGGAAAACTCAGTTCTTCATGAAGCTCTGCAGCATGATTACATTATACGTGTGGGTGAAATGTCGGAAAATTTGGTTCCGCTCCAAATACAGAAAAAGCAGAATCAGCTATGACTCTGTCCGCGAAAACGGACGTTCTCATTTAACTGTTGTAAAGTCACAGTGAATATTGAAGGCACTGATCCCTGAGGCCCCCCAAATCGTCTAAGTGGTAAGGTCAAAATCAAGGTCAACCGAGCATATCTAGCTACATAGAGATCAGGGACATCTCTTAAAACTTTCGTATGGTATATACATTTTCTTAAAACGAATTCCTAGGAAAATCGATCTAGACATGATATCGGTCATCTTCAGAACATCAAAAACTTTGAGATAACTGTGAAGGGGATTTTGTTGCAGACGTTTAAGGTCACGGTGACCAGATAAACTTAGAGATGATTAATCTTATAAATGAGAGAAAATTTTTGCTATCTATTTAACGAAATATCTGTCAGATATTAGAAAAAAAATAGAGGACTTATTTTTGACAAGTTTACCCCTGCCCGCCACATTGAGGTAAAGGTCAAAAGCCAGGATTTGCTTAAAATATAATCCTTGTATGCAGCCAATTGTTGGAACGTTTGCTCGAATGAGCATGACCAAAAAAACCAATTTCACACCCTGTAACTGTGATGTTGTTCAAGAATTGAACTTAATAGACGTTCTGTTACATTTTGGGACTATCTCTCCTACTATTATAAAAATGCTAATCTGTTATCAGCCGAAAACAAATTGGATTGTGAAATGGGTTGGGTACAAGAGAAGCTTTATTTAGCCTACACGTTCTAGCACAAAAATGTATTACAACAATAACAATACCATACATACAGGTTCTCTTAGAAAGACTAAGAAGCTTAGACAACAGATATGATATTAAAACCACATTTAAAACAAAGAAATACTGTAAAATCAATTATATAAAAAACAAAACCTAAAAACACAATTCAAAATACAAAAATGACATTTATAAAATTCACTGTTAATGCAATAATTGCTATTTGAAAGAATGTTTGAATAAATGGACACAAAAATTACATAAAGAAACGACAGTTTGAAAAATTTTAAATTTGATATCTGCGACCTTGGTCATAAAATGCAATTTCAACATACAAGTTATATTACACAAAGAAGAGCACAACACGAAACGAAAACTAAAAGAGTCTGCTTCAATTTTTTTAAGTAAAAACGATTTTATTATCGCTACTACTGCCGTAGAATTCAATCGTACCTGGTTACCCATGATTAAGGCAAGAAATTGCTAATGGTCATGTCCCAGTATCGGGAATAGTTTATATGGTTTTTCCTAGGTTTTCCCTTATGATTTTAGTGGGATCACTGAATCAACAAAATTCTTTTAGTAGGTTTTAGAGAGTTCGATATTTTCTAACAAAGTCGTACCTAGGAGCGTCACATAAAATTTTGAGCGTAAGATTAAAATTTGATATAAGATCAATAATTTGAAAGGAACTTTTATTATTTAATGTTTAGCATGTTCTGTTCTATCCTGTATATTATCAAATTAAATTCTCCTAGTTAGGTCATAAGTCACATAATATTGACAAACAATTCAATTTTATATTTTAGAATTTTTGTTTTTTTTTCATATAGTTCCCCATTATCATTGATGATGGAGTCTTAACAAGACCCCGAAACGTTTGGAAATATACGCTGTTATTTCATGCATTATTGTGTTATCTCCAAAAAGTGTTTAAACGTTAACTAGAGATGTCACAACTAGCCTTAAGGAAACAATTTAGAAAGTAAATTGTAACAATGATAATTTAACAAACGAAATTTTAAACTTAATTTGTTTGGGTAGCAGAATCAAGTTTAGTGGAAAACAAACAAATGCAATTTGTAAAATTTTAAATTACCATAAATTTTATAAAGAAAACATTTATATTAACAATATTTTTACAACCTCGTAAAAATCTATATAATTGAATTTAATTCGAGGAATGCTTGTGATATATTTAAGGTATTGATTTGAAAACAACTCTAAAACTGCATGTATATCAAAAATAGACATTACGACTTTCAACACATAAACATAATTTTCACTTTGGAATTCAGTTACGTCTTATTATAATTTTTAATTGCCTTTTTCCAAGATTTAATTGTATTTTCAAAACGTGAAAGGGTACAAACTCTATTGTCATAAAATGTGTAATTATTTTTTCAATATTTTGCACTGATATCGTGTTACCTTCAATTACTTTTGTAATAAGCAGTTAGATATTTCATTTAGCAAACAACAGGTTTGCTGTGAGAAACAGACAGTTTTTATAATAATAAAATCTTGACAAACGGAAATTTTCAGAACTCATATTGTGGCTGTTGTGGGTGGAACTTTTAAGTTAAATGGTAAAATGCGAGTTCTAAGTAAATGCGGAACATGATCCCTGAACACTAATAAAATGTGATTTTCCAGAGTCACGAAAAAGACGAAGTAGCACATTTTATGACCAAATATAAGAAATTGAAAAGCTTAGCCACACCTGGTGGCGCATATTTACTGCAAACAATGTTGTACTAAACATATTAAAGATTTGAAAATTGGAGTTTGCAGCTTTCAATAGGTATTGCTATTTTTAATAAAATTGGAGTTTGCAGTTAGCAATATTGCTATTTTTAATCGACTTCCAAAAACGAGTTCATAGGCAGGTTTTTCTATGTATGTTCAGTGATTATTTAAAAACGGATTGGGCAATTTTGATGTTTAAAGTTCATTGTATTAAGGAATATTAGAGAAAGGTCCCATATAATTTTTTATAACGTAAGATTTACGGTTTTCCAGATATCCAGAAAAAAACAATAGTTAAACGACTACACAGTGAATTACAATGATTCTACATTGTTTTCTCTAAAATGGCTCAACCAATTTGGATATTTTAAATTGTATTCCACAAAGAGATGTTCCAGTTTGATTTCTATAATTTTCTATAACCTGAAATATACCGGGTGTTTGCAGCGGATTCATTGCAGTCGAGTGAAATGGTACAAAATATTCCATTAGTGCAAGAAAAAAAAATTGTAGGTGAACGATCTTTACTATTCTGTGGTAGGTGTGTGCGTGCATCGAAATTCAAGCAGCAAGCAATGTGCGCATTTGAAATATAGGGCGAACTAAATTACATTAGACAAGTTTTACAAATAAATGTGGTATTGGGTGGTACATAAGCAATTGCATCTACAGGACGGTTGAAATATAAGGTGGAATAGAATTAAAGTTATACAGGGTGGTTGACAAAATGTTGTATTGGGTGGCACATAACTAAAACTATGTTTATACAGAGTGGATAAAAAAACTTAAAATTAGGTAAATAAGCATATGAAGTAAGAATATACGAGTTATGGGACAGAGGTTTCAAAAAATGTTAGAAGCAATTGGATATACAGATTGGTTAAAATATAACGTGGAGTGGAATTATAGTTTTCCAGGATGGTTAAAAACAAGTTATATAGTGTGGAACATAAGTAGTTGCTTATACTTGGCATATTGAGCGAAGTAAAATTATAGGTATACAGCGTGATTTAAACAATAGACAACTAGAAACAGTCAATAGAGGATTAATACTTATACAGGGCGGTTGCAACATCGTGTGGAGTTGAAATATAGTGGTACAGGATGATTCAGAGAATGACAGACAAATATTTTATATTGGGTGACCAATACACAGGGTGGTTGCAATATAGGGTGAATTAGAGTGAAAGTGGTCTAAATAAAAAAAAACAAATAAAAAAATTAAAAATACGTGGATAATATAAAAAAATACAAATTAGAGAAAATCATAGAGAGAGATAAAGTAAGCAATAGAATTGTACCTTAAATCAGATAAAAAAATATGTCAGAAATTAGTTATTGATTGCCCACGGTTTCTAAACGGTTTTTATTTTAAACTGGTTGAGGTCGTCTCTTTTTTAAATTTAATTATTAACTAAAATAATTTCCATTTTCGGTTGTACCCACAGTAGACTGTAACTTTGGTTTTTGTAATGGAGGGTTATAGGAATCGCCTAGGCTCAAAACTATACTAAAATTTTGAATTTTTAATGGTTATACTTAACTGAAATGCCTATTGTTTATTTATACACGGCGTTCTGGAGAAAAATCTATTTTTTAAAAAATTTCAAACACGAGTATTTTCTGTATTTTTGAGCTGAAACGTACCAATATTTTTAGTATTAGATTGCGCTTTTGATATTCTTTCGACATATATATTGTAATTATTTTATAACGTTAAACCGGGTATATTATAAAAATATTTTTTTAGTTACATCATATTTTAATTTTAAATTTTAGAATTCAGTTTTTTTTTCTATACAGGGTGAGTTTTTTTTATCAGTATGGTGATCTCGGAAACTAGCGCAGATAGAGCAATGGATAAATTGGGAAAGACTTGCAGTTTTACTGGCCCAATTTATTGACACTTTCGGATTTTTGTAAAAAGTCATGGCTTACTCGATATTTTGAAAAAACCAACTTCTGTCGATTTAGTCAAATCCCTCTAGCTCCTTTGTTTTGATTTTATAAAAAAAGTGTAAATATCAAAATTTAAGGGAATTGTATCCCGAATATGATGTCACGTTTGCGTGACAGCTCTCGTTTTCGAGATATGACACAAACTTATTTCTTTTTGAATGGAAACCATAGATGGCTATGACCTCAAAAAATCGGACGTTTTTAGAGCTTTCCAACGATATAAGACTTGAGTTAGTTATTCATGAAAATAACGGAGTTATGGATGCTTTTCTCTCTTATTTTCACTTTTAACGTAGTTAGCCATGAAATAGATTGATTTATTAATAAGAATTCCAAAAAACATTGAACGATTATTTTATTAGGTATATCAGACATAACAAAAAAAAATAAATAAGTAGGTACTTACTAAAAACTTTAGAAATTAAAGTACATAATAATGGTTACAATTTTTGTTCGAAAATTCCACCATTGTTATTTATACAAAAATTGCATCTTTTTAAGATTGACATTACACAGACCGCCTATCAATTTCTTCAATTGCTTGTAATACCGCCTCTCTTAGGTCACCAACTGCCTCGTACTTTCTTTTGTATACTTTGTTTTTTAGCGTACCCCATATATAGAAGTCAAATCGGGAGACCAGGGTGGCCATTGGCGTGGGCCATTTCTTTCCATCCAAGAGTTTGGATAGATATTATCTAAGTGTTGTCTTACTAATAACGAGTTATGAGCAGGTGCTCCATCAAGTTGCAAGTTGAAGCCACTCAATTTCTAAACGAGTTCTGAAATTCAAATTATGCAACATGTCTTGAAAAGTGTATTGCAAGGAATGCAAGTAGCGCTCCCCAGTATGTGATCTGTCATAGATAAAAGGCCCCAGAATAGTAGACCCTATGATACCACACCAAACATTAAAACCAAATTTTGTCTCCGGTCGTCTTTGTTCTACATGGAAAGCCCAGATATGCTCATTGTGTCTCTTGAACATACCGCAGTTACTAAATCTAGTTTCATCTGACCATAATACCTTTAATTGTACTGTGGATTGTCAAGGCACATGTCTCTAAGCCATGTACAAAACAAAATATGTCGAAGTTCGTCACCAACATGCAAAGTTTGAGACCCTGTTCAATGAGATGTGCCAGTTTCTGCCGTAACCTCACGAGTTGATGTAGATGGATTTTGATTTACCATTGCCAAAACATTTATTTGTGCTGCTTCGTTAATTTGATTACGTTCTTTTGGTGGTTTAGTAAAAGATCCGTATCTGCGTAAACTATCGTAAAGCCTCTTAAATGTACATAGAGCAGGTTGACGACGATTAAAATATTTATAAAGTATTCCTCAGCTGCACGAACTGAATTTTTATGGCATATGATATAACATTCCTCCATATTCAGTTTTTTTTCGGAAGAATATTCCATTTTATCACGAAAACTTGTCAATATCGACTGTCAGTTCAGCCATACTAATAGAATTACTTCCAAATGAGGAAACGTCAGTGAAAATAATTTTTTTGATGGCTACCTACGTTAAAAGTGAAAATAAGAGAGAAAAGCATCCATAATTTCGTTATTTTTATGAATAACTATGTCGAGTATTATATCGTTGAAAAGCTCTAAAAATGTCCGATTTTTTGAGCTGATAGCCAACTATGGTTTCCATTCAAAAAATCAAAAAAAAAAGATAAGTTTGTGTCATATCTCGAAAATGAGAGCTGTCACGTAAACGAGGACATGACAATCATATTCGGGATACAGTTCCCTTCAACATTGATATTTACACTTTTTTTATAAAATCAAAAACAAAGAAGCTAGAGGGATTTGACTAAATCGACAGGATTTCGTTTTTTCAAAATATCTAGCAAGCCATGACTTTTTACAAAAATCCGAAAGTGTCATTAAATTGGGCCAGTAAAACTGCAAATCTTTCCCAATTTAACTATTGCTCTATCTGCGCTAGTTTCCGAGTTCCCCATACTGATCATCAAAAAAACTCAAGCTGTTTATTGCTATTGCCATTGTTAACAGGGTCTAACCTAGACCCCGAAACGCTGGGAAATATTCAGCATTTTCAACTATATGTAGTGGTATTCCCAAAAAATGTGCTAAAACATTAACTAAAGGTGCCACAGCTATCCTTGTGGATTCAAATAACAATGGTGTAAAATTTGTATTGAACTTTGTAGAATGCTGGCATATGTTTGGCACACCATCTTACATCTAGAAAAATTTTCGCATTAGAAGTGTTATTAATTAAATATCAAATCACTCTTTTGGTTTGTAGGTATTCAGTAGCATTTATGGAAAATAACTCTATTACTATACTTCAGTCCATAGCTTTTAGCAACAATGGTCTCAACAAATTTGCACACTTTTTTCCTTTTGTCACATCCACAAACAGTGCCCAATTATGCCGTTCCTCAATGTCCGGTTAAGGCGATAAAAACACCGTCGCCATTTGCAATATCAGCCAATTGGCAACCATTTAATTGCGGAGAGTAATTGGGCTCATTAAACCTGTTTCGAATGAATGAAGCACAATAAGTTTTCGACATATAGGAGATACCATCTAGAATATTCAATGAAAATTATCTTTGTTGGAATATTCCTCAACCAACCGAACCGATCGGCGAAAAAACCATCTTGGAATATTTAATCGGATCTTTCACGGAAGTATATTTGAATAAATGGCTTCGTGTCCAACTTAATTGTCGGCATAAATTGAGGCGATAGTTGATAGGGCGCCGGATTGTGTTAAATGAATGAATGGCATTCCTTCGATAGCGTTGCCTATTCAAAGTTGAAAAGGTCCTTAACAAGATGGTCGTTAAGTATATTTATAATTATGTATTTATCATTGTGTTATAACGACTCACGATATTTAGTAAACTATCTTTATTGTTGTGTCGAAAATTAAAAGTAGTTTCTCAGTTATTAAGCATGATGATCTGACATTTTTTTCTAATTGAATTGTAGAGAGTGTTCAGAAGTGTTTACAAGCTAAAATTAGGTCTCGCATAGTATAGTGACTTTCGAAAGTTTTGCACCCCCTAGACATAAGATATGTCGTTGCTTTTTTTAAATAATATTACATGTCAGTGTTCAATCTTAACAAAAAAACAATGTTTAAATCTATATATAAATAGGCAAAGACAAAACGATTAGGTACCATTTGCTCCTCTGTCTATCAAGCGATTTTCTTCATTTTTGTTTTGTCAAGTAGCTACTGACGACCTTTAGTGCTAATATTAATTTCTAATATTGGTTCATTCATTAAATAAAATATAATAAAAATTCATTATTTACATCCATACTGTCAATGCCAAACAACTGACAGTGCCGCCGCTGCCAGACGGTCAAAACTCAAAACATTGAGTAATTATATATGGAGCGATCGTTAGATGCTGTTATATTCTTAAAGCGTGTACTTCTGGAAGTGGCATACAAGCGTTGTTAGTGTTTAGTGGTCAATGTAGTAGATCAGTATAGATTTTTCGGACGCGTTGCAGTAACTTTCATATTAAATATTCAGTTTTTAATGTGATATTAATTATTTGATTAATATATTATTATCACAACCTTCCCGAAGGTGCTGTGTAAAAAATTGTCAGACAGCAGACAATAGAGAATGTATTAAATAATTAAGTTCTTCTAGGGTTGTTGGTCCTCTCGTTTCTTTAATATTCCTGAACTTGATTGAAAGCGCAAATGACGAAAACTTTTAGGTTGCAAAGAACAATCTTCCTATTATTAAATCGGATATTTTACCAGGAGCGGTTCCAGCCAAAAATTTGGGGTGTCATTCATTTGTCAAAAATATTTTGAATACCGATATTTTATTACATCTGCTTCTCTGATTTCTCCACAACTCTGTTTCTTATAAAAACAAACTTATTACAATTTCATGAAATATGGTCGAATTTCGACCACTGGGCGACAACTAGTAAATTTTATTTCATTGATAATAAATGTATAACAATTAATTTAAAACAATTCTGCAAAAATTAATAAATCATTTTAAATAAAATTTTCTCAAAGATAACTAAACAAAACAAGTTAATATTGGGTACTGGAACCTCTGCTTCTTACAACAGCATCCACACGTCTGGTCATTCCATTAATCAAGTTATTAATAATCTCTTGTGCTACGTTTCAGTTAAAATAGCCCTCTTCAAGTAGTCCCACATATGTTGATGGGATTCATATCAGGTGACACTGGCGGATCCAGAGGGAGGACTAAGCGGCTGAAGCCCCCAAAATCCTCAGAATGGTTTGCTTTTCTGGTGTTTATTGTGCTAAAATCAACCTTCGGTGAGGTCAAGCTCAAGCTGGGGGGGGGGCAACGAGATAAAGCCTCCCCTGACATTCCTGGATCCGGCCCCTGTCAGCTGACATTAATGGCCATTCCGATCTAGTGACATCTTGATTTCGCAGCTCTACTTGAACAGCCCTAGTACGATGGAGCCTGGCATTATGGTATATTAAAACAAACTAGCCACCTAATTCATTTCGTAGAGGTATAATGATTGCATTTATGAAATTACTTAGGTAATATGCGCGTGTAATTGTACCTGGTATATAAATCAGTGCAGTTCTTCCCTTTGAACATTATACTCCCCCAAAACATTTCTGTCCTGCCAGTTAACTCTAGTAGCTGTTTCCAGTCTGTGTACATTTCTGGGTTCTCTCCAACCGCTTACTCGATAACTATTACTCACTAATCCAAACCAAAGCACGTTTCTCCAGTTAACTAAACGCCAGTTTTGGTGAGCTCTGGTCTACTGTAGACGGACAATTCTATGACGAGGAGTTTGTATGGGGACCCTTAAAGGTCTTCTGGATCGCAAACAACTGGCCAAAACTGTCCTTCGACCTGTTGCATTTGAAATTATCCTATGATAAGTGGTCTGGAAATGCGACTTTAGGGCCCTAACAGTGATTGACCAACTCCGACAGGCTGATTTGGCAAAATATACGGATCTTCACCTGGTGTGGTAACACGGCATTGGCCACTTGGAGGTCGGCTTTGCACTTCGCCCGATTCTTCGTAAAGAGTTATGCTTCTAGTAATGTTTAGTCTATTCGCTATCTGGTGACGAGATAAAGCTTCTTGTCACAAAACAATAATTCCTTGTATAAACTCGGGCAACTGCAATCCAAACTTAACTTGACTTTCACTTACCAGTTTAATAAAAAACTTTTTTTAACTTCTAATACTGTACAGTGCGGATTGACATAAGTTATTTTAATTGTATCAATTAATATTTTATAATAAATATTACAATTTTATAAATTCTATGTTGAACACTTTTGAAAGTGGGTATTAGAAAATTGCATGAAAAAGTTCTAAACTTTAATTAGGACTTTAGTTCATTTTGCGATTTATTCTTAGTTCATCCAGTCCATGTCTACTTGGTCCCTTCATTTATGTCTGCTTGACCTTACCCATCTAACGTCGTCTACCCCAGGATTTTTCTACAATGGCATTGCTTCGTATTTGATCTCACATAGTTACCTACTACTTATTGTGTACAGTATTTTCAGTTCAGCACTTCTTATTAGTTATTTCGTTCTGGATGTTTTCATCCTAGTTTGCGCTACATACGTAAGGTATGGTGTCAGGAATGTCCTATTAATTTTCAGCATGGTTTCCATAGACAAGTATTTATTGTTTCAGGAGACTTCACGTAGGATTCTTGATATCATTGCGGCTTTTGCTTTTTTTAAGTATCTACTGCTATAGAATTTTGAGCCAAGAAAATTTACTTTCATTATCTGTTCAATAGTTTTCTCATCCACTAACTATCTTTCTTCGTAGGGGTTGCTTTTGCTATCACACTGTACTGTGTTTTTTCTGTAGAAATAATCATGTAATAACATCTGTGGTCATTTTAAAATTGAACAAGGGACGCTGCAAATCGTCTTCATCTATTAATACGGCTTCATCCAGCTAGAACAATATTTTTGAGGACTTATTGCCCCTTAGACCACTCGTGCCCTCTCGTTTTATATCTGAAACGCTGAAGTTATACCCTAGTGTATTCCGCTTCTTGAATAAATTTCTTCTGATAGCTTTTGGTTTTTCTAGTTAGCGGTTTACTGTTGTTTTCGATCACTTTTTATGCGGGTGCCAGGTCAGCTATACCATATCTATTAGCTTTATTTTATCAACGTTTGTTTTTGGTATACTATGCAAATGAAGACCGGTTTCTTGTACTCGATTACTTTCTCCTTAACATTAACATTTTTGGGGAAAACTTTAGTTTGCATTTTCTGATTTTTTTGGGAATAACACCAGAATTGCTCAAAAGTGTGTATATTTCAAATACTCCTAACTTTCTAAATCAGACACCGTTTTCAATGGCAGTAAAAACTAACATAACTTAATAAAGAAATTGAAAATTATAATTTTCGCAATGACAAAGGAACACGCATCCAACAAATGGGATATTTGTCCCCCTTCGAATTGGTTGCAACCAATTTTTTTCGATAGTATTTGACTTTCTTCTAGAGTGATGCCATTTCGCACAAACTGTATCACCTGACATGGTAACAGGGGACACTGTTTGCAGACCCAAAGTCAGCTAGCCTGTATTGTGCCAAGTTCAAGGGCCTCTCAAGGTCAAACTATGCAAAAAACGTTAAAAAATCAGCACTTACATAGAATTAGAATTTAATGAAAATAGACATTGCTAAGAATGAGAGTGTACTCTAAATTTCGAAATACAACAAATTATCAACTGTGGATTGACTACAGGCCCATATATGCTAATACTGGCGATAAAAATAACGAAGAATTAATATAATCAAGACTATGATTGTAGGTGTAAAACGAGAGCTAGAACTCTTGGTATTTGCACTCACATCGCTAGTGTTCTCTGGTTTCTTGGCTACGCTCGCCATCAACCTTTCGTGAAATACCCAAGTACCTCTTTACTGGACAATATTTCTGATGTTCCCGATGGATAGAGCATAATTACTGATCTGAATAATAAGTATTAAATTTGCCTTAAACTAGCCGGATTTATATCTTTCCTTATCCGGCCTTGCCTTAACAGGCCGGGCTTCAGCCTTGCCCTTACTGGATGGGCTCCTCCATCCTAATTAAGCACACGCTAATATAACCGCGGCCAGAACAACTACATCCAGTCTACATCCAGTGCTTGTGACAGATGAGGTTTTAGTGGGTATGGCTACGGCGAGCCCCAGAAGACCCATTCGTAAACATTAACCCTAGAACAGGGTGCGTAAAGGCATTTCCTCTTCTTATAAAAAATGAACTGGTTGGGTTCAAGTCTAGCCTTCACTAAACTTGTCATAAAGTTCAATGTCACTGTAAAAGTCAGATTCTATAATCAGCATGAAACTCCTTTCAATCGTATTCCATTTTTTTTTTTAATTTTTATTTTTTTTTTCTCATTTTATCTTTCAAACTTAGAAAGGGTTCTAAGTAACCTAGTAGGCTTAAGCGTACCCGATTTTCATATTCAGTGACCTCAAAAACCTATGTATCTGCTGTTTCACATTTTTCTAACGGCTTTTATAGTTTGACCTTGCGTCCCCAATACCCTTCTTTACCAAGTATAGTGATACAGCTTGAGCGAAATGGTACACCTTTCAAATATTCAAATTCTCTTCCTTCTTTTATCCCCTCGACATCTTACACTCCTGTTAGATCCTCTAGAAGACTTTCATATCCATGAGAACTTTAGATCAGAAGCTCAAATACTATCGAAAAAAGTTGGTTGCAACTAATTCGCCGGGGAACCAAAATCTCATATATTGTGTGCGTGCTTTAGTATTCACAATTTGACATTAAATGTTTGACAATAAAAGTGATGTAACTAACAGAAATTACTGCTAATTGATAATTGTGAATTAATAAAGCTAATTTCAAATCGGAAGAGATTGAAAGAGTTCTTCAGAATTTCATGTGGCGCTCATATGTACGATTATGTTACGAAATAGTGCATTCGTTCAAAACATTGCCACTATTAATTTCATCGCTGATTATTGGTAACCAGAAATTGCTGAATTCCACAGAAGTAGTAGCGATAGTTAATAAAATTAAAGCAAACTTTTCCAGCTTTCGTTTTGTGTTGTTTTCTTCTTTGTGATTTACGAAATTTGTCATTAGAAATTCTTTGAATTTTTTAATTCCTTCTTCATTTGTGTTAATACCATCTTTTTTTTGTGAAATATGGTTGAATTTTTAAAATGTATGCTTTCGTTTAGTAAAATTCAAGCAGATACTTTCAGTGTTCGTTTCATTATGTGCCCTTTTTCGTGTAGTATGGTTTAATTTTGAAAGATTTATTTGTGAACAAAGTCCGAAGCATGTTCACAAAGTTTTTGACTCTTCGATTTGCAGATGTAGATTAAGTTAGATCTTGAAACGTTCGAAAATTTTTAAATGTACCGCCTATTTTGTGTGTTGTTATTCCCAGCAGATCCCTAAACAAAATGTAGAGATGTTACAACAATCATTCAGAAATTATCTAAAAACTTGACGCAACATAGCCAAATTGGCGAAATTTAAAAAATCAGCCGAATCCTCTTACTTTTCTCTTTACAGTACTTAAGGAAATTACAACTAGTCTTATAATTTAATTGTCTTTGGACTGTGAATATCGCTTACAGGGTGTTCTATTGCCCACAAACAATAGGTATTTACCGATTTTTCGAGAATACAACGCTCAACTGGTTTTCTCTTTTCGTCATTATAATCAATGTAAAACTAAAGTTTGCTAATTTGATCATCAGCAAAGAAATTTAGCAATAGTGCATACTTAAGCTAATGGTTGAGGTATCTCGATGACACCTTTATTATTTGGCAACATCGAGAGGCAGAACTACAGGTATTCCTGGGGCACCTGAACCAATCCCAACCATCCATTAGATTCACCATGGAGATGGAAGAGAATGGGTGCCTACCATTCCTTGATGTAAAGTGTCAAAGGACTAGGACCGGAATCCAAACAACAGTCTACAGGAAGGCTACGCATACAGGATTATACCTTCACTATAATTCCAACCACCCAACAGCAACGAAAACTGGCATCATCAAAACACTAATCCATAGAGCCCAAAAAAATTTGCACCACACCAGAAGCCCTCAAAGAAGAACAAGTGAAACTTAGGGAAGACCTTTTGACGAATGCATATCCCAAAACGATCATTAGCAAGGCGTTTGAAGAGCTGGACAAACCACCTAGGCAGGAAGAGGACATCACGGTAGCAACTCTAATTTTACCGTATACTAAAGGCTTGTCGGAGAAACTTAGAACAATTTCACACAGCTATGGAATCAGAATGATCTTCAAAAGCAACAACACCTTGATGAGCATGATAACAAGAACGAGGCCCGACGTACCAGCAATACCAAAGAACTGTATATACCTTGTGAATGTGGCAATCTTTACCATGGAGAGACAAAGCGACCGCTGGACACCAGGATTAAGGAGCACCGCACAGCTAGTCAAAGGGCGGAGGTAAAGAAGTCTGGGCTAGCTAATCACGCATGGACCGACCACCATAATATCAACTGGGACCAGGCCAGAGCAATTCACAAGAAAGAGCACTGGTACAAAAGAAAATTCATAGAAACAGCATATACTCGTATAATCTCGAACGAAAATATAATTAGCGAGCCCAGCGTCCAAATTAAAAATATTTGAAGAGGTCTTCTTCCGCCTCTGCCGCTACGCATCACCGGCAACCAACTTCCAGGTACGAGGACGCTGATTGGACCAGATAAGACTCAATGACCATGACTGGAGACGCATGACCGGTTAAGGGTATAATATAAATAGGAGGGATAATCTGAATTTCCTATCATTCACCTGATGACGATAGCAGATTTCCAGCTATTGAAACGTTGTGAAATCAACCACTTCAAGACGATGAAAGTCCAAGGAAACTTCGAGTAGTGCATACTTAAGTTTATAAATCTTCTATAGATTTTTAAATATTATATTAATCTCTTTATACCAGTTTTCCCTGTCTGCACCAATAATTCTTATAAAATCGTACATTTTCATGTCATCGTCGTTCGAAAACATTCACACCAATGTCTCAATCAGCAGATATGCATATGCCAGATATACAATAATTTTTCATTCTATTTCTTTGTTGGTAACTTGAGGCGCTATTGCCATTCTCGTTTGTCAGTCCTTATTCAACAAGTCAAGACACACTTATCGTCTGCTATTGTATTCAAAAGATGCATAAAACCCACTTTAGTGTAACAAAAAGCGAAATGGTGACGAAGTCAGCTGTGAGAACAACTGAATAACTTCAACAATGCTATCGGCACTCACTTATTTTCCCATTTGCAAGCAGAGCCTGCCGGCATGATCTCTTTTGACCACATATACGTTTATTATTCTCTTTTTCGTGGATGTTAGGTCAATACTGACGATCAGGGCCGACCAAAATCTCTCTGAAATAAATTGGATTACTTCAGGGACCATTTGTTAAAAAGTTTTAAATAACATGAAGGTAAACTTGCCAATGTCTTTTAATTCGTTCACCTAGCTTTCGGAAATTCTTTTGTTTCTTTCTTCAGGATTTCCCTGCCAAAAAGAAATTGCACATGTCACCAGCTAGTGTAAAATACATTTTAACTGATGAACCGTCACCTCCACTCTAAAAGTACTTACAGTAATCGAGGTTATCATTACTTCCTTATGTACATCACAAGTAGACATTGAAACAAACAATTTTACCAGTTAAAAACAAATTAAAATGTGCTAGAAGACTAAGCCACATTCAAAATGCAATTTTTTAAATTTATTTACATACAATTAGGATTGTTGTTACATTAATTTGCTACTGATTGTCAATAATGTCAGCATGTCAAGTCCATAGCTGTCCACACAATACACACACATTGCAATATTTATTAGTCCGTTGACCCGTCATAGAAAATCATTGAGTGTGTTTGAGAGGATATACGGATACGTCTCACGAAGGCCTTGGTCTTCTTGGTCATCGAATTGATCTGTTGCATGATGCCTATTATCCCCAAGATAACGTGTTTGTTATATTTGTTGTTTTCATCTATTATTTCCACATCCTCAAAATTTATTGTATGTTTAAAGTCCCGTGCTTGGTCTGTTAATGCACATCTGTTTTTTTTTTTTTCATGTCACTCCTAATCTTCTCTTCAACCACTGTGATGTTTGGCCATATATGTAGATTCGCTTGTAAGTTTATATATTTTGTTAGATTATAATTATGTAGGTGTTGGATCTTTTAATCTGGAGAATAGTAACATTATTACAGTTTTTATGTTGTAAACTGCAATTTTTATTCCTTTCTTGTTTAAGACAACGTATTAATATGCGTGTCAAATTTTTTATGAATTGTAAATTTTCATAGCTTACTTCTAGTTCTGGTGGTGCTGATGATTCACCTAATGTACATCGTATTCCACCTGGGTTTCGAGAATTACTGTTGACCAGGGATTCATGGAGTCGCTTTACTATTAATCATTAGGGGTAGTCGTTTTTAAGTAGAAACAATCTCAACTTTTCGATATTTTTCTTATAAAATTTTTGTTGACATATTTTCATTTGACTTATGATGTTAATTTTCATACTTATTGGATGGTCTAATGGTCACAGTGGTTGAAGAGTGGATTAGCCATGATAACTATTTTAAAATGGTGTTACTGGTTCAACTTTAAGGGTGTAATTTCTTCATTTTTTTTTAATTTGAAGAAAAAAATAAGGATTTTATCTCTTCGATTATGCTACATATTATATTACAAATATAAGTTGCATGTTTTTCTCTAAAAGTGGTTGTACTCTGTTAAATTCTATCACATTGTCAAAATTTTTGGTCAGCCCTAACAGCCAAAGCCTCATTTATTCATATAACGATTTCTTTACAGACTAGCACAAATAAATTCTGAGCCAAATTGTGACCTAAAGTCAGGTATTTGTTACAAATTACCTTGGTTGTGTGATTTCTAATTCAGTGAATAGGTACCGTTTGGCTTTATGTTTGGTTGTTTGGTAAAATACTTTTCAAACATATTTTTCGGTTCATAAAATGAACATTTTTCAGAAAATTAATGATTTATACATATGTGTTGTAATAATATTTTCCAATTCCAATTTTTATCTCCATACTTAATTCATTGCAGCAAATTTAATTTAAATAAATATTTTACCAGTAACTTTTTTAGTGCATCATTCTGAAACTTTCAGAAGTTGGTCTATAAGGCTTTAGAGTCTCTGGAAAATTAGGGAGGTTACACAGATGATTTTGCTCCCTAACTATGTACGTTACGTAGAACATACAGTGTAGAACAGCTAAATGGAATAAATTCGATAACGAATAAAGGAGGGCGTGTTGGGAAAAATGCTTGGATACGTCGATTTGTATTTTTAAATGCGCAGTTTTTCATCAAAAAAAATATATAGAGTGTGTCATATGACAGTGGTCAATACCAACTTTCTTATTTTAAATTTATTTTTTGGATTCTCCAGAAAATTCTAGACATAATTCATGTAAAATGTCCTACACCTATCTTCAACTGTTTCGGAAATATTAAGTGTTTTCAGATTTATACAAAAACTAACATTAAAAAAAGAAAATTATTTTATTTAAAAAATTCGCTACATTACACTCAATACTTGATTTCCATTTAGCTCTTGATAATGAGATAGTAGGCAAAAACCATTCTTGCGTTCGTTTTTACTGACTTGAAAAAATACAGTTTTGTTTATTTTCGTAAAAACTCTTTTTGTTGATTAGTTTTATGTTTTTTTTTTTTGGGCAATAACACCACAATAGAAATAAAACGACGTTTCAAAGTCAATTCTGACTTCGTTGTCAATGGCTTTATATTTATTGATGTAGATTGCAAAATGAAATTTATGACATTTAAAATTGACATAAAAGTAATCAAGAATATGCCACAAACAACGTTTAGAAGACAACTCTTTTTTGTTGTCTGCCTGCATGACAGTGGTGATCAGTGTCACAGCTATTGGCTTTGAATTTCGTTAACTGTACGTAATAATATCAGAAAAATGGTCCATTTAACAGAAATGCACAAAATAACCATTTTACAAATGATTCTCTCTCGCGTATTTCACGAAAATTTTGCAAATTTGGATCAATTAGCAAAGTCAAAAAGCAGTTTTGCGAGCTTTGTCATTTAAGACAGATAAAAAAGAAATTAAAAAAAATAGCTGCCAATGCTCTAAATGATAATATAAATTCGATATTAGGTTTGAGTTTCAAGAAAACCCACATAATTCTGGTCGAAAAGCATCCCCACTGTTCAACGTTAGCCACACATCAATTTTTCGAGAATTAAATGGGAGTAAAATGCATCCCTATACAATAATGTCGACTCAGGAGCTCATGGAAAACGATTTCGATAGGAGACCGTATTTCTGTGAACAAATGATGGTAAGATTACAGAACAATGCAATCCAATTAGAAGATGTTTAGTTTTCTGATGAGAGCAAATTTACACCTCACGGTCATGTTAATCGTCAAAATTGCGGCCATTGGTCTAATGAAAATGCTCAATGGATGACAGAGAACCATACACAATATCCTGAAAAAGTTAATGTTAGGGCAGGAATTGTTGGACATCATGTCGTAGGTCCCTTTTTCATTGATCATCAAAATAATGTCGTGTTACTTTGACAAACGTATGTCATGATACAGTAAACGCACAAGCTCCTGCCAATATAATATGTTTTCACGAAGATGGCGCACAGCCCCATTACGAAATCAATGTCCGGCAGTATCTGAACCAAAATTTTCCAAATCAGTGGATTGGGAGGCGCGCATCGATAGAATAGCCAGCAAAATCCCGTGATTTGAGGCCACTGAACTACTTTTTGTGGGGATGTGTCAAAAGTACTGTATACAAAACTATACTCTCAACTTAGATGTCCTAAAAAGACGAATCATGCTTGCGATTAGATCAGTCACGCCTGAGCTGTAGAGTAACGTTGGAAGACATTTATATAACAAATTAGCATGTTGAAAAGCCATTCGCGGCGAGTATTTTTTACATTTCCTACATTGACATTAAAGATCTTTTGTTTTTTATATGTTATTAAGACATGATCAGTATTATTTATTAGGTTTTTAGTGTAATGTTAGCAAATTTGAGAAATTAAATAATTTTTTATAGTTGTAGGATATTGTATATCAATTATGTCTAGAATTTTCTGGAGAATCCAAAAAATAAATAGTATACAGATGCTTGCATTTAAAATATGAAAGTTGGTATTAGTTACTGTTACATGATATATAGGTAATTTTTTTAAATGAATGTACTTTTAGAAATACAAATCCGATGTGTCCAAGCGTTTTTCCCAACACGCTCTCCTTTATTCTTTATTTGTCTTCTAAACGTTGTTTGTGGCATATTCTGGATTACTTTTATGTTTTTTTGGGCAATAACACCACAATAGAAATAAAACGACGTATACTGAAGGAAAACGAAACGTTTCAAACTCTATTCTGATTTCTTTGTCAATGGCTTTATATTTATTGATTTAATTGCAAAATGAAAATTTGATTTTTGACATTTAAATTGACATTAGAAAATTTGTTCTTTTTAGATATACAGGTAGCACAAAAATCCTAGAGATCATGTATTATAGTTAAACAGCTTTCAAATTAGAAGAATTTGAAAGAGTTGTCTTTAGAATTTATAAGTGGCGTTCCTAGGTACGACTTTGTTATAGGATAGCGCATTCGCCAAAAATAGATCAAAGAATTCTATTGTTTCAGTGATCCCATTAACGTCATAAGGGAAAACCTAGGAAAAACCTTATGAATTATCCCGATACTGGGTTGTTCAAAAGAAGGTAACCATTAATAATTTCTTCCTTAATTGTCGGTAACCAGATACGATTAAATTCTACAGAAGTAGAAGCGATACAATCGTATTCATTCAAAAGAATTAAGGCAGACTCTTTTATTTTTCGTTTTGTGTTATGTTGTTCTTTGTGAAGTATAGTTGGATTGTCAAATTGTATTTTATGGTCTAGGTCCCAAGCACGTTCACAAACTTTCGATTTTTCAAATTGTCGTTTCTTTATGTAATTCTTGTGTTCATTTATTCGTATGTTTAATGGTCTCGATGTTTCTCCAATTTAAAATTTATTGCATTCGCAAGAAATCTTGTATATGCAGTTTTTTGAGTCCTGGGTTTTGTTGGTTGGTTTTGTTTTCGAAATTAGAGATTTCAGTGTATTTCTTGTTTGGAATGTTGTTTTAACATTAAATCTGTTTCCTACTCTTTTCAATCTTTCTGACAGACCCTGTATATATGGTATAGTTGTAACTGTAATGTAGTTGTTCTGAGTAGTAGTATTGTTATTAAGAGAAGTTCTGGGTTGATTCGGAAGGTTTGTTTTCTGTTCAAGTCTCTTTAACTCCTTCCTTGATAAATTTTGTGGGGTAATTGTTTCCAGTGAGAAAATTTTCTATAATTATTTTTTCTTTGTTGAATTTGTTATCATCAGTTATTGCCCAAAAAAAACATAAAAGTAATAAAATTTATTCTAAAGAAAAACATAACTAATTGGTTAAAATTGAATCTTGAAACTCAAAATTCCCAAATGTCGGGTTTGGGGTGGGGTTTGAACCCACCAGACCCCCCCTCTGACTACGGCCTTGTAATCTAATAATGTCCAATGTGAGATAAGTTATCTGATCTTACGATAATTAATACTTATTTTTGAATCAAAACACGTAAAACAATACAACTTCTTTGACTTACTAATGAAATTTCTCAACATAAATTGAGAATTCTACTTCAGATTAATCCGATTTTATAAGCAATTAAGCGCTTTATTTTAAAAAGTTTATATGATCATCTTTAGTAATGACGTCAAAGAAGGGATCGCATAAACATTTTAATTATGTTTCCCAAACGGCTTCACTATATCTCATACATTGCATCAAGATGTCAAAAGAATAAAAAATATGATGCCAGACAAGACACGCATACAGCGTATAGCAAAGTCAAGAAGGTAACCCTGTTAAAAAAACAACAAGAAAAAGAATAACCGCCTGGGCAGCAGTCCAAAGAGAGATGTATTATGTAGGTTCACGACGGGGGACTAAACCATGAATAAATAAAAGCGTGAATTTTACACAATTAACATGTAAAATAAACAAAAAACGCTATTAATTTCTCGACCAACAACCAATCAAGTAAGAATTTGATGGACGATCCATTGGCGGCTGAAATATATTAGAGGTATGGGTCACGTTACACATATTGATCACTAGGAATTGATTTGATTGTTAAGTTTAAGTATTTGGAAATACCTTAATTTTATAACAATCCATAATTATTATTGTTTTATGTAGACACTAGACTATTTTAAATGGTTATCATCAGTACTAGCTCAGGTCATTTACGAAAATACTTGACAAAATTAATGGAAGAACAAAACGGACATCAACAAATGATAAAACATGATTAATTGACCTAAAATTCAACATTTGTTTACCTATGCGTTTTTGTTTTATAACAAATAAAGTACGAATAAACGTTAACAATTTAGTTTTTTACCTTTCAAACAAAAACCACTTATGAAACCCCGTTTACTACTATGGGCAGTGTTAAACAGAAATGAAACACCTACAAAATGAGCTACTATAAGCTCAATTTCGTTAATTGGTTCCTTAGATAATGGAATATTTACCCAAATATCCAAAAAATAAATAAAGGCTTATATATATTTTTTTATTTTATAGCTAAAACATTCTTATTATCTGAAGCGATAGATTTTTTTCATACCCAGTTCATGTTCTAAAAACAAAATAGTGTAACCCTGGTAGTTTTTGAAAATTTCAGTCAATCCTATGGAAGAAAAGTCATCTTACCTCACCGGATGACCCTATCATTATGAATAAATCACCGCTGGAAAGTAGAAGAGTTGATCTCAAGGCCCCTCACTTTTTCAAAATTTAAAACATAAATACATATAAGTATTGAAAACATTAGGCCATTCCGTATCAATTTTTCTGACAAGTCCACCCGAAAAATTGCTAAGGGATGGTACCTGTATAACTATATCCTTATAATAAATAATCTTTATGCAAATTTTAATTTTAATAGAAATATATTTATATTTCTTGGGTAATATGGAATTATGTAATAAATTTAGCAAAATAACTCCATTTAGCCACAAATGATAATGACGGAGCAATCATAATAAGCAAAATACGAAGGCTGTTGCAAGCGATTTTCCATTTGTAAATGTTTCAATAAAAGATGAAAACATATATATCTAAAGAAATTTGGCTTGTCATTAATATGTACATATTTATTAACAAAAAATTTCTTAATAACAGGAATCTGAATTGAATAACGTAAAAATTGCTTTGTTAACTAATTGAAGAATAACATTTTTTTCTATTATTAACTATTATCTATTTGTATCAGCGTTGCATTTTTATATAATAATAAAATATAAGATGTACTGAAAGGAATAGTAAGTTCCTTTAAATTTGTCTGCCTAAAATTAAAATTTGCATTAAGATTATTTATTATAAGGCTATAGTTACACATGTACCACCCCTTAGCAATTTTTCGAATGGACTAGTCCTGAAAAACTATAGGAAATGATTAAATATTTTCAGTACTTATATGTATTTATACTTTAAATTTTGAAAAAGTGAGATGAGGGGTCTCGAGATCAAATCTTCTACTTTCCATCGCTGGTTTATTCATAATGATAGGGTCATCCGGTGAGGTTTCAAAAAATATGTATTCCATAGGATTTACTGAAATTTTGCAAAAACTGCCGCGACTACAGTATTTATTATTGTTTTCTGAATGATATTTGTGGCATATTTTTCAATGTTTAAGCACTTAGTCTGAAGTTGGTAGACAATGTAACTCGTTCCTAGAAGTTTCCTTGGACTTCCATCGTCTTGAAGTGGTTGATCTCACAACGTTTCAATAGCTGTGTATCTGCTATCGTCATCAGGTGAATGAAATTCAGAGTATCGGTTGTATTTATATTATACCCTTAACCGGTCATGCGTCGCCGGTCATGGTCATTGGGTCCAATCAGCGTCGTCGTACCTGGAGGTTGGTTGCCGGTGATGCGTAGCGGTAGATTGCTTTGAGTCCTTGACGGGCGATGATGCTTTGTCGAAATCATCGGATCCATTGAACTTGGGCCAGAACATTGCTTAGAAAGTTTCGGTGTTGAAAACCTTTTCACAAACGTACCACTAGACGAATCTCTCAACAGAAAGAAACTTACTGAAGACGAAACCCTGATTGAGAGGACGGAGCTGCCAATAGACTCAATCATGGACTTGCTTGAATGTTGCCTCAAGAACTGCTACTTTCAGGAGAAGGACCGGTTCTTAATGCAAGAAGATGCATTGCCTATGGGTTCCCCGTTATCACCAACCATCGCCAACATCTACATGGATTGGTTCGAAGAATATGCACTGAGGAGTTTCGAGAAGCAGCCTAAGCTATGGTTGAGGTATGTCGATGACACCTTTATTATTTGGCAACATGGAGAGACAGAACTACAGGCATTCCAGGAGCACCTGAACCAATCCCAACCATCCATTAGATTCACCATGGAGATGGAAGAGAGTGGGTGCTTACCATTCCTTGATGTAAAGTGTCAAAGGACAAGGACGGGAATCCAAACAACAGTCTACAGGAAGACACCCATCAGCAACGAAAACTGGCATCATCAAAACACTAATCCATAGAGTCAAAAAAATCTGCAGCGCACCAGAAGCTTTCAAAGAATAACAAGTGAAACTTAGAGAAGACCTTTTGGCGAATAGATATCCGAAAACGATCATTACCAAGGCGTTTGAAGAGCTGGACAAACCAACTAGGCAGGAAGAGGACACCACGGTAGCAACTCTACTATTACCGTATACTAAAGGCCTGTCGGAGAAACTCAGAAGAATTGCACACAGCTACGGAATCAGAATTATCTTCAAAAGCAACGACACCTTGAGGAGCATGATAACAAGAACGAGGCCCGACGCACCAGCAATACCAAATAACAGCATACCGTGTGAATGTGGCAATATTTATATTGGAGAGACAAAGCGACCGCTGGACACCAGGATTAAGGAACACCGCACAGCTACTCAAAGGGCAGAGGTAACGAAGTCTGGGTTAGCTAATCACGCATGGACCGAACACCATAATATCAACTGGGACCAGGTTAGAGCAATTCACAAGGAGGAGCACTGGTACAAAAGAAAATTCATAGTGACGGCATATATAATCTCGAACGAAAATATAATTAGCGAGCCCAGCGTCCAAATTAAAAATATTTGGAGAGCTCTTCTTCGGCCTGTAGACTCTAGACATGCTAATTTTCTTTTGTGAACCTCAACTTTAGTAAGTTACCATTTAATTTCATTTATAGTACTTATAGTAACAACAATATTTGTAACTTTTTCAGTATTTGACTGACGAAGGAATAACTAATATTGAAGGAAAACCAAACGTTTCAAAGTCTATTCTGACTTCTTTGTCAATGGCTTTATATTTATTGATGTAAATTGCAAAAATAAATAAATATTGACAACGAAGTCAGAATATACTTGTTTATTAAATTTGGCGAAAGCCAATTTTAATAAAGTATATATATATATACAAAAAAATAAACAACCAGATTTTTAATGATATAATTTCGTAATCAATTTTCAGTTATAATCCACCTTTTTAATTTAAATTTTTGAATATTGTCCAAAATAAAGGTACTTTACTTTTAAACATAAATCACATTTTCTGACAATCCTAGGATATAATTTGTTGTCGTTGTTAAGCAAACGAAGTGCAGAACTAGTATATAAAATAACAAAAAGTCCCTATATATCTGGTATCTGGAAACCACCATTTTGATGGAGTGAACTATAAAGATCTTATTCATAGGACAAGTAAAATATCTATATTAGAGCAACTTGAATTTTTTCTAAAAAACTTTATTACACCTAGTAAGTAATTTTTTTGTATTAAATAATGCAAATTATCTTGATATTGTTATTCTTAGTTATTAGTTTGTTTATAAATGCAGAATGTAGTTTTGGCGTTAGTATATTTTCTGAAAAATATTTGTCATGTGTCTCAAAAGTCTTGTTTTCATCAAGTATTTTTGTGAAAAATTCGTTAGTTTCAATTTTATGTAAGCTCTCTTGTTCTAATTTTCTTTGTTTTGCGGTTTTGTTTCTTCAGGATTGAAACATATCTGAAACATACAAGTTAACCTGTAAATATATTTTTTTTCTTATCACCTGGTAAATGTTGCAACATTTTAATTAATTGCTTTCTTAATAATGATTAAAGTTACTACACATATGGCGTATCGTAATGACTTAATTTATGTGTTCTACATTTAATCACTGCTAATTATTCCGATTATTTTACTTAATTGCGATCTGTGGCTTGAAATATTAGGTGTATTTCGGCTCCAAGTTGTTGGTTATAAAATACTAGACTAATGACAAAAACATTTTCTTGTCTGTATTAATTGTTTACAATTAGCAAGTATTCTGAGAAGTAAAATAAAAGTACGTTTTTGCTATTTCAGCTGAAATATAACACTTTTTTTCTGTTTTTATTTTTTCTGAATTCTTTGGGAGTAACACCACACAAACTTGAAAGTTTGTATATTTAAAAAGTCCAAACGTTTCAAGTTCTAAATCAGACACCGTTTTCGATGGTATTAACATAAATGAACAAGAAATGAAAAAAAGGATTCGTAATGACAAATTTAACAATTAAACTCATGTAACTAAGGGAATTTACTGTAAACTTGATATATACAGGGTAGCACTAAACATTCTAAAGATCATTTGAAATAACAAAGCTTCTTTCAAATTGGAAGAATTTGAAAGAAATTCGCCAAAAATGAGATCACAGAAATTCTGATGTTCCAGAGATCTCATTAAGTCATAAGGGAGGGAAAACCTAGGAAAAAATCTTATGAGCCATTATTAGTTTCTTCCTTGATTATTGGTAACCAGGAATGGCTGAATTCTGTATAATATAAATAAAATTTAAGCAGACTCTTTCAGCTTTCGTCTTGTATTGTTTTCTTCTTTGTTGTGATTTACGAAATTTGTCATTACGAATCCTTTTATTTTTTAATTTCTAGTTCAATTGTGTTAATGCCATTAAAAACGGGTTTCTAATTGTCTTCTATAGATTATTTGTGGCATATTCTCGATTATTAATATGTTTTCTTGGGAAATAACACCACAATCGAAAAAGCTGTATGTTGAAAGAAAATACCAAAGGTTTCAAAGTCTATTCTGACTTCGTTGTCAATGGCTTTAAAATATGTATTGAAAATGTAAATTGCAATTTGAAAGTTTGATTTATGACGTTTAAGTTGACATAAGACAAAAATTGTTGTTTTTATATATACAGGTAGCACAAAAAGCTAAAGATCATGTATTATGGTTAAACAGCTTTCAAGTTGGAAGAATTTGAAAGATTTGTCTTTAGAATTTATAAGTGGCGTTCCTAGGTACGACTTTGTTATAAGATAGAGGATTCGCCAAAAATACTATCAATAAATTCTGCTGTTTCAGTGATCCCATTAACATGATAAGGGAAAATCTAGGACAAACCTCATGAACTACCCCGATACTGGGTGGTTCAAAAAAAGATGACTATTAATAATTTATTCCATAATTGTCGGTAACCAGATACGAGTGAACTCTGCAGAAGTAGAAGCGATACAATCGTCTTCATTTAAAAGAATCTAGGCAGACTCTTATATCTTTCGTTTTGTGTTATGTTGTTCTTTGTGAAGTATAGTTGAATTGTCAAATTGTATTTTATGGCCTAGGTCCCATGCATGTTCACAAATTTTCGATTTTTCAAATTGTCGTTTCTTTATGTAATTCTTGTGTTCATATATTCGTATGTTTAATGGTCTCGATGTTTCTCCAATATAAAATTCATTGCATTCGCAAGGAATCTTGTATATGCAGTTTTTTGAGTTCTGAGTTTTGTTGGTTGGTTTTGGTTTTGGTCGATATTAGTGATACCAGTGTATTTCTTGTTTGGAATGTTGTTTTAACATTTCTATTGTCCACTCTTTTCAATCTTTCTGACAGACCATGTATATATACGTCGTTTTATTTCGATTGTGGTGTTACTGCCCAAAAAAACATAAATTTACATCAATAAATATATAGCCATTGACAACGAAGTCAGAATAGACTTTGAAACGTTTGGTTTTCGTTCAATATACGTCGTTTTATTTCGATTGTGGTGTTACTGCCCAAAAAAACATAAATTTACATCAATAAATATAAAGCCATTGACAACAAAGTCAAAATAGACTTTGAAACGTTTGGTTTTCGTTCAATATACGTCGTTTTATTTCGATTGTGGTGTTACTGCCCAAAAAAAACATAAATTTACATCAATAAATATATAGCCATTGACAACGAAGTCAGAATAGACTTTGAAACGTTTGGTTTTCGTTCAATATACGTCGTTTTATTTCGATTGTGGTGTTACTGCCCAAAAAACATAAAAGTAATAACTAAATCCTATCAAAAACTACCTATTTATTTAATCTACGAATTCTTCAGTGAAATTTCTACTCAAAAAATTATAGCATGATTTGGGTTCTCTGTGGGTTATTTTTCACTAAAAGTCCAAGATGTTAGTTAATATTCATTTAGTGTTAAAATATTAAATTCAGTTCTATGTTCGAAATAAATAAATAATTATTTAATCCGTTGAAAGAAGATGTAAGTAATATATGCCTTAAGCTAAAAATGCTAAAAGAAGAAACGGCTAAAGCAAACACATCTGAAAAGCTTAACAGACAACGTAAATTATTTAGAATAAGTGTAGATAATAAAATAATAGCATAATCGACACTGATACCACTTGAAACCAGCTCAAAGAAGTAGAAGTAACTAGCAACAATCTAAACGCAATTCTTATGAAAAAGAAAAGAAAAATAATTAAAGAAAATAAAATAAAATAATAATAATATAAGAAAATAAATAACAAAATAAGAAACAAAATAAGTGTGACCTCGAAAAACTGGATGAGACAGAAATGCGAAGAAATTGAGAAACTCCAATATAAGAATGGCAAGCGTAACTAATAAAAAAGATTACACAGAGTACTAAGAGAAGGACACATATAGTAGAAGACACAGACGGCGGAATAATTAGTGGTGAAAAGAGAAATTACAACTACGGAAAAGGTACAATCAGGAAATGTTCATAAATGAAAGTTCATAGACCAAAGATGACCAACAGAAGGTTCTCATATTCTAAAAAGTGAGACCTTACGTGATATTAACCAACCAAAAAAAATAGAACATCGAGTCCCCACCAGATAAACTCAGAGATGATTAAACTTATAAATGAGAGGCATGTAGATCTGCTTGTGCTTCTGTTTAACGAAATATATAAGTCAGATGAATAGCTCGAATACAGACTTACAAGCCTGATGAGTCGCGTTCTTATAAAACTACCTACTAAAAATCATACATAGGTGAATATATAACAAATGTTATCAGTCGAGAACAATTTGGGTTTCGAATTAGGTTTTATTAAGCTACAAGTTCTAGCACAAAAATGTTATAATCAGCAGAAAGATTTACATATTTGTTTCGTCGACTTTGAAATAACATTTGTTCGAATGCGTCGTGACCAACTTTTAAATTCTTAGCTGGACAGTATAGATTTGAGAATCCCCAGAATTCTTTTTATTTTTTCTGAGTTCTTTGGGAATAACTACCACATAAACTTGAAAGTCTAAATCAGACCTCGTCTTCAATGGTCTGAATACAAATTGAACAAAAAATTACAAAAATAAAAAATCACAATTTAACATTGATTTCGATATTTGTCATTGCAAATCTTCTTAATTTTTAAAATTTTTTAATTTTTTGTTCAATTTGTATTCATACCATTGAAAACGATGTCTGATTTAGACTTTGAAACGTTTGGACTTTTGAAGTATACAGGCTTTCAAGTTTATGTGGTAGTTATTTCCAAAGAACTCATAAAAAAAACAGACATGCCACAATTATCATTCAGAAAACAACTCAGAATTCTTTGCTGAAATCCATCTGCAAAAATACAATTTGATAGTACCTTGCCATCAATAAACATTATAAGGGCACAGACTGCACCTACGGAATAAAAATATAGGGTGTTAATATATCAAATATTAACTATGCAGATGACATCTGTATTAGTTACAGAGACAGATATTTGGCTACAAAATAAAATAAATAGAACAAATATGACATGCAAACACTAAAACATGGCTATTAATATTCGCAAAACAAAGCTAATGTTTATAGCCATGCCTCTACCGTTTAACGGAGTATTGAGTAGAGTTGATCGTTTCAGGCACCTGGGCTGTTGGATGACTCGAGACTAGACATAAAGTCTAGGCTTGAACAAGCAAGACAAAATTTCTATAAGCTCAAGAACATATTCGCCTAAGATTTATAAGGTGTTACGTATAGTGTTAAACGGAGTGGAATCTTGGTCATTAAAAACTATTAGTATGACAATGAGCCGTATAGAAAATGTGGACATACCGAAGAATCTTAAGGAAGTTTTGACACGTTCTAAGAAATGTGGAATATTCCCTGATGCAGCTTATAATCTAGATAAAGATGGATTAGGTGGATTAGGTAGATTGGGAATTGGTTGGAAGAAACTGGCATAGATGTGAGATATCAGAAACTGGACTAGCGTAAACTTTGATAACTGAATTAGATATGATGGCCAACCTTCGCTGTTGGTGACGTCACAAACAGAAGAAGAAGAAGGCATAACTCACACCTCTACTCCCGATTTGGAATCTTTGTAGACTATTTTACACTTAAACTTTTAGACGTCAGTATTCATCTGTAGTTAAATTATTAAATTTATTTCGATTCCCAAAATGCATATAGTTTAACAAGAGTAAAATCCTTAGAGCTTTCTTCGAAAATCGAATTACATACTGCCGTTGCGCGTTAAATAATGTTACATTTAAAAAGGTGCATAAATAGAAGTGGAGCTTTCATTTTTGTTAATAATTTTTCAGTAATTGTTTCAAATTAGAAAAAAAATGTTTTTGTGCTGAAACAATTAAATAGACTGAACCAAATAGAAATTCAGACAAATCCGGACTACTTATCCGTAGTGTGGAAACCAAGACCCAAGAGCTGAAGAATTCTCTATTAGCCCAGGTCATTTACGAAAATACGTGACAAAATTAATAGTAGAACAAAACCTACATCAACGTTTTCTGATGATAAAACCGACTAACTGACATAAAATTCAACATTTTTTTATCGATGCGTTTTTGTTTTTTTACGCGTAAAAAATGGGTAACAATTACCTTTTATACAAAAACCACCCATGAAACTGTGTTTGCTACTATGGGCAATGTTGAAGAGAAATGAAAAATCTACAAAATGGGTCATTATAAGCTCAACTTCGTTAATTGTTTTTTTTTAGATAATGGAACCTTTACACAAAATTCCAAAAAAATAAATAATCGTTTATACCTATTTTTTATTTTATAGATAAAACAATGTCATTAACTTAAGCCATAGCTCTTCTCATACCCAATTTATGTTCTAAAAATAAATACTGTAGCACCGGTAGTATTTGCAAAAATTCAGGCATTATCTCAGGGATGACGCTATCATTATGAATAAACTACGTTTGGAAAGTAGAACAGTTGATCTAGAAACCCCTCATCTCACTTTTCCAAAATCTAATGTACAAATACATATAAACATTCAAAATATTTGGCTATTTCGTAGAAATTTATATATTTGCTAAGGGGTGGTACCTTTGAAACCATATCCTTACAATAAATAATCTTAATGAAAATTTTAATTTTAATCTTGCATAATATTGATTTATCTAATAAATTTAACAAAACCTATACTCCATTTAGACACATATAAAAATGACGGAACAATCATAATACGCAAAATGTGAAGGCTGTTGCAACCGATTTTCCATTTGTAAATGAAGTAAAGACTGACATCTAGGATTTTCGGTCTTTACATCTCGCGTCTTCAGATTTAACGACAGGTATCAAATACATAAAGAAGTGTTCGAGAGGACATTCAATTGTGGGAAGCGCAACTGATGAAGGTTCCCTAACCAGAAACAATATATATTATATATATTGTCTTTGCGTACAAAAGATTGACATCTCGAAGAGACAGCCTATTATTATTTACTTACGTTTTAAAAGATCAGTCAATGGGGAAGGCAAATGTTAATTTTTTATTTAAATTTATAATTGGTACCCCTTTTGCATATTAAAAATAATTATCATTATCATCAGTGTCTATATAAATGGAGTTTAGGTATTCCATTTTGCTAAATTTATTAAACAAATCCATATTATGCTAGAAATATAAAATTGTGTCTGCTTATAATTAAAATGTGCAATAAGATTATGCATTATAAAGATATGGTTTCAAAGCTCTAATAAATCGAGACGGAGTGGCCTAATATTTTTAATACTTATATGTATTTGTACTTAAATTTTGAGAAAGTGACTTGAGGGATCACTAGAATAATTCTTCTAACGGTTATTTATTCATAATGATACGGTCATCCAGTGAACATAAATTGGGAATGAGGAGATCTACCCTTTCTGTTAATAAGAATGGTTTAGGTATAGAATAAAAAAATATATGAAAGATTATTTATTTTTGTGGAATTTCAGATAAAGGTTCCATTATCTAAGAAACCAATTAACGAAGTTGAGCGTATAGTAGATCATTTGGTAGGTTTTTCATTTCTCTTCAACATTGCCCAGAGTAGCAAACACGGTTTCATGAGTGGATTTTGTGTAAAAGGTAAAACACTAAATTGTTACCGATTTTTTTTATTAAAAAATAAAAACCCATCGATCAAAAATATTGAACTTTATCTCAGTTAGTCAAGTTTTATCATTAAAACATATATGTTGATTTTGTTCTACTATTAATTTGTCACCAAAAAGGTCTTTTTCTCTGTAAATGACCTGAGCTATACGTATATATACATGATCATCGTAATATTCTTTTGCGACGCCCATGTCTTGAAGTTCATCCGTATCTTTTTTTCAGTCCAAGACTTACTTGATTGATGTGCTAACTGATTGTTGGGTTTATTAACTTGTTAAACATCCGGGCATAATAAAAAAAAGAAGGCACTCGATTCATCATTATTGCCTAACAAATGAAGACTCACCTATTGTTGATTAACAATTGGCTACTTAAGTGCTATTGAATAAGGCTTATTGGATTTAATACCGTGGCCTTTGGAACGGTTTATGGTTGAATTTAATGAGCCTTAATTGTGAATAATCGACGGCCGAACCAATACTAGAATTCGTTTACGTTCGTAGTGGTGTAATTATTATTGAAATGATTCGGTAGTAATCGAGTCGTTTTTGGCTTTAGTAGGCCACTAATAAGAACAGAGGGAATATTATGATTTTAACCTATTGCCCCATGACCAAAAGCATGGCCTGCATTGACGCAAGAAACATTGTTCGGTAAGTGCAGATGTGCAATTATTGTGTACATTATTAAAACTAGCAGGTGGTTATGGAGGAAAACTGCTATAATATATTAGGCGTTAATTTCACATAATCGAATAGTCGAATAAGGTGTTCGAAATAATACGGGACAGTAATTCATATCAATTTATTGTTAAACTTGTTCGTTTATGAACATGTGGTTTTTAATTCCTAGAACGTTAATGACGCGAGATTAATTTTCATAGAAGTTAGGAAGTGCATAATTATGAATTCCCATAATTCATTCAAAATTGAATTTTATATATTAGAGGGTATTTAAAAAACATACGATAATGCTTGTAGTCGGAAAGATAGAGCGGGATTTTGCCCGTCATCCTGAAAATGGACAGAATGTATCGTATTAAGTTCAATTCCTGAACTACTTCACGTTTCTCGGCAGGCACCAGTGGAAGTGATAACCGTGGATAATTAAAGGGTGTGAAAATGGTATTTTTTTTGGTCATGCTCATCATTACTTTTATGTTTGTTTGGGCAATAACACCACAATCGAAATAAAATGACGTATATTGGAGGAAAACCAAACGTTTCAAAGTCTATTCTGACTTCTTTGTCAATGGCTTTATATTTATTGATTACCCCTATTTTTGACAATTTTACCCCTGTCCGCCTGCTTGATGGTAACGCTCTAGGCAAACGCCTCTCCGGAATTTGCTTAAATGCATCACAGTCTTGTATGTAGCCAATTTTGGAACGTTTACTCGCTGATGAGCATGACCAAAAAAAAAATACCACTTTCACCCCCTGTGATTATCCTCGGTTATCACTTCCCCTGGCGCCTGCCTAGAAATGTGATGTAATTCAGAAATTGAACTTAATACGATACATTCTGTCCATTTCCTCGATGACGAGCAAAAACCGGCTCTATCTCTTAGACTATTGGCTGGAGGTTTGTCAGCTAAAAATAAGAATTAATACTTTTCAAGATACATGGAGTTAAATCATGTAATATTTTCATGGAATGCGGTCATTTAAAATAAACCTGCTAATGAATATTACGTTTGGTTTTTGTTTATGAACCATCATCAGATCAGCATAAGAATGCATATAGTTTGTTAATCAATATCCGAAAATACACAACTTTTATTTTTAATTATTTTTATATAAATTAATGTTTACTAAAACATATATACCGATATATATCCACATATTTAGAACTATATCATTCAACGTATGACAGCCGTTTCGAACCAGGAGTTCTCGTCAGATACGCTTCCTTGAATGACAAGTTCTAAAGTGAAATACTTGGATGTTATACACATCAGTAAGACAGCAGTCAGTGTATTGAACCTAATAGATGTCGGTGACATCTACCATCTATTGAGTAATTTAAGTATATGAAGGCATACTATGCTATAACATATACCATACTCTTGACAGATGGTTCGAGTGTTTTATATAAAAACACATAAGTAAATATATATACAGATATATATCCACATATTTAGAACTATATCAATCAACGTATGACAGCCGTTTCGAACCATCTGTGAATAGTATGGTATATGTTATAGCATAGTATGCCTTCATATACTTAAATTACTCAATAGACGGTAGATGTCACCGACATCTATTAGGTTCAATACATTGACTGTTTACTAAAACTATTAACCTACACTGCTACTTACTTATTAAGTTAGACAAACATACAGTGTTGAACAGCCAAATGGAATAAATTCGATAGAGAATAAAGGAAGGCTTATAGGAAAAAACGCTTGGACACGTCGATTTGTATTTTTAAAAGTTCAATTTTTCAACGAAAAGAATTATATAGGGTGTGTAATGTGTCAATTGCCAATACCAACTTTCGTATTTTAAATGCAAGCCCCAGCATTCTTCAGAAAATTCTAGATATAATTCATGTACAATGTCCTACACCTATCTTCAATTGTTTCGGAAAAATTTTTCAGATTTATTACAAAAATTAACATTAAAAAAAAATTATTATTTCAAAAATTCGTTACAGTACACTCAATACTTAATTCCCATTTAGCTCTTGATATTGAGATAGTAGGCAAAAACTATTCCTGCGTACCTTTTTAGTGATTTGAAAAAAAAATTTGTTTATTTTCTTCAAAACTCAGCCTTAATATCTTGTTGTCTGCCTGCATGACAATGTTGATCAGTGTCAGTGTATTTGTCGTTTGTATTTCGTTAACTGTACGTAATAATATCAGAAAATGGTTAATTTAACAGAAATGCACAAAATATCAATTTTACAAATGATTGATTATGCAGAAAACACACGGACACAAATGGAAGTTTCTCGCTTATTTCACGAAAATTTTCCAAATTTGCCGCCTGTATCCCAAGGAACAAATAGCAAAATAGAAAAGCAGTTTCACAAGCTTGGTTATGTAAGACAGATAAAAAAAGTAGCTGCCAATCCTCTAAGTGATTACAAGAAATTGCATAAAATGCTTGAGTTTCTAAAAAACCCACATAATTCTTGTCGATAAGCAGCCCTACTGTTCAAGGTTAGCCACACATCAATTTTTCGAGTGTTAAAGGAAAGTAAAACGCATCCCTAAAAAATGATGCCGACTCAGGAGCTCATGGAAGGCGATTTCGATAGAAGACCGTATTTCTGTAAACAAATGATGATAATGTTAGGTAACAATGTGATCCGATTAGAAGATTTTTTTTCTGATGAGAACACATGTACACTTCACGGTCATGTTAATCGTCAAAATTGCCGCTATTGGTCTAATGAGAATCCTAACTGGATGACAGAGAAACATATGCAATATACTGAAAAACTTAATATTTGGGCAGAAATTGTTGGAAATCACATCGTGGGTCCCTTTTTCATTGATGGCAACTTGAATGGAGATATATATTTGGAACTGCTCCAAAAAAGTTTCGTGCCAACTTTGACAAACTTGTCACCTGATCCAGTAAACCCACAAGTTCCTGTCAATTCAATATGGTTTTACCAAGATGGAGCACCACCCCACGAAATCAATGTCCGGCAGTATCTGAACCAAATTTTTCCAAATCGGTGGATTGGGAGGCGAGGATCGATAGAATGGCCAGCACGATTTCCTGATTTGATGCCATTGGACTACTTGTTGTGGGGATATGTCAAATGTACTGTATACAAAACTAAACCCCTCAACTTAGATGATCTAAAAAGACGAATTACACTTGCGATTAAATCAGTCATGCATGAGATGTGGAGTAACGTTAGAAGATGTTAGTACGAGATTAGTATGTTGCAAAGACGTTCGCGACGAGCATTTTGAGCATTTCCTACATTGACATTATTTTAATTTTTTTACATTATTAAGAAACAATCAGTAATAAATCTGAAAACAGTTAATAGTTCCAAAACAGTTGAAGATAGGTGTAGGACATTATACTAGAATTTTCTGGACAATCCAAAAAATAAATAAAATATGGGGGCTTGCATTTAAAATAAGAAAGTTGCTATTGGTCACTGTCACATGACACGCCCTATATAATTTCTTTTGTTAAAAAAATGCGTATTTAAAAATACAAATTGATTTGGCCAAGCGGTTTTTCCAATACGCCCTCCTTTATTCGTTCCACACTGTATGCGAAAATATAAATCGGCTTCTAGAAAAGATTAACATTTCAGGTCTAATATACTAAAATTATAATTTTTAAAATTTATTTGGTAAACTACTGTGACAATTCAAAATCCCACTATTTACTTACTAACAAAATCGGGTCTATGGAATTTTTTACGTTGCATGGGCGTATGAATACTTTACAAAATTATACTCGTGTAATTAAAAATAATACATATAACGATATATTGAGTTGATGAAAGAATAGCAACCATCTTTTATTATGGATGTTAATAATAATAATATGAACATATATTAAAACACTTAGATTGAAATACTAATAAAAAGTTAATTGAAAATAAGGTAGTGATAAATGCTGCTTAGATTTTCAACAACATCACTGCGATAGTTTATTGAGTTATCATTTTGTCTTATGTGAATCATTTCTTTTATTAACATTTTTGAGTTAATCGTTTGTGTTTCTAAAACTATCGTGTTGTTAAAATCAAACATATGATTATTATTTATAGCATGTTGTGTAAGTGCAGTCCTGTGCAATTAATTATTATTCATTATTTGTAAGCTATTTTTGTGACTGTTTATTCTCTTATACAAGTACTGTTTACTTTGACCGACGTAAAAACTTTTACAATCTAACCCGTTATTTTTATATATTGTGTTGGTTTGATTTAGAGTTAAATATTTTTAACAAACCAAGAAGTTTCAGAGAAAACTGACAAAAAGTTGTTATGATCGTATATTTTTTGAAATATTTAAATAATTATCACCAACTTTATTGCAAGCATTTAGCCGGGACCAGAATAAAACACATCACTACATTATTACAGGAGATCTAAATGCAAAAAAAGAAAAAAAAAGTATTGCAGGTTGTTGAGCTATAGAGCTAATATGTATATTGGGGGATGAATGGGCTGGTACATAAAATAGAGAGTTGATACTTGATGTTTAAAAAATGTCGGGCCTTCTAATCACTAACAATTTATTTGAGCGTTATTGTAGACATTTATTCATTTACTTAAATTTTCTTACTAAATAATGGGGAATTCTTTTTTACATCAGCCACTCACTCCCCGGTCCATTATATTTTTTGGGTAAAATTTTCTTAGGTGCAATAAAAAATTTGTCAGAAAGTCTTGTTTTTAAATCTGTTTGGTGTTTTTTGAAAAAAGAATTGTAACCTCAGAAAAAATGCCAATTTTCAGTCAAAACTGATTGAAAAAATCAATTTTTTTCTATTATTTTAACTAAATTACTCACACAAAGAGTTTTGAGGGTTGCTTAACAAGAGTCCATTGTCAGATTATTAAACTCAATATGGCGGATCCAATATGGCAGACGAATTTTTGAAAATTTATACCAAAAATTGGTATAGAAGAGTTTTTGGGCTCTCTGATCATGATCATTTTCTTATGATAGGTGCAGAAAAAAATGTAGATCACTGGTCCCCAAATCAATAAAGTGATTAATGTACAGATTTATTAAAAGTTCCGCCCTCTTGAATTTTGCAAATCTGACGTCGAATTCGTGATCAGCACTATAAAAACCACCATAACCCAATTTTGGTGTAAATGGGAATTGAGTTAAAAAATTTCATCCGCCATATTGTTCCGCCATTTTGAATTTTAAATCTGACACAGGAATTCTTGGTCAACCGCCCCCAAAATACTTTTTCTGAGTAATTGGATTAAAATCATTGCGAAATAATAATTTTGCCAATCAGTTTTTTCTGAAAAATGTCACTTTATGCGAGGTGCCTGACTGTGAACAGTTTTTGTGAGGTTAGAATTTATTTTCTCAAAAAACACCAAACTGGTTTAAAAATTTTGTGACAAATTTTTTGGTCTACTCAAAACAAAATTTGCCCCGAAATTGTAATGGACTGCGGAAGGTGGCTGATTTGAAAAAGAATTCCCCAATATATATATTTAAAAGTACTAATCTTTGTGTATTATTAATCGCATTGTACCATGTGCAGGAGGGGGATTCCAGCTTTTGTGACCTAATATATAGAATGAATTTAAGTTAAGTTAAATTATTTGAAATGATTTGTTTATGAACTTTATAATAAATAATAAATAAATAAATAATAGTGTACTTTTTGCTTGGGTTCACATTGTCAAATTTTAATAAATAGACTTGTACTTATCTCTTTTGTCTTATATGTTCACCAATCCTTTTTCTGTACCACTTACACTTTGAATATTGAAAATTTATCTTCAGTTTAGCTTTTTTTACCTGTGACTTTATTTCTCTAACTACTTTTAAATCAAATTCCAAACCTTCAATCTATTTACAATTTATTTACGTTAACCACAATATAATCTTTGATAAAATTTTCCTTAAACAAAATAAATTTCCATTAAGTTAATCTACTCTTCATTTTATTAATCTATATTACAAATTTTTTATTGTTTAATAACGTGACTATTATCAATTAAATTTTCCAACTTTTAATCAAAACTTATCTATCAACTCTTAATGACTTTATACTAAACTAAACCTTTTGGGAAAATTTTGGAACTTTTTTATCAATGTTTCAAAAACTCACAGATGTTGAGCCTTAATTTCATTTCTCCTTGCTTCAGTTATTTTCTAGTCCAAAATGATTTTACTTTTCAATACAATATATTCCAAATAATTCCTAATTTACTAAGGTTAACTTATTTTATTAATTTCCAAATAATTCCCCTTTAAACTATATCAAAAATCAAAATAAATTTCAACTTAAATTTTGATATCCTTTACTCCCTTTTTAAATTTATCTAAACCATTCAATCATATTTTCAAAAACCTTAAGTGGACATTGGTCACCTGTTAACCACCAGCTACAACAGGTCATTTATTAAAATTTTGATTTAATTAAAAATGAGATTTTATACCCTTTAAATTAGTTGATTATTCTATAATATGCTCTCTGTCTACACTATGAATTTCTCTGACGTTCCATCTGGTTCTGAAGATTTCTAACAGTTTTAATAATTTGACATCTCCACCTTCTGTTTATGAAATAATTTATTTACTTTAAAGTGATTTTGATCTAAAATATGTGTAATTTGGTGTGTTTATGGCCTAATTTGTGATACAGGTATTTTAAAACTCTACTATCATTTTACAACTGAATTTAACCTTTTGATGTTTGACCTTTATCATGTGTCTTTGCAAATATTTTCTTTTATGTAAGTATTACTTTTTATTAAACTGTGTATGATGCAACATCTAGCTTTTATATGCCACTATTCATCCTTGCAACAATTCCCTTTTGAAAAATTTTACACAGTTTAAAATTATTGGTTTATCTGTATCATATTATATTTTTCCTTAATTTTTCCTTATATTTATTTACAACTAGTTGCCACTTCATTTAACAATTTAGGTTCTTGCAATTTCCCGTTATTTTTATGAATGCATATTATCCACATTATCCCATTAATTATTTTATGTGATAGCATAGAGTTACGAGAGTTCTTCTTCTCTGTTAAAGTATGTTTTTAAACTTTCATATATATGATTAATTTTAGAGTTATATGCAAAAATGATCTTTTAAACACAAAATGTTAGTAATTTTTATAATAATGTATGTTGGGGCATGAAAGTTTCGTATTTATTGTAGACGTTATTAATGAGCTGCAAACTAGACCATGGAAAGATTGTTTTCTGAATAGAAAAACAATACTTTGAAGTTTGGACTACATAGAAACGCTTCCACCCTGGTTAATGAATAGATAATGTTTATTATGTTCATGTTTCTCATATACACCCTTAAATTATTAATTTTACTTACATTCTGTAATAATTCTATAATAGCTCAGGCAGAAATATTTTCGCGTATCGTATCGTACGTTCCTATCATTAAATAATGAGTCATGTACTACCTATAATCGCATTTCTTGAAATTCTCCATGCATTTACATACTAACACAACAATTTAGCGACAAATCGACAGTTCGATTCCGTATTCTAGTCATTTGCCGGATATTAAACGACAAATTACAAGAAACCATAAAGCATGCAGTTGCGACGGCGTCTCTAAATAAAGGTGAATGTCCATAATGCAGTTAAGATAACAAATATTTGTTTTAAACCGTACAAAATGCAAAATTTAACGCTGCAGTGTTTAGGAATTACTAATGTAATCATCTAATAACTTTTATTGTCCACGGAAGTACTTTTATCACCACGACTACAATTTAGCTTAAAATAAAGCAAATTTTTTGTACTCATAAATTATTCTCTGTTGAGGATTGGGCCCTAAAAAAAGTATCAACTTTTCCGTATATTGACATTTTCAGTTGTCCTGAAAAAAATTACAGTGCCTATAAAAAATTACAGGTCAACCAAGAGATAACTCCATTTTAGCCTATCAATCCACTCAAGCATGTAACTCACAGCGGCTGTTTGCTTGGTGAAAAATGGGCCCGAAATTTCTAGTATTTGTAGAGCCAACTTAGGCGCTTTACGGTCAATTATCCAGATTACTGTAAGCAACGAACTGTTAACTATAAAATACAAACTGAAATCTCTGATTATAAAGATATATAGTTGAATCATTCATTGGGGTTCTAACATAATAATATACTGCTACTGAGGCAGTCAGGTCACCTTTGGCGGTTGTGGATCGCCGAGTGCCTCATAGTTATTGAAAGAACATGCGTCCCTCTGGTCTTGGACATTTATCCAAAAATTGGTCAAAATTAGAAAATATTTCTATAGCATTCAAGCTTCTGTTTTGCACAGCAAATCTTTAAATTAAACAGATGCTTTACACTGTGTAGGCACTTTGACGAACCAACTTAAGGTAACTTTAAAGTTGAATTGAGTTGATTTGAGCCTCATGAAGAAATATACAAAGATGGTGCAGACCACCAAAAAAATTTTCCGTTCAGCATATTTAATAGTATTGCTGCACTTGCCTGAATTAATAGCAGTAATGTATTGATACAAAGTATTCTTTTAACGCCACTCATCCAAAAACAAAAACAAAATTTTCTAGTACACCAGTCTATACGTTGTGGAACAGCCAAATGGAATAAATTCTATAACGAATAATGAAGGGCGTGTGGGCAAAAATGCTTGGACACAGTTTTTATTTTTAGATGGGCATTTTTTCAACATAAAAAAATATATATGGGCTGTGTCATGTGACAGTGGCCAATATCAACTTTCTTATTTTAAATGCAAGCCCTTGTAAATATGTTCTCCTATCGAAATCGTCTTCCAAAAGCTCCTGAGTCGGCATCATTTTATAGGAATGCATTTTACTTTCCTTTAATACTCGAAAAATTGCTGTGTGGCTAACGTTGAACAGTGGGGCTGCTTTTAGACCAGAATTTCGCATTATTATCACTTACAGCATTGACAGGTGCTTTTTTTATCTGTCTTACATGACCAAGCGCGCGAACCTGCTTTTCTATTTTGCAAATTGTTTCTTGGGATACAGGCGGCAAATTTGGAAAATTTTCGTGAAATCGAGAAACTTCCGTTTCTGTCCGTGTGTTGTCTCCTTAACCAATCATTTGTAGAATGAAATACGCATTTGAAAATACAAATCGAATTTATTCCATTTCGCTGTTCCACACTGTAGAGTAACTGGTTTATACCATTACTGCATAATTGATAAGATTTTAACAGCCATTTGTAAGAGTAATATCTAAATAATAAAAATCTTCAAAAATATGATTTTCTGTGATTTTGCCTATATTATGAAAAGTAATAATCGGATCATATTGCAATCATTATAGAAAAATAGAATTAAATAACCTTTCATTATGAGTGTTTACAAGTCCTGATTGAATAATTTTTCACTGACAAAAGTCAGAAAAATTGGTAAATAGTGGTTTTTCTTGATTACATTCTTGAAACTAAATTTGTAAAATTAATCTTCGTCAGTGATAGTTTATATATGCTCATGATGGATACTGTTGAATAAGTAGTTCTTGAATATATATATATATATATATATATATATATATATATATATATATATATATATATAATATAATATAAAATTGTATGACGCCACTTTCAAAAAAGCAAATAAGAGCTGTAAGTCAAAAGTGTCTTTACATAAAACAAAATTAACGTGTCAGAGGATTTTTTCGATAACTCTCACTTTGAGAAATATTAAATTTATTTTTCGAAAGCAATGTTTGTTTAATTTTACCTATACTTGCTAACTTCTCTTGAAATAAAGATGATATTTATTATATCATTACAATATTCACAACACAACGATGTTGTTAATTAAAGAGGTAATAGTCACTTTGTATACCTATTAGTTATAAGTAACCAACAACTTTGGTCAAATAGGTAAGACCATCTTCGTTTTTTAACAGCTTAGGCCGGTTGAATTCAATTTTACAAAATGCGTTAATTCAATCGGAAGATCCCACGAGTGAAGTGTATATTGCATTGCGAGATACATTTCAAAGATTATCCCTTTAACAATATTTTTTGTGGGTGGTCTGTGAAATTCATCAAAAAGCGTCGAACGAGAAACAAAATTGAAACCCTGCGACACCTGGATCCATTTCAAATTCTGAGTATTCAGTCTAGCGAACGAAACTCAATTATACTCTTGCCAACAACAATATCGGTAAAATCAATTTTTTCAGCTTTCGACAACTATTTAAAGTCAAGTGGTTTTCTTGATTGGATTTGGTAAATATTTATTTAACTAGATTAAATGGATCCTTTGTCATGGGGTTTTGGCTTTTTCTAGCCGATTTCTATAGAAAAGGAGAACACTTCAGATAAGACGGCTCCTTGTATTAATCCTTTTAGGGATTACGGATAACAAGTTTATGAGAATAAATTTGGTTTCTCACCAATATAAGTTGTTTAGATTTCCCAAGTATGTAAGTTTTTAATTTCCTTTAATTAAAAAGCACTAATTAACAATAAAAACAAAATTTTCAAATGAACTAGTGATAATTTTTTATAATGTTAGAAATGATTATAATTTATATTTTACTACATTTTTATATATATAAATCTTCTGTACGTGTGTTAGTCATTGAACTCCTCCTAAACGGCTGGACCGATTTTGATGAATTTTTTTGTGTGTATTCCAGGGGGTTTGAGGATGGTTTAGATTCACAATACGGTCAACTAGATATTGTTTTTTTAGTTAAATTATTTATTTAAAAATTGTTGTTGATGTTAGCACAACTTACATAGGATCCGGTAGACTGCGCTGTAGTCAAGAGTGTGCTTTAGTTTCAGTTACGTCTGATAGATGGCGTTCAGATTATATTGTTACAGCTAATTTTTAAAAGTTTACATGGGACAGGACAACGTCTGTCGGGTCCGCTAGTAAAAGATAAATTTCTACGCAGAAAGCACATTAAGAACATAATAAGATCAGATGAGCGTTATAATTGCAATATGGGATCCAGGAATTTATATATATTTTTTTCATTTTCGATGACCGCTGAAGCCATTCAGAACATTTTATTCACCTCTACGGGAAGGATTTCTTCCTACTGACTAAAACGTTCAGCAAACTATTCGAAAATCCCTAGTTCGGTATGATTTTGCTTTACTTTAATCTTTCAGAAACCATAACATCATTCTCAACAGTTTCAACCTAAAATATCTTCACCCTAAGTTTTCAGTATTCTTAACAGATCAAATTTCGCCCTTTTAAGAAATGCCATTCACACAATTAGACATCACTCATCAAATTTGAAGACGCGAGATGTAAGACCGACATCTAGGATTTTCAAGAGAATCAGTACACAGAGATTCCGAATCTGGAACCGTTCCGTGTAATTACTGTTCTCCCTTAACTCCTAGGTCAGAATGTCACGATAAAATTTTTCAGGTTACTTCACCTTACTTACGTGACTTTCTGTCCTAGGAGTTAAGGGAGAACAGTAATTACACGGAACGGTTCCAGATTCGGAATCTCTGTGTACTGATTCTCTTGAAAATCCTAGATGTCGGTCTTACATCTTGCGTCTTCAAATTTAGCGAAATGCATCAAATGCATACAGAAGGGTTCGAGAGGACATTCAATTGTGGGAAGCGCAACTGATGAAGGTTCCCGACCAGAAACAATATATATTATATTTATATATAATATATATTGTCTTGCGTACAAAGGAATGACACTTCGAATAGAGTATTACTCATCAAATCAACCGAAATTTATATAACTGTTATTCGTCATTACATACTTTCAACGCTTTTCCAATTATATGAGATACTCTCGTTCGCATTTAGAGCGATAAAGGCGAACACCTGGAACAGAAGAAAACAGTCATTCATAAACATAAACTGGCACGACTGACTACAAAACAGAAAGCTGCTATCTCATCTTCCCTTAGACTGTCCATAAGTTTCCTGGCTTTCCCTTCGATTATACCACTTCACAAGTCCTATTTAAACTATCCCAACAGAAAAAAATCATTTCTCAAGTTGAGGGGACTATGACTTAACTGTTATGTTTTGAGGCTTTAAGAATTCCTAGATTACTCCGCACAGCAGAGCCTCCAAAATCGAACCTGACTTCTAACAAAACACATGTATTAAAACAACTACCTGACAACGAATATATGACCATTCGTCTCCATATATTAGCATGTCCACATATATGTATTCGACTGTGTAGAGTATGGTGCTCAACCTAACCTAACCTAACCTAAAAGTTCCGTCATTGGATATTAAATAATTTGGTCAAGTCTGAGTTGAACTCGCATACTAAGGGTTCCGTACCACCTTCAAGATTCTAATACTCCTGTTTCAGATAAGCAGGAAATTAGCGCCTTTTCTTATTATATTTACCCTAATATCTTTTAAAGGAAGCGTTTTGAATTTATAAAAAATCTTTCATTTTCCACACATAGACTTTTTATTTTATCTGCTTCGGGATTTGCTTGATTTTTAGAACAATACATATGTATTTAATTTTATAATTTGGCCGCCAAAAATTAACATTAGAGTTTTATTTTACTAATAAACTTTTAGGAAAGCCTTTTATAATCTACTGTCTGCATTTTGAGGCTCTGTAGATTGAAAGATAAAGACAAAATAGGTCAAGTTTAAAATTATAAATTATTAAATCTGTTATTAAAATTATTTAAAAATACAAATAAAATTTATATTTTTAAATTGTGTTAGTGTAGTTTCTAAAGTGAGAATTAAGTCGCTGTTCAATATTTTTGTTAATATCTTTTAAACAAATGATTTAAAAATATTATATATTTGTAATTCACATAATGAGCTTTTTATCTGATATATTATTATATTATATTATATTATTATATTGGACTCAATATTAATATTAGGGATTTCTTCGTATTTATCCTGTAAACAAAAAAATGTAGGTCTTATAGTTTGGGAAATAAAGGAGGAAATGGGTAATTTTTTTAAATATATTTTTTAATACTATTAAAATATTTATTAAAAAAAATAACAAAATATATTTGTTTTTGTCATAATGAGCCCCTTGATTTGATATATTACTTGATGGCTTAGAAACAATTATATATTTTTTATTTTCCAGTTAATTCTATAATTTGCGCCCCAAAATGAATATTAGGTGGTTTCTCTTATTTTTCCAGTAAAGTTCAGGTGAGGCCCTATACCTTTATTTTTTTTCAAAATTTTACAGCTTATGGTTTCGGCGATAAGGGGGGATGGGTAATTTTTTTTATGTTTTTGTTACTATCATTTAATTTATTTATTTAAAAAATATGAAAAAAATATATTTGTTTTCGTCATAATGAGCCCTTTCATTTGATATATAACATGATGCGTTAGAAACTATTTTAATTTTATATTTTCCATTTAATTCTGTAAATTGCCCCCTAAAATTAAAAGTAGAGGCTTCTCCTTATTTTTACAGTAAACTTCAGGTCAGACCCTATACCTCTAATTTTTTTCAAAACTTTACGTTTTATAATTTCGGAGATAAGGGGGGGAATGGGCAAATTTTGGTATATTTTCGTTAATATATTTATAACAATTTTTTTTAAGTATGAAAAAATATATTTGTGTTCCTCAGAATGGGACCTTTCATTTCATGTATTACATGATGCGTTTTAAAAAAAATGTTTTTAAATTTTCGTTTAATTCTATAAGTTGCCCCCCCAAATTAATATTATTGATTTCTTCTTATTTTTCCTGTAAAATTCGGGCAACGTTCTATATTTCCTATTTTTTTTCAAAATTTTAGGCTGTGTAGTTTCGGAGATCAGGGAGGGGAAGGGTCGATTTTTTTAGTTTTCCCCCAGAAGTAGCACTAAAATCAAAATTTCTTCTTTTACTATATGTACTCCTGATCAGGTCTGCAAACTATACATTGATACCAAATTTGAACCACTTCCGTCCAGTAGTTTAGGAGAAAATTGCTGTGATGTCAGAGAGGCAGAAATCAGGAGTGATATTATTAGGGTATCTGTATGTTGTATATACGGAACGCTAAAAAAAGAGATGATCAACAACCCTAAGAAAACTCCAATCTTTAATACATTCTCTGTTGTACCCTGATTGAAATTTTTTTTACGCAACACCTTCGGGCGATTCTGATAACAATATATTAATAAAATAATTAAATTCACAACAAAATCTCACAGAATAATTAAAACGAAAGTTACTGCTACTTGTCCGAAAAATCAATACTGATCTGCTATATATATTTTATTACTGAACAATAAACAACTCTCGAGGCTGAACTATCAAAGATGGTCTTCACATGATGATTTGAAATAGCGTTAGCCTATCTCCGTCAACTAATCTAATAGCATCTAATTCTGGAAAAATATGATGGATAAAAATATATTTCATGCTAGATTAGATGTAGGTACCTAACTTACCATAAAAAATCAGAAGATGCCTTGAATTTTGTCATACAGGATTTTGCACGAATGAGGAGTGTAACGTAAAATATATTATCTATGGCGTAAAATCAACGGACAAAAAACAGTAAATGACTGATATATCACCTATATAAAAATAATTGAAAGATTCCGACTTTGAATATTTTTGAACATATATTGATACTTTTCAACAGTAGGTGGCTCTAAGATCGGGTTGTATGAATTCCTTTTATTTTTGAAGATGTTTTTTATTTTTTCGCACATTACTATACAGATTATTTTAATATCAAAAAAACCTTTGCTGAACCCGCTAATAGCTCCAAGCCACATTTTGACAGAACAACGTCAGTCGGGCCCGCTAGTATTCTATAATATTACTAATAACTACAAAACGTATGAACCTTGAACAACATACCCATATCTAATATAATTACATTCATTTAAATTAAACATACAGGAAGTAAGCAATGGCTAGTTCCTAGTTTTGTTTTATATGAAACATTAAAAGAAATACAATGCATCTGCTGTTGATTAAAGGTTAAATAATACCTTTATAAATTGAAAACTTTTCTCAGAGAATGAAACTGATTGAACTTTTACTCATTGAATGTAAATCCTACCTTTACCACCGTGCTATAATAACCTAACGACAAACAATATTATGAAATGTCAAAATTAAGTCGCTACAACAAAGACAGCCATGGATATCACAGCTTCTAGATCTAACTATATAGGAGGAATGTTATGATCTCTGCACAAATTCACGGTTTTTGTAATCTTAGTCAAATTAAATGAGATTTATCCGGTAAAAACAAAAATAATATAAATTAAAAGTATATAATATTAAAATAAATAAAACATTATCAGAAATAAATTGATCAATTGCAACATTTCTGATTTTAGTTGACAAAATATATTTACAAAATAATGAAAGTTACAAACTTGGGAGAGCCCAATAAATGGCGATTATTATGTAACATTAATTTTCTTGGGTTCGATTTCGATAGCAAGACGATCTAGAATAACTTTAGGAAAGGGTAAAAATTTATTAGTTTTACGTTTAATTTAGTTTGTCTTTCATATTCGAGTCAATCCATTTTAAGATTATCAGATACTGTTATCTGTTTGGCATTGACAGTATGGAGATAATCAATGATTTTTTTTATTTTATATTATTCAATGAATGAACCACTGTTATAAACACATTTTAGTATTCTGGACTAAAGGTGGTTATTAGCTACTAAACAATACAAAAATAAAACAAATCGGTTGCGGTACACAGGAGAAAATAGAAGTGAATCTGTTTGTCTTTGCCTATTTATATATAGGTATAATAAAAAATCACTAAACCCGCAAACCTAGTTAGTTGGTCAAGTGCGAGTTGGACTCGCACACTTAGGGTTCCGTACCACCTTCAAGATTCTAATATTCCAGTTTCGGACAAGCAGGGAACGAGTGCATTTTCTTATAGTTGCCCTTATATCTTTTAAAGGAAGCGTTTTAAATTTATAAAAAATATACAATTTGATTTTCCACACATAGACTTTTTATTTTATCTGCTTCAGGATTCGCTTGATTTTTATCAGAATACATATGTATTTAATTTTCTAATCTGGCCCCCAAAAATTGACATTAGAGTTTTATTTTATTAATACTTTCAGAGATGTCTTTTATAATCTACTGTCTCAGTTTTGAGGCTCTGTAGATTGAAAGATAAAGGGCAAGTTTTAAATTATAAATTATTAAATCTGTTACTCAAATTATTAAAAAAAACAATTAAAATATATTTTTCAAAATTTAAATAGTGTAGTTTCTAAAGTGGGAATTAAGTCGATGTTTAGTATTTTTGTTAATATCTTTTAAACAAATGATTTAAAAATATGATATATTTGTAATCCACATAATGAGCCTTTTATCTGATGATGCGTTTGAAAATTTAATCTTTGTTTTCCATTTAATTGTATAATTTGTCTCGAAAATTACTATGTGGGTTTTCTAATAATTGATTTTGTTGGCCTCCAAATAATAGAATATTTGGGGGCCAAATAATAGAATTAGGGTTTTTTTCATATTTTTCCTATAAATAAAAAATTTAGGTCTTATAGTTTGGGGAATAACGGGGGGAATGGGTATTTTTTTAAAAATATTGCCATGTAGTCCGTGGGTTCAATTTAAAATTATAAAACTAATATTCACTTTCACTTTTCTAGAACTTTTATTTACATCGAATATACAACAGCTGATTCAAATATCACAATAACAATTTTACAAATAAGCACTTCGCTCTACCAACTGAACTCGCCATCGTGGCCTTCTTCCTTTATAAAACCAGCATAGAAAATTCTCCAAAAATCATCATCACTCCTACGGGTGCCGAGTCTTTTCGAGAACCATTTTTTATCTCAAAGCGATTGTTGTCGTACTGAAATGAAACAGGGTCGGCTTTGGGTAAATTCGTAACAATATGTTTTTAATTTATTTTAAAATATTCATTTTAAAAAAATTAAAAAATGTGTTTGTATTCGTCATAATGAGCCCTGTGATTTGATATATTACATGACCAGTTAAAAACAATTATAATTTTTTATTTTCCATTTAATTCTATAATTTGCCCCCTGAAATGAATATTAGGGTTTTTTCCTTATTTGTCCAGTAAAGTCCAGGTGAGGGACTATACTTTCATTTTTTTCCAAATTTTTCAGCTTATGGTTTCGTAATGAGTCCTTTCATTTGATATATAACATGATGGGTTAGAAACAATTTTAATTTTATATTTTCCATTTAATTCTGTAATTTGCCCCCCAAAATTAAAACTAGAGGTTTCTCCTCATTTTTCCAGTAAACTTCAAATCAGAACCTATACCTCTAATTGTTTTCAAAACTTTACGTTTTATAGTTTCAGAGATAAGGGGGGGGAACGGGTAAGTTTTGGTATATTTTCGTTTTTTTTTAAATATGAAAAAAATATATTTGTGTTCCTCAGAATGAGACCTTTCATTTGATATATTACATGATGCGTTTGAATTTTTTTTATTTTTAAATTTTTATTTAATTCTATAATTTGCGCCCCAAAATTAATATCAATGGTTTTTTCTTATTTTTCCTGTAAAGTTCGGGCAACGTTCTATATTTCCTATTTTTTTCAAAATTTTAGGCTCAGTAGTTTTGGAGATCAGGGGGGGAACAGTCGATTTTTTTAGTTTTTCCCCCTAGAAGTACCCCTAAAATGAAATTTTTTTCTTTTGCGATATGTACTCCTGATCGGGTCACCAAACTATAAATCGATACCAAATTTCAACCTCTTCCGTCCAGTAGTTTAGGAGAAAATTGCTGTGATGTGACAGAGGCAGAAATCCAGATTGATAATATAAGGGTATCCGTATATTGTATATACGAAACTCTAAGAATGTGCTGAATATAAGTATTCATTACCAGATTTTCATCTCGTAGTGATAATAGTTGATAGAAGCAGCAGAATAAAGATACCCACAGAAGTAATTTCAATAAATTCTACTTTCTCTGCTCAAAAAAATCCAGCTTCAGACAAAATAAATTACCAACTTCAAATTTCGACTTTTAATGAAAACGATTTCTCTAGATGATTAAAAAATACTTAAAAAGGAATGAATTTCGTGTTAACATTACTTAAATACTGATGTTCACACCTCCATTCAAAACCAGTTATAAATAATTGTAAGCATTTATCCAATTGTAAATTGCTCAGAAAAATTTCTCAAAAATAAACAAAATATGTAGATGATTATCACGCAGTTAAAATTCAACTGGACTTCGAAATGTTGCAGGTTCACCAATAACATTACCGATTTTTTTTGTCGGTGTTAACAAATGAAAACCCCAATTACAAACTATTAATTTCGAACGAGCCCATTATACAAATTCTCTCACTTTAAAATACCTGAGAGCTGGTCCTAAGCCGAAGACATCACGAGTGCGAGAAGTGTAACGTTCATTTGTTCGTGTCGAAACAAAACAAGACCAAAGGAAAACACCTTTAGTTAAACATCGAATGTTCAGAGGCGGACAGTACAAAAAAATAGAAAAGGACAATAAAGGATTTATTGCTGTCAACTTACACCTGAATAGCTTTCTCAATTTACCGAAGGAGATATTGTTTTCTGTCTTTTGGGCTATATCCGCAATAAATTATGTCCAACAGTTTTCTTTTGAATAAATTGGACTTTGGAGAGGTGATTAAGGATATTTAGTGACAATCACTAGAAACTTTTAAAATGGTGTGAGTAAACAAATCTTTATTGATGGAAAATATTGAAATGCCACTAATGATTATTAGTGGCATTTCACAGACATTTCAGAAAGAAGAGTAGTTTTACAATAAATTATTTATTTATTATTGTCAACTAGTTTATTTGCACTTTCAATTATTAACATCATTTGATGAAATTGTCCTATAATTTTTTTTATTTTTGTTGCCTTTTCTCATCCAGTCATTCCTGTTCTTTTTGTCTTGTATCATTTAATAATTCATTGATTGTTCTTGTTCATTTCGCCTAGTGATGCTATTAACTGTTCTTATTCGATTTTCATTGAATGCTCTTAATTTTTTGTTGGACCTTTATGATCTCTTCTAATTTGGCCCTAAGTTTATTTAAAATCTCTTCA